>CAIGQV010017386.1:17379043-17422340 GCA_903798115.1 Danio jaintianensis | reverse complement strand
AGAGAGAGAGAGAGAGAGAGAGAGAGAGAGAGAGAGAGAGAGAGAGAACAAACACTTTCAATACAATACAATACAATTTTTTTAATATTTACATGATAAGACATTTATTTGGTTATCCATCCTATTTGTAGACAACACTACTGTGTATTCTCAAAATGTGTTCATACTAAAACCTTGTTTATCCCCCTTTATATATTACTACTAGCAATAGTAGTATTCTAATAATGCCACATATACAGTATGTATACAGTATGTATATGTATATACAGTATGTATATGTATGTCACATTTAACAGTACTAATGTATGGCACATTGATGGATCGGAAGGTGATACCATAGGATTCTGATGATAAATTTGCAAGGTACTTGGTAATGGTAATCATATGATACATCCACAAAAATATATTAGAAAAGCATCCAGAAAAATATTACCACTGTATTCTTAGAAGTACCATATAATGATAAAGTGATACAGTATATGAAGTATATGAAAAGTTCATTAGTATTACTATATGAAACCATGACTGTGCAGAACACCAGATTACTTCAGTTAGACGTTACTTAAATGCAACCTGTCTGTAACTGTAACAAATGGTATTACAGCAAATGTCTGACAAATGTGTTAAATATGATGAGACATACACATATATCATTCATTCATTCATTTTCCTTCAGCTTAGTCCCTTATTTATCAGGGGTCGCCACAATGGAATGAACCGCCCTTCCAGATGCAACCCAGTACTGGGAAACACCAATACACTCTCACATTCACACAAGCACTCATACACTATGGCCAATTGTGTTTACACAATTCACCACATGTCTTTGGACTGTGGGGGAAACCGGAGCACCCAGAGGAAACCCAAGAAAACACGGGGAGAACATGCAAACTCCACACAGAAATGCCAACTGGCCCAGCTTGGACTCGAACCAGCGACCTTCTTGCTGTGAGGCGACAGTGCTAAACACTGAGCCACCATGCCGCCTGCACATAAATCAATTCATACAAAAATGTTGAAAGGTTTGGGGCCCAATATTTGTTTAAGACTGACCTAATGATTTTGTGTGTGTTTGTTTTAAAAAAGGAAGTAGGATTTTTTTGTGTAGAAAACATCATACATTTTATGATTCTTTGATATGAAAGTCGTGTTAAAAGTTATGATGAATTTACTACGTTTGAAATTACTCAAAACTGACTCAAAACCTCTGAATGGTAGATTGAGGTATGTGTGTGTTTGTATATTTATGTCCTTACTAAGTCCAACGTACATTATCTTCTTGATTACAACATGAAATATATAAATCTGATACATAGAAAATCAGAGCTTAATACATTGTGATGTCATTTGTAATGTGCGTGTTGTGTAGCAATGCACTGTTATCAGAAATCAGTTTAACTCCAAAAGAAGGAGCCACAAAACTCTCACCAGTGACTAATTTTCACACCACTACCAGAGAGGAAGAGAGAGAAGGAGATTAGCTTCAGATGTGGTAGATGCCTGGGTTGTTTCTGATGGTAAACAGCCTTATCAAAGAGTCTCTCAGTCACACTTTGGTTGAGGGAACATTAAGTAGAGCTTATAACATTTACTGAATGTCTGTAAGGCTCTGATTCACAAGCTGTGCGTGTGAAATCAGTGTTAATGGTTTTCTGTGTGGTGAGCTGGGGTGTGGGTAGAGCTTCTTCAGGGGCAGACAACCGGGAATGTTGTCCCGGGAGGTGAGATGAGGGAGGGGGGGCTAATAGGGTTCGATATTAGCATTTTTCCACCAGCACGATTTAGGTGTGAGTTCCAGGCCGGTATCAACTCTCATTCCATGTGTTTCTACCACATTAAACGGGTCTATTAAATTCTTGCACTATAAAACTGCTGGACTCAAATTGAGTGGGAGACAGAGAAATACTAAAATGCTTGTTAAGAAATCCAATAACTTTACACTACATTGCTCAGTATGTCTAAATATATAAATCTATGCATTAGAGAGAGAGGCCAGCATTCAAGATTGCAGGTGAGTTTGAGATTTCAGTTACTGTCAATTTATTCGAGAGTTGCCTGTATGTAAGAATCACTCCAGGTACTGTGTGAAAAGAGAAACATAAGCACTACACTGCCTGCACAATCTCTGCACAGAACTGGCAATGGGTTATGGCTCCAGAACACAAACTCTTTTAGTGAAAAAGAGGTATGACCTGACCTAATAGTTGGGCCCAATGAATGTCCCACTCAAAGAAATGTTGAATTAACCACGTTTCCACTGTCTAGCAAAAAGTGTGTGTGTGTGTGTGTGCTAGCGTGGGCCCGGGCCAGTTGCATTTTCATTTGCATTTTCATATGGTTGATCGGGCCTTGCTGGGCCTTCCTCAAGTACAATGGCAAGGGTTTTTTTGGCCTGCTAAATACCTTGGGTCAAAGCAGGCCAGCTAGGGCTTCTAGTCATGAACGAAAGTCTGAGTCAGAAGGCAGTTGGCACCACTGCTCATTTTCCATGTTTTTAAATCAGTCTAGTGACTAATATCAACATTTAAAAAATGTAAAATATACAAAATGACTTGATCTCAAAACACATTTAATTAAATTACACATAAATTATTGGTCATACAGTATCTTGATGCTAGAGTCTAATAAGTTTGTAGACCAAATGTTAATTTCTACAGTATTTGCCCTCCCTTGTGAAATTTAATAACGCTGATGCAGGGAGGTGTTAAGTGTGACCCGACAATGGAAACGCAGCATTATTTAGGCCACATTGCTTGATGTCTGATACTATTGGCCCTACTCTCCCCTGAAAGTTGAAAAGCTGCTAATGTGGGTGCAGTAAGGTCATCTTACCTGTTTGGCCTTCGATTTGCTTATTGTATCTGAGATAGGTTTCTTCTTTTCCTTGACTGCACTTTTGGCAAACAGTTCCACAAATTCATCAAAGTCTACTGATGGCTCTTGAACATTCTCCCACACCAAAGCACTTTTGGCATCCCTATAAAGAAGAAAAATAAAACATCAGTTTGATTTATCTGCTGTCAGTGTGTTCATAGTCAAGTTGTAAGACAAAAATTCAGCATACATGCAGCAAATGCATATTGCATTCAATTAACAAGGCATGTGATTACTTTTTGGCATGTAGCTGAATCCGGGTCCAGTAAAGTGGTTTCATTGGTCGTGGAGGCTCAATGATAGCCTTCAGGGAGACAGACTCCTGAGCCATGCCGGGTGGCCCCAAACCCATGAAGGGTGGTGGAGGCCCAAATCCAGGTGGAAGAGGGGGCGGTGGAGGTCCACAGCCAGGAGGAGGGGGAGGAGGGGGCGGGGTCATGCCTGGAAGTGGAGGTGGAGGAGGTGGGGCCATACCTGGAAGTGGAGGTGGAGGGGGTGGGGCCATGACTGGGAGTGGAGGAGGGGGTGGAACTTTGCCCACAAATGGAGGTGGTGGAACAAAACCTGGCAGAGGAGGTGGAGGTGGGATCATACCTGCGGGTTTTGATGGAGTCATACCTGGGAGTGGAGGCGGAGGAGGGGGGGGTGGAACCATACCTGGAAGTGGAGGTTGTGGATGGAGGGGAGGGGGTGGTGGTGCTGATAGTGGTTGAGAAGAAGTGGTTCTTTGGCAGCTACAGGTATAGGGCAGTCCCATTGGTGAAGTGGCACTGTCACTAAATTTGGGAGTCTGTGATTGGTTTGATAAAGGCACTGGAAATTTGAAGGCTTCCTCGACAGGTGAGGTCTGAATGGCTTTCACATGATGCAGAACACGTTGTCCATTTACATTAGTCTGTTTGATGGTTTGATTAAAACCAGCCACTACTCGATCCTTCCTTCCTAGCTTTCCATCCAAAACAAGATTGTCTTTTTCTATTTCTGATATTTTCTCAAGTAACTCTTCAATTGTTTGCTCTAGCTCCTGAATGGAAACGGGAGACCCTTCCAGAACACTTCCAGATTGCCCCGTGGATCCATCCTGTGGAGAGCAGGATACAGAAAAGAGAGTCTTCACATCTTTAAAAAGAAACAGCAGCATGGAATGAAAAACACAGACACCTCCTGTCACATGCGATCGTACTAGCATGAGTAAGTGCCTTGTTTTAGCGGATGTTAGTTTCTCCTCCGAGACTCTGTTTTCTGAGGAATGGTATGAGTGAGTGTGTGTTTGTGAGTAAGGGGCTGTGCTTCTTAATAACACAGACCAGGCACGCATGTGGCGTCCCACAAGTCAATAAAAGCACTTTGGCTGATCAGGAAAACATAGCAGTGCTTCCTGGATGAAGGCAAGAAAGTGAACTGAGGGAAATGAATGAACCGCCACAGCCAGACGTGCTAAAATCGACACACAAGGGATGCACTTGGCAAACACAAAAACATGGTAATAAACACACAGACACGAACTTCGTCACGCACACATACAATCTGGCAGCGAGGGTCAAGGAAGTCCAACAAGTCTAGACTCCAGAAGTCGTCTCTGAGGACTCCTAAAAAGCGAGCCGCAGAGTCTATGGGAATGAGGAGGGAAGGGTTTTTGCCTTTTCTATTACACAGCTTCAAACGGCTTCAAAGAGTTTGTGTGGGTCTGTGCGAAGGGTTGGGGGGAGAACCGAGAACATATCACACACATGGAGTCTGGTTACATGTTAGGCCCTGTCAGATTGACATGGGTTTGGGGAGACGCTTTCATTCACAAAATCCTCTTCCACTGTCAGGGAGGTTTGGAAAATTGTGGCTCCAGACCTCCAGGCCTCAAAAATTCTACACTGATTAGTAGCCAACAAAGTTCCTTCGTGCAATTTGATATAGTCATTTATGTACCAGGGCATTATCTACAGTACTTTACTGTAGTTATTGCAAATTATTACATTAAACAAGACATGTTTATAGTGAATGTGTCAACATAACCACTAGAGGGCGAATTGCAACAAAATCACATGAAAGAATATTCTGACCAGAAACATGAGCAATAAACTGCAACATAAGGTGTTGCGTGTGTGCTTTGAACATTGGAATGCGAGCAGTCATTTATCATTTCAGAACTCAAACACGGTGAATCTTATAATGCAACGGCAGCCACTGTATCTGTTGGACAGATGTTTAGATCTGGATAAGATGCTGTTAGGATGCTGTTTACAGAGGGTCTCATAGCAACACTAAAGACAAGTATGGCTTGTGAGGTGTTAAATACATTAGGAGCAGCAGGAGGGTGTTGGAAATTTTAAATTAGTTGAGCGTTTATACAAACCAGCATAGACATAAAGGCACAGTAGACAAAACCAAATTTATGTTTGATTACGTAACCCTGTTACAAAAATGTACTATAGAATCAGGCAGTAGTATTATTCTGAGGTGGTTCAATGGTATAGTTATCATACAGTATCTTATACTGTATATAACACCATGATATTTTCATATTACATTTCTGGAAAATATGGATTTTACTATGGGCAATAACCATGTCCAATCACACCATAATATTTGTCTGGTACATTTATGGTGTATCAGACAGGGATAGCAAGGCACATTGATATTTACCATTATCAAATGTCCAAAAAAATAAATAAATATTACCATGGTCTTTTTTGGAACATTTATTTTTACCCTTACAACAATGTATTGTATTGATACTGCCAGACTGGTAATGAAATGATAACAAAAATTAATAATAAAATCTATCACAAAGATGAAATTTATGTACCATAGAATTGAAATAGCGAAGATCCTATATCCTTATCACGAGCATGGCAGTATATATTTATATATACTGCTCAAAAAAATAAAGGGAACACTTGGAGTTACATTGTGTTGTTTAAGTGTTCCCTTTATTTTTTTGAGCATTGTATTTATATCTTAAACAACATAATGATGCCAATAATGACAGTATATCCTCACTGTAGGTATATAAAATCATATTTGATCTCATACTCGCACATGTGCAGCAGCAAAGGTCGGAGGCCACATTCTTTGCAACCGCCCAGGTGTTCTGATGTCATGCTGACCCATTGGAGCCCAGGTGTACAGTTGATCCTTCTGTAAGTATGCAACAGAAACAGAAAGCTGGCATTAAAAGAGCTGATAATGGCAAGAGAAAATTTAAAAAGCATACAAGAATCTAAAAATAGCCTCCTGTTCCTGAGGCTTCTTTCTTGATTAAACAGCAAGAAAAAAAGTATATTTGGAGGCAGTACTGTGTGTGAAGAGGGACCTCTGCTGGTAGACTAAAAGAAAAACACCACTCACCAAACCAGGAATAATACACAGCATTAGTCTTGCTGACACTACCAGCATGCTCAAAAATACAAACTGAAAGGCGATTCGTGAGGCTGTACATTCACATCAGTGGGGGTTTGCTTAGGCATGCAGTGAACATGTCATTCGGTTAAGACGTGCTGCAGTGTTGCACTGCATGATTGTTCATATTTCAAAGGTAAATTCTACAAACGGGTATAACAAGGCTGTATATAATGCACATTTTTCCTGGTTAATAATTGATTGCAAATGAACAAAGATGATTTCTGTGCATATATGTACTTGTAATATGTGACACTGGACCTGGTCTTGTGTTGCACGGATAGGAGTTAAAATAATAGATTTTTAATGCCAAAAATCATTAGCATATTAGGTAAAAATCATGTTCTAAAGACATTTCGTAAATGTCCTACTGTAAATATATTCAAACTTAATTTATGATTAGAAATACGTATTCCTAAGGGCTTCAAAAAGACTACGTTAAAGGTGATTTTCTAAATATTTTTCAGTTTCCTGACTTAATCTAAACAGTTGTATCCCAAATTTTGTGTTCAACCATATAGCAAATCATTTAAAAAAGCTTATGTATTCAGCTTCATGTGTTGTAAATATCTTATTTAAAAAGACATTTATGACAGGTTTAATTGTGCAGTGTCACATCTGTAAAATTGTGCACATGTATGTCCGAGTGCATCTGTGTACATGAGAGGAGCCATTGCATAAAATGTGATTTATATAAGTCCCAAATCAGAAAGTCAGAAAATTAAAGAATACAACACATTTACATAGATTCTTAAAAAATATAAATATGTCAGGACAGACTTATAGACAGACAGACAGAAGTTAGACAACAAACACAGTTAGACTGATAGTTAGAGTGATAGGTAAATAGACAGAGATCATTTATTACATCATATCTGAGAGTTTGTGGCAAATGGTGGAATGAAATAATGAATCTTTCTCTAGACAATGATCCCACATAATAACAATAATGCTCTCTATGTTTCATTGAAATCACAGGCAGTGAAATCACAGTATTAAGTCATGCTCTGCCATCACAACAGGGCCATTGTGGATGGTTTTAGAAATTAAGATTAATTTACTCACAAGTACCCAATCTGCACTTTTCCACACAATGAAATTAAATGTTATTAGTGAGATTTCTTGTTTTTATTTTCTTTCTCTTTTCAAACACCTTTTGTTTTCTTTTTTAAAAACATTTCACTTCAAGAGGCAACACAACAAAATGACGGCTAGCTAATATTAGCATGCGGTTTCCACCTCGGCCACCAGGTGTCACTTTCAGCAAGAGTGAAACGTAATCCCCTAATTATTTGTCCTTAAAAAAAAAAATCGGGATGAAAAGATTTTACACACCACAATCAAGAAAAAAATCAGGTTACATATGTTTAAAATGCATTTGATGCCATGTAAAAATCTTTACAAATTGTGTTTCTTTAAATAGTTGCTTTATCTAAACTCTATATTAAATTAATCTCATACTTCACATTATTTATGACAAGAATAATTTTGAATATATTTTTTTAATTAATTTTAATGCAGAACACAAGCTCAAGGAAAATAACCAGCTTTAAACAGATCATGTTCAGCTGTAATTCGCTGTCTAAATACAAACTGAAAGGTGTACAAAAGACCAGAACAAAACAGACCAGAAAACATTAAAATGGGTTTTGTTACATTATGGAAAGGGAGAACTTAAAAACATGGTGGCTGCCAGCTGGACAAGGGTCAAGGGCAGATTCAGAGAAATAAAACTGCTCTTGGAAAAGAATAATAAAATAATAAGGGACGATTAAATTAATCAACAGAAGTGTATTTGAAATAATACTTTGGAACTGGAAGATAATTTTACTTCATTCAAATGTAGTGAGTGATGTATAATTGAATGTTTCTTCTGCAGATGATTATTAATACAGCACCACCTCATTTACATTCTCATTTGCACAATAAAAACGAAGAGGTCCAATTTCCACTGCCATTAGGAGCCATTATTTGGCTTTTAGCCTGACAGGCTGAGTCACACGAGTCAAACTAAAGTCTATGATATTGTTTTTACTAGCACAAATAGTATAAAACATCCCAAATTATGTGCTACATATGGATAAAAAAAAATAATTTATACAGTATGTGTGTGTAAAAATACACAAATAGACAGCTGCATAGAAGAAAAAACAGCTAATGAATTCAGTCTTTGCTACCTTTAGAAATAAATACAAAGATGGGACAGCAACAAAAAACACGTGACCCATCTTATGTAATCCGGTCAGACGGCTTATGCATGCAGATGTGTCCATTTAAGCACACACAAGCACAGTATTTATGCATGTTTGTGGGAATGGTCTATAAATACATATCCACACACCATAAAATGTGTGTTCACACTGCTGAAGCATGTTAGGAAGTGTGTGTTTGTGTGTATTAACATAGATAGGGAGAGTTACAGAAGCGATGTTAAACGTTCGTCTGTTCAGACACAAATCTGCTTTGGCTGGAGGAGCAAAAGGGCAAAAAAAGAGAGACTGGTTCAGTTCAGGTCACATGAGGTGGCCAAACAGAAACAGGTTGTACATTCATATATCGCATTATAACACTGAACTGAGAATCCCAACATGCTTAGCAGGACAAAAAGATTTTTTTTCATCTGAAGACCTTACTATATTGTTGTGCACAAGATAATAAAAACACAATGTACATTGCTCCCTCTGTATCAAACAACAGCACAATGTTACCCTGCTGAGTTCATCTCACATCTGCTCGGGCAGAATAGGTTGTTCAGCAAAGTGATAAAAAATGTGTGAAATCTGGCACAGTTTTAGTAACACTCATCAACAGCTTTTCTGTTTCTTCCTAATGCAATTCAGTGATGAGCTCACAGACAAAACCTGCACTAAATGATGCATGGTTTCAGATTTGAATATTTATAGAAAAAAATTCATATAATCAGGAAGGATACATTTATGTTCCTGCTAGAGAATTATATTAGTTTAAATAAGTGAAGTGAAGTGTAGTGTGGCCAAGTATGGTGTCCCATACTTGGAATTTGTGCTCTGCATTTAACCCATCCAAGTGCACACACACAGTTAGTGAACACACACATACCGTGAACACACACCCGGAGCAGTGGGCAGCCATGCTGCGGCGCCCGGGGAGCAGTTGGGGGGAACGGTGCCTTGCTCAAGGGACTCACCTCAGTCGTGGTATTGAGGGTGGTGGAGAGTGCTGGTCATTCACTCCCCCCACCCCCAATTCCCGCTGGTACCGAGTATCGAACCAGCAACCTTCGGATCACGAGTCCAACACTCTAACCACCAGGCCACGACTGCCCCAGTCCCATTTGCCCCATTTAATAAATAATGTATTATTAAATATTTTTTTATTGAAACTGTATACATTTATTTCTATAAGCCACAGTATGGAGTCACAACTTTAACATGTAACATTAAAAGTCAGTGTGAACAATTTGACAACCCTTCGGCATCTGGCAGACTATGAAAAACCAGAGGTGATTTTTAATAAATTATACATTATCATTTTAAGTAGGTCAAGATGTAGGTGACTTTTTTTTCTCTCCAGCAGAATGTTAAAGAACATATTTAGCAGAAACCTTGGACCCATTGGTGATTCATATAATAATTTAAAAAAAAAAAACTGCTACTGTACCAGCACATCGAGGTTAAAAAAAAAAACCATACAGATAAAACTTATATTAATATACATGACTTAATTAATATCCGTGGCTCCTGTTAATAAATTGCAATCTTAAGAAAAGATGAAATCAGTCTGTGCAAGAAACTCATACTGCATAATGACATCTATGTGAGCATTTACAAATGAACTAAATAATTTATTAGTTTAGTTTTGTCTGTAGTCTCAAAACGTGACATACAGTGACATGGATTTTACAAATCACAGAGGACCATAATTTCAGCTAAAAACTTGTTTATCATTTGACTGAATTTAATTTAAAAAATCCCCTACATCTTAGATGACCTCAGGGTGGGCAAATGAACAGCACATTTGACATTTTGGGTGAACTTTTTAAATCAAGAAAAAACTGGATGGTCATACATTGAAAGTGGGCTTATCTGTGATGTCACTTCCTGTGGACGGCTCCCTAATGCAGTCACTGAAGGGCTGTAAAATCCCCAGATCCAGAATACGAGAACAGAATCTCTCAATGTCCTGCATAGAACTGTCATCTTCAGAAGAGCCCCACTGTATAAAACACCTCTCCAACAGAGAGCTGCCTGCAGGAGTCAAATTGAAAGACACACAGAAGGGGAAAACATCTGAGAGTGAAAACAGCTGCAATCGTTTTTAACTGCTTAGGGTTTATACGTTATACTATACTATTCATTTAATTCATTGTTGGTGTCTGACCCTGTCTAGAGTAGCCAAGTAGGAAAGTGATGCTTTGAGCCAGAAAGCAAATAAAGTGGAAACTGTGCCACTTCATTTGGTGAACTGATGCGTGTACTGTATGTGTGTGTTTTTCTAAAAGCAGTATTTCTCCAACCCAAGCCTGAAGATACAGTTAAATATCCTCCCTCTCATTTATCAGATGGACACAAACTCAATAGCTCATCCTCTGGTACAGAAGCAGATTTCTGTGTAGCATTGATTAGTTGGAGGGAAAAAAAGCTATATACAAAACATGACACTTAATTTCTTGTTACATATTCCATCATGTATCATGTATTAAGCACACAGAAAAATACATTTGTGGATGAACAGAATCTGAATGTTTTCAGATTTTTAACAATTGAGCTAGAAACAAAGTTAGCAACCCCGCTAATGCTTTCAAGAACAACTAGTTATATACAGTAAGATCAAGCTTTTTCTGGATTAAATCTTCAAGTTTTGCCTTAAATAAGTACTATAGTTTCAGCGTCATATTTAGACTAAAACACTTGTGCACTGGACCTTATAACATTTGGCTCAATTAGCATGTGATGTTTCTTTGTCTTCAAGGTTTTGCAAACACATTTGGATATAGATAGCTATGTATCTAGTTAGGAAGTCAAGGCAAAACAAAATGTGTTCAATAGTCTCCATGTCTTTCTTTTTATTTAATTTTTCTTCCTTAATATCTGATCTATCCTGATGTAAGCTTTATGTTATTTAATCATTTGTTATAAATGATTTGTCAAAAGTAGACTAAGCATAAACCATGTAAAAACAGTGTGTGTGTGTGTGTGCTGTTACACAAATGTGTATTTTAGTGACGTCCTGTGGCACTCCAACTCAATGAGGCAGAAGCCAGAGCTTTCTTTGCCAGTAGCTAATGTGAGTCTGTGCGTGTTTCTGTGGGACTATGTGTGTGTGTAGTATGCATATTTGAGAGCAAGATTTTATATTTTTTTGACTGCTCACTGAACCTTGACGAGAGTGAAGTAGAATAAAGAACAGAAAAAAAGAGGGATTTATGTCATGTCGTGGCAACACTCTATGACACTATCTCCTCATATGACATGGAATTATACACCTTAGCAGTTCATGGGATCAGAGATTAAAAAAAAAAAAAAACTTCTCTGATCATGATTTTGCTAAATATGTATTGCCAAGGTATGTTCTCTTATGCTCTGAAAAAATGCTGGGCTTTTGTCACCCAACATCGGGACAAACCCCATTCGATTTCATTGAAACTTTAACCCAAAGTTGGGTATGTCCATATTTGACCCATTGTTGCTTTAACACAACCCAGCATTTTTTAGAGTGTAGCATCTTTTTGTTGGTCTAGACACTAATCATTCTGAAAAAAGGATGTTGATATCAAATGAAAATTATATTGTTTATAAGAATTCAAGATCCTATCCCAGCCCAAACCTAAACCTAAACCTAAAATCTCAGTGGTTTAAAGAAGGCGTTTAACTCCTGTCCTTTGATCCAATGTTGATAAAAACTCACCTGCCTGTAGCTTTCTAGCAGCCCTTACTCTCCAGAATCAGAAATGTCCACCTCTGTGTTATAGGATTGTTGTCTCCAATCAACAATCAAGGACCAATAATAATAGTAAAACCTTAATCTGCAAACTGTCTCAAATTTTTGGCAAGTATTACAGAATATTATTGTGTTCAGATTTCAATCAGTGCAAAATCTGGACAAAAGCTGACAGATTGACTCACCTGAAAACACATCTGGAAAAGTGGGCGTTGTTTGCCTGGATCTGACAGTCTGGAAGCCACTTTCAATAAGTTCAGACTGATCATGTATGACTTCACACCATTCCTCATGGCAGCCCACTGGACCTGCAATGCTACAGGATCGCTGTCTTCGTGCTCTCCAGCTTCCGGCTCGGTATGACCCTTGACCTGTTCCAAACTCTAAGCTGACCTTGCGAGGACACATAGGGCTTGGGGAAGGAGTAGTGAATGGAGATATTATGGGTGAGGTGAGCTGTCTGGTGGTTGTTTTAACGTAAGAAGTCTGTATTGTGGGATAAGGTTTAACCCCAAGGTTTGCACTGGAGGTTCTACGAGGTCTCAACCCAGAGCCTAAAAAGTTCTCAGATGACCACTGTGTCATAGACGCAGTACTGCTTTTCCTTCTCGGTTGGGTGGAAAACCCTCTGTCTACCTCCTCTACTGCACCTTCACCATCTACGTTCAGCTCTACACTACTAATGCTCTTCTGTGGAACAAAAATGACCCGGTTGAATTTGGACATTGAGCTTGTGTGATTGCTTGAATTCAGACCAACTTCAAGGCTCTGAGTCAGACTATTGCTACCATAATGACACTCTTCAAGAGGAGATGATAGAGATGAACTCTCCAAGATCTCTTCAGCACTCTCGTAAGAAGTGGATGTTCCTGTATTGTCCTGAAAACTGTAGTCACTTGTTGAATGAGTAAAAGCTGTGGTATCCTGGACACTATTTGTCTCTGGTATGGCATCCTGAATACTGTAGTCACTAGACAAACTTGTCAGGTGTTCAGCTTTACTTGGAATATCAGTCAATTTCCCACCTGATTCTACCTTTAACTTTGATGTAATCACCCTTTCTTTTGTATCCCCAGTACATATCAGATTGTGATCTTTGCTGTCAGATGCACCTTTTAACTTTTCAGGTTCATCAACACAAGCAACACTACCTCTTGTGGGACCTCGAGGGTCCTCAACATGGCCTTCGAACCCAACTTGTCTTTCCTTGTCCACAAAGTGACAGTTTTGCCCCTCATCAACTCCCTCCATCTGTCTGATGGTTCTCTGGATATCCGACAGCAGATCTTGAGCCTCGGCAGCAGAGTGATAGCTGCAGAGGTCTGTATCTGACTCCGATCCCTCGGTCTCTCTCTCAACATCATCTTCTGTCGTGTCCAGGGTCGACTGTCTACTTTCAGCCAATAGTTGCTTAAAGTCAGGCATACAACTCTCTATCTCATCACCAGATATTCCACCATTACTGTTGCCATTGGCATCTACAGGCTTAATCCTAATCCCACCATCCAGTACATCCTCTTTAGATAACACTTTCCGGGAGAGGCCCTTTCGGATACGGATGTTGGAAAACACAGAACCTTTGGAACCCTCCGATTTGGATTTCTTCTTGCCTGATTCGCCCGATAATTTACTTTTCTTAATCTTCTTGACATGGTCCTCAGTGCCTGCTCCGTTCCCATCACCTTCTGCTACAGTCGTGACAGTGGGCTTCTTCTGCTTTGCCTCCTGGTTTCCCATGATCCTCAGAAGGCGAACACCTTTAGCGATCAGGCCATGCTGGGAACGTGTACGCTCAGACTGACTTTCTCGTTCTCTCTGCTGCTCTCTTTTCTCCTCTCTCTCCCTCTCAGTGCTCCCTTGCACTTTCTCCCCCTCCCTCAGTAATCCCTCTTTCTCTCTCTTCATTGCTGGCAGCAGCTGCTGTGATGATGCTGGCTGTGACGCTGTATCTGATGACTGTCTGTGAGACAGCTCCCCCTGCCTCCCAATCCCTCTCACTTTCTCTAGCTCGCCTATTTGCTCCGCCAGGTCACACAATGGGCTGCTGGAGGAGCGGACCAACTGAGCATGTGCAGCATGGCCTTGTAAGGGTGAGGATGGCTGTTGTTTCTGATGTAATACTGACTGCTGTTGCTCACGTAATAATTGTTGCTGTTGTCTTCTGATGAGATTTGACAGGCTGCTCTTCCTGCGCTCTTTTGCTCTCTCTCTGAAGGGAGAGGAGTGGAAACTCTCTCGAAGGACAGGTAACTGCATCTCAATTGTCTGAATGGTCTGCATCTTGATTCCTGCTATTGTGGCCTAAGGGATGGACACAAATAAATTTAAACTGAGAAAATGTGTTGCATTACACCTAAAAGGTACTATACAACATTGTTACTTTTAATAGAAAGTAAGAAGTTGGATGCCTATTTCTATTCATTCATTCATTCATTTTCCTTCGGCTTAGTCCCTTTATTCATCAGGGGTTGCCACAGCGGAATGGACCGCCAACTTATCCAGCATATGTTTTACACAGCGGATGCCCTTGTAGCTGCAACCCAGTACTGGGAAACATCCATACACCCTCATTCACATACATACACTACGGCCAATTTTGTTTATTCAATTCACCTATACCGCATGTCTTTGGACTGTGGGGGAAACTGGAGCACCCGGAGGAAACCCACGCAATCACGAGGAGAACATACAAACTCCACACAGAAATGCCAACTAACCCAGCCGGGACTCAAACCAGTTACTTTCTTGCTGTGAGGCGGCAGTGCTAACCACTGAGCCACCGTGTTGCCTGCCTATTTCTAGTTGTTTTGCATTAGAAAAGTAAATTAAGTGTTAATTCCATAAAGCACACAAAATTGGTTATAAAACAAATAACCCACAACACTGACCGCTCCTTCCTTTACATAAACAAAATCTTGTAAATGTTTTTTTTTTATCTCCTTTTTTTCTAATCCAGGCAAATCTCCACACTGAATGTCTGAAAATAGCACAGAAATGTAATTTGTGTGTGACAGAAACAGTGTGCCAAAGCAGCGTCATGTGAGCTTAAAGACTGGTCTCATAATCTAATGTACAACTGTGGCCAGCAGGCTTGAAATCAGCATTATCCTCCAACCTTGTGGCATCAGACACATACCCATGAGCTCTCAACAGATTTATCCAATATGCATTCTTATCTAGTACATTGCTTCTATCTATTCCTGCTGAAAATATGACATTTTTATATAAGATGAGAACTGAACAAAATTTTATAAAACATGCAGTCAAGTATTTTCCTGAAAGATACACATACACAGAAAACTTGAAAACCACTGAACATAGTATTGATGAAACGTTCGATAAAACATGAAACGTTTGATAAGTCTTGTCACATACAGATACTCTTTTGGATATATTCCTGACATCAGTTTGTTGTGTGGAAGCTCAAATTTGCCGCTGGAAGATTAGTCTAGAAGGTCACTATTAATCCAAATCAATCTGACCTGGATCAAGAATTTAACAGGAGACCTTTCTAACAAGATAGAAAAGATACAAAAACAAGTACTGAAGGAAAATATACTTGCCTGGATGGAGTCCAGTGTTCTGAAGGAACAAGTAAGTGTTTGTGACTTTCGCTGGGCTGCTCCTCTTCCTAGATCACATGAATAATGTCATCACATGGCCTTTCTTCCTATTAAATTCTGCCAATAGCAACTGACGGATCTTCTTTCAGAAACACACAGTGTTAGGCCTTATACTACCCAACAAATATGTTTACACAAAACCGTTGTATATTTAAAATGTTACATTTATTTTGAGAAACAATCTGAGGAAAAAATGCATTTCATATTGGGCTGTATTTTTGTAACATTCAACAGCTATCACAAAATCTGACAGTAACTCTATCATTAAACTTTTACACAGCCAATTTGGAACAAAACGAGAACACAGTCACATACAACACACCGCACAGAAGCTCAATTTAACTTTGATCTTAAAAGTCCTTACAAAACATACCGCCTTTTTTGCAATGTAAAACATAAAAACATATCAAAAAGTTACAGTTTCGTTACTCTAATACAAATGGTGTGTAAATTACAAATCAGGTAATTCCTCAAAACACTAGATTGGTGTAAAATTTGTGTAATTTCCAATCTAGCCTTCTAAATTCTTACCAATTAATTTGAACAAAAATTAAGAACATAATTAGATTTTTTTTGTCTTGAGGATGGAAATGACACCATTTGATATATGCATTACAATTTACAAACATGTCAGTGTACTGCAAGTGCACTTGTTAGAGGGCAAATTAAATAAACTGATAGTAAAAAGTGTTTTATAAGGTTTTATTTTCTTCGCAGAGCCAAAAGAGCTCAGAGATGAAGAAACATGCATGTTCGGTTGACAGGTCTGTATTTGATGTGCTTTTTATCTAGAAAACTGTCTGTATGTAACTAATTTGAGTTATGTTAAATAAACTGGTAATAAAGCAAACAGTTTGACTTTAAATGAAATGATGTCCCAGCACAATAATGTCAATATGTCCATTAAACAGTTAAAAACATTCTTCAGGTTTCATAAGTGATTTCACAGCTAGCCCAGTATAATCAGTGCACAATCTCAAAGTCAAACGTAAGGCATTCCAAACATTTACAAATATATTCAGTGTGCACTGAAAACATACATAATAGCTATTGAAATACTTGTAGCAAAACAAATGTAAACAACCACGCTTTATAATACAAGAGCAGCTGACGGAAGTGCTGTTTATGAATAACCAAAAGGAGAGAAAATCCTACAAACTGTTCAACTGTGGCTCACATGTTGCAGAAGAACACTTACACTTACCGAGACAGCACTGAACCTCTGTGTGGCACGTTTTCACAGAAATCAGCAAATTTCACGTACAAAAAGAAATATCTTATAATTATTAGTCACCGTAAATACTTTCATATACATTGCAATATTTAAAAATCATATTTTAGTTTCCGTTGACAAGAATGAAATATGTAATATTCAATCCCAAAATATTTAAACAATTATCTGAAGAGTATCGCATCCGATAAACTCTCAGAGATTCAAAATATACAGTCTACATTTCAAATGTACTTTTTTATATGTCGCTGAACTCCTGAAAGTTGGCACTGAAGATTTAGTAAAAGGCATACAAAAGTCCACAGGGAGTACAGATGGCAATTGCACTTGCTCAGTTGTACACTAAACCACAGTGTCTAAAAATGTTAAGACCTAGTGACCCAGGATCAAAAGACACTGAACTACACGTCCACATTGAGACTTACATATTAAAGCTTGAGTATATAATACGGAGTCTTGAGGAATCATCCCTTGAATCTTTCATTTTAGCATTAGCACTTTAGCTTCCCCACTGTTCTTAATCTGCTATGTGGAGTCTGTTGGAATGGTCCTGTGAAACCTCACAGCCTGTCTTTGCGGAAAGCTTGGTTTGCTTTTTTTCTGATCCCACCGACATAGCAGAATCATCTTGAAAGTGCTACGAAACGTTTTGTTGCAAAGTGCGTAGCACATAGGATTTACTGTACTGTTAACGTAGCACAGCCAATAGCCTAGCGCCCAGAGGTTCTCAGGTATGCAGCCATTGCAGAAAGTGTTTACCAGTACCATGATGTTATAAGGCGTCCATGTTATAATGAAAGCAAAGAGGATGGCGCTTAGAGTCTGTGCTGCTTTCTTTTCTTTTATTAGTGACATGCGCTTGCGCTTGGTGATTTGTGTCCTTGCACGAGCTGCAAAACGTTTTGCTAAAGCTGCCTCTTTGAAAGTTATTGGTGCTGAGGGAGATTTGATGGTGGTGTTAGTGCTGTCTGTGTTGGTATCTGTTGGCGGCTGTATGGCGGACATTGACTGAACTTTACTCATGCCACCCACAAAACGCTTGTTCCCATTGGTGACGGATCGTGAGATGCTGCCATCCCTGCTGTCCTTCTCCTCGGGTGACCGTAAAGGATCTTCCTCTGTGTCCAACTCCTCACAGGAAGTCACCTGGGAGTTTACTGCAGCCCTCATGCCAGGCAGACTGAGAACGATGGAGAAGATGGCCCGTGTTGTAGATGGTGCGCTCTCATCTTCATCAGATGAACCCGAGTGATCAGCTGAAAGTCCAGCGTCGTTGTTGTTCCAGCTGTCACTGCTGCTCTGATCTGCCTCCCGATGCGCCCCACTTTTATCGCTGCCACCCGACTTCCACCCCCAACAGTGGAATCTCCCACTCAGAGTGTGAACTGAGGTTTTTTTATGACCAGGTTGGCCCAGTTCAAAGCTGCTGCAGCTCCTAGAGCTCCCCCTAGTGGCGTGGAGGTGGAAGCGTGGTCGCTCAACCCCTCCGAATCGTCCACCCGAACCTTGCAATCCTGCAAGTTCACGTGATCTGTTTTCTGTCTCTTTGTATATTCGCCAGTATAGAACGCTCATTATTGTCACCGGCAGGTAGAATGCCGCCATTGCGGTGCAAAACGTAATAATAGGCTCGGAGAGAAACTGAATGTAGCATTTATCCTGTGGAACAGTTCTTTGTCCTACGAAATACTTCCAAAACAAAATGGCAGGTGCCCAAAGTATGAGTGACACAAACCATGCCAGGCCAATCATCACTCCTGCTCGCTTGGTGGTACGTTTGGCACGGTAAGTCAGAGGCCTTGTAATGGAGAAATATCGGTCAAAGCTAATGACCAGCAGATTCATGACAGATGCATTGCTGGCTACGTAGTCTATGGCTAGCCAGAGGTCACATGCCCAGTTTCCCATTGCCCACTGGCCCATGACGATGTAGGCAGTGTACAGGTTCATAGAGATGACCCCAATGATGAGATCTGCCACGGCTAAGCTAAGTAGGAAGTAATTGTTAACTGTTTTGAGCTGTCGGTTAACCTTAAATGACACCATGACCAAGATGTTGCCGATAATAGTAATAAGGGAGAGCAGGCCTGTAAAGACAACGATGAGAATGACCTGCCAGAGTGAGTGTCCACCTAGAGGATCATAGGATTGACCTTCAGCCTCAGCATTACTCTCATTGAGCTTGAAAACAGCAGTGTGGTTGACGAGGCTTGTGTTCTGGAGCAGTGGCCACAGAGTGGATGCCGGGTACATTCCCACTCCCAGGGTGTCGGATGGAGAGAAGAGGCCCAACTCGGTGCTGTTGGAGTCCATTGTGCAGGTCGGGCATATTCTGAAGAAAAAAAAGAATATTATTAACTTATGCTTAATCATTTGTTATTTATGTCAAATGTTTGCACAGAAACTGCTTTCCACTGTTTTGGTGGTGCTACTAAATGATGCAAGGTTGCTATTGCTTTATATCTACACTAGAGGGTGATGTTGATCCACTAAATCAGACAATCAGACAAGTATTAAACATTCCTTCCTTTTCAAAAAAAATGTGAAAGGATTAAACAAAATACTTTCTCAAATACAGCATAAAATATATCCTGGGAATCTTTCTGCAGCCAAATATGTAGATGTTGAAGCAACAGAGTATGTGAAAGATATGAAATATTCATTTCTTTTGTAATTTTAGTGAGTGAAAACAAATTTAAATCAAACATCTCATAACATTAAGTCTTCAATAATCACCCTTTCATTTAATCTTAAAGAAATCTTTTATCGTTTTAGGAATACATCAGATAAATGATTAAATACTGTATGTTGTACCATGACAATATTTTTTAATGCACAAACAAAAGTTCTCAAATTCCCAGACAATGACAATGTATAATGTTGTAAAGGAAATTTTTACATTGAAAGAACAAACAAATCTTAGAAAGATTATTATTTAGCTTTGCTTGTAGTCTTATCTCCCCATTACAAGCTAAGAATTCTCCTTAAAATCTGTCATAGGTGGTATTTCATTATCTGCTCTCACTTGTAGATGGTACATCTTGTTCTATGAAATTTAAATTACACCGTACAAAAGTGAAAATTATGTTTGTCCCATGTGAATTTATAAATAAATCCAGTCTTTCTCAGAAAGTTTCCTAAAGAACTGTCAAAACTTACACAACACAAACAAGCTTAGGTCTCTCATTAAAAGTAGAAAATAAGCTAGTAAATGTTTGTTTTGTTTTTTGTTTAAAAAGTGAATTGCAGTAATAAGGACCATTTTAATAATGCAAAATTTCATGTCAAAAGGAAAACATCTCGATATGTTTTCACATATAGATAAGCCTTACTACTGGTGTGGTGGGAGTACACAAAAATAGGTCTGGATAAAGATTCAAAGAGATAACAGACACACAATAATAAGATATTGTTGATATATTGCTATATTGACTGTCCTTACCTTGTCTTAATTCCATAAAATGGGAATACAATGGGTGTTAAAACTAGTTTACATGCTAAAGCACAAGCTTTGCATTTACTGACAGCTAGCAGATCAATATATGTGCAGTGTTTCTGAAGAACATTTTCAAACTAACTGCTACACTCCAGTTAAAAGCTGTGACACTCAGAGCTAGCAGACACATGAACAGCAGGAGAAAATGTTCACGTCGAGATGAAACATGGGTGAGGTGTTTCTTTACTTTATTCTGCAAGAGGAAGTTGTTGCGGCGCTTTCCCAGAATGCCTCATAAATGCACAGTTAATCTTCTTGATAAAACCACAGAATAAAGTGTAACTGGCTCATGGCCAAGGACGGCTAAACATCTCAACGCTTCATATAAAAATCATATCTAGTTCTTAACCAGAAGTTGCACACAAATAAACACAAACAAATGTTCTTTCCTTAAAAAAAAACAAAAAACAATCTTACAAATTTAGAAATAAGTCCAAAAAAAGGCTGCTCTGAAAGGAAAGCTGACAATCATAAGGCATCATTCAGCAGAACAGGCCTCCATTACTAAATATAGTCATCATAAACTTGAAAAAGAAAGCACTGATTCTGAACTGAGAGCATCTGTCTTTGTTTCAGATACTTTGTCATCTTGATAAGGCAGTGGGATGCAGCGGCGAAAAGTAGGCGAGATTAGGGAATGACGGTCTGATCGCATAATCACATTGTCGCTAAGATACCATATATGGGCTTGCCCTGCATATTTTAAAAAGAGAAAAGAACAAATGGGTATGACCATTGTTACACACACACAAACACACACACACACACACACACACACACTGCAGAGTCAGAGGTAATTAGCTATTGGATTCAATCTAAGCAGAGTAGTGTTTAAAACTAAGGGAACAAAACAGTCACGCACAACCAATTTTGTAAAAAAAAAAAAAGAACAAAAGAATAAAACTTAGGAATAATTAAAAACATATACTATACTTTTTGTCTGAATAATAAGTTAGTTATAATAGGTTTTCTGCACAACAGTGATTTTTTTTGTGTAATAATGTTTAAATAACCTCTATATAAGATGGCATTGTTTAATATATGTTCTAAAAATAAACATTTAGAGATGTCAGTGTCTAAAACAGTTTTTTTTACAATAGGAGATATCAGAGAAAAGATTTAGCTCTAGCTCTGAAATCTAACTAGATGTGCCATGTTCAAAGTCAATGAACTTCATTAATTGACGGAAGAATTATTGATCAAAATAAATGCAGATTTCTCCAGAATGGATTTTAGGCATGAGAAAATGTCTTTAATTGAGCTGAGTGTCAAATTGGCAGCTAAAGGTAGTGTTTAAAAGAAAAGAAAAAAGGGAAAAAGTTTGAAACTGCTATTTTTTTTATTTTCTGGATTTTGTATTTATTTACGTTTATTTATTATTTTATTTTAACATGGACAGTACCAAAAACAGTCTAGCTAAACACAGAAAAAACATAATATTATTGTTTGTTTTAAAAGGATAGTTCACCCATTTATTCTCCCTCAATTGGTTTTAAACTTTCATGAGTTTTTTTCTTCTGCTGAACATAAAAGAAGATATTTTGGAGAATGCTGCTGCTGGCACCAATTGACTTCCATAGTAAAAAATCAATAATAAATGACTATGGAAGTCAATGTGTGCCAGCTGCCATCATTTTCCTATGTATCCTCTTCTGTGTTCAGCAGAAGAAAAAAACTCAAATATGTGTTTGAAAAAGTGAAGCGTGAGTAAATAATGGCAGAATTAGAATTTTTGGGTGAACTATCCCTTTAAATGATCTTTTCAAGGATCATTGATGAAAATTCAGAAGAACATTCAATTATAAATCTTTGTAACATTACAAATGTCTGTGACTTTTGATTAATTTAATTAATCTTAGAATTTAGGCAGGCGAGGAATGTTCAGAACTTGTGGATGATGAACAATTGAAATTCTGTTTTAATTTTTAGGTTTAAATAGGTTTAGGTTATAATCTCTGAAATAAATTTACATAAACACAGGCTTTTGTGAATAGAAATGTAAAAATTTCAGCATTCAATACAACAAAATAAAACAAAACCCTAAAAGAAAGTTTGTTGTTAAATACAGGCTTCTTGTTCATTTATCTGAATGAGAGATATCAGTGGCAGAGAGGGAATCAAACAACAAAAGATGAAGTCAGAGAAAATCTAATTGGCATTGGGTTCTGATTCGGACCCCTGCTCTCTGCGTTCAGCTCTGTGCTTTTATCCTATTAGGATTGTGCTCTGACCTGAAACACACAAGCTCAGATGGAGGACTGCAAACACATTTTGTACAAAACTAGTGACACGCATAGTTGTAATTCCATTAAGTCGAGGAATTTGGGAATTGTCTTAATTTCAGTTGATCCGCAAGCAGCTGATGAACGGGCTGTTGTCATGGGGATTGGGAGGGAAGTGGGAGGAGGCAAATGCAGTTACAGTCAACTGTATGTTCACATACATACATGTGTGAAATTCTGGGGAAAATGAAACTATAATACGATTCAAAGGTGAAGAGGGAAGCTGAAGAGAAGTAGATTTCCTTTTTATAAGCCCCACTCACAGAATATACTGTATGTACAAAATATGGCAAGCCATTTTTCTTTTATTCATTCACAGGACTTCTAGCATTCTAGAATTCTATTATTAGTATTGGTAAGTTTACAATGCAGTATAACATGATACAAATTCAAGCAGCCAATGCTAAACATATAGGCTTCTAGCCAAAAACTAATTTGCAGCCCTAGACCCTGGTTAGGCTTTTTATGCAATAATAAAATGGTAAAAATATCTTTATAATATACATACATACAGCAATACATCAAAAAAGGAAACTGCATGGCAATTAGTGTTCACATACCTGATTTAGTTTTAACTACTTTTTAAAAATTTCCTTGAAATATGATTAAATCGGTTTTAATTCTTTTGGCAGGTTTCTTTCCAAAGCAGTGTACCTTGAACTGAAAGTCACGATTAATTTTTTGTCTTTGGTACCATGCAGTTCTGATTGAACATGCTTCTTATAATGACCTCTTTACTGCTTGATGTATTATTAATTGCCATATAATGTCTGGAAAAAGATGATTCACACATTTAAAATAATTTTAATAAGATACATATTAATAAGGCGACGCGGTGGCGCAGTGGGTAGCGCTGTCGCCTCACAGCAAGAAGGTCGCTGGTTCGAGCCTCGGCTGGGTCAGTTGGCATTTCTGTGTGGAGTTTGCATGTTCTCCCCATGTTCGCGTGGGTTTCCTCCAGGTGCTCCGGTTTCCCCCACAAGTCCAAAGACATGCGCTATAGGTGAATTGGGTAAGCTAAAATTGTCCATAGTGTGTGTGTGTGAATGAATGTGTATGGATGTTTCCCAGTGATGGGTTGCAGCTGGAAGGGCATCCGCTGTGTAAAACATATGCTGGATAAGTTGGCGGTTCATTCCGCTGTGGCGACCCCAGATTAATAAAGGGACTAAGCCGAAAAGAAAATGAATGAATGAATGACATATTAATAAAAATGTCAAAACTAAGCAAACCATATTTTTGTAAAACACTGCAGTGGATGGCATCTAATTGGTTTATTGTCCAACACTTTAGTTTGTTTATAACCTTCTTCATATCAGGACTTAATAAGATTTAATTAAGTAACAATGACAGTTTTTGATATGAGCAATTGCCACTAGCAATAATGTTAAAGCAGAAATCAAATTCTCCTAAAACCTACAGGTAACTCCTGATATCAAGATTTATCATCTGAACTTGAGAAAAGTGAATAGTTGATATCAAGAATTAATATCCTAAGAATGAAAAATAATCAAAACACACAAAAATGTTGGTTTTTCATGTTTTATGGGGACTTCATAGACTGTATATTATCTCCTCTTACTCCAATCACACACCTAAACCCAACCCTCAAAGAAAACATTCTGCAGTTTTACATTTTCAAAATACTTAATTATGTATGATTCATGAGCCATTTTCCTCATTGGCACCAAAATTATTTATGCCTACAAAATCAAAAAAATTCTGGTATTTTTTACTTTGATGACAGACCTGTGAATCAAACGAACATCTGGAGTTTGCATGCATGACTTCAAACACATACTGTACATCAAACATACTGTAGTTTTTGTGTGTAAAAAACTCCCCCTCTGCATTTAAAGAATCATTTGCAAGTCTGAAGATGCCATAAGCATGCAAGCAGTGCCTAATATTCAAAAGAACAGCTCGTCTGTGAAGATAACGGACCGAAAACAGCAGTAGCTGCTTTTGTTTTAAGGGTTTTCTGTGTGAAATCTCACTTATCAGTAAAAGAGACTGGCATGTCTGTTTTGCTTCCCCCCTGGCGGGTCAATTAAGTGCGAGGGAAGAGTGTGTCAGGAATTGCGATTTAAGGTTTGTGCTGTGAATGAGGATTTCTGAGGAATGATGGTTAAATGTCAACACATTCTTTTGCACAGTTTGAGGGAGATCAGTGATTACCTCATACAGCCTTTGGCCGACAGAAATGTCAGCAGCAAACACATGCAGAACCGCAATCAATACGTCTGATTGGAATCGGAATTAATCACTGGCATGGGTACAATTACAGATGAGAAGACAAAATTATCTCTCAATATCTCAAGAATAAAGTCAGAGGAGATCAGCCAAGCATGAGAGATAGCTTTCTAAAAGATTATTTACTGATCTCTCATGATTAAATGTGATGTGAAGGATTCATCTCCTCATTTTTTCTCTGCATATTTGACATTCTACCCCTATTTTGCAGTCATTTGAAGTTCAGCTAAAGGTAAAGGGTGTGGGTAATCTCCAAATGAAAATAAAATTTATTAATAATAAATGAGTGTGTTTTAAATATATCGGAATAATCACTGGCATGGGTTTAATCATGTGGGTATATCAATATCTCAATATATTAATAATATTAGTATATTTCAATTGTTATTATCTTATTATTATATTATTTTCTGTTTCTAATTTCACTGCATTTTTCACTAGATTTATTAATTAAGGTATGAATTTGAGTAAAATATATATAAAAAAACAAGGTCTGACAGCATTTCTTTCAAATGAAAATATTGTCATTCAGTGTGTTTTATTTTAATTTTTTGTTATTATTTAAGAAAATAATAATCGGTCATGATGATGATAATAATAATAATAATAATAATAATAGTTTTCATTTGATGTGACTGAAAAATCAGGGTTCAGGGTTATTCCAACAATGAATGAATGAATGAATGAATAAATGAATGAACAAGAAATAAGAAAAAACCCACAACAAGATTATCAAACCTATTTCAGTTTAAAGCAGACAATGATTAATACAATCAATGAAATAAAACCTAAAGATAAAGTTATTCATATTTTCAACGAAAGTTATATTGTTATCCTGATAATATTACTTCCGAAAAAAAATAACCAAAAATTGTAAGGTGCAAAATAAAAACATTTTCATTTGTTCACATTAAAAATGGTTTAAAATGGCAACTTCTTTGTTCTTTTACTGCTTCCACTAAAACTGGACTACAATTCTCTGTTTATTCATTGAAATTTTGTCTTCTTGTTTTCCTATTTTTAACATTTACCAACCATGCCTTGTCCCTACCAACCTGTTTTTTCTAACAACGTATATTAGCTGTTCCTAGCATTTCCAGTACTGTTTACAGCCTACACTTGGTCAAACATTCTGCTTGGTTGAGAATCAGGAAGCTGTAATTCTCAGTCTGCTCTCACTTTAAACAAATCACTCCTGCCTCGGCGCCGGATCACCTGACAGATGTTTATATACATCGCTAGAGGTAAACAGCCAATTTAGTGACCTTATTACCATCGAGATGAAAATGCCAGTCAGAGTAAAATCTGTTACATCAGGACTCGCTATCAGACAGCGGGTCCTCTGTAGGCTTTCATTATTTTATTAGCACAATTGGCTAATTTACATTGAGCATTTGTTAAGGTGAGATGTACATGCCACATTTCAAGGCAGCAATCCCATGAAAAGTGATCATATAGGACTTTCAGAATAGAAACATGTTCCTTTATCCAGTCATGGACAGTGCATCTGTATCGACCCACAGCGGTGTAAGTAATACCTTAATCTCAGGCGGGCCGAAGAATCTATCAGACTCTGACAAGATCCACATCCCCGGGCAGCAGAATATCCTTTCTCTCTGTGTGATTGGCCAGAGTTTAATTCAACTGCTTTCAGGAGCTGAAGCTGCTCCACTACAGAGGGAGCCACATTTGGGAAAGCACATTGTTTGGGGATATTATCACATCAGCATTTGTAGGAATTTCACAAACTATTACAGAAATAAAGGTACAAAAATGTCACCAGGGCAGTACCCTTTTAAAAGCTACTTTTTTGGTACTTTTTAGATAACAGTATGTACCTTTAAGTAACCAATATGGATATTTTAGGCATTAATATGTACCTTTTACATACAAATGTGTACCTTTTGAAAGGATACCGCCCTAGTGACAGCTTTTGTGCCTTTCTTTCTTTCTTTCTTTCTTTCTTTCTTTCTTTCTTTCTTTCTTTCTTTCTTTCTTTCTTTCTTTCTTTCTTTCTTTCTTTCTTTCTTTCTTTCTTTCCTAATTAATTAATAAATTAATTTATTAGGTTAGTCTAGAGATTTTGATTACCTGCCAAAATTGTAATTTTTAAAGAAAGGAAAAGCATGGTTTGAACTGTTGTAACAGTTTTACGGTGATCTGTCATGCGACATTAGAGGAGCTAAAAACTGAATTTTGTTGTTTGAATTTCTTGATAATTTGGACAGAATTCTGATGATGAGTTTCTTATCGAATATAACAAAACACTATACAAGTGTGAAGTTTATTTACAGATCAACTCAAACAGCATAGATTAAAAGATTGATTTCTTTAAATGAAAATAATATAATAGTAATAATTATACATGCATGCACATTTATTATTATTTTATATAGTGTTGAGAACAGGTGGCTAACTTTTAGAATACTTTGGGAACTGTGAACTATGCATCTTTCAGGGTTCTCTGATTAACAAAGTTAAAAAAAGAACAGCATTTATTTAAAGTACAAATCTTTTGTACAACTATAAATATCATAACTGTAATTCATTGCACACTTGCTAAATAAAAGTATCAATTTATAAAGTAGATTTTTTTATTCTACTGATAATAGCTATCATTATAGTTATTTGCTCCCAACATTTAATTTCAGACAAGAAAAAAAGCTATCTATTATCTATCTATTTAAAGGGAACCTATTTTGCAAAAATCAACAGTCTGCGAATATAACCAGCTTCTAACGGTAAAAATGTATTAATAAAAATTGTTTACATCAAAGGGGGAAAGTCCCGCCCACTGGTGACGATCTCTTCCTCATTAGCATAGAAAGTTAGTTTTGTTTTTGAATCTGCCATTATGCTGACACATATGTGTAGCTCTGCCCTATTTTGAAAAGTGGTCTGGAAGCACAATCTCATTTGAATTTAAAGCAATAGTCGCTAAAATGATCAAATTAGGACCAAAGCCTAAAAAGGGCAGTATCAAAGAGTTATAAAACATTATTTGTGTGGTATTTTGAGATGAAACATCACATACACACTCTAGCGACATCAGATACTTATTTTACATCTTGCAAAAAGGGGCATAATAGCTCCCCTTTAAAAAGAAGGGAAAAAAGGTAAAGAAAGGAAAGGTAAAGAAATGAAAAGATCTTCTGCTGGAAATTCAGACCTAGTAAATAGCCGACACAACAGGTCTTTTTAACCTCTATTCTCTTTTTCTTCAAGGGCAGACCACATGCAGTTCAATGGCCTTTTACTGAAGCACTAGGGCTGTGCTTCTGAGTGTTAGCCAGCCTTCAGCAGCACCCAGAGGAATGCTTACACTGCAAGAGACAGCGTTAAACATTGCTAACTATACTGTTTTTACTAACCGTGCCACCACAATCAGAGAGAAATTCTTGTTAGTTTTGTATATAGATTGCTTGTCATAAATAGTCACTCCATAACCAGTCTATAATAATGGAAAGCTGTGGAGACATATGCTATTTGTGTTGTGCACTTAAGTATGAATAAATTAATTTCAATACATACACTTACGAACATGGACAAAGACTTCCGTATTTGAGAGAATTCTTGATTGCAAATAGCGTGTGAGTGCATGATTAGTTTACAAATAACACACAACTGCATGCGCAGCGTTGTGTGAGAGGGCTAGATTAACTAAAATCTCTCCAGTGAGTGGTTGCAATGCAGACCATTTCAAATGCTCATGGGAGTTTAAGAAGGGGTAAAACAGAGCCCACCGCGCAACTCCATCCACTGCCTGCACTGACACAAAAAGAAATGAAACTCCACCCAGATACAATTAGGGCTGTTCAATGTGGAAAGTGTGCTCATATACACGTGTATTTGGAAATAGGCCTGGTTTTAATGCTCTACTCCATCATCTGATGAATTACTGCTGCCAAAACCAATAGGAAAAGTATACAAACTGGTCTCTTATAAGTGAAGTTGTTTACCATGGTTTTTACATGATAAGTGAACAATCTGTTTTTGCTGAAAGTATAAATCACTTTATACAGCATTATACATGTAGGTATTACATATATGTATGTATAATGCTGTATAAAGTGAAAGTATACGATAGATAGATAGATAGACAGACAGACAGACAGACAGACAGACAGACAGACAGACAGACAGACAGACAGACAGACAGACAGACAGACAGACAGACAGACAGACAGACAGACAGATGGTCGTGCCCAACAGAGCCTAGTTTCTCTCTAGATTTTTTTTTTCCCTTCACTTCGTCAATTGGTGAATTTTTTTTTCCTCGCCACTGTCGCCGCTGGCTTGCTCGGATCGGGACTTGTGGAGCTGTGCTTCGGTGGATTTGCTCTACAGTGTTTGAACTTTCAGCAGTGAAATTTAAACCACACTGAACTAAACTACACTGAACTTCAACTCTGAAATCTGGACTTTACTAGAACTATGTTAAGCGCTATATAAATAAACTTGAATTGAATTGAATTGAACAAACAGAGTATATCCAAAAAATGCAAAAATGCTATCACTGTGTTATCTTTTCAAAATTCATATATTAGTTTTTAACAAATACATTTTGGGACCTTTAAGGTACATATTACTAATTAAAATGTACAAGATGTTAGGAGTACTAGATTTTCTGAATCTAGAATCTTTACAATGTCACTAACTCATTCATTACCTCTCTGTTTTTTCCACAAAATAAAAGTGCCTTTGTTATTTACAGTATTTAACTCGCATAGTAGAGCCACAACTAAAAATACTTAATATTTTGAACAATGAAGAATTGTATTGTTGTAAATTGTTGTCTAAATTCAATATTTTGTTATCCACAATATACACTGACATTTGTATTGTATGTCATATTGTCTGGGTTGGTCAGGTAATGAGCTTTTTCTGTCTTCAGATTTAATTTTATATATTGTGTATAATTCTTTTTACACAACATATTGTTTCAAACTACTAAAAATTTCAATAAATATCACTTTGTTAACCTGGAGAGTTAAATTTTCAAAAATAACAGTTGCAGAATAAGAGGTCCTGCTTATATGCAACAATGCTTAAAGTTTTAGAGAAAACTCCAATAAACTGTCTTTTTTAACAGTTCTTCATAACTTTAAAATAAAAATTCCATCATAATGATCCTCATTATCTTAAACACATTCTGACCATGCCATTGTGTAAACTTCCTCCTGCGTGTGAATTCTCTCCATATGTGTATGTTACGCAGTGATAATCAGGCCTTACATGGCATCCTGAGGCAGGACTCCTGCACGGACCTGTCTGAGAAGAGAAGGACACTCAGTGTCCTGTGTAAACACAACAGCAGGAGAGGAATGCTCAAACTGGCAGTAGGAGAGGGCTTAGCGGAGGACATCGGCTTAGGGACGCCCTTCACTGCAGCTTAAATCAACAGCATGAAAATACACATGTGTATGGGTCATGAAAGCATTGATCCGGACAGATGACTGTGGTGATGTTTACACCTGGTATTAGCATCGATCTCAGGTGATCACAAGCGGTCAGGCGAAACACACTGCTGTTTACACCTGGTAATAACATGCATCTCAAATGCGTCTCCTGTGAGCGATGTAATCAGATTTTGAAAAGGAAGGTCCCTCTGATCTCACGACTACATATATCACTTTATGTATCAAAACACCGAAGCGCTATAATGCAAAAGCAAAATGTGTGAAAAATAAAATTAGTAAAAAGTATGAAAAGTATAATAACATGTTCTGTATGTGTTAAATAAATAAAAGCATCATGTCAAATACATACTATAAAAATATAAGTGAATAAAATAAATCAATGCAACAATTTAGTAATTGATGGGCATCACGGTGGCACAGTGGGTAGCACAATCGCAAGAAGGTCGCTGGTTCGAGCCTCGGCTGGGTCAGTTGGCATTTCTGTGTGGAGTTTGCATGTTCTCCCCGGTGTTCGCGTGGGTTTCCTCTGGGTGCTCTGGTTTCCCCCACAAGTCCAAAGACATGTGGTATAGGTGAATTGGGTAAGCTAAATTGACCGTAGTGTATGTCTGTGAATGAGTGTGTATGGATGTTTCCCAGTGATGGGTTGCAGCTGGAAAGGGCATCCGCTGCGTAAAACATATGCTGAATAAGTTGGCGGTTCATTCTGCTGTGGCGGCCCCAGATTAATAAAGGGACTAAGCCGAAAAGAAAATTAATGAATGCATTTAGTAATTGTGTGTGTGTGTGTATATACAGTGGGGGAAATAAGTATTCAGAAAACATATTTCTAAAAGTGCTGTTGACTTGAAATTTTCACCAGATGTTGATAACAACCAAAGAAATCCATATGTGAAAAGAAAACAAATCTAATTAGTTACAAATTACGTTATGTGAAATAAAATGACATGATGGCAGCTTAAAGACACATGCATTGCTAAGGTGTGATTTTTTTCACAGAGTGTAAAAATCTTGATGGTTCTGTGGCTCTTGTCTAGAAGATCTGATCTTTTTTTTGTATTTTCTATTGGATTCAAATCAGGTGATTGTCTGCACCATTCTACAGCTTGACTTTCTTTCTCTGAAACCATTTGAGAGTTTGCTTGGCTGTGTTCTGGATCATTGTCTTGCTGAAATGTCCACTCTGGTCTCATCTTCATCATCCTGGTAATGTAGATGTTGGACTGAAGAAGCTAATATTAATTTACAATGACGAAGCGAAGAGAGTTACTGAATAACTTCTGAGAGATTTCAGCTGCGGTCTGGGCTTTCACTGCCTTTCCACAGTTCCCTTTCTTCATATGTTTCATACTTTTTTCCTGTGTCATTTCATTTCATTACACATAACTTTACTTGTAAAGTAATTAGATATGTGTTCTTTTCATATATAGACTTCTTTGGTTGTTATCAACATCTGGTGAAAATTTCAAGTCAACAGCACCTTTAGAAATATCTTTTCTGAGAAAAATGGTGACGCGCTGAATACTTATTTCCGCCACTGTATATGTATATATGTGTCTCTGTGTGTGTGTGTGTGTGTGTGTGTGTGTGCGTGTGTGTGTCGGTCTTTCTGTTCCAAATATATTTCAAATAAATTTATTTAAATTGTCATGCTCAAAGGTCAGTACAATTTTCAAACAGTGTATGGACTGAATTAATGGATCAATAATAAATAAATAAATAAATAAATGTGCTAAGGCCAATGAAATTTTTAGATGATTCCTAATGTGTTAGAAAAAAATCTATAAATTATTTTATTTGCCTGTCTATTTAAGTGTAAGTCCTATCTTATCAATTAATACAGATTTTATGGCTTACTTTACAGTAGCTGCGTGTACACATAATCTTGCATACTGCATCGCATTTCTAAAGATCCAACTGCATTTACCTGATGAATGAAGTGTAAACACAAACAGCACCGTACTTTCAAACTTTGGCAAAGGAAACCAACTCACATTTGATTCCTTGCGAGGACGCTTTATTCCCAGTGAGTTCAGTGCAATTATTTTCCACAGAAGCAAACTCATCTCCTCTGGATATGTCTCTGTATATTACATTGACTCCTGGGTTGGCGCAAAATGAATGTTCCCTTTTCCCTTTCATCCGTCCACGACCCTGCAGCCAAAATTGCATTAAATATTCTTTTTATATCTTCACCTTCGGAGGGCAGTGCCTTGTAATTGCTTGGCTGCACTGTATGCCAATAAATAACTAATAATAAAACACGCACACAGACAGACTCTGGTCATGCTGGAACAGATCCTGGGAGAAATGCATTCCCTATTCATTACAATGACACCATGAGGACATGCTTGGATTTTAGCATGCTCAAAATACATAATCTTGGAAAAACAGTTCAGTGTTTTCCTGCTGTGCACACAATTTATCTACAAGCCATGTGTACAGTCGTGGCCAAAAGTTTTGAGAATTACACAAATATTAGTTTTGACAAATTTTACTGCTAAACTGCTTTTAGATCTTTGTTTCAGTTGTTTCTGTGATGTACTGAAATATAATTACAAGCACTTCATACGTATCAAAGGCTTTTATCGACAATTACATGACATTTATGCAAAGAGTCAGTATTTGCAGTGTTGGCCCTTCTTTTTTCAGGACCTCTGCAATTCGACTGGGCATGCTCTCAATCAACTTCTGGGCCAAATCCTGACTGATAGCAACCCATTCTTTCATAATCACTTCTTGGAGTTTGTCAGAAATAGTGGGTTTTTGTTTGTCCACCCGCCTCTTGAGGATTGACCACAAGTTCTCAATGGGATTAAGCTCTGGGGAGTTTCCAGGCCATCGGCCTAAAATTTAAACGTTTTGGTCCCCGAGCCACTTAGATATCACTTTTGCCTTATGGCACGGTGCTCGATCGTGCTGGAAAATGAATTGATCTTCACCAAACTGTTGTTGGATTGTTGGAAGAAGTTGCTGTTGGAGGGTGTTTTGGTACCATTCTTTATTCATGGCTGTGTTTTTGGGCAAAATTGTGAGTGAGCCCACTTCCTTGGATGAAAAGCAAACCCCACACATGAATGGTCTCAGGATGCTTTACTGTTGGCATGACACAGGACTGATGGTAGCGCTCATCTTTTCTTCTCCGGACAAGCCTTTTTCCAGATGCCCCAAACAATTGGAAAGGGGCTTCATTGGAGAATATGACTTTGCCCCCATCCTCAGCAGTCCATTCGCCATACTTTTTGCTGAAGATCAATCTGTCCCTGATGTTTTTTTTGGAGAGAAGTGGCTTCTTTGCTGCCCTTCTTGACACCAGGCCATCTTCCAAAAGTCTTCGCCTCACTGTGCGTGCAGATGCGCTCACACCTGCCTGCTGCCATTCCTGAGCAAGCTCTGCACTGGTGGCACTCCGATCCCACAGCTGAATCCTCTTTAGGAGACGATCCTGGCGCTTGCTGGACTTTCCTAGAGGCCCTGAAGCCTTCTTAACAAGAATTGAACCTCTTTCCTTGAAGTTTTCTTTGCAGGTCACCAAGGTTAATAATGGAAGAACAATGATTTCAAGCATCACCCTCCTTTTAACATGTCAAGTCTGCCATTCTAACCCAATCAGCCTGACATAATGATCTCCAGCCTTGTGCTCGTCAACATTCTGACCTGAGTTAACAAGACGATTACTGAAATGATCTCAGCAGGTCCTTTAATGACAGAAATGAAATGCAGTGGAAAGTTTTTTCAGGATTAAGTTCATTTTCATGGCAAAGAAGGACTATGCAATTCATCTGATCACTCTTCATAACATTCTGGAGTATATGCAAATTACTATTATAAAAACTTAAGCAGCAACTTTTCCAATTTACAATATTTATGTCATTCTCAAAACTTTTGGCCACAACTGTACACTGCAGAGAGTGTACAGCATATTGGCAAACAAGATGCCTGAGGCAGCTATGCATATTTAAAAGCTTTTATATTTATTTATTTATTTACTTAGAAACAGTAAGTGAAATGTTGTATGTTCCAGTCAGATTAAGTTCTTCTTTTTTTTTTTTTTATCAAAGAGAGATCCGTCTGACACCTGGCCTTCTGAAACTGTATATTTCATTTCGCCCAGCTGCATGCACTCATGTCGAAATAGTGAATGAATAAGAAGGCACTATGTAAACAATATTGATAATTAATTTCGATCTGCGAAGCCGCATAGCAGTAGAAATTCCTGAAAGTGTGGATGCTCGAGGAGGAAAGTGCAATGATAGATTAGCTGTGCTGGTGTATTAATGGTATGCACTTAGTGGCTTTGTGGGGAGTCATAAGCGAGGTCAGCATAATATATCAATTATTTAAACGTGGAACATGAATGTACTGTTTGAGGCAAAGAAAAATGATTTCTTTTAACCAAATCTGATGCTGTTTACTCTATTAATGAATGCTTACGTTCATACTATGAATGATTAATCATGTTATTTCACCAACAACACCCAAAAAAAAGAACGTTTTGAATCTTTCATCTAAAAATTAGCTTGCTCTTTTTCCTAAACTGACTTTTTTTGTAGGTAGCTACGTTTAAAGTTTTATTCACACACAAATTTAGAAAACTCACCTTAAGCATAGTTTTTTTATTTAAACATTAATCATTTTTTATTAATCTTTAAAAAAATATTATTGTAAGTAAATCTGTTCACATTTATAAAAAATGTATGTTTACGCCTAATGGTTATGATGACAGAAATGTGACCTGATGTGTTGCCATGGTGAAATTGCAGCACAACTAAACTCGGGCTACTTTCAACTGTCAATAGTAAGGATGTATGATGTTGTTGATTTAATTAAAGGTGATCAGTAGATGATCTGCCTAAATGCTAACCGGTTAGCATAATATCTTTCAAATACAATCCCTCCCCTGCCGTCCAAAGCCTGAAATTACGAATGTGCACATTAAAGATGACAGAGAACCACTAGATTATCTTATTCGCCAGTTAGAAAACTTTATAGTACTTTATAATACTACAATTCTGAATAAAAAACTGTATTATATCTAGCACGTTTTCAATTATGTAGTTAGCAAGCAAAACTTTATATAATGTGCAATATTTCATGCATGCAAGGATTGCTGGTCTCACTCTCTCATGTGCTTTGTCCTAAAGCGACTACTGTATAGTGGTTGGCCGGCGGGGTGCAGGAATTACACTTATTACTAAGCCATACTTACATGCTATTTCAGACCGAATATTCAAAGTAGCATGGTGAACAATATAGGGAGCGCGTCACAGGTTGTCATTGTTCAAAAATGAACCAATGTGAATATAAAACCAACTTCACCTCAGTAAAGCAGGCTAGGTGGAATAGTGCTATTTACTTATGTTTTGTTGTTAAACTAAATAAAAATCTACATTATCGATTCTATAAAAGGTACCTTATGAAACTGAAAATAGTCAAATCAATCGTTCACCGGAAGATTTCAGTGGCTGAACAACACTTCTGTGCATATAGCCAATTTGTAACAACAAAATCTACATAAGCTTTGCATGACCAAAATACTTTTAAAACATAACATTACCTGTCTAAAAGAAATACTTCAGCCATGGTATCATCCTTCCACCAGCGTGCAAATGTAACTCCAATATTGATTCAGGATTTAAAAAAAGTTGATTCAACATTTGTTTTTACCGCTGTCACTCGTGTCCACATGACCGTGGTGCGTGTGCACGCGCAAATGGTGGATCTGCGTGAACAGAGGTGCGCAGTTGTACAAATCTACATTTGCTGACGGACAGTTTGGGCTACTTATCAGAATTATGGGAATTATCGGCCCGACAACGAACATTTGGACGAACATTTTTTAGTCTTATGCCTTACCCAGAATATAAAAATAAATTTAATTACATTTAGAGAATTTACTTTTATCATTACTATTGGAATGTGAAGAGACTTTTAACCAGCACAACAAAAAATGTTTTTAAGGACAATCACCTACTGCACCTTTAAGTCTAAGTTGACATTAAGAATTATGGCACTCACTTTGAGAAAAAAACAAACATGCCTTTAGTGTCCAAAAACATTCACTGGATAATGACACCTATTAGAATTCAGTTTTCTGAATTCAGAAAGATCATATATGAAGGCAAAAATATCCAGGTGTAGGTTTTCATTCAGATTCTGATTAAATCTGTTTATGTAAATGAATCACTCATTAACACATGGAGTTGCCACCACCTACTGATCTTTTTAGCTTAATATTAATTTATCCATAACAGCCCAAAACTAGACAAGACTAACTGTTTAAATGGAGCCGTTCAAATAGAGAAATACTGAAGATTCAGACTCACAAGCTGACCCCAAATATATGTTTTGTATTTTATTAAATGTGATGTAATATATTTGATCACAAATATTTTGTCCTATTTCAGTTTCATACACAGAGACATAAGTAAAGCATTCCTAGGCTGATTTCCCAGATAACTGTAAACACAGTAGCTCAGTGGTGCTTTCAAAACACTGCTGTTTGTTTCAGAAGCCAGGCCAGAGCGAAACATCACTGTCCCAACCAATGGTGCAAGATTGGGGTAGAGCTATCAGTTCATCTGGCCAATAGCAAATGGCGTACGTGTTCCTGTTGCTGGCAGTGAAACTATAAATGTAATCTTTAAGAATGGCGAGTGTGTACTGTATGCATTATTTCAGCACAGTTAGACGCTAAAAGAAACGCGCATATCACAGTGAACACAGAACAGAAGCGAACCACTGACAACCACTTAAAATTAAGCGTGTCACTACAATAACACGCAGTACATCATGATCTTCGCAGCATATTTTTGTTACAGAGAGTCATTCAGTTGCACTTAAAATATCTCCAAAAATATCTGATGACTATCAAGTGAATATTAAACCAAACTTAAAAGTACTTACTTTTAGTAGCTCAGATTTTGTAGCAATAAGTTATTTTGTGCAAAAAAAACTGCATATGAAACACCACATATCTGTTTTTCCTGTCATATACAATATTATTTCCCCCAAAGTTTTACAGTCAATAAAACGAAACATGCTTGCTTAAACTATTTTAGTCAGTTAATTTGCATTATTCACATAATTAAATGAAACAATGAAGTCCATGTATAACCCCACTATTTGCACTGCTCCAAGCAGGATTCAGATAGCATGCTAACACAGACTAAAGACTACAGCCTCTAGAGCCAGTCACTAGTGTATGTCTTGAAGCCAAGGGAAGGAGGTGTCACGGTACGTAGATGACACGGATAAACAAAGGTGGGATCCAAGTGCATTTAATGATGAAATAATAGTGTACTTAACAGAAAATGAACGGGACATCCAAAAATCAAAGTATCAAAAGAACAAAACAACAAACTGTGGCAAGATACAGGAACATAACACAAGCACAACATACCATACAAAAACAAACGACTAAGCCATGACAAACGGGTGCAGGGTGTATAAATAGTCCAAACAATCAATAGTGACAGGATACAGCTGCGTGTGTGATCAGTGGAAGTGAAACCAGGTGTATGTGTAGCGGAATGAAGGGAATTGTAGTTCGTGATGATTTGTAGTTCACCAGCGATCTCTGAAGTCCTTGATCGCTGGTGAACATGACAGGAGGTCTACTCACATACAGTAGCTCTTAAAACTGACATTACAGCAACCTGGGTCACGGCACCAACGTAACATCTTCAGTTCTGTCTGCCTCACTTTAAACAGGATCTGAACCATTGTTATTAATGTAATCCGCAGATCTAATCACCCAGCTCTGAATCAGATTTTGAACTGGCATCTCTGACATTGAGGCAGGTATGATAACAGGGCCGCTCTAGACCACTGCTAGTGCGGCTCTTGAGACCATAGGAGTGAGGTTTTCCCACAGAGCTACTATCTGGCCTCTGTTACACTCACCCAACTTCAGTCCAGGTCATGGCACCAATGTAACCCTCCAGATCTAATTACCCCGCTTCAAACAGGATTCGGACCAGTAATTTATTTTGAAGTCAGTCACCAGTTCCTTTTGAGGACAGTGGAGTGAGGTTTACCAAAACACCTCTTACTAGTTGGCATCTGTTACTCTTAATCCACTAAACCTTACTTTAATAAGGGTCAAGGCACCAGTTGAATGCACTGGATCTACTCGCCTTGCACTAAACACATTTTGAACCAATGATTTCATTAAGAAAGATGGAAGCTAATGAGGATGTTAAAGACTATACCCTCTAATGCCAGTCGCTAGAGCATCTCTTACACAGCTCTTAATAGCTGACCTATGTTACACTAAATCCATTAATCAATACTATCATCCGGGTCACGGCACCAAATTAAACCACCCCAGTTCTTCTCACTCTGCTCTGAGTGTGGCTCAAAATAGTGATTTCAGTATAGGAGTTGGGCACAATTGAAAAGGTTCTAAAGAGCACAGCCTCTAAAACAAGTCTCAAGTGTGCTTCTTGTGGTCAGAAGAATGAGGCCTACTCGCAAGGCTTCTACCAGCTGGCCATTGTTACACATAATTTGCTCTGTTGCAAAATATTTCGTTTAACTCTTGCATTTAAAAGTAACTTCCAAACTATTGATATAGCACAATGCTAAGCTTACATTAGATTACTGCAAACGAAACAGCTAAGGATGCAACAGCCTGGCAAATACACAGAGGAGAAAGTAAAACAGAGAGAATAAGAGCCAAAGAAAAATCCAGAAGCTGTTTCCATTACAGAGAACATGCACGGCAGAGTTTCCCTCAAGTGCGAATCAATTCAATATTATATTGTATACACATTTAATATGGACTGTGAGAGGCACAGAGCTCTGATCCCAAACCAGCAATAATAATACCTTGTCTCTGAAGTGCTCTACTGAGATACCTTAAATCTAGAAACCTGAGCAAATGAACTCGGCTACTTAAAATGTGGGTTTTTTCTGCTTGCTCTTCCCCGTGGAGAGCATTATCTTAAGGCTATTATGTATTTCTCTCACTACTGTAATGTGATGATAACTAGCAGGGGCTTCCACAGGGATATGGTTGAGTTATCTTGAGTGCCTGACAGGGAGCTGATAGTGTTATATGACTGTGGTTTGTGGTCCTGAATTCCCAAAGCTTTCTCAACAAAATAAAATATTTCACACCAGGATTTTTTTTTTTAGCTGCAGACATGGCTTATAGTGATAAAACATGCAGCATATGTTTTTGTCCACTGATGACAATATATGTGTGGTCTACCTATAAAGGAAAAAAGCATAAAGGAAAACTATAAAGGAAACTCATTGGGGCCTGGACAGGTATGATATTGCTTCACTAAAACAAACTATACAACAAATGTGTTTAATTCAATAGAAGGCAATCATTGACTGACAGCTATAAAGTGTGTATTATCTTGAATGCAAAGTCTTCAGACATAAAGTAAGACTAACAACCTCTTGTCAAACAGAAAGACGTAAAACGTATTTAAATTTTTTAAATGCACAGTCAAATGGTAACATGAAGTTATGTGGTTCCATAAATTAAATGATTCAGAAGGTGCTGGTTCATGTTTATCAAATGTACAGTATATAGTCAATCAATCTGGTAATGACATATAAAATTGTGGTGTTTTCTATGCTAAAATAAGAACGAAAATTTTCCTGGGTACTAGTTATTTGATTCATGTGGACTTGGTTAAAACAGACAATGAAATTTGGAATTTATGTATGTATATGTATAGAGATAGATATATAAATTAAAAGAATAATTTCTGAAGGATCATGTGACACTGAATGCTGGGCTGAAAATTGAGCTTTGACAATACAAAAATTATATTTGAAATTAAAAAAGGCTGTTTTTTTAAATGAAGTTTTAAAATGAGTTTGTGTTTTTGTGATCAAATAAATGTTTCTAGGTGAACATAAGTAAACAGTTCAAAATCATTAACGAAAACTTGTTTTTAAAAAAAAATTAAGTTTATCAAGAAAGTATTTTGCACTGTGACAAAATATTCATATTATATTGTGTGCATTATTTATAATATGAATATTTACAAAAAAGTTTCTATGATGCAGGTTAAATTGAGAAAAAATACTTTTTGATGTTTTCAATAATCAACAAAAATTGGAATACATCTATAAAAATATTATATTGATACATTTCAATCAGAAAATACTCACACTGAAACCACTAATACATAACAAGTAAAAGTTGTGGGACATGTTTTGTCTCATGTCTCAAGAAGTGCCATAATGAAGATGTTTAATAACATCCGAGTGAAGACAATTTGCAAATTAGAGCAGGAAGGACACGTCATGTACAATGTAATAATTAACCAAGAATAAAAAAAAAAACAATTGGAAGTGAAATCATTCCTGCGGAATTATGTTCCACCTCCACAACCGACTTTTCAATCTGCACGTCGGCCTGACAAATTACTCTCTCACCAGCACTATTCTGATTACGGCCTGATTACAGTCTGATGAGAAATACACAACTGCCAAATACAATAACAGGGTGCAGACATATGCCTATCAGGACTTAATTTGTGAGACATTTGGCAGAGGCAGCTAACCTTCTGTGAACGATGAAGGATGGGGCATCCAAACTTTGCGGCGTCCAATCCCACAGTAATGCTAATGACACCAAAATCTGTCCCCCAGTCAATAAAAAACCTCCATACACAGCTCAACTATAGCCTGTTGTTAAGCCAAGTCTAAGGACTATTGCTGGACTTTGTGTTGGGCTTGCAACTCAAAGAAACCTGGACCCAGAAAAATGATATGTCGCTCCCCAAGCCCCCAAGGCACTGATAGACCTGAAAATGGAAAAGCTCTTGAACTGAGCGAGCCAATCGGTGTCACTCAGCCCAGACACTGGAGTTGAGGCTCAGGCACGGCGAGCCAATTTGGGATGCGATGGATCAATAATTCTGTCAGGAAACAGCCGAATGGAGATAGGAGGTGCAGACGAAGGGCACGCCATCTTTTAAGGAAGCTGAGGCAGGGAAAATAGTGACCTAAGTTTTCAGATCTCTCTTTACCTTTTTTTCTGAATGGTTTGGCTATGTTTGTTGCTGAAAAAATAATTTTCATTTACATTTTTGCAGTTGTCAGATGCTACATTAAATAACATTGAAATAAATTGCTATAACTTGCTCAGGAAATGTTTGATATAGATGAAATTTATGTTGAAAGTATAAAGCATCCTAGCTTAACTTTCTAAAGAGAAAAAAAAATCTATTTTCAGTTAAAGAGGTTTTATTTGCGTTACTGGAAAACGCCACATTTTTTCTTGTTTTTCTTTAAATTCTGGCATTTTTCTACCTGTTCATCTGTTTTTAGAGAAGATTCAGTTAGGTTTCAATCTGTTCACATATTGAAAAGGAGAACTTTAAGTTCTCCTGCTTAAAAATTATATACAGTTAATAAAAATGATTAGCCCTGCTTTGACATTTTTATTGTTTTAAAAATATTTCCTAAGTGATGTTTAACAGAGCAAGAAACGTTTTCCAGTATTTCCTATAATATATAATTTTCTCTGGAGAAAGTATTCGTTTTTTGTTTTGTTTTTTGGCTGAAATAAAGCCATTTTTTATCTTATAATTTTTAAGGTCAATATTATTAGCCCCTTTAAGAAATATATATATTTTTTTGATTGGCTTCAGAACAAACCACTTTTATTCAATAACTTGCCTAGTTAACATAATAACCTAGTTAGGTATTTGAATTCACTTTAAGCTGAATTCTAGTATCTTGCAAAATAACAAGTAAAATACTATGTACTGTCACCATGGCAAAGACAAAACAAAGGAGTCATTAAAACTATTATGCTTAATAATGTTTTGAAAAAAATCTTCACTCCACTAAACAACATTTGGGAAATATTTTATAAAAACAAAGAATTCACAGAAGGGCTAATAAATTTGACTTAAACTGTATGTCTCTTGATGCTGACTTCTAAAATAAGAATAACATTCAAAACACATTTAAGTTCTTGCTACTCCTGGGAACTGAACCCACAATCTGAGTGTTGCTAGTGCCATACTCTACTATTTGAAGTACAGGTAGGCTGTATCATTGTATTATGCCAAAGATGATTCAAATTAAATAAATACTTGGCTTGACATATTTTCTAGAATACATAATCCAACAAAGATCCAATCCAATGAGTGGCTCTTATTGAAAGCTGCATATGGTGGTCATTCTGGAACTTTCCAGAGCATCAGCTTAATAAATGAATGGGACAATCAGGGATGGAAGTTTATAAGACTAATGTTGAGTGCAGACAGAAGAAAGAGACTTAAGTTAAGCTGTTTTATTTCTAGTATGCACTAATTCAAGTCTGGTTTATTTTTATTTTATTTTATCTAGTTACATTTTGGGGTATGATTATACTTTGTCTGTGTTGCTTTTTCAGTTCTGTTCAGCTGAGTTTAAGTAAGAGCACTTTTCTTGTGAAAAGAGCTGTTGAGTTTTTTCTCAGGCACAGTATAATGTTGGTCTTGTACACATTGTGATATATTGCTTGTAAAATATCATGTGTGTAGAATGTTTTAACTTTCCCAGTACTGTGCTGCAGCTGGAAGGGCATCCGCTGTGTAAAACATATGCTGGATAAGTTGGCGGTTCATTCCGCTGGCGACCCCTGATGAATAAAGGGTCTAAGCCAAAGGGAAATGAATGAATGAATGTTTTAACATTGCCATGAAGTCCATTTTTACAGCTTTATTATGTTTTATTAGGTAGACTTTTATTGTTAGCAAGAAATTAAAATAAAAAGAGAAGTAATAGATTATGTCCAATCATGTTTTTGACCCTATCTTTGTAACAGACCATTTTGACAT
>CAIGQV010017386.1:17360215-17379033 GCA_903798115.1 Danio jaintianensis | reverse complement strand
GTGACATAAAAAAAGCATTACTCACATTAATGTTGCAAAACTTTTATTTTCTTTACTACAATCTGAAACACCTCTTCCTAATGTTACCCTATATCTACAAGAGACATGAGAAGGCCCTGACCTGCTGCTGAAAATTACAGGATGTTTTTAAAGAACTATAACCTCATATATATATATATTCATGACCTGTTTAAAGTTAATAAGCCAACAGAAAAGCTTGAGGCTTGAGCGCCATGTACTGTAAAAGAAATTACAACAAAAAAGAAATAAGACCCTATTATGTATAGTCAACAAAACAAAGCTCAATTTTTTACTGTATTATAAAAACATGTTTTGGATTAAGGTATTTGAGCTTGTTAGTTTAAAGTCTAAAGTAATACTGAAACACATACATGTACACTCTTAAAAATAAAAGTTCTTTATTGACAACAATTGTTCAATGAAGAATATTTCACATTCATGAAAAAACAAACTTGTTCTTTATTGTAGATGGTTCTATTTAGAACTGTTCCCTGAAAGGTTGTTTGTGGAACCCAAAAGTGTTTTTTCTTCCTTATGCAATCACTGGCATAGAAAAAAAGAAGCTAAAAATGCAAAAACAGGTAATTTCTGAGAGAAATACATTTCCTAAAAACAACTGTTTTATGGTTAAAATGTATTTTGGTTTCACAGTAGCAAACGAACATCCCTGTATTGCAGCTCTGGATTTAAAGATCATGCTGTACATGAAGTACAGAGCAGTGAACCGCTCAGGCTGATCAAAGCAGAGCTGCATTCACAACAAATCACATTTAACCAAGTGTATAATGATTGCTAATCTAAATGTTTCTTCCTGTGGAAAACTGCATGGACCATAGACAAGTAATTGCTGGAGACACATCGTAAATACTACACAGCACAGACAAAACCCAGAAGCCTCAGGTCTGTCATTTAAACAAATGTTTTCCTCTTAAATTGTCTCTTCAGCATTTTTTCTATAACTACAAGTTTAAAAAGCGGCAGAGATGACCTCAAAGAAAACCATTTACACTTTAAGTAACATCAACACAGCATGTGGCTCAGTAATTCGGGGCATTATGCACTAGAATCTGCTCTGTCACTGTGTGCGGGCATGTTTTCAGGGTGTATTGAGCTGTGACCTTGTTCAAACCACTGCAAAAAAAGGCATCCTGGGACAGAACGAATGCGGTGGTGTGAACGCATCCCATCAACAGTTAATTTCTGTGGTGGAAAAGTTTGAAGGGAGGGAAAGGTTTGGCGTAATCAGCTCTTGGTTTGGATGGGTCTAGACACCTAAAACAAACACAAACATGCAAAGATGGAATTTATGCCTCGAGTTAATGAACAAAAATAAACAAGAGACACTAAGAATGGTCTTTCTATGAAACCGCACCATAGCAACACAACAAAAAGACATCAGTTTACATCACCACCCAATTATATTTCTATTTCAGACATCGGATTTCTGTTTTCATGGTGTCCAAAACCATTCCAGAGTGCTGATGACATATAATGTTTCATTTACTTTCATTTACCAGTGTTCCTCATTAGAGAACCAAGAGGATTAAAGACATCTTAAATTTCACATCATCAGATCCATAACCCAAACAATACATTCATAAAGCACGTTCAAGCCAAGAGGTGAAGGCCTGGCTGTTGAGAATGGCTCTTTTAGACAGGTTACAACAGCATTATTCTATATTCAAAAGTAGCTGTGGTACAAGCCAATTAATCAATCAAAACAATCAATTAATCAATTTCAGCAAGCAACATATGTAGAATGTTTTTTGAAAATAATTGTATCGTATTAGTTATAATTAATAATTGCTATAAATGCTATAAAAAATAAAAAATAAAATCCGAAATAAAAAATAATAATTGATTTAACACTAAGTGAATAAAAAAATAAAATATATATATATTTTTCATTTTCTGCAACATAATTGTTATGATGTCTTAAAACATTATAATTATTGATTTGAGATATTTTGCAAGTCATGTTATTTACTGAGATAAAATAGTATAATATTTTAATATCACCTATAAGGTGGATACAACTCTTACCACAGTGGACAGAATTGTATATCATAAAATTATATTTAATATTTAATAAATAATTTAATATGCATACTTAAAGTAATTGTTGAGCAAATGAGATAAATGAATACCAAGAATGAAACAAACAAAAATTATAACTGAAACAAAGTCTCATAAAGGTCGAAATTAAAATCACATGCTTTAAACGAATAGTTTCCCCGAAATTAAAATTCAGTCATCATTTACTTATTTACTTCCAAACCCATAAGACATTTGTTCATCTTTTAAACGCAAAAGAAAATCTGTCCATTAAAGGTCTAGTAAAAATATGTAAAAAAAAAAAAATACACATAACCCATCTGGCATTATATATTTTATATTCTTCAATGCAAAAAATGCACACCATCCTGAAACTGAAGGAGGAAGACATATACAGGACAAAAAAAAAGGTTTTCAAGTCCTGCCTTTGCACAAGGAGAGTGACAATTACACCTCTCCCCACGTACGGCATGTGCAGGAACACCCGATCTGTCAATCCCACCTTCAGATTCGCTGGAGGATGTTGATATTAATAATATCTGAGATGATCTAGAAGAATGACAACATGATGCTCGCTACCTATAGCTACAAGCAAGAAGGATGTAAAAGCTCTCGTTCTGGTACAGGTCTCCCATCCACAGCATCTACTGATCATTTTTGGTTCCCACCAGAGAGCTGAAAGCACAAGATCAAATAAAACCAGTGGTGGAGATATCAGTGTAACAAGGAAGCGGAGTGAGAGCAGAGGTGGATTTGATTTAAAAAAAAAAAAGGAATTGAGAAAAACATAGCTTTAGGCTTGATTACAGCTATGATCAACGTCACCTCAGGCCAATCACCTCTTATAATGCACACAACTGTCCACCAATTAAAGGGACAGTTCACCCCAAATTAAAGTTCTGTCATCATTTCATGTTGTTCTAAACCTATAAGACGTTTTTTTCATCTTTAAAACATATTTGTAAATACGGATATTTGATATGTTATAATTCACATGTACAGTTGAAGTAAAATAATTAGCCCTCCTGTGAATTTTTTTTGTTTTTCAAATATTTCCCAAATGACGTTTAAAGATGACATTGATGATTTGCTTTATTTCGGCTAGAATAAAAGTAGTTTTTAATAAATAAAAAAAAAACATTCTAAGGTCAATGTTAGCCCCCTTAAGCAATATTTTTTTCCATTCTCTACAGAACAAACCATCATTATACAATGACTTGCCTAATTAACCTAATTAAGCCTTTAAATTGCACTTCAAGCTGAATACTATTATCTTACAAAAAATATCTAGTAAAATATTTTGTACTGTCATCATGGCAAAGATAAAAGAAATCAGTTATTAGAAATGAGTTATTAAAACTATTATGTTTAGAAATGTGTTGAAAAAATCTTCTTTCCGTTAAACAGAAACTGGGGAAACCATATACAGGGGGGTTAATAATTCAGGAGGGCTAATAATTCTGACTTCAACTGTATATTGAAGTGTTGTAAACACTGTTTGCTGATCAATATTTATATGTGAATAGAAGCTGAAATTAAAGTGAGCATGCTTCTTCATAACACTTGCATTCATTCATTCATTTTCTTTTTGACTTAGTCCCTCATAACACTTGCATTAAACCGCTAAATTCATATGGAATTAGAATTAGACTTTCATCAAAGGGACAGAAATCTCCCAGATTGCCTCTCAAGATGCCAGAACATTGGCGTAATTAACACAGCAATTATATGTATTTTTGTTCAGATTCACTCTCATATTTAAAGGCAGTAATCACTTCTGAAAAGTTAGTGTGGCCATTCTGAGATGAAATAACCCTTTAATAAGTAGCATCAAAGGCTTGAGATAGGCAGATATGAAGGTGAAACAAGGAAGGATGAATTCACAAAAGCCACTTGAAACAGAAAAGAGGTACAGTCAGACTTGGGAATTGGCTTAATTCTACAGCACAGCCATGCCTCTATTATTAGGACCAAATTAATAATTCACCATTTGACTTCCCCCTCCATCAATGAAGCCCCTGCACCCTGTGACAGCACAAGAGAAAGCGCTGAATAAAACATGGTAATGTAATTTGTTCTCATGTTAAGGTCTTAAAATGTCTCAATCACAATCTGTCTTAAGTGTGGAGTTGACATCTGTGTCCTTTAGCTGCCAAAACAAACTGGAAGTGTCGATCTCTATAAATGAGACTGGAGACGGTGTGTGAAAAAAGATCAAGAGCGATTCGATTGACTGCTGCCAATGCGATCATCCATATAATTTGACTGACAGCATTAAATTTCTTCCCGCAATTAACACCTTCAACTGTTCATCCATCAAGTATTAAAATCCCATTAGGCAACACTTCATGTGTAAGTAAAAGCAGATGACTTTTCCAAACATGGTGTGCACTTACAGCACGCAAGAGGACAGAGAAAATGAAACAAGGTCAGTTCGGTGTAACAAACTCTCTCTTTAAAACCTCTTTCCTCCATCCCATTAATTTCAATGTTAACCTGTCTGAAAGACACTACAACCCCAATCAGGGTAGGAAATGTCACATTCCTTTAATAAGCATTTCTAAAACATGCTCTGTTTGGCCCGCATGGTTATTCCCGCTTGTCTGACCTTTAACAGGTCTAAAGGTAGTATCTAATGAGTTTGGCTCCATGCAAATGTAATATGAGGTGTGTCAGGTTTAGTGTGACGCTCTGTCATCAGGCTGGCCAATGAATAATAGAGTAGCGTTATGTGAAAGGGAAGAATTTAAACAAGGCTGACGCTCAGCAATTTAAGAGCATCAATTACACCACAGTGGAAGAGCGGAAACCACACATGCATTGTAAGAGATATTTTGTTCCAATCCTTTAAAGCATGACTTAAATCATAACAGGGCTTCATTGGAAATGCTAGGGAGCTTCATTTATATGCGCAACAGATTATTACTGGAATGCACAAGGATAGAAAGGTCTTTATTTTAATGAAGCACACGGCACAACTGGTTATTTTCATGTTTTCTTTGTGTGATCTGACTATCATCGGCAATTGTTATTCTGACCCTACATGACTTCAAATTATATTGTCTGATGATACTTTGTAAAATTTTGATGAGCTCTTCAGATATTTGTTGCAAAGTCACCAAAGCATATGAGGTGCTATTTAAAATACTATGCTGGCGAAAAAGTCAAACAGTTGAAATAACAATTTTGAAGCTTTTGCATGTAATATCTATCAGAGCCCTCCTCTAAAGTGAAAAGCTACATCTTTAAAAGATATTGAATTATACAGAATGTATTTCTCTTTGTCTTTTAGGGTGTATTCACACCTGCCTTGTTTGGTTTGACTTAATCCAACTCAAGTTTGTTTCCACCATTGGTGTGGATCTTTTGAGTAGGTATAAATACAGCTATCACACTCAAATGGACCAAGACCCAGCTCTTGTATGGTTCATTCAAGGTGTGAATATGATCCATCCTTGATCTGTCATAAATGCAGAAAGCCTTGGGACATTAGAGTTATCAGGATCCCTTAATTTGATCGGTGCACCCATTGTTTCTGTCGTTGCTAATCAACCATCATCCGATCTCACCAATATATTATCTTCATTCCAGACACTAAGTCCAATAGTACAAAAGACAGACAAAACAATACAAACCTCACAATATACATTAAGCAAGCCAAGGCAAGGCAAGTTTATTTATGCACATTTCATACACAGTGGCAATTCAAAGTGCTTTACATAAACAGGAATAAAAGAGACAAGTATAAATAAAATAAAAACAAACAATATAAAAACAGATGAAAACAGTGTAGAGACAGTTTTTCCATATTCCAAAACACCGGTGTATAATATTTATTCCAAAACACCGGTGTATCATATTTATTCCAAAACACCGGTGTATCATATTTATTCCAAAACACTTGTTGTTGATATGTTATATTGTATTGTAATTAAATTTTTAACTGCCCAATCAGATACATAAACAGGAATAAAAGAGACAAGTAAAATAATAATAATAAAATAAAAATAAAAAAAATTAAAAAATTAAAACAAATATCACATTTCTCAAAGCAAAAAATGAACGAACTCTTACCTTATAGAATAATTCACTTGCACTACACTATCTATGTTTTTTTAAGAAGAATCCTCATACAATCCTTGTATGCAACCTGTAGCTTATTCAGACTCTTTTTTTTTAAAATTATACCACAGAGGAGCTGTGTATGAAGAACTGCAATAAGTTCTAAAGAGGTTTACCTTAACCTGCTCCGAACACAAACAGAACTTTCTCACCAGCATATTTGCTTGAGCATATAACTTTCGACGTTCCCTGTATTACCATCATTCATATCCTCAGTAATGACATGCCCTAAAAATTTAACAGTTTTACTAACCTTTAAAACCTCAATCTACTTATCTCCAATGAAATACAATTTACAAATACAAGTATGTGCCCCAGCTCTAACTATGATATATGTTTTATTTATGGATAAAATAAAACTGTGTTGCTGTGTTTGGCTGTTCTGCATTAGTCTGAGGTAACTAGTCTGCCATTAAAACTGAAATGTGTATAACATACATAACAAGACCAGAATTTGCTCTCTATTTATGCTCATCTACATTTGAAATAAATAACTTGAGTTCATATGATATGGTTTTGTTGACAGTTTCTGGCTCACTTTATCAACATGAAGCGAATTAACATACTTTCTGGGTCTGAGTACAACCTGATGAGATTTTACGTTTTATGGTAATTAGACTCCTTGTTTTGATCTAAACTTCAGAATGCGAGACCAGAATGGAGTGTACAATAAGCCTTCATGTGAGACATACGATGTGCAGCACTTCCTGTCTGGTCTGAGTTGTCAAAAAACCCATAGCACAAAAAATCATATTGTTTTAATTAATTACACACAGGCAAACCCGTGGCTTTAAATGAGAAACAGTTACCGTCATACTGAAGGGAAATGAACAGGAATTTAATCATATGCTGAGGAATCTAAGCTAAAGAATCATATGCTGGTGTACTGTCTATCACTGTCATCATGACATGATATTTTGAGGCATGATTTTATTTAGTTTATATAGTATAGTTATTGGAAGCATTTTAAGTGAGAACGAGAATGTGACTTTTTGAATGTTTTTCAAGTTAGTACCACATCAATTCACGATACTCAAAGGTCTCCGCAGTCATCAGATCTCAAACCAGCAGAGCACCTTTGGGATGTACTGTAATGGAAGATTCACATCATGGATGTGATCTGATTTATTCTCTCATGTCAATATGGAGCCAAATCTCTAATGAATGTTTCCAGCAACCTGCTACCATAATCAAGGTGGTACTAAAGGAGGCGCAGGGTTCAGGGTTCAGGTACTGTATATTGCTGGTGACACCGGTAAGTGTATACATGAATGTGTGTGCATATAAACATATATTATATTTAAAATCATTATTGATTCATCATATTGGACAAAATGTGCAGTCAATTATCAGATACTGTCAAACTTAGCAAAAAAAGTCATACTTCTATCCTCCTATCGATGCCTACACTGCAGTTTCTTTCATCTCCATCTCTCTCTTTCTCTGTGAAGGTGAGCACTGTGTTCACGGGCACGTGTCTGAATTGGCTAATTAAGTTTAATGGTTCTGATTGTCTCTGAACACCGTGGATCTATGGCAGACAAGTCAACTGTGTCCATGCTATTCAAAACCTCATTTCCAGATCAGACCTAAAGCGATCTCCCTCTTTAACTCTTAAAAAATAACTCACAGCACATTAAGTCACCGGAGAGGCCTTGCATTGGTCTCATAAGTATGTACTGTAATAACAGAAAAAGGTACTTAGTGCCTAAAAGACGTTTAAGCTACTCATATGAAGTTTCTTATGGTTGTTAAGGTAGAGGTCAAATCATGTACACAATGTCAGTTTGAATGAGGTTCAGACTCGTGGCCTTTGCACCCAGACTATTATGGCTCTTCAGTAACGCGCCTTATGGGAAATGAAGTGCACACTGCAGTCATCAATCCTTATAAATATGAAATCAACATGACCTCAGTAGCCAAGGGATCCGCTAACTGGACAACCGCACACAACCCACAAAAAAAAAAAGGAGAGTCCAAGGGCTTTTTGATGGACACGTTCTTCAGTCAGATGAAACTGAAAGTCCAAACCCAGAGGAAAGAATGAGAAATCCGCACAGATGAATAAAATGCGGAGTTGACTGGTGAAGGTAGCACTCTGTACTCTGGCTATTCTTGTTCTGCTGTACCTTGTGAACTCTTTAACTTATAAAAAAATTATTTGCTTGTGTTGTAATTTAGGGAAGTATTTCCATAAAAGGATATAAGAGATCTTCAAAAATATTCTCTGCTCAGGAACAGGCACGTAAACTTTATTAATTTAAACTTGGTTATTTACACAACGGCAAGAAAATGTTTTAATCAGGCCTAACAGGATGAAACCGAACGGGATGGAAGTTGGTCATTTCTGAGAGAGGGATTAAGAGTTGCATAAAGTAAATGTTGGATAGGTCTTTAATCATATTTCTATTTTATTTTTTGCATGGTTTTAATTATTTCTGCAAATTTTATGTAACAGGATTTTAAAGTGAGAACCAACTAAAGATGAATGTGCCTATCTCTCTCTCTTTCTCTCTCTCTCTCTCTCTCTCTTTATATACTGTATCCACTTGTTAAGTGTGACGTCATGCAAAGCGGCTTCTGGGTCAATCTTCCACGCTCTATCAAACTGTACGGGGAGAATCAACCAATGGTTAATAATAAACGATTACAAAGCGATGTAATACTTTCGAAAATCATGATCACAATTTATATATATTCATGCCTAATATCCGATGGCCAGAAAGTGGTAATTCTTTTATAAAATGTTAAAATATTGGTGTCTGTGATGCAGCAAGTTCAGAGACTGTTGTGTACACCATGATTTTATATAAAATTCACTTTAATGTGTGAATTTATGAGTAAATAAACGAATGTTCTCTCAATTCAAATGAGTAGCGGCTTCGACCTGGAAACAGTATTCCATACGTCACGACTTAACAAGCGGATATGCACACACACACTTGCATATAAGGTTTACAAGGTGTATATTTTATACACTACACTCAAATTATTTTGCTGCTTGTTCAATCTACTTATTTAAAATGAGCTGAGATTTTGTTTTTGACAACTTAATTGTTTTATGTTCAATCTACTTAAATTTGTTAAGTTAACTTAATCGATTTGTACAACATGAATGAATTGTGTGGAACCCTGCATTTTTTTTTACAGTGTATTGATGTAATGTATTTTACACTGTAAAAACCACTTATTATATGACTTTACCTTACCCCTGCCCCTAAACCCAACCCTCACAGGAAACCTGTGGCAAATTTCGAATGACAAAAGACCCCTTTAAATAAGATTTTTAAGCATTTCAAATCATGAGGACACAAGGCATAACCTCGTAACCCACCGAGGTTATACCCATGTCATTATACAATTTTGTCCTTGTAAACTACCTTAACAAGAACACACACATACATGAATTCATATAGACAGCTAGATGTTTATTTTGCTTATCCAATCATCAGTAATTAAACACAGAATTTTAAAGCTATAAATTAGTTTGCCTGCACACACACACCTAGAACAATGAAATCCAATTTTAAAAATGTAGTTCTTTAATACATTGTGTAAATGTTATTTGAGATGACTAATGCAGATTCAAATAAAGTCATATCTTTGCAGAATATGTCTTATGAGAATATATGAGGAACTACACTAATTAATACACATTAACCTATGCAACATTGCTGAAGTTCCCCTTTGGGATCGATAAACAACATCTGTTTATATGTTAATCTCCTGCCGACTGATAACATGTAGCAAAGACAAATAAGTAAACATGGCCTTTTAGTGATCGGCTCGGGTATCAAGAACCAGTTCTTATTTAGAATTATTCACGTACAAGCAACTGTACTGTAAGTTGTAATCTGTAATCTGTACTTTTGATTAATGATTAACAGAAAATGCAAAGACTGTCAGGCCCCACACAGCATCGTGGCCTCAACCTATCACTTCCCTGTCATAATGAACATCTTAAACAACTCTGAGGTGTCTTGAGTAATTGCTTGACATGAGACAATCTGTAAGGGAAATATCCCACACAGCATCTCTGCGACATCCAGATGGGCTTCTTGAAGCGTCTACCATAAACATCAACATCCCTTCACAGCCAGGCGATATTTCAGCAATGATTAATCATTACTGCCCCGCAGGAACAAGCTATCATCTCAAGAAAATGGATGGACTGGTAGTTAAAAAATTGAAAATACATTAAAATATGCATTAGCACACTGACAGGCAAAGACTTCGCCTGCAGACATGAGCTGTGTAAACATTTTTGTTTTTTCTCCGCATAGTGACAAAGTTTGATATGCATGACATATTGAAGTATGTTAACGCTCCGCAGGTTATGGCAACTATTAACTTGTGTTATATGTTACAGAAAATTTACATGATGGAATTTACATTTTGAATTGGGCTATTCCTTTAATTACAGAATTCCAAATATATTGTATTAGGACATTTTAAATGGCATGTGAGCTTATTACTTTTCTTTCTCTGAAATTATATTTGAGTTGGTTAAGAAAGTTCTGGACTTTGAAGAGTTTACAATTAAGGTACAGGATCCTTGACACCCCCGCTGGTCCTGAGGTCTTCACATTTTTCATTCCCCAAAAACCCTCATTAAAACGTTTATAGATGACTGCACACATCTCACCACCTACGCATTTTAAATAAAGATCAATCGATTGGAAGAGCCTCATGAAAATACATATGCTTTTACATCGCTTATATTACTGATTGGGCTGTATTTATATGTTTCTTGGCCATTCATTCTAATTAAGTACACTAGCAGTCAGGATATACATTAATGCAATATGTTTTAATGCCAAAGCTCCATTTATTTGATCCAAGTAAAAAAAAGTAATACAGTGAGATATAGAGTTTCTTTAAGATTTATAGTTATGTGTTTCAGTAAAACATGGGAAGGGGGAATAAAATAGCAAAAAATGTGCCATGTTTTCAGGCATATATATTCATTTTTAGACTACATCATTTTAGATTTTTTTTTTATCTTCATTCAGCTGAAGAAAAAAGTATACTAAGTCTTGGTTGAAGGTGAGTCTGAATGTGGGTCACAACATCAAAATTCCATTTATTGTTGCTGAATAAAAGTATACACTTCTAATAAAAAATGTCCAAAAAGATCCCAAGCTTTTGAATTGTAGTATATATAACTTCAGTTCATTAAAATGCACTTTCTTTTTACTCTTTCTAGCCCAGCACTCTCAGATGGACTCAAAAAACACAAGGCAAAGGCTTTGAGATGGCCTGAAATATCGTGACAGCTCATTGCGATTCGCTCTGAATTCCTTGCAGAAGAAATAAAAAAATCTATTGGAAATCCTGAACCCAAATGTACAGTACACTGTCTCCTGCATCAATTTCCATTTTCAATTAGTGAAACATTGCATTTTCATTAAAGCTAACATTATGAAGTGCCTGACTCCTCTTTCACGCTGTCTATTTCTTTCCATCACTGTTCATTAACAAGAATCTGAATCAGTTGTTTCCTGTCAGCACAAAGAGAGTGAGAGCAAGAGAGAGAGAGAGAGAGAGAGAGAGAGAGAAAGAGGAAAAGAGAAAATATGCTGCGCTCTTGAAAAACCGTAGGAACGTTCCTCCTCAGACACATTCCTTCAAAGAATTTCCTTATTATACATGGAATGAAGCAAATTTATTTTTAGAACATGAGGTCTCATCGCTCCAAATCCTTTTATTAAATATTGACATTATTCAAAGCCAACAGGATTTATTCAAGGTGAATACAAACGTCTACAAGATCTGTTTCATGTTCAACAGATTCAGGAAAAGCCATAGTCAATAATAGAAGATAAGTGCTCATTACGTCTTGTATTATACTGACATCAAAAAGCTTCACACTGGCTTGTGTCGCAGTATTACGCAAGCATGTTTCAGAGACTGAATATAACAGTTAAAAAGGTAATTTTTATGTCACAATTGTGAGATTTGTTCTCAGAATTGTAAGATATCTTATTTTTCTCAGAATTAAATGACATTTTGCAATTATGAGATATCAAAGTCATAATTGCAAGTTTATATCTCACAATTCTGACTTTATAATGCAATATTGCAAGTTATAAATTCATAGTAATGAGATATAAACTAGCAATTGTAAGAAAAGTCTTTTTGTCTGAATTGCAGGTTTATATCTCATAATTCTCTTTATTTTTGTCATATTTCTGACTTTTTCAAGGCAATTATTAGTATCTATCTCACAGTTCTAGAAGCAATGTGGCAAAATCTCTAGCCACAACCAAATCTGTCTGTCCACTGGAAGCTTATATAAAATATAAAACAATAAAAATGTAAATTCTTGGTTATACAGGTAAGTGGAAGTGAAAACATGCTAAAAATCAATCATTTAAATACTATTTAAATGATTAAAAGAATTTGGGTATCACAAAATAAAATATACAGTATATACATTAAACATCGACAAGAGCTACAACCAAGCCAAAAGAAAACAGATTTTCCATAAAAGTTTTTAATTACAGGAACTTTTTATTTTATGTCTCATCAGAACATCTCCCTTCAATCATATATTTCTACCTGGACATCAACTCAAAACGATTCATGCACAAACACTTCTAATGAAAGGTTGTTTGACCTCTGCTCATCCGCCTACACTGAAGCAGGTTTATTGATGAACATGATTGATGGATTAAGCAGAGAGCATATTGTAATGGTGTGACACTCTGACAGACGCTTAGAGTGCACTAATGGAGCTCAGACTGTGGTGTCCATCAAGTAATGAGGCAAATCCACATTGAGAGCATCACAGAATTATGATGAGGAGGTGCCTGTGAAGTTTAGCAGCTTGAATGCTAATGCTAACTGCCATTAAAACAGTGCAAAATCACATAGAGTGAATAAAAGACTGGCCACTGTGTCAAAAACAGATGACAAACTATGAAATCTTGAAGTTTGTTATACTATGTTTCTTATAAGTTTCTCCAGTTACTTTGTTTTAACAATCTCAACAGCATGCGCAAAAAAATTATATTTTAATTGATATAGTTGATTGACTGTAATTAACTGCAAAACTGTATGGAATATTCATGCTAACTGAAAGCACAAATCTAGATGATGGTTCGTCAGTTTCAGAGAAAATGCAAAACTGTCTGTCACACTTGATTCACTGATGCGCTTCACTATAAATCAGGAAGTATGTATTCTTTCTTGCTGGCAACCCACCAAAATAAAAGCTTTCAGATCTTTTTATTACGATATAATATTACGAAGTTACTACCATATCTTTTTTTGATGGGTCACATTCATTTGTGTGCAAGTGTGTGCATTTTTTGAGTTTTTCTTTGTTTTATTTATAGTTTTTTACTAATTTATTATAATAATTAAATTGTAAAAATTATTACATTTATTAAAACTGTATTGTTTGATCAAAAGTAACAGTAAATACTGTTACATTATTACATAGTTCTTCTGAACTTACTACTAATGCTAAAGTATTCCATAATAATAATCATATTAACAAAGATTTACGAAGAATCACACAACACAGAAATAATTTTCAGAGATAATTTATAATAATGCTGTTTTAAAATATTTTTATCAAACAAATGTAACATTGATGAGAATATATGTTTCCAACCCCGAACACTAATATGTATTTTACAACCCAGGCTCATTGGAAATACTCAAACCGCAAAATATGTGCCCGGGGCTACGTCTGCTTGCAGCAAGGCGCTATGTACATTTTTGACACTCTCAAATACGTTAGTGGGGTACGTTTTCTCATACGAGTCATTTTCACGACCCTCTCATAAATCCACCATGAGAAAGCCGCTGTGTACATTTTTCAACGTCCTTCTTGACCCACCTGACCCACGAACCTCCTTCCTAAACCCAACCGATAGCGTTTTCAAAAGCAAACTAGAAAAAATGTTGTGGCCATGTGCTTTTACAATGATTTCCTACTGCTTTTTGCTTTTTTTTAATTTTACCTGGTTCTGGAACAGTCCTTCACTAGAATCAAACGCCAGTCTGCTCTACAACCCAAGTCTGACGCCAAACAAAGCAAGCTACCTGGTCACGATGGAAAATCTGTCCATATAGAAGTAAGCAGTCAGCTGTATAGTGCAAAAGAACAGAAGTTGTGAGCAGCGTCATACCACCATGTAGCGTACATTTTACACACAGAATGTAGCCAGACGCAGCCATGGGCACATATTTCACAGTTCCAAAAAATGCAACATTGGGTACATATTCACAATAATCCAATGTGTTGGAATTTAAATAATATGTCTTTAGCTTAAGAGTACAGAGATTTTCAGATATAGTGCCTGCTTTATTTTTATAACTGGACAAGCAATCAACTTGAAATGTATGCCATAAGGATTATAAAGACTTTGTTGAAGGCAAGATAAAAGCTTATGTGGCTTTCTTTTAGGCTTCCATTCAACACATTCACCTCAACATTGGACATAGTATGGTTTTCAGTGGCACAATCTTCAGCTCTGCTGGAGATGTTTCTCTCCGCACTCGTGACGCTGTGCAATATGCTCTGTTTCAGATGCTGTCTGGTAGGGTGCCAAAGATGAAACGCTCACAAGCCATCAGTATAAATGACACTGAGACCCAATAGAAGCAAACACACATCTACTTCAGCCAAGGCAGGCACATACATAATGATGGGTGATCTGTCAATATCCAGCGCCACAGTTTAGACGCCAACATCTGATTTATTAATGTGAATCTAAGCTAAACAGTAGGGTCATAGAAATGGCTCATAGTCTCAAGATTAATAGCCAGGGAGACTGTTGAGGAGATGTAAATTACATGACCCCAAAGCAATGACTGTAGACATGTCAGTAAGCAAATTAACTGTCATTAATCAGTTCTGTCAGAGCACAATCAATATTCAATGAATACTGAAGAAGAATTGGCTGTGATGATACTGAAGGCACTCAGACTAGCTCTGATCTCACTGGACCATTTCGAGGCAGCCACAAATAACAGCAGAAGTGCGAAATTGGATTTAAAACAAGAAATATAAAGCTTCATCACAGCCATTATTACCTGGTTTAAAGTTACTGGTTTGATTCACTAAAGGTTTTAGAGGTTCCCTGAAGTTACTTGAAATGTGCAGATTTCAAAGTCTTGATAGAAGACATTATTTATTTCACTTTATTTATTTTCACTTTTCTTACATTTTAAATCTCTTTAAAAAAAATTATTTCATCTCTCCTCGTTCTAGTTTGTACTTCCTACATTTGAGAAATACAATATTGTTCCATCAGCATTAAAAAGTTCTCATAACCAATTCCTATGTGTGCTTGAACCCATAAATATCACAATTTTTAAATGTATATGTAGTACACGTGATTGATCTTAGTATGTGTAATAAATGTTTAAATGATACAAATATTTTACTGAATGTTTTAATATGCTTTATGTTATGTTATGCATATGTAATGAGCAGAGCATATCAAATAGCTCCATCCACTTTATAGAAAATAGCCAGTAGTGTTTTTTGTTTATAGTATATCACACCTCTGCCAGCCACTGAGTCTCTGAGCTAAAGAACATCTGCATCATGACAAACAGCCACAACAAATAAATGTGAAGGAGTTCAGATTAACACTGTCTGCAGCTGTTTTCTAATACTGTATATGAAAATGTTCAGGTAAATCCTTTTAATGACAACTCCGATACATGTAAATAAGTTACTGACTGTGCCTTGACGGGGACAGCATTTGATTGATCATCAGTAGATCTGATGAGAAGTTTTTGGTGATGTAATAAAAAAGTTAATTCCTATTGGCATAATTGAGAAACTGTAAGTGAATGCTTATATCTTCTATTGCTACGTTTGCACAACAAAGATGAAGTCATTTCTAAAAAGTTACATATATACATCAACAAAATGCTTTGCTTTTATAATTATACATGGAAACTACCATTAATGCTGTATTATATATCCCAAGCAAGAAGTTGAACAGTATTTGTAGAGGAAAAATGTCTTACTGGTGGAGGTCAATGACAACAAAACTATTTGAATTTACAAGTATCCGCAAAAAAAATGTATTATATATACCAGGCCAGTAGCTGTCACCTCGTTAATAAACAGTACCTGTATGGAAGTGATGATTGGCTCGTTGAGGTCAGTAGTTCTAGCACTAAAATCACCACACCAACTGGTGCTCTACTGTTTATTCACAGCGATAGAAGCTGTCATTTGGGGAAGTAAATCCACACTTTGTTGAAGAAGTGTTAGCAAATTCTTGAGCATGAATAACACAACCATGTACTCCATTGTTTGGCAGGAAACATGTAATAGATGTCTAAGAATAGCCTAAAACTATAGTCATCAAATACACAGGAATTACACATGTGAAGTCTGTCTAATCTGTGTACTTGATGACTAGTCTAGTCTAGTCTTGGGTTACGCTTAGAAGTCTATTATATTTTCACTGGCAGCCCAATTTTAATCTTATATTTGCAAAACCATCTACTGTATGTTTAAATGTCTATTAGATGTATATTAAACACAAATTGCTTGGTGGGTTTGTTTGTGTTTTTCAAAGACTCCCATATTGGGTGTTTGCATAGAAGCAATAACAGTGGCATTTTCAAAAACTTGTGCTTTGAAACTTATTTTCAAAATGATGCTGTTGTCTCATAAACAAACAGGCAAATCACATACAAAAATCCTGAAAACGTTGAGTAAACAGTTCCTGAATGTGAATTTTGTCAGTCACTATTTTGTGGACACTAGCTTATACTTTTAACAACCCAATATTGACACTACTGACCCCCCAATTTTTTTTTTTCTGATTTCATTGGGACTTTAAGATGGTATCAGTGTGTTTTCTAGCACGCTGACAGACTCTGGCAATCTGTGTAAAGGAGAAAAGGCTATAAAAAGACTTTTAAGAGACTGTTATATTACTAGGAATGATTGATAGCCAGCGCTGACTTTAGCCATTCCTGCTAAATGGAAAGATTCAGACAACAAACAGGGTTACTAAGCAGCAATGCTGTGTGTTTCTACACTCGTAAGTGTTTTATAACCAGGTTCTTTACCCAGTGACATATGACTACGCTCGACATTTACTGCCAGTGACTCTAAATTACCCACAATGCATTCCTAGAGGACAGGCAGCCAACCTACGGGTGACAGAAGAGGACACCTTTCATGGTTAGCACATGAATTCAATGAAGTGCAAACAGAATCAGCACACTTGGTCATGTAAGGCCTGTCAGGAAAGCAACAAATCAAGTAAGACCTCAAAAATAAACACATAAGGTCATAGAATGATGGCTTATTTATTGATGGCTACTGGCTTATCTTTCTTTGCAGTCTCCTAAAAATGTGATTATCCTGTCATCATCTCACATTTGTCAGAAAACGCAGCTGCTGAATAACAATTCATGGTCTGGTTAATATCTGATTCACAGGTCTTTATTTGTATGCTAAATAAAACAATAAATGTATAACTTTTTAACAGAAATTCCATGTCCAATCGTTAGGTATTGAAGATTTAGATCACATAAAAAAGTAATTATAGTAGATCTATTTGCAGTACATACAGTAATAATATTATAACAGCACATTTCAAAAAGGTGCTATACAAATAAAATATATTAATAATAAAATATCAAACATAATTATGATTACTGTTAATATTAATTTCATTCGTTTTCCTTCAGCTTAGTCCCTTATTTATTAGTGGTTGCCACAGCGGAATGAACCACCAACTATTTCAGCATATGTTTTACAAAGCAGATACCCTTCCAGCCACAACCCAGTACTGGGAAACACCCATACATTTTCACACACACTCTATGGCCAATTTAGTTCATCCAATTCACCTATACCGCATGTCTTTGGACTGTGGGGAAAACCGGAGCAACCGGAGGAAACCCACTCGAACACGGGGAGAACATGCAAACTCCACACAGAAATGCCAACTGGCCCAGGCAGGGCTCGAACCAGCGACCTTCTTGCTGTGAGGTGACAGTGCCAACCACTAAGCCACCTTGACACTTACTGTTACTATATTCTCTAAAATAAAGAATAACTTACAAAATAACTTATCAAATTGTACCTTTATTTTGTTTCAGTTGTGTCTAATTTTGCTTGGGACATAATGACACATATCATAAGATTTACAAAACTATTACACAAACAAAAGTATTATAGAAACTTAATGGTACAACATGAATAAATGAGCCTTTCGAATGTGCACTTTTTACTTGTTTTTTTATTTATTTAAGTGGAAGTACTGAACACAGTTTTATTTGACACAATATTTGTCATTGAAATCTGTTTCTCACCAAATCCTCCTTATGTAATGATCTTTGTTATTGTTCTGAATAAACAACCTTTAGCAAGCAAAACTTACATAATGTGGCACTAAACTACTATTTGGAACATAAGACAGACTCTTTGCTTTGCGGGTGGCTGCTCAAAGTGGACCACATCAACAGTGAAAATATACTACAAACTGTAAGAGTAATTTATTACAGTACAGTCGTGGCCAAAAGTTTTGAGAATGACACAAATATTAGTTTTCACAAAGTTTGCTGCTAAACTGCTTTTAGATCTTTGTTTCAGTTGTTTCTGTGATGTACTGAAATATAATTAC
>CAIGQV010017386.1:17331549-17344049 GCA_903798115.1 Danio jaintianensis | reverse complement strand
CTTAAACCTTACTCTCTGTTGAGTGTGTAGGGTGACAGGCAGGTACAACACCAACAGCTTCCAGTCTGTACGAGCAGCCAATTAAATCCAGCGCAGACTCAACGCCTCAACGCCTCAACGCCCGCTTTCTTCCTTGCTCTATTGCACATTTCCACTCATCGCAATCCATCTTTCCCTCTTTACACTGGACAATCTCCACCTCCCTCCAGTCTTTCCCCTTTCAGAGCGTTAATTAATCCCTGATAGAAGATGAACACACAAACAGACACACACGTTCACCCTCACGCACACACCTGAAAAAGCCAGACAGGTGCGAGGGAGGTCTGTGTATATCAAATGAGAATGTGTTCAGATGGCAGAGCTTCATTTCAGATTTGAGGAGTAATGCTGGGGGGTTTTGGTCTTCATGCTGTCAGTAACTGGAGGCGAAAGAGAACAAGCTTACATCGCTCTGTGCCAAAGCCTTAATCCTGTAGAAAAAAAGCTGATACATGTCAGTCTTATCTTTTTAAAGCACCAGGCAACTTCTGCGGAAAGTTCAGGCCGTATCTTGCAAACATGGACAATGTGGAAGATAAGACGCAGATGAAGAGAAACACTCAAAGAGGCAACAAACAGAACTCCACAAAAAGCAAATCAATGCTGTTGGTGAATAGAAGAGAGCAGGCAGGAGCAGGTGGTCAGGACAGATGGGCTTACAACCAGCGCTGGATGATACAGCAACCAAAACAAAAACAAAACAAAACTAAACAAACAAACATGTAGCGCAAAAAATACATCAAACTCTACTGGGTCGGGAGTCTGTTGTCTGGAGCATTTTTGGAAGAACTCTAATACCAGTGTTATTTTAGTATCTTCTTTCAGGATATTGCATTAAATATGCTGAATGGAAATATCAAGATATCATTTCTAAAAATATGCATGAAAATGTTTACACTCAATTAAGTCAGATGCATTTTTTATCCGCACATAAACTATGATGGAAACATACAGTATAATTCCACAATGCACCACAAAAAACTAATGTGATTTTGTCAAAACAACATATTTTGAAGAAAGCTTGAAACTTGCAACCTTTGATTTCCAGATTATTTGTTTTTCTTTCTATGAATGTCAATGGTTATGAGTTTTCATCTTTCATCTTGGTTGAACTATGCCTTTAGTGGCAAAATTTAACAAACAGAGCTGTTTTATTATGGCGGCACGGTGGCTCTGTGGTTCAAGTGGGTTTCCTCTGGGTTCCCCCAAAATCCAAAGACATGCGATATAAGTGAATTGGATGAACTAAATTGGCCGTAGTATATGTGTGAATGGCGGCGCGGTGGCGTAGTGGGTAGCGCTGTTGCCTCACAGCAAGAAGGTTGCTGGTTCGAGCCTCGGCTGGGTCAGTTGGCATTTCTGTCTGGAGTTTGCATGTTCTCCCCGTGTTCGCGTGGGTTTCTTCAGGGTGCTCCGGTTTCCCCCACAAGCCCAAAGACATGCGCTATAGGTGAAATAGGGGAAGCTAAATTGTCCGTAGTGTATGTGTGTAAATTGGAGGGTATGGGTGTTTCCCAGTGATGGGCTGCAGATGGAAGGGCATCCGCTGTGTAAAACATATGCTGGATAAGTTGGCGGTTCATTCCGTTGTGGCGACCCCAGATTAATAAAGGGACTAAGCCGAAAAGAAAATGAATGAATGAATATGTGTGAACGTGAGAGTTTATGGGTGTTTCCCAGTACTGGGTTGGGGCTGGAAGGGCATCCGCTGTGTAAAAAATATGCCGGAATAGTTGGCGGTTCATTCCTCTGAAAAATAAGGGACTAAGCCGAAGGAAAAAAATAATAATTATGAATGAATGAGCTGTTTTTATTTTGAATGAAACTTTCTAGCTCTAACAGTATTTTTGTCCCTGAAATATACATAAAAATCACTATTAAATTACTGTATCTTAATGCACTCAGAGTCATTACTAAACCAGAAACCTGAATATAAATAGCTCATTTTAAAACCACCATGATGATAGTTGACTTCAAATGATCTACAACAAAATAATAATGACCTGTATCGATAATGATACATTTGAATATATGAATCTCTCAGCCCCACTACACCCAAAACCACATACAACACAAACACAGGCTGACTAGTTTCTGGAGAATTGGCCTGGATAGAGAATATTTTGCATTACTTGTATGTCATGTCATCATGAGTGACACTACACTGAATGCATTTTGACAGACCCCTGATTTGTCTGTGAATACACAGACCACGCTGGTCATTTAAATTCATAAATAAGCAATCCATCCAAATCAAATGTTTACATAACATAGCCTCTCAAAAACTTTGGAGCTAACCAAGATGAGCAAAATAATCTGCCTGATTCTCGCTAAGGGTCAACGGCAGAGGATTAGACATGTTTAAAAAGTGCCTCCTGTTATTTTACGCACTAATCATGTTGCACATGCATTTAAAAGCTGAAAAACAGAAAGCTTTCTGCAATGTCAATGGGTGTCCTTTTATCCTGACTAATCAGCCACTAATAATCAACAGAATTTCTGTCTAATACTCTCTAATTCTCCATTAAACAAAGCTCATAATATGATTGAATGTGGCATCAATTTGGCCTCAGTGACTTTATAAAAAGCCTTGATTTACTGTTTGAGAGAATCACACATCAACACAGACACTTTAAAGGGATCATGAACTTAAAAAACAAAATTCCCTTGATGTTTTGACATAAGAATTCATACAATATAAAAACATCATGTAGGTTTCAAAACTCAAATCTTACTCATTAGTCTTAAAAACAGCTTATACTAAAGCCAATCTGCCAAATTGACAAGTTGTGAAATGAAGCCCTTTATTATGTATTAGTGTGGCTAAACTCCGCCTGAAGATGCCTGTTTAGCTCCACCCCTGATTTGCGCTGTATTAGTAAAAAACAAGAGAAGCAAACACAAATTTATGCAGAAACCAAATAATAAAGAGGCTCTGAAGACAAGACAGTGCGCAGAGCCAGTTTCTGTTCTAAAGAGTAGATGAACTTTATTTTTTAATGAAGTTTCAGACTGAATGAGTTTTAAGTTGGTCCTTTTTTCACTTCTTTTTTTACCATGGCATCATTTTGAAAAAGGCAGAATTTGACAGGGATTTAGGTAAGATTAAAACTAACAGATGAAGTGTGAAGACAAGATTGGATCCAACAGTAACTGTTTGGATTACATGAACGTGGTTGCCTTGTTTGTTATTAAAGATCATTTCATATGTACTCATAATTTATTAATTCTTAGCCTACATTGCAGCAATGTCCATCTATAAAGGATGTAGGCATACATGCAGAAGTTTACTATGTCGGACAAACAGCTGTCCTTTCAAATGTATGCACAATATGCTACATTGTTTCCAATCATACCAGTGGGTGTTTACTTTCTAGTCTACAATCAACCACTCCAATAACATATATAACTAGGACTCATAACTGACTGTAGATCTTCAACTCACCATTGTATAACAGAGTAGCTTGGCCTTCTCTGTGGACTAGGAGAGAAATGCATTGGTATTTGTTTGTTTACAAGGCTATCTTGGGGTTGTTGCCTTCATACCTCTGTTCTCTTTTACAACAGAGAAATATTTTCTTCGTTCTCAGAATTTTTATACTCTCGTTGTTCCTTTTTTTGCACTGAATTGGGTAAGAAGGCTTTATGTATGCATCTCTGTCCGGAAATAAAAAAAAAATGGTGTCTTTGGATCATTTTAAGTCAATCACTAAGCAAATGGAGGGTGAATCTATGATTTGTAATTGTTGTATGTGTTCTTTGTCCTGTAAAGTCTGTAAACTCTGCCTTGCTGCTCATTTTGGCCAGGACCGTTCTGTGAAAGAGATTATTAATCACAGAGTCTTTTTCTGGTTAAATAAAGGTTAAACAAAAGTGTGTGTTTTGATGAGGGGGGGTCAAAACAGGCCAGAAATTTACTATTACTTCAAAATTCGGATGTTTTCTGGTGTAGAAATCATGGTAACATTGTAAGTTAACATCGGAGAACAGTGCAAACTAAACAAAAAAAAGGCAGTTCATGCCCCCATTAAATCCCGAACTACAATATTAAAACACTACACAAAACTATTTAATAGCAGCATAAATAAATATTAATTTTTTTTTATTTTGAACATGAAATGCTGTAATATTTTTAAGGGATAGTTCACCCAAAATGTAAATTCTGCTATTATTTACACACCACCCACTTGTTCCAAACCTTCATGATTTTTTTTTAGTTGAACACAGAAAAATGTTGAAAACTGGTAACCATTGACTACCATAGTACTTTTTCAATTATGGAATTTTCAACATTCTTCAAAGTATATTCAGGAAAAAAGGAACTTGTAAAGGTTTGGAACCATTTGATGTTTAGTAAATGAGTACATTATCAGTTTTTGGGTGAACTATCCCTTTAAGCACCTTGAAATTGCATTTAAATAACACAAAATGAAAATGTAAATCTTTTAATGCCATGATATTATCAAAGTCCCATGCCATCACTGCATTATGATTACTGTACTGTACTAGCAAATGCTATTTTTCTGATTATGTGCAATCCATATCCATCTAGAGAGTCATAAATCTCATCTCCTGTCATCCGCCACACATATGTCGCTCAATGTAAAGTCATGCACCTCATACGGTATTAATGATGGGTCGATTTTGATGTTCATGTTCAATGACTACAACGCGAGATCGAAACGTTTCATTCTGCCGATGTGACAGGACTATAATTAAGCTCTAAAGACTTCAGTGTCACGCTGCTAACCAGCAAACCCATGCAGAGAGAGACAGAGAGACCTTCCTGACAGCGAGACCAACTGCTGCTGTGGATCTAAACACAATTACATATTAATGTTACCACATGCTTTTCCTAACACAAAAATAGTGTGTGCAATGGCCCCATAAAGCATTTGGCCACTTGTATTTATTCTTACAAATGCATATCATTGCATTTTCTGACTAAATATCAAACTATATATTAAACTATTTAAACTAAAACTTTCCTCAAAACTAATGTCTGATTCATTTTTGCTGACAATTTATTTAGCAAGGTTGTATTAAATTGATAAAAATGCATTTAATGGTAAATAAGTTTAAAGTTTTGGGAGATCTGTTCCTATTTCAAATAAATGCTATAATGATATTATTCAAATAAATGCTATTAAGTAACATTATTAAAATGCAATTATTTACCAGCATCCTCAAAAGAAATTACAAAAAAGAGAAATGATAAGTTTCTGAGCAGTAAATGATAAAATGATCTCACACTAAAACGATCTTTGAAGAATTATGTGACATCGAAGTCTAGAGTCTGAAAATAAAATCTAATAATTAAAAATTTTTAAATAACTAATGCAAAGTGTAAAAGTGAATAACATTTTCAGTGTTGAAAATGTGTTGACTGTGCTTTCTTCATGATAAATGTCACTGCATTATGTAAAAAAATATCAGAGCGAAATTTATTATATCAGATTTTTAGCACATTTTTCATGGTCAAATATTTTTTGCTCACTTTATGAGAACACTTACCAAACAAGTATAAAAGTGTACGAAAATATGCCGTTCTCTACATAAAACACACACAAATGCACACTGGGGAAATCAAAGCAAGATTTAAATAACAGGAAGACTGAATTATAAAACGTCTCTCTCAATGACATTTCCTTCAATCAAACATGTATGACCTTTAATGGCGTTTGGATAATAATCACCACAAAGTGAATAAAAACAGTTTATGTTCATTATCATTATTTCCCATCAAATTCATTCCACCAGACAAATTGACAGAAAGGCTTACAGATGGCAGAAAATGATGTGCTACAACCTGAATCTTCTATTCTCTGGTGACCCGTATTGCAGACTGTACCTTTTATTCATGGTGTTTCGTTTTTTTAATTCTACGCCATTTCTGTTAGTTCTTTGGTCTTGATTGCAATGTTATTTGTAAGATGGCATGGACCTTTGGCACCACTTGCGGTTGGGGGTGGCGGTGGTGGTGATGTATGAGGTCAGAAAGTGAATTTACTTTTTGTTCTATTGCAAATGACATCTGGAGGATTTTGTATGGCCTCTCATGTGGAAAATCAATAAAAAAAATCTAGCCCAAAAAAATCTAAATCAAAAGTATCCCATATTAAACATCAACTCATTCCACCAGCATTTGAAGCGATTAAAATATGCAGTGATTTAAACTGTATTTGAACAAGACTGTGGAAGGACATTAATTCTGCTCACTCACCCTGTAGAGTTTGGATTGGGTCAGACTGGTCACCTTCTGACAGGAGGGTTTAGACGATCCTCGACCTGAAACTTGTGCTGACATGGAGAAAAGACATCAAACAGGTTCATACTGCCCCGGACCTGCAGCACACAAACAAACACAGTCTGACCTGTTTGGTCCCAAGAAGAATAAAAACGAATCACTCTCTCATCTGTATTCAGACCTTCATGTCAACAACTGAAAAATGCTAACTTTGATCTGCAAAGAAGTTTAATTTTAGCTGACACTGGCTCAGCACTTGACGAGAATTCCAAACTTGAACAAATCTGAAATAACTTGCTCCATCCAAAGTGTATAAACAAATATGTGATGGGCTGCTGTTGGATTTAATCCTCGGACCGCTGAAGCCACAGAATGAGCAGAGGGGCACAGTGTCTCTGAGCTGCTTGAAAGATTAACAAATCATCTGCCTTCAAGTGGCCAGATTACACAAAAACCATGTTTGTTGTTTCAACAGGCCGCAAAGATCAGCAGTTACTCTTCAAGTCCTATTGGGATTCTACAGTAGATGGCATACAGTGCAGAGCATTCACCGACAGTCTGATGCATGCAAAAACTCTGATATCAGACTAATACTACATGCTTCAAACTTATTAACTGGCTTCTACCTAATTTCTGGAAGTGCAGAGTTTTATTATTTTTACTATTTGGCAGTGCCCAATCCCACAAGGAAATGTAACTATTTTATGTATAATCAGAAAAGTGGATAATTCATATGAATTCATACAATTTTTAAAGGTAGGCATGTGCCCAAACCCTACCCCTCATTGGGGGATGAGCAAATCATACTACAATGTGCAGATGAGATTGTACAAATGAATGTGAACTATCCACTAAATCAAACAGTTCTGAATTGCTGTGAGATTGCATTGAAGGTACCAGGTCAACACAATGAATGGTTCCAAAAGACCAAAATAAGATTGAGTAAAGTTTGGTTAATTTTAATGAATATTAAAAGACTCTGTCAAAGGGATAGTTCACCACCCCCCAAAAAATACATTTTCTGTTAATTTACACTGCAAAGGCCATCCAAGACTTTTTATCAGTAAAACTTTAGACAGCTTGTGTTGCTAGAAGATTCTTACAATTCAAATAAATGGCCACTTAAATAAAATGCCAATTTACTTTCAAAAAAGTACAAAAAGAAACCTACTGTGCTTTTCGGATAAACTGAGCAGTCCATCACATCAGTTTTTGTCATGTCAAGGCCGAAATTATTCATACCCCTGGAAAATACTGACTCAAAGTTACTTAAAGAAAAATTAAATTCCACAATGATGTACATCTTTTGGGAGAAGCCTGTGTCATTTCCCGTCCTAAAAAAAACAAAAAACAAAAAACTTGCTGGTTGAATAAAAGTAACTTTAAGTCAGACTTTGTCAAGGACATGAATAATTTCGGGCTCGACTGTCTTTTCTCGTCTAGAAAAGTAAAATGTTCACATTTCTATTGCAAAGGGAGCCAAATGTATTGTCAGCTCTGATTTTGCTTTTCTTACTATAAGTTTACTATGAATTTTATTTATTAAATAAAATAAATACATCTATTATTAATTCTAAATAATAACACTCTGGATGTTAAAATGTTAAAAACTACTAACTCTCAAACTCTACGATGTATGTTAATCTTAAGGGTAGATTATGTAATAAAATAATCAGTTAAATCAGCATTTAGAAAGTACAAATGGGTCATTCTGGTATAAAAAAAAAAAGAATATATATTTCCAACCCTATCAAATCTTACAACAATGTGTGATGAGTTTCAAGAATTTCAAATACAGGAAAAAAAGCACAAAACACAGTTTACGAAAATGCCTATAAATGCCAGCAGCAGAGTGATAACATTAAATATATATTATATAGACAGATAAACTGCATTTCTCAAATTATTCATAGACGATTTCAACTTTGCTTGAAATTTCTTGTCTAAAAGCAATTGTTTCTTACTCTCTGACTACATGAATGTTATGTAGGGTCTGCAATCAACAAAGCACAGCGTCCCTGAAGAATAGAATAATAGAGGTATTAATGAGGATTCTTTTAAACAAAGAAATGGCTCTGGATAATAAAAACTGAGAATGAGGGAAAACAGAAAGAGAGAGAGAAAGAATATATCAGCTATCAAGTCTCTTAGCATGCAAAATGTATGAGTATCTCCCTCTTGCTTAAAACCCAGCCTGAGCTGAACAATGGACCACCACGGAGCTGAAAAAAGGACCACTGGAAATAATTTATACAACCCAACAAAGACCGAAATGAAAGAATCATTCACTGTGAAAAAAACACATGCATATGGTCTTATCATACGGAGTCACATTCACACAGCTGTCTTAATAATGTCCACAAATTGAATTGATTATGATGTGCCAGAAATAATGAATTGCTGTCCTCTTTGGTTAGTAACAGCATAGTCAGCATTCCTTTGTAAACGTGAAAACCATAGAACTTTGTATCGTTGATTTTTTACACACCTAACATGATTTAATAAGCTGTCGGTTATGCATTTTCAAATTTTAAAGACTGTGTTTTAATTGAATAAAAAGGGTATTTAATTTTAATTCTGGTTCTTGAATCTGATTGGCTGATAGCCATGTGATATTAAAGCAATATCAGCACTCCTACAGCCTCTTCACCCTTGTATATTACTCTGCCCACACTAGAACTAAAGAGGGACTAAACAACTCACAGTTTGACAAATATTGCAGCTGTTGGACAATATAATGTACTTTTGATATTTTTAGGCGAGAATGTAGTTGTTTAGATTGCAACTATGCAGTTTATTTATAAGGATAATGGCTATTTTAAATATTTATAATTTCAGAGATTCAGCGTGTCAGCAGCCATCAACCTGTCATACTGAGCAGAGCAAAGACGGTTGACATTCCGCCACAAGATGGAGACAGAGGCCGCATAATAAGTCCTTAGGGGAGAAAAACGAAGTGTAAATTTCAAATTACAGCTGATCAAATTATTATAAAACAGGTAAGTGACATTCTAAGTCGATCTCTCTCTTTTGTATTTTGTAGTGCTGTATTTATACCATAGTAATATAGTAGTGTTTACTTTGGCTTTTTCTGGGTTAATTATTGTGATATCCCGATTGCAAGAGAGAAATACTGGGAAATCTCTGTAGACTGATGGCATTTTGTTGTTCAGCCTTATAATCTTAAAATTGCCTGTTTTGTCATCACTTTAGATATTACGCTAGAGAATCATTCAAATAGTAGCTTTAAAGTGATGTGTGTGAAGTAGCAACGGTTTCTGCTGTTCTGACGTCGGTCAGCTGTAGATGTGAATGAATGGCGGAAGAAAGTAGTTCCTAGTACAAAAGGATTTTTGAGACTCTCCGTGTTTGTTTTTCTTATTTATATACACGATTATGCTGTCGAACTGTTGTATAAATGCAATATCACACTTGTAGCAGTAGTACAGCCATATCGCACTGCTACTACTCATGTGATACGGCTAATCCTATAACAATTGATTTCCATAGTATTTGTTTTATGGATGTCAATGTTTACAGGATTCCAACATTCTTCAAAATTTCTTATTTTGTGTTCAACAGAAGTCTAGGATGAGTGAATAATTAAAGAACTGTAATTTTTATCCCTGTAATAAGAAGTTGAGCTGTTGATCGGATACAATAAAGTTTAAATTGAAAAATATTAAGTTATGACTGTTTTATAAAATAACTATTCCTCAGGTCCAATAGCTGGAATGAGAGTTATTTATTTGCTGAGTAGCCCTATCAGGGTGTCTTGTGAGAATTTATTCTCCACTGATGATGATGATCATGGCTGACTTCTCATTACTTAATTTGTACACAATGTAATTAATTAGCTTAAAAAGAAGTCAACAGATATTCTCATTCTGTAACCTCTGTTAACCACTTTTTGGCATGTGTAAAATCTGCAGCATCGGAGGCCAAATATCCAGATTTTAAGTGAATTATGAGCAGGAAGAAACAAATGAGTTGATCAAAGCACAACAGAATTAATTTTATCCTTCCAACTGAACACCGATTGTACACGCACGTTTTCTTGAGATAACCCCGGTAAACAACAGGGTGCTTGACAAATTACTTGGGACACACAATTTCCATTCATGTCAGATATGAACAAAAATCTGCTAGAACATGGAACACAACAAACCGAGCATGACACCACAAACTGAGCCAGCGTACGGCTGTAATGAAGCGAGTATCTGTGACACTTGTAGGGAAGCAGATTGATCTGAATTCACCTCATTATTTAGAGTGTCCTGTGTGTCCTTGTTATTTACACTACAAGACAAAGCATCGGTTTTAATGGTCTAACGTCAAGTGAATGATCAGACTGTTATATATTGTGAACCTCTCAAGGGAGAAGAATCTGTTTGATGTTGTCAGAATGATTGAGATGGCCAATCAAATTAAAGTAGGAGGGGTTTGCTGTTCACAGAATGAGAGCACAAATTTCAACACAAAGCAATGTTAAAAGAGGGCTAAATTAAGATTAGGCATAGGATGATAACCGGTTTCAAGGTTTACCACAGTTTGGAAAAGTCACAGTTTTAAAATCGCAAAAATGTTCTATTATATCGTTTCAAGGTATATGTACGTTTTTGTTGACTATTTAATTTAATTTATTTAAGGCAACAGTATCTCCAGCAGCAAAGAAGCATCCACATCAAGAGCTACTGGTCAGGTTTACATCTGAAAAACAAATTACTACACTTATACACTGACATCCTATAGACCAACTATAGACCTGAACAGTGCAGTGGCTTATTTATATCCACAGAAAAGAAAGATGCCAAAGATGCCATTTCAAATGATAAAGAAATCAGTGTTTTTGAAAATAGTGAAGATAGCAGAAGTCAATAATTTATTTTAATTATTTAGCCTATATATTGTGTTCAATGGGGAAAAAGTTGTTGTTTTTTACCCAGACATTTAAAAAGAACTTATTTAGAGCATTAATCACAATCCCATGAAACTGTAATATATTTAACCCAAGGTTATCATACAATCAGAATCAGATTTAAAGTAGCAAAATATTTAATGCATAGATTTTTAAGGTAGAAATGTTAAACGACTGATAGAAATGCATGGTAACGCAAACTGCTTACTCTAATTTTACCATTCCAAACTGAATGTGATGAGACTAGAAAGTAAGTATACCAATAGCAAATATGTGCTTTTTTAAAAAAAATATTATGGAATTGAATTAGACCTAGAATTTTATTTACAGTCTTATTACTTATACTTTGTAAAACTCACTTATTTAACCAAATAATTAAGACAAATTTACTACATTGTCTGTTGTAATTTAAATATAATTTAAATGAACACTGACCTCAAAAACAATAAGTGACTCACACTGTAAGAAATCTTGCTGCCTAAAATGTTTTAGTTAAATCAACTTAACATTTGTAGTCATATCAACTTACATCATTCAAAATGACAAAAAATATTTAGTTTAATATAGAATAAAATAGCTGATTAAGTTAACCTGATTAACTTACTAAATTAACTAAAGTAACTTTTTGTCATATCAACAAAAAAATGCAATACAAAATATTTTGAAGAATGTTTTACAGTAGACTTGATTCAGAATCAGAATCAGAAAGAGCTTTATTGCCAGGTATGTTCACACATACGAGGAATTTGTTTTCGTGACAAAGCTTCTACAGTGCAACAGAATTACAGAGACAGGACAAAAAACAGATAATAAATATATTTTAAAAATAAAAGTAAATAGTGAATGCAAATGGGACTATGTCTCTTGGCTGGCCTGGGAACGCCTCGGGATCCCCCCAGAGGAGCTGGAGGAAGTGTCTGGGGAGAGGGAAGTCTGGGGTTCTCTCCTAAGACTGCTGCCCCCGCGATCTGGCCCCGGAAAAGCGGTTGAAAATGAATGAATGAATGAATGAGTGAATGCAAATATACAAATTGACCAGAAGGTAAAAGTTCAAAGAGGCAGTGTGCTGGGTGTGAGGGGTCCAGAGTGATTTTGGCAGCTCTTCTGCTTGCTCTGGATAAGTACAGTTCTTGGAGAGTAGGGAGGGTTGTACCAGTGATTCGCTCAGCAGTCCGAACTATTCGATGTAGTCTTCAGAGGTCGGATTTCGCAGCTGAGCTAAACCAGACAGTTATTGTGAGTGTTATTATAAGTGCAGAGGACTGATTCAATGATGGAAGTGTAGAACTGTTTCAG
>CAIGQV010017386.1:17320937-17331149 GCA_903798115.1 Danio jaintianensis | reverse complement strand
TTCCAGTGTGTATTTGGCCTGCTTATACAAGGCCCTCTCCCCGTTCCATAAGCAACCTCCTTGGCCTGACGTAGCTGTCTGAGTTTTACAGTGAACCATGATTTGTCATTGTTGTATTTGAGTTGAGTCCTGGTAGGAATGCACATGTCTTCACAGAAACTGATATAAGATGTTACAGTCTCTGTGAGCTCATTCTACATATCATTAATTTGAAGTTGGTTTGGGTTTAAAGTTGGGTTTTAAGTAAAAGGTCATCATTACACAGACATGCATCTACAAATCCACAAACCCCACCTGTTCTCATACCATTCAAATGAAACAAAACACACGTAGCCCATACACATTGTACTGAAAGACCTGGTATGTTCTATCAAAACACATTTCCAAATCTTGTCAGCTTCTGGCAAACATCCTATCACAACCACATTAATAAGTACAAGGCTTTGTCTAAAACAACGATTCATCTTTAATCTGGTGCAGATGTTATTTCCCAAGATGTCTAGATTTAAAATAGCAGATGCAGGTTATCGCTTAAACCTGCTGGGTTTGAATGTACCTTTCTCTTGAAATGTGCTGTATCTGTATTTGTCTGAATGCAAGGAACAAAAGGTCAGAAATGTGGCTCATTTACTGTAACAATGTTGTGTGTTGAATTCAAAAACTGCTGTGGACGATCTTTATACACTTTATAGCTCTTCATAACAAGGCACAAAGCAAAAAAGCATCAAAAACTTGTTTATCTCAGTTTTTACCATCTAAAATTTCACACCTCATTTATCCTGAACACAAATAATAAGATGCTGAGAAATGGACTGTGAAAACTTACTCGGCAAATACAACAAGTTCTACAAGGAAAACCATAAAAGGACTCGTCCACAAGCTCTTCTAGGGGCTGTTTCACAAAGCATCATTAGCCAATTATGGTCACAATTTCCATCATTATCAACTTAGATTTGGTGTTTTGCAAATCCTCAGATCCAATGAACAATGGCAAACAGCATCACAAATATCTCCACCAGTAGGTACAGCAGAAGCAAAGATTCTTCTGAAAATGGCATATGGACAGGGCTGTAGCAGAGCCCTGATGGACGTAGTTTGGTTATTGAAGGAGGTTAGATGAAACCAACAGGGGCTTCCATTTGGAACTCTAATAATAAGAGTTTAGAAATGGCCATATCGTGAGTCTCATACACCATTGTTTCCTTCTTTTCATGTAAATTAGGTGAGTATAAACCACGGTGGACAACAGGGAAATCGGAACACAAAACAGACTGTTGCATGACTCACAGAATTGCATGTAGCTACTTTAGGTCATGTATGTTCTACGTCATCCGGATCTGATGAGCAGCATTGTCATCAGGAGATCACCAACTAAAACAAACTGATATGTTGCACAGGGGATCATTAATATGCATGCCCCTGGTGGCATTTTGAGATTACAACAATGATAATTTCCTCTCTTAGTTTTAAGTATAAAGTTTACATTAAACTTACAATCTATGTGAGACTCTTATTTTGAAAACAGGAGACACAGCAAAGCCAAGCCAGCCGCAGTTTGTTTTCCATTGGTTACTAAGCAAGGACTTCAGCTCGTCAGAATGCAAAATGATTATACCTTATACAACCTATGGGTTATACATTTATTCAGAGCCACCCCAAAGAGGTATAAGATATGTTTAATATGTTTAATTCACAAGAATATATATATTCTGAAGAATCTTAATAATCAATTAAATAGTAGCTGCTGACTGACCATAGTAGGAAAACAGCCTGAAAGTCAATGGTTACTGTAAGTTATTTGATTACAAAATGATGACATAATTTTTAATTGTGGATGAATTATCTCTTTAAAACGATCAGGCACAAAATAAGCAAGTTAACAGTACAACCTATAGATTTCATTTTATATTGTCTTTAATTAAATTTGTGAAGAGAATTATAGTGTACTTTTTAAAGAGGATGCATGCAATACGTACCACAGTGAAATCTTTGATGCAAGGGAACTTACATTATAAGGCACAATAACAGAGAACGAAAATACTAAAGTAATCCACAGATGCAATTTTCATAACTTAATGATTATTTTGTCCTCCAACTATTTAGAAGGTCTCACTTCTACACCTGCATGACATTACGAACAACAGTTCAAACCAACGTGGACTTAATGACACAATTTAGCTTTTTTTTTAACAATGTATTGTACTGTGGTGATTAAGCAGCAAATTACATTGTCGGGGAAACGCCTACAAGTCTGCCATGGTTAATTTACTGGTCTGAAAACCACAGAAAGCTCAAGAATCCATTATGAAGGTACCTAGTATCAAGTGAGAGATAAAAATGTATGATTTGTAAGACTTTCAGATAAGAAACACTGTATTATGGGCTAAAAAATTTTTTGCCACTTTAGATCACACCCATTGTTAATAGTGCTACATTATTAAATAATGTCACTGCAATTTATGACAAAATTTGTGGTCAATAAAGAAAAAGAATTACACACATAAAGCTAACAGGATACAATCATATTCGTATACTATTGTAATGAAATGAAGTGCACATAATATTTTCAGAAATCCCTCATCACACTGTTTTTATTATGAAGATGTTCTTAAACAGTGCACCGAAGTCTGGTGTAGGATTTATGACCTTTAACGTGGACATGTCTCTAGCCTTTTTTGGTTGTCAAAGCTCATTTTGCTGACCCTTTCTCAACCCAGAGCCTGTGCCAAAGGAAACACATCTCAGTCATATATTTCTTTTATGATTTTGTTCAACATGCCATTCATAACTAAATGACACAATGATCACGAAGGAATCTGAATAATGCTTTATCATAACAAACACAACGCAGTTCTGGACTATTAAAACATGACACTTCTTTACACACAGGCCAGAAATAGTTTACAGTAAAAATAAAATCAGCGTCATCCGCAAAGACATCATGGATGAGGGGAAATGTAACTCATTAGATGTGTATGAGGCAACAGATACACTATATGAAGCTCAAATTTGAGGCTTCATTTTGCTAAATGAGATTTGTGTTAAAAATAAGCAATTGTTTATGTGCATGGTCTGTTGATGGATGAGAAAAAGGTGCAAAAGTCTTCCTTGTTTGGTTAACTTGCACAAGCAGTGCTTGCATAATGATGGGGTAAAGCTAGCCTTTTTCTGGCAGGCATTATGTGTGTCTATATAAATAAAAAAGCTGACGAGATTTTGATTGCTGCTTCAGGATAATGTTGCCCTTAATTGTTAATCTACAATCAGGTTCCCTCTCCAAATACAAATTTCAGTCACTGAGGGAAACTTCATAATAATTTGTTTACTGCTCGCAATTGATGAGAGAAAAAAAGGGAGAAAATTAATTTCTGAAATGACATTAAAAAAAAGAAGATAAACCAGTGTAATTGTTTGTAAGGTTAAAGAAATAAAAAAATATATATCCCAAGTGATTTTCTTTAATTGACTGTAAAAACGTCACTGATGCTCTGTAAAATATATTCAAAGTTGTTAATAAGATTTGGCCTGACTTTGTTTCTTCAATTTCAATTGATTCTTCAATTTCACTTGAAGTACATTGGCGCCTTTATTATTGCTCATTTATTATTATTTCTATTAATTAAAAAATTACTATACTAATTCTGTATTTCTTAACAGTAAGAATTAACATTCATTTTATGAAATTATTAATACTGATTTTACTTTAAGTTTTAGCAATTTCAATGTTTGGTAATTTCATGTGCTTCTGTCATTATCTTCTAGTTTTTCAGGGTTTTTTAAAATTATTTCTGTTTCCCACTGTACAAATAATCATTAAGTCACTTTAAGACATTTTAACTCATACTCTATGAGATTCAACTGTTAAGATGTTTTCAAAAGAGGTAGTTCACCCTAAAATGAAAATGTACTTATTTATCATATATTTACCCTCAAGTGGTTTTATGAGTCTCTCTTTTTTTTAACACAAAAGAAGATATTTTGAAAAATGTTAGAAACCTGTAACCATTGATGTCCACAGTACGAAAAACAAATACTATAGAAGTCAATGGTTACATTGACCTCTATTGTGTATCCGAAAACAGAAGAAAAAAACTCTGTGTCAGGAAGTGAAGGCTAAGTAAACGATAACTTCATTTTCAGTTGAACTTGAATTTTCAGTATAAATTAAAGTTAAAATGACTTGTAAGGTTAATTAGATTCAACTTAAAAAATTAAAAGCAGGCACTACTTTTTAATTAAATTTTAAATATAGTTTTAGTTCTTTTCCTTTTTTTTCTTCTTTTACCAAGCAATTTAAAATTATTATTTACAGTAATTAAAAATATTTATCTAATATAAATATTTTAATCTATTTCACATTTATTTCAATCACAAATACTAAATTGAATAGTTTTAGGTACCATGTCCAACTACCTGGACACTAATCAAGACCTCCCATCCACTGTGACTGAGTGTGTGGCAATGTTAGATGACAGGCGGTTTATATGTGAGTGGTGTTTGACTAATAGGGCAGAGAAAAGGCACTAGTAGGTCATGAGTCTTCAGTGTTGGAATAGAAAATAGGTAAAGGCTGCCAGAGAGTCGAACTCCTGTATCTCGAGTACAAGCTGTCTGCGCTCTCCAGAGAAAGAGTCTAAATACATGCAAACAGCTTCACATGACCCAAGGTTACCTCCATCTATAAACACCTCACCTACAACCAGCTGTTGACAACCTTATGCGAATTTCCAATAGCTTACAAAAGTTTATTAGTAAAAAAAAAAAAAAAAAAAAAAAGTACTATTTTCAGTCAGCTATGAATATTAACCTAACCCCCACCCCCCTAAATTTGTTCCCTTGAGAGATGAGCTTTTGGTTTTGTGTAAGGTTTCCTGATGTATACAGCAATCTCCTGCCTCACCGTGTTTATATTTCTGCTCCTGCAGGGACCAGAGCAATAAGACAGATGATATAAATGTCACTGTCTGTTTGACACAGGATAAATCAGACAGAGATTTCTCCTTATGAGAGACGAGAGGAAACACAAAGACAATGTTACGTGTCTGATTCCAGCTGCCACCTTCTGAATTCTGGCTGAATAACTGTTCATATTTTTCATTACGCCAGTAATTTGCGTTAAATATAAATGCATGTTTAATGTAAGAACTGTGGTATAATCTCGCTTTTGTATATGAAAATGTTAGTTCACCCAAAATGGAAATGCTGTCATCGTTTATTCACCCTCGTATCATTCCAAACCTATAAGAAATGTGTTTATCTTTAAAACAGAAAGATATTTTTAATCAAATTTTACAGCTTTCTTTTCCTCCATTCAAAGACTATTCACTATAAACTAAGACACAAAAGTGATTTTTAAAAAAATGCATTATACTGTATGTACTGAGTGGCTTACTCCAAGTCTTCTGAAGATGAGACAAAATGGTCATATTCAGTTTAGGCTTTTATTCACAAATACATATTATCTGTGTACATGCGTGACTCTGGAAAACAAAACCAGTCTTATGTTGCACAGGTATTTTAGTAACAGCCAAAAATACATATTGATTTTCCTTTTATGCCAAAAATAATGATCATGTGATTTAGTAAATTTCCTACTATAACAGCTCAATTTTTAATGATTAATATGAGATCATATTAGAGATCATTTTCTCAGTATTTAGATTTTTGAACTGAAAAAATATTACACTTATGACTGATTTTGTGGCCCAAGGTCACATATACAAATACAACATTCAAATTTGGTCACAGACAATAGAACCAACGAGGTTCATCCTTACATGTCAAGCAGGAGCCAATAAGATTTATTCTCACACATCAAGTAGGTGTGGCAGAGCTTCTGTTTATGTTTGCTGATCAATGTTGTCAAAAAAGATGTCAACAAAGTCCTATATGAGTTGGGGACAGAATTTTAATTTGGGGTGAACTTTAAATTATTAAGAAATTCATTAATTCTGCCTAAGGCTTTCAGTCTGTTGGGTCATAATTTCGTAATTGTAAAAAAGTACAACTAATTTGTTTTTATTTATCTCTGCAAATAAATTAAACGTATTGTACTGCTGTTAGAATTTAACTCTTATTTCATCATCTGATATTTATCTTTACTAACAAGTAAAAATCCAACAGCGCACAATATTTTGTCCGTGCAGGCTTGATTTGTGGGTGTAATCATTTCAAATACACTTTAAAGTGAACGCACTGATTAATAGCAGAAAAATCATCTAAAAAAAAAACTTAACATCTGCTGTTCGACATTGCAGGAAATGTCAAGTGTCATTCGCTCTGACGCAAATCATCACACTGAAAAGTCCAAAAATAATAGCATTTTTACAAACTCAAGTCGTCACGCCTACACACACAACAGCGATCAAAGTGTGTCTGTGACACTGTTACTTCCACAAACCTTGAATGTGCTCAGGCATTTCTTCCAGTTGAATTTATTCTGCTTTCCTTGAATGTGGTTGTCAGAATGACAGACTGTTGACAGCCCTAAATAAACGGCACATAAAAATGTGGAGCAGCCTCTGTTTGCTTACTCACAGTTCAGGTCCCACAAGCTGCTCACAGTACAAGGCCGGCGCTCACAAATCATTGCACACTCAATACTGCAATGCGTTCACATGCATTTATATTAATAACAATCCGTATGCCAGAGAGAATAAGGACATCCTATAACATAAAGCACTTAACGCCCTAGCTGTCATCACCCGTCTCACCCACATATCTAAGTGATAAATCAGATGTTTCTTGGCGAGTCACGCATGAGGGCTTTTGCTGTCTGATTCAGGGATACGTTTAATGGGGAAACACTTCAGCAATATATTTGCAGTCGCTGATGACATCACATTACTGGTGCACAATCACTCAAGTCAATAACATTCGCCAGCTAAAAAATAAAATTTAAGCAGTCCCTGAGTAGACGCTTTCACCCAAAGCAACTTAAATAACCACGTTGAGTAGAAACGTGCAGCATATATTGATCCTTTTAAGGAGAACTCTACTTTTTACAACTCCCCTAGAGTTGAGTTTTACAATTTGTTAATCCTTTCGGCTGATCTCCAAGTCTGGCAACAGCACTTTTAGCTAAGCTTAACATAGATCATTGAATCAGCTTGAGTTAGTGCATTCAAAATTTGATGATGCTGTGACTGAGTGTGGAATCGAGTTGTCGTCTTCATTACATCCCAAATTATTGGTGATTGACAAAGACAAAGTGCGACATGGCATAAATCAGCACAGAAGAGCTTTTATTATGCCGCAGATGACTGCTTCTGCTCTTTCTGGTTGTTATCACATGGGAAAGAAGCAGCGATGTTATATCATACTAAATACAATTTAAGTTCTGTTATAATGCTGCTTGGTGCAGTCTAATAAAACACACAACATTTTAAAGTGACTTTTGTGTATTTCTGTTTTCTAAAAAACCAAACCAAAAATCGAGGGTTTTTGACATCATTAATTTATGGCGTCACAAGATTTCACTAAAATTGCGTATTTCTCTGGATTTGAAAATTCGTCTAAACATTTGGGATAATGTAAGCACATAAGTCAGAAAATATATAACACTGTTCGAGTGATTTTTGGATATTTTAATTTCAAAAATCTTACATATTGTGCCTTTAAACCCAATGCAATATATTGCCCTAAAGATAGTATATTAAATTCAAGTAAAGCATCTACTTCATAAAACATCATAACATATATTTAAAAAAAAAAACCTGTGATCATAAAAAACTCTGCTATATTTTAAATGACTAATATGTCTTGTTAGCAAATGAGTAAAAGAAAATTGTACTCATGAAAAAGTGAAAATTAGAACTTATAGGAGTTATATAATACTGAATTCTATTTATTAAAACAACTGGACCATTTATTTCTCCAGTTTGATCTTTACAAACCTGTGGTTTCTAGATGTATTCACAATGAAAAGCATACATTGTATGGGGGCCAATTCTTACATTTAACAAGTTGCTAATTAGCTTAGATATCGGCTGTTTATTAGTTCTTCTAAAGTACTCAAGCTCCTATTCTGCATGACCCTAGTCTACATCGCTTAATCTTAGAATTAATAAGCAGTCAATTTGGAGTTTATTGAGGCAAAAGTCATAGTTAATAGTAAAAATGTGTCCCCCACATTAACGTGTTTCCATATTTAATTAATCCAGCCTATGCTTCAAAAAAATAAATAAATCCTCTCACTTCTCTGCACATCTTCCCACTGACCTTACCGGTAAACTCCTGACCGCTACTAATCAGGCTCCAGTAATGAGGGTTAACTCACACTGGGATGTGTGTGTGTCCTTAATAAAGTCTAAGTGGATTGGACAGATAGTTGACTCCGTACTGTGAGACCTGAGGGGTTATGAGGGGAACCAGAGGAAAGAATCAAAGGAAAAATATTTTAGGAAAAAAAAAAAATCCAATCACTGGGAAATGTAATGATTTATGATGCGTGAGGTTGCTGGCAACTACGCACTTTTTTAAGTCACGTACTGTTTCAGTTTAATCCCTAGATCAAAAGTCTGACCAATCAATGCTCAGCCACTGGCGGTTTCATCAATACGTCAGTCAGTTTTACAATGTTATTGCTCAGAAGAGCTCATTAAAACATGACCAGCGACACTGTAGAGCGCTAATACAGACACTTGCAGTACAATCATTCTTTTCAAATCAAACATTTCAAGTTTAACTGTGTTAAAACCTGTTTTCCTCAAAATGAAGAAAAAAGCGGAATGTGTTTATCATTGATGGACTGTACTATGTATAATTAAATTTTAAAACACAAAACACAGTAAAAACATTAAAACAGTAATAAAATATTTTGGTGCATACAGACAATTCACAATAATTTATTTTATTTAAATGTCATTTATTCTGGGGCAGCACGGTGGCGCAGTGGGTAGCACAATTGCCTCACAGCAAGAAGGTTGCTGGTTTGAGCCTCAGCTGGGTCAGTTGGCATTTCTGTGTGGAGTTTGCATGTTCTCCCCGTGTTCGTGTGGGTTTCCTCCGGGTGCTCCGGTTTCCCCCACAAGTCCAAAGACATGCGGTATAGGTGAATTGGGTAAGCTAAATTCTCTGTAGTGTATGTGTGTAAATGAGAGTGTATGGGTGTTTCCCAGTGATGAGTTGCAGCTGGAAGGGCATCCGCTGCGTAAAACATATTCTGGATAAGTTGGCGGTTCATTCCGCTGTGGCGACCCCAGATTAATAAAGGGACTAAGCCGAAAAGAAAATGAATGAATGAATGAATGAATGTCATTTATTCTTGTGATGGTAAAGTCTTCTATTATTATCAAAGCTGAAAACAGACTGGTGCTTAATATGGCCCTTTAGAAATTCACTATATGTTTTTCACTATATTTATTCAAGATTTTCTGATAAATAGAAAGTAAAAAAAAAAAAAACATTTCTCTGAAACAAAAATATTTTGCAACATTAATGAAGTCATAATAATTCCTTGTTGAATAAATGTATTTTCAAATAAGTAAAAAAATATATTTAATGTGCTTAATATTTTTAAATGGCAAGTACTAAAAACATTTCTTACCATTCCTATGAAGCAAAAGCAAAAAAATAAATAAAGACCAAAGCAAAACCTTTTTAGTAATAATGAATGAACAGTTCCAGTTGTATATTGGAAAAGATGGATTAATGACTAAATGTTTTCCATCTGTTTGACAATGTGATTTCCTTAGTCCAGTCGTGAAATGACTCATGAGGGAAACAGTGTTAGGACGTTCTTCAGAAAAGTGTAGGGTGAATGTATATACAGAGACATAAGAGCGTTCCTTACACAGACATGAGGAAGCTGATAGTGTGTGCAGGAGAGGAAATAGCCAGGATGATATTTGCTGGACTGTATTAACTTTCAGCCAAAGCGCTCAAAGGTAAACGGTTTCTGACACTAATTAAATTGTGTCCTGAGTCTGACTATATGCCTCACTGAACCATGAACTCTGTGTGTCTGTGTAGATCTATAGGTATGTGCTTTAATATATGAGCTAAACCAAACACCATCAAAACATTCATTGCTGTAGGCTTTCAGAATACACCATGTATTTTTATCCTAATGTAAAATTTAAAGAGAAATGTTTTTTCTCACAAGCTTTAAAATGGCATTAAAGGATCTATCTATCCATCTATCTATCTATCTATCTATCTATCCATCTATCTATCTATCTATCTATCTATCTATCTATCTATCTATCTATC
>CAIGQV010017386.1:17293204-17320927 GCA_903798115.1 Danio jaintianensis | reverse complement strand
CTATCTATCTATCTATCTATCTATCTATCTATCTATCTATCTATCTAATATACCACTTTTATTATACATTTATGAAGAATGTCTTATTTTAAATTCTAGTGAAGTTCCTTTGGGGGGTTTTCAACATAAAGATGAGTAAATAACGACAAACGTTTCTCTTTTGGAAGGATTATCCCTTTACACATGCCATTCTAAGCTTATTTTGACAAATTGGATAAATACACAACTTTGTACACAAAAAAATGAATACCATAAAGTACAGAAGCACAACAAACTTCTCAAAGTTCAGTCCCAGAACCTGATAGTGACCCACTCTTACAAAGATAAATCTACTTTGTCTATCATATCAAATCCCAAAACTAGCAAACAGCTGATGAAGCAGGGCATTAAATGTGAATATATAGATGTTTGGAAGGAGATAGAAGGCCAATAAAACAGAGAAATGATAAAAGCTAATGATTTAGTGCCCTTTTTTAACCTCATCTCTGAATAAACAAGCATTGTATTTTCCCACAATCTATTTTCTGTGTACTTTGAGAGTTTCTGTATTATGAAGACATTACTGTTTCAAGGTGTAAGATTCAACAACATGTCAGGTTGTGTTTTAACTTCATCATTATATACAGTATAAAGAAAATCTATTTGCTTTGTTGACTGTTCACACATTCATGGTATAAACTTTTCTTAGGCTTTTTTTTTTTTTTTTTTTACAAATTATATAAATAGTGCTCAGATAATGTTTTGAAGAACAATGATAGAGGGCCTGATTGTTTTATAGAATTGTCCCACTGCAATATCTAACATATTCATATTTCACAGATTTAACAATTTGAACAATTGTATGTTTTATAATGAAGGTGCAAAGTCTTGTTTTGATTTTGCATGCTTTAATTTGTGCTTCTGACACAATATACTACTGTTATTGCTGAACCCACTGAGTAGGTGTATAATTTGCTAACATTCATATTTATAGACAGTTTCCAGTAAACAAAGATAATAAAAAAAATGATGGTGCAGCATAAGTTAATCATGCCAATTTGTATCCACAATTCATATTCATAAACAACAAAAAAACAGACATACTTTAGGTTTTCATAACCCTTTTCACCCTTTGTCTGGCCCTTAAAATAAAACAATCAATTTTAGATTTCTGTCTCTTTAGAAAATGCATGTCAAAATTAGTAATTGATACACATTGGTTCGTTGAATTGCAGTTGTGTTAAACATAGCTTTTAACACCCTTTTAACACAATCTTTTACAAGATTTGCATTCAATTGTGACAGGTTCACAACAAAAAGTGTGCTGAAACACACCAAATAAATGGTTCAGATCAAACTGAAATGAACGTATTTGACATAGGAATCATAGTGTGTCCTGCTTTCCTCGCTGGACCTGAAGGATTATGAGGTTTTGCTGTTATGAATTTTTTTTTAGATGCCAATGTTTTTATCAATGTAAAGATTTGTGCTTGAAAATGTTTGTAACTTTAAACGTTGCTTTTGATGCAAAATGCTTCTAAATATTCCTTTATATGGATGGAGAGATTAATTTCTGAATTTATAAGCTTATAGTCAGTGTGAGACACCATGTTCCCCTCTGACACAGTTGAGAACATGCTGCTCTGTGCGGTCTTGGAGAATAAAAAAACAAGTCTGTGTTGAATCTGGATGCAGTTTAGACAGCAGGACCATAAAACTAATTAAGCAAGCATCTTATCACAGAGGAGACAGTGGAGAAGAGACAAAACAAAAGAAACAAGATACATAGATAAGAAAAGTGTGTCAGGCAGAGAATAAAAGCTGGACATAAGAAAAGTAGAAGAAACAGAGAGGGAGAGAGACAGGAGAAAGAGACAGAACGAAAGAGCATCAATCATATGCCACAGACAGCCTTGACTTTGATTGACAACTATGAAAGCAGATTTCCTCTTATATCCAGCAGAAACGTGAGGAAACGGTCTAAAAGAGCCTTTTCCAACATACACATGTCTGTACTTCTTCACCCCCATTATGATGTGTGTGGGCTCTGTGGTTTTCCTTCAATATTTTTGTTTATTCAAATCTAAACATTCTTAATACAATATACTTAGTTTGTATATATAAACTTTTAAATATAAAATTCAAGTTTATTTTTCATACTTAATTGGCTAACTGTTTTGTTCTTGCTTAAAAGGGACAGTTCATCCAAATCAGAATATTTCTCACCATTTATTCTTCTATATAGTAAAACTGGAATAGAATGGAAACTAGTTATAAATAATAATAGCAATTAATAGAAACTAATAGCCATTGGCATCCTCGGTAGAAAAAAGCACTATGGAAGTCACGAACATTCTACATAAAATGCCATTACAGAAAAAAAACACATTGTGCTTTTTGTGTTTCACAAGAGGTTTGGAACAGGTGGAGGGTATTACATTACGATGAAATATTGGGTGAACTATCCAACTATACAACAACACAGACTATCTTTTTCCTTTTAAGCAAGTTTATTTAACTGAAGAACAGAAAAACATTCTGAATTTTGATGTTCACATTATCGTCTCAAAGGCCATGTTTCCACAGTTTTTGTCAAAATGATCACAGGTGGACGACACTGAATGGTAAAAAGTTCATTTTAAATCACTTGCAGAGGTACTTGGAAACATTTTGTCAGATTGCTTTCATAGTGGAACTTTTTAGTGTGTAATTTTTCATAGTGTAAAGATTTAAACTTTAATTTTAATAAGCAAAATAAGCACAATGTTATCTTACCAGTCTTGATCCACAAAACCACAGCGTCTTGCTTAATTTTATGACTATCAGTGCAGAAACAAAAGCTGCTGCTCTTGGTTTTATTTTCTGTTGTCCCGTCATTTTCTGTTTGTTATATTAGATTGCAAGATCAAACAAAAGCCCATCGATACAAAAGAAGTGGCCGAAGCTAATAAAGGGAGATGGATTAAAACACCAGCTGTAAATGGCACTGTGGCTCCCTCATTTAATTATGATTCAATAGACCAAAAACGCACCTTAATAACAGCTGTAAACAAAGTCAAAAATCTCAGTATTTCACAGAAGACTGAATAATTTTTCAGTGGTTTCTGGGATATTTAAACAACATACAATATAACTGCAAAACTCTTTTTTTTTTTTGCTCGCTTGGATGTTATTGGTCAGCTAACACTGTTTACAGCTAACAATTACAGCGAATAACGTCAGAATAGCTCCCTTGAAACAAGCTTTCAAAGTCACGGTAGCGTAATAATTACGTTAAATTGCTTCAAAGCTGCACTCAAAAAAAAAGGTCAATCTTTGGATTTTTGCTTCATATTCTTCAGGCAAAACCTTCCTGCTTAAACCCTCCTCTAAGGTCTAGTCTAAATCTCTGTGTTGTGTTTTCCTTGTGTCGTCTTGAGGCAGAACGAAAGTCTAATTTGCTCTAGATGGTTGTGGTCTGCTGGAGACAGCACTGAATGAATGGCTCATTAACTCCTGCATAAGCACTCAGGGAGCTTGTGATGGTGGAAAATGAATTTATGCAGTCTTCTGCCAGACATAACATCAAACTCATAGCAAAATTGGGAAAATTATAAGGAGGGAAGGAAGGAAGCTGGAGACGGAAAGAGGCTGTAAGTGGAAAGACTGACCCAAGCATCTTGCCTCATAGAACAAGTGACGTTTTTAAAACACGCTGAAATGTACAGTAAGTCACAGATGCCCTGGTCACGCCGTCCAGCATCAACAGCAAAAAAACAAACCCCTCATTCTTCTTCTGGACACATGAATCTGCCTGCGGGAGGTGCGTGGGGTCATGAGGGAGTTGATGTAACCAGAATGAACTTTACAGCACATTAGCTGAGGCAGTGTACTGTATGTATCTGGCTACTAAAGCAACTTTGTAGCTTAGTTAGCAGCGCTCTGGAGCTGAGCGATGCTTTCCAACATTGGATTTGAGGTTAATTACCTGGCAAATAACATTTAGTCACGGTTTATTTATTTTGGAATTATATAAAATGGGTTTTGAAATCTGAAAAGGTGGCTCTCTGTCAACAAGATGAAAAAAATAGGTTGATAACTGTTATTTTATATATTATTTCGGAGACTCTTGTTAATCATTTTTAGGCAATTAGCATTCATGGATGATTCAGAGTTAGCCAGAACTGACTGAAGAGAATAAATAGGGAATAACCGTGGTATTCAAGTTTAATCTTTTTGTACAAAACATTTTTTGGTTCATACCTGGCAGATTAAAATGAACTCTGTTAGTGCAGTTCATTTGAATAGGTGTGATTGCTGCCCTTTAATCCTTAGTGTACATTACAGGCTTATGGAATTAAATATTTATCACCCCATTTCTCAAAACTTTGAAAACTTTTTCATTACAAACAAGCCATCCGATGAGAAATTAAACTTGCAAACATTATTTACAAACATGTATATTAATAAATTCAATCTTCCAGTGGTTTAACTTCTCAACTGTGATCACTTCACATGCAAATATCGTACAATTCATATTCAAGAATACAAATTCACAATAAGCATTGACTTCATTTGCATATCTTGATGCTATGCTTCACAATTATTGAGATGAAGTGGCTCAATGAATTGCGAAATCTAGAATTAATCTGAATGTAATTTAGGATGTTTTCAAATAAAACGTGCATCCATTCTGCGTTGAAAGTCACATTGTGTCAATCATGGCAATATTCCAATAAGTCAGAATAGTCGAAGCGGCCTTCTGATAATAAACCAATCAGCAGATCTCAAAAGTTCAGCAACTCAAATATTAAATGCAGGTATATGATGGCGTGCCTCTAAAGAGAGGTGAGCAGTGTTTGCAGAGGTCTGTGAAATATAAGGTGTTAAATTGGCGAAGACTCCCACTGTGCCAACACTACTGTGTTGATTTGGGGTTATGATGTCTGAACACTTCAATCACTTCTTGTTTGTTCTTCCCCATGAGAAGGGGGAAAGAAGAAGAGTTTGTGATTGATGCCATGAAGTAAGTTAAGATGTAGATTAAGAATGTAGATCAAGGCTAAGGTCATGCAAAGAAAGCAGATTGACCCAGGATGATTAATCGGAAAATCATATTTTATTTCAAAGGAATATTTCACACAAAAATGAAAATTTTTTCACCATTTACTGTAATTTCCTTCATGTGATTCCGGCCCTTATGAGTTTCTTTTTCTATTGAAAAAAAAAGAAAATATTAAGACAAATGGGTAAAACAAATACTATGGGAGTCAATGGCAATCGGTTTCAAAATCTGTTCTATTCTGTTCATCATTTGTTTCAAAGTGGAGGGTCAGATTTGATGACACAATTTTCATTTTTAAGTGAACTATCCTTTTAATAACTATAACAGATCTCTCACTACCGATGAGACAGGGTGATAGTCCAGAGCAAGTACCTGTAATTGAACAGCATCCATATGAATAATTAAAAAATAAAGAAGAAATATTTCTGAAGAAATAACAGATCTTGCATTCAATTTTTTTTTTTAATCCAATTTACTCCCATTTCCACTGGAAAATGAAAAAAAACTCAATTCAAGTCAATCTTGGTATTGAGATTAACCGATTCAAGTAGAAATGAAAAATCTGATATTTTTTTGTGTTGTGCTGCACTATTCAACCTAAAATTTGTTATTTTTTGTTATTTCTTTTCTTTTTTAGTCACCCAAACATGAAGATTTCTGTAAATGTACTTCCCTTTAGGCCATCTAAGATGTAGGTAACTTACTTCACAGTGGAATGCTAAATAACATTTTAAGCTGAAATCGTTGTCCCTGATGATTCATAAAATGAAAGTCAACAGTTTCTGGCACTTTTAAGGTAAAAAAAAAACAAACAAAAAAACATACAGGCAAAACAAAATTTATAAAATAAACATTATTTTTAATCAACATCCTCAGCAAATGGTCATGTCTTAATCTTTAATGGCCTTCAGTTAAATAAAAGTAAATGTTCATTTTTAGATGAACCGTCCATTTACTTTAGATGATGAACTTTAATTCATTCATTTTCCTGCGGCTTAGTCTCCAATTTATCAGAGGTCGCCACAGCGGAATGAACTGTCAACTATTCCAACATATGTTTTAGGCAGCGGATGCCCTTCCAGCTGCAACCCAGTACTGGAAAACACCCATACACTCTCACAATCACACACGCACTCATACACTACGGCCAATTTAGTTTATTTAATTCGCTTATAGCGAATGTCTTTGGACTGTGGGGGAAACCGGAGCATCCGGAGGGGAGAACAATGAATAAATAAATAAAGTTTATCTATTTTAAATTGTCTATTTTTATGTTCAAAAAATAAATAAATTAAATAGAAGGCTGATATATGTACCAGTGAAAAGCTGTGACAGAGGGTCAGTTCCTCGGACAGATTAAGTCTCTTCTTGGATTAAAAAGTTCCCAGTTCTCAAAAATCTTATTTGACACAATAATCCGGGGCAAAGATTAATCTGTGTCTAGTCAACCAGCACCTTTCATGTTGTGAATCCTTGAGGACTGAAATTCACCTTGCCAGAGAATATTCTGATGTGGATTTGCCTCTATTGTAAATGGAATCCAAACCATTCTGACATCCTTTTATTATGATGATGTAACGGAGCGCTCACTGTGATGTCTGGGAAAGGACAGCGGCAGGGCTCTGGAATATTTCCAAACCGAAGGATCTGACTCATACTTGATCTTTTTTTGCAATGCCTTTAAATATATTATTTTTGATGCATTAGCTGCATTTTCTAAAACCATGGCTTTTTATAAGTTAATAATCAGCCACTGAAGACCCGAGGTCATCATCAGAGTTGCTTTTTTTCCTTCACCCAAGAAAAAGTTGCAAAGAAAAGGTTAATTGCTCTCCTGACCACAAACAGGATAAAATGCAGGCTAATAACTGACATACTGAAAACTGCCACTTTTGTTTTTTACAATATATAATAATGAGAAGGGGGGGCGGCAAGAACCAGCGACCTTCACATCAAGAATGTCGCTGGTTCGAGCCTCAGCTGGGTCAGTTGGCATTTCTGTCTGGAGTTTGCATGTTCTCCCCGTGTTCACATGGGTTTCCTCCGGGTGCTCCGGTTTCCGCCAAAAGCCCAAAGACATGCACTATAGGTGAAATAGGGGAAGCTAAATTGTCCGTAGTGTATGTGTGTAAATTGGAGGGTATGGGTGTTTCCCAGTGATGGGCTGCAGATGGAAGGGCATCCGCTGTGTAAAACATATGCTGGATAAGTTGGCGGTTCATTTCACTGTGGTGACCCCAGATTAATAAAGGGACTGAGCCGAAAAGAAAATTAGTGAATGAATAATGAGAAATAACTGAATGTTAATAAACAGAATCCTGATACACTTCAGCACAATAATTATCACAGAAGAGGATAAAAGAAATGGAAAGAACAAAAGAAGACAGCAAACACATAAAAAATAACAAATAATGGGAAACAAACAAAGATGTTAGTCTAAGGTTATGTTCAGAACATAATATTGTTTACTGCATACTGCACTTAAATAGTGTCTGCCTACTTTTTCCAACAAATAAAACAGAATGCTTAATGTAATGATAAACAGTTTAAAGAGCATACTCATTGAAAACCGAGCACCCAGGTTCAGTTTTAAGCAATGCTATCTCACGGCAATTCCTAAGTTTTTGATTTAGTGGCTAATTGTATGATCTCATTCATACAATTTAGTACAATTTGCTCATCCGCCAGTGACCGTTGGATTTAATGGTGGGGTTTGGTGCCACGCCTCCTTGTAAAAGTCATACATTTTCATGCGACTGAACTTGAATTAGCCACTAAACTGACAAAATGTAAAATTGTTACGTTTCCTTGTGAGATCAGGCTGGTTTTAACACATCAATAAAAAATAAAGCTATGAAATTAAAATAAAGTTTTTAGATGTTAGTATCAGTATTGTTAGTTTTTAGGATATCTATAAGCTAGTGTGCTCCGAAACAGTGACAAAATTTGCATTTAGAAGATATAGAGACTGATTCCTGAAAGACTACAGTGACAGACGAATCCCTGCACTGATCCTGTGGGCCAGCATGATCACCCCCCGGTGACCTACTCATACCTTTTTTTTTTTTAACTTTTTTTTTTAAATTTATTTATTCATTCATTCGGGACAGTGCACATTAATGAACAATCTAACATTTCTGTACAGAATGTAAATGAGCCAGGTTGTAGCATAAATGCTAGTTTTCACCTGTAGTCCCGAGGCAGGAAAAACAACATAAGGACAATACAACATAAAAGAAGACAATATACAACATCAATCAACATCAATAAAATTAGTCAAAATGAGGACATATCTGAGAACTTTTAAGAAACTGTTTAAGATGCATTTTAAATGTACAATAAGTAGGACATTCTCTAATATTTATTGGAAGGCTATTCCAAAAATGACCTCCTCTGATAGACAAAACAGTTTGTCCAAAGGTAGTTTTTCTGTACGGGATCTCTATGTCTCCTCTGAATGAGGCTCTGGTACAAGAAACTCTGTCAGACCTAGGTTTGATGTATGTGGAAAGAGAGGGTGGAGCCAATCCGTGAAAAACTTTATAAATTAGACAACTATTTTTAAAATTAATAAAATTTTCAAAATTGAGCATATTATATTTTCCTAAAATATTACACTGATGGAATGACTGAGGCTTTTGATCAAATATTTTTATAGATTTTTTGAATAACATTTCTATGGGTTTTAAAATTGTATTTCCAGTAAGTGACCAGGTTGTGATACAGTACTCTATATGTGAAAATATCATTGAATGTAAAAACATTTTAGCAGAAGTATGTGTCATTGATGATCTGATTTGTTTAAAATTATGTAAATTAAATTTGATTCTATTTGCCGTAAGTTTAATATGTTTTTTGAATGAGAGTGTTGAGTCCAGTGTGACTCCGAGGTACCTGAACTCTTCAACAATGTCAAGTTCCAATCACCCCAGGAACACACTGGAACGCTCCAATTTTCTAGATTTTTTTGAGAAAATCATAGCAACAGTTTTCTTTTTATTCAATAGTAGGCAAGATTTAAACAGCCAATGCTGAATATTCTCCAGTGCTGATGTAAGAACGGATGATGCTTCCTGTGTGCTTTTAGCAGGTGTAAAAATAACTGCATCATCAGCATACATTTGAAAATGGACATTTTGACAAATATTTGGCATATCATTTATGTATAAAGAGAACAATACTGGTCCCAAAATAGACCCTTGCGGGACTCCTGTTGAACATTCTAAGTAAGACGACACAGTACCACTAACACACACAGATTGTTTTCTACAAGTAAGATTGAAACCAAACTAGCGCATCTTCAGCAAAGTTGAAGTGAGTCAGTTTAGACAGAAGGGCTCGATGATCTACTGTATCGAACGCCTTCTTTAAATCCAAAAAGACTGCACCAACACATGTAAAATTATCAAGCAAGGATTTTACTGTTTCTACAAAGACACAGTTTGCAGTCTCTGTGGAGTGGTACTGGCGAAACCCAAATTGCATAGGGTGCAGGAAAGAATGGCCATTTTTGAGATGTTTATTCAGCAAGTAGGCAATCCACTTTTCTGCAACCTTAGATACAACAGGGAGGATGCTGATGGGACGATAATTTGAAATATTTGTTTTGTCTCCTGATTTAAAGATTGGTGAGACTATAGCTACCTTTCGGTTGCTAATTCTTTTGGAGTATATAGCAGCTCGTTATTAACTCTTATTTCCAATCTATTATTATCCATTTTATTTTGCTTTCCAATTAGTTTATTAATATTTTGCCATATTATTTTGCCATTTCCATTTGCACTTGTAATGATATCCAAGAAAAAATTTGCCTTGGCTTTACGTAAAGTATGAGTTGTTTTATTTCTCATAGAAGTAAATCTTTGCCTATCAATTGTAAGACCAGATTTTAGACACAATTTGAGTAAGTTGTCTCTTTCTTTCATAAGTGTTTTGCAATGATTATTCAACCAGGGTAAATAATTACCCCTTTTTTTTTTTGCCTTTTCCTCTTTTAGTAAAAGGCTCCATAACATTTATAATCTTAGCGTTAAATATCTGGGAGTTGGTTTCAATATCTTTATCAAAGAATAATCCAGACCAATTTACGTCATTTAAAATAATATCAATATTTGGATGTAGATGATTTGGAATAAAATTATAATGGTTATTAAATGTAAATGAATGGAATCGCTTCTTACTTAGTTTTCGAGAAAAAAATACAATATTATGATCAGAAAGCCCTGTAATGAAATTGTATGTTTTACTAATCCTCTCAGCGTGGTTTGTAAATAACAAATCTATTAAAGTTTCCGAATGGTTTGTTATTCTGGTTGGTGTTTTTATCATTTGTGTTAAATTAAAATAGTCAGTAATTTGTTTAAGAGTCGTTCGTTCCCCCTTTATATTCCAATTAATATTAAAATCACCCATTAAAATAATTTCCTTGCTTTTATCACAGTGTTTAAGGAGAAGTTTAAGTTGTTCATAGAAATCATTTTTTGCAGTAGGCTTTCTGTATATACATACTATAACAAACGACATTGTTGCAGAAAGTGATATATCAACACCTACACATTCCAAGACAATTTCACTTGGCCATTCAATCATTGTACACTTTAAAGTATTTCTAACATACATTATTACTCCCCCACCCCTCCCATTTTTTCTGTCCTTTCTAAATACATTATACCCAGGCATATTTACAACAGCCTCAGGGGAAGAATGAGTTAACCACGTCTCTGAAAGTCCTAAAAAGTCAATATTGGAATTGCACAACAAATGTTCCAATTGTTCACGCTTTGGTTTCATACTACGTATATTTAAATGTCCACCAAATAGTCCCTTAACTTTTGATAACGGATCCCAAACTACTCTTGCTTGATTTAAAGTGCGAAATATTTTGTTGGTTCTGTGCCTTTTGAGGACTGGATTCCTGTGTTTTATTTGAGGGGGCTGTTGATTAACATTGCAAGAGTCAGCAACAGTTATTTGTGTTAGTGGAGTCACACGCTCACCAGTGCACACCACCGCCGCGTCCCTCCTGCAACGCGGCCCCCCTGGCAAGCCCACGGGGATCCCCAGCCCAGCAAAGCCAGCACCGCGGTCCACACACGGCGAAACAGACCCCCCAAGGCCGCCCACGGCCCCGCTCTCCACACCACCAGCCAACGACACATCCGCGCCCAACCAGGAAGGGGCGCCACCACAGCAACCACCACCATGCAGCCCAAGACGCGGGAACTCCACAAGGCCCACAGCACCCAGAGGTGGGCCAAACAAACAATTCGACAGCGACCAAGCAGCAGTGCATCGAGGACCACTACTTGTTGGCACCGCCGTTTCCTCTGTACAGCAGATAGTGTTCACCGCTGGTGTTGGGCCTGGATTCGCTTCGATGTCTCCAGCCAAAAGCAGTATAATCACCAATTGAGCAGAAATCACCTTAACGTTGTCTGATGGAGATCTCTCACACGCCCTAGACGAGGACCTGGGAGGAACACCGCCGAGGAATTTCGAATACAAAAGGTGATTGCTCTTGTTGGTTTGTGTGTACACGCAGTTTTGATCCTCTTGCAGACAACAATGCTTAACAGACATAATTAATAATATTAGAATATACAAAATTGTTATCCAATTTTGTAGGAGGCATCCAGTTGGCTGCATTAGATAGGTTAGGGGTTTTAAAAAAATGCACATAGCTCCTGCCAACTTGTGCATGCCCCCGGCCGCCATCTTGCCTGCAGTTACCTGCAGTTCTCCACAATGGACGTCCAGCGTTCTCCAGCCTCCAGCGCCTAGACTGCAGCTCCACACAGGAAGTTTGGCCAGAAGAAAAATGGTCGTGCTCAACATAGCCTGGTTTCTCTCAAGTTTTTTTTTTTTTTACTTCACAGTCAGTTGAAGTTTTTTTTTTTCCTCGCCACTGTCGCCACAGGCTTGCTTGGTTTGGGACTTGTGGAGCTGCGCATCGATGGATTTGCTCTTCATTGTTTGGACTTTCAGCAGTGAAATTTAAACCACACTGAACTAAACTAAACTGAACTCAACTCTGAAATCTGGACTTTACTAGAACTTCTATGTTAAGCTGCTTTGACACAATCTACATTGTGAAAAGCGCTATATAAATAAACATGAATTGAATTGAATATAAAACTGATATAAACATGTAAGGCTTGTAGTTTGTGACTTCCGCCTAAATGAATCAATGGTTTTAATTCACTTCACCTCATACTTCAGTTTTTCATCAAATCATAACCAATCAAATGATCTCTAGCATCTGACATGCCCCGCCCCCTTCAAGATGCTTCTCATTTGATGTGTTTCAACTTAACCACTCTCACTGGCAGAGCGATGATAAAACAAAACGCTATTGGCTGTTTTATAAAAAGGGAAGGAGCTACACTGTCCTTGTCTTCGTGTTTCGGTTGAGATTACATCAAACAAAGAATAAAAATACATATTTCAAAACACTTCATGGGACTTTAAAAATCAATCAAATCTGTAATTTGTGTTGTCAACATGTTGAGAAGCAGCATTTATTGTTGAGACAAAATATATACTTACAATTTTTTATACTGTTATTATCATTGAAAATGCAAAATTGATCTCTTACTGCATCATATCTGCATTTTACCATCTATGATCTAAATGCGAACATTTGTTACTGTTTTAAAGCACTATAGCTTATAAATATACTGATACTAACGCTTAAATAAAACTTCACTAACAAAATAATACTAACACCTAAAAACATTTACAGGGACTTTAAATCAAGCCTCACTCACACATACAGACTACACCATCTGACCAATCAGGGCAGAATATGGTCTCGGAAAAAAAAGGGTTTAAAAAACTTTGAGAAATCTTTGAGAAATTAGGTAATATAAAATGTACATTTTGAGAAATTGAAAGTGTATTTGACCTTGGAATCCTTTGGTGCATGTTAAATGGTTTGTAGCACACATTCATAACAAAAAAACAAAAAAACATTTTTTTTTAAATAACATAGTTGGGACACTAATTTCATTTGTCACATATAATTATGAAATATAGTACACCACACACATTATTCTCTATTTTACACTATACATACTATTGCATACCACCACTGACTATATGGTATTCCACACACACATCCTCCTGAATGATCAGGAAACTAGCAAGCGTGTGTCCTCCAATCACAGATGAGTCCCAGGTGACCTCTGGTTTCAAAATTCCACTTATCAGCAGCCACAGACTAACCACTGAAAGATGAGAGGACGCAGAAAGAGAAATGTGTGTGTGAACAGCGAAAGTAGAGTAGATAAAGACTGCACACATTCTGGACAGCAAAGAAATAAACAAATTATTCACTGCAGAAAAATTAATCCAGAGGCAGAGGAACTTCCTATCTACTTGGCTAATGCCACAAAAAATGTTCACACATATTTTTATCTGTTCATATCAAACCTAATATGCAAATGCACATATCGGCTCCACTAGCAGAATATTAATATAAAGTAGCTTTGCAATACCAGTAGCCTCCTCTGCAGGTTGTGCTACACATAATGCTTTTAACATCATTAAACAGTAAGACCATCTGTTTTTGAGTTTTAACCCTGATAAAATAAGCATCAATGCCAAGCCTGATGCAGAAGATTGGACTGTTCTGGAGTTTTTTTTAATGTAATGTCTGAACAGTTTCCAACAACAATCAGCAGGATTTAGAGAGCATTTTGAATAATGTTTAAAGCTCTGTGACTGAGCTGATTGAATTGAACACAAAAGAAGGAAAACTAGACCTTGCACATCTGTAGGTGACAAACTAGACCTTACGTTAACATACATTTTCTTTAATCTGGTAACGAGTAGATAGACAAGTAAGCAGACAGAACGCAGACATAAACAGTGTCTAAAATCCAACACTTGCAGAGATACTCAAAGCTTTTGTAGAGTTAGTTCACCAAAAAATGTAAAATATGTCATCATTTATTCAACCTCACGTCGTTTCAACTCCCCGATACCTTCGTTCATCTTCAGAACACAAATATTTTGGATAAAAGTCAGAGAGCTCCCTCACCCTCCTTAAAGGTCTTGAAGGGTCAATATTGGAACATATTCATTCATTCATTCATTTTCTTTTCAGCTTAGTCCCTTTATTAATCTGGGGTCGCCACAGCGGAATGAACCGCCAACTTATCCAGCATATGTTTTACGCAGCGGATGCCCTTCCAGCTGCAACCCATCACTGGGAAACATCCATACACACTCATTCACACACATACACTACAGACAATTTAGCCTACCCAATTCACTTTGGACTTGTGGGGGAAACCGGAGAACCCGGAGGAAACCCACGCGAACACGGGGAGAACATGCAAACTCCACACAGAAACGCCAACTGACCCAGCCGAGGCTCGAACCAGCGACCTTCTTGCTGTGAGGCGAACGTGCTACCCACTGCGCCACTGTGCAGCCCATTGGAACATATTAGTACCTAAAAATATAAAAGGGGAAATCCTGAAATTTTAAGTTATTAACATGTACCCTGGGTTACCAATATGGACCCTTCAGTTACAAATGTGTACCTTTTGTAAAGTTACCGCCCCAGTGACCTTTATTTCTGAGAGTGAACACCGTGCAGTTGATGCAGAGCCATATATTTTGTTTTTGTGTATTCTATTAGCCAGAGCGCTAGATGGAAGCAACATTTCTTTGAGTGTTATATAGAAAGGAAAAGGCAAAGGAAAAGATGTCAGTGTAACACTTTCTGAAGAAGGAAGCAACCTAGTAATACGTGCTCTATAAGGTGACAGCCACTGAGATAGGACCTCCATAAAACCGGTACAGTTCACAGAAAAGACACCTTGTGAACGTTCATTCTTTTATTCGCTAGGCATTTTCCCCCAAGGGTCCCCTGTGGAGGCCATCTTGGTGAAAGCTTTCATGTTTTCTAGTGTGTTCCTTCACCTCACAGCCTCGCGCAGAGAGGGGCGGGGGGTCACTTTTCTCTGTCGGCTTGCTTATAAAGCTCGATTCACTTCTGGAAGGCCCTGAGGGATATAACACTACAGTCTGAAGAGTAAATAATATATTAGAAGCAAAATCTGTCAATTTCTGCTAAATTTCAGCGATCGCTGGTCTGCCACTGCCTTGCAAGATTTAGCCTAACAAGACATGAGTTACCTTTATAAATAAAAATAAAGTCGAAAGTATATTTAAGCCCATTGCTGGAGGGTCCAGTTTAGAACAAGTTCACTTTGTTGCAGTCTTATTTGATGGCAAGTTGTAAATAATTATCCAGCTGCAGAAGTTGTTGAGATGTCTTAAGTAATTACAACATTTTCACCTGGACCTTGTCTCACTTTGCTTTATTTGTGTTTTTGGAGGCTTCTGAACGTCAACTTGAGGTATCTAGTTCTATAAAGCCAGCAGCTTACCAACAATTTTTTCTACCCATTGTCAGTCATACAATGGAAACCCAGCCAACCCAACTCCTTTTCCTTGTGTACAGTAAATGCCCTGGCGCCATTTCGCCCTTGCAGGAGAACAATGATCAGGTTGGACATTTTTCTGTGGTTTTGACAGTGAACAATGACCTTCATTGAGCTCCATCTCATTCAAGCTAAACAAATAAAAAGCCATGCAAAATTTAAACCCACAGTACAGTACAGTACCAATTTTGTCAATGGTGCTTGTCCTATTTAGCAAATACAAGCTTAATCCTAGTTAAATAAGGTTTTCCTTCCTAAAATGATAAACAAATCATACTTCAAAAATCATGCAAACTCATATGATAAGACTGCAGTCAGCCTAACTATACCTTATATAAAAGTTGATTGATAAATAGGGACTGAAATTGTGTGACACTACTTTGACTTTTTGTATCTTGACAGCACTAAAATTATGAAATCTACATATAATAAACTGAGTCTTGAGAAAAATTGAGATTTTAGTATATGTGTCATCTCTTACTATAACAGAGTTGGGTAGAGGGAAAAAATGACAAAGCATTGTGTAAACCTAAATCACAGACTAAAAGAAGCCTCCAACAAACAACAAGCTCTCGGGGTGGTCAATCATTGTGTCTACAGAATCAACTTGATTGACAATCCCGACTGATTGTTTTTGTGTCAGTGTGACTGCTTGCATTAAAAAAAAAAAAACTCAAGAGGTTTAAAAACTCTAGGATTAATTCTGAAGTTACTTTGCTGTTCCAGTTTCCTTCAATGCCGTATTTACTGTACATAGACTGTAAATTAAATCAGTCTTTAGTTAAAGTCCTGACTACAATTTCAAAGTCTGCCATTCGTATAGTAAATCTGCTAGGTGGGAGTCACTATGTTCTTGTATCAGGATTATATTTGTCAAAAGAACACTTAATACGAGGGGTTATAAAGCAGCAATCCTCAGTGCTTATGGGGATTGTGTCAGTGTTACTGCCTCAGTGCTTCTATAAGCTACACATTAGTACAACAGAGTTGAATGCGTAAATCCAAACTCATTCAACAGTGCCTGGAGAATGACAAATAATAAAAAACCATGCAAACTTCCTTAGGGTGTGAACTCAATTTTTGACAAAGGTTAAATCAATATTATTTGGTGACACAGGTGGAGGATATATAAATATATATATATATATATATATATATATATATAATTTTTCAGTTTTCTACATTGCATAACTCTTTAGAAAATTCAACCATTTGAAAAAGGTTTCTTGAGCAGTGAAAAACAGATGATCTCAGAGGACTAAATTAAACCAATACATAAAAGAAATTTAGTTTCTCATCAATGAGCAGCTTTAAAGTGTTAGTTCACCCAAAAATTATAATTATGTTATTAACTACACTGAGACATTTGATTGTCTTCAGAACACAAATTAAGATATTTTAGGTGAAATCTGAGCACTCCCTCGTATCCTCCATAAACAGCAAGCTTCCCGACTCATTCAAAGTTCAGAAAAATACCACATGTTCAAAACCGTACATATCCCTTCAGTGGTTCAATCAGAATATTCTCAAGCTACAAGGAAAATTTGATGCACACATAAAACAAAAATAACAACTTTATTTAACAGTTTCTTCTCAGTGTCAGTATATTGTGCACATTCTCGGACACTGTGCAATCAAACACTGCACAACCCCAAAAAAATTCTGGGCAATCGCTTAAATTAGAAGATTTATAAGAAAACAAGTACCCTTGTGCTTATTTCCATGTACAATGAATGATCCACTACTATAGGAATGATTAAGAGAAACACTAATATTAAATGCTACAGTACTTAGTAATATAACATTAAAGATAGCACTGCTGCCAGGTAGCATCCTAACTAAATCCAATTCAAAGGTGAGTCTGTCTAAACCCGGTTTCCCAAAATCTTTGGATATTTATCAGTAGCATCTGACCATGAAAACACAAAAGGAACTGCAGTGAGTGATAGCCTACAAACCAACCCCCTACAATTGTTTATAGCCTTTAGGCAAGATATCAGCACAGGTATTAAGGAGCCTGAGGTAACAAAGATTGAACAGGTTTATTTTTGTGATTCTGACAACCAGCCAAACACAGCTCTGAATGAGGTTTCATAAACATAATTATCATCCCCATATTTTTGGAAATGCCTTTAAAGCATGACAGCCATCTAATCACATTCCAAGGAGAGGACATGCAGTCCAGCACATCACGGTGTTTGCTAGAGGCAGCGCATTCAGCTATTTGACATTGGGGAGGTCTGAGAAGACTACAGGAGCCAAGAAGGTGTGACGCTACCATTGAATACAAATGAAATGAGTTCACTTTGGATTTATTGCACATCAATGTGACCCTAGCTGGCCCTGTCACACCTTGATTGGCTTAATCCATTAATTTACTTCATTCTGCCAGAAGACTTTCGTGAAGGATAAAGCCATTCGACTAACATAATGATTCAATTAACATGCTCAGCTAATCAGCACCATTTTGATTTTAAATACTTTTAGCACTACTGGGCTCACAAGATTTTCGACTTCCCTCAAGAGGCATAAAAAACTTCCAGGATGCCTAACAGGATGCCTAGCTGTATCTTTTAATAGCCTTATCGGGGTGGTGAAGCATACATCCCTTAATAAATCATTTTAAAATGATGTTTGCCTAATGATAACAAGTTAATGAGGTATGACTGACAGGAAGAAAGACAGGTAGGTTTGTGGCTGTGTTTGTTTGTTCTGCCTGTGCTACGGAATGCAACTCTGTTGCAGAAGTAGACAGACAGATGATCGGTTATTGGTTTAGTAGTCTAACCTGGAGGCTGTGAAGTCTGTGAAAGCATCAAGTCCAGAATATGTGTCTTAGAGAATGTGACAAAGAAGAGTGTATGCATGTGTTTGCACTGTAAGCATAAGACTGAGGACAAAGAAAGTACAATGAAAGGGAAAGAATGAAGAGAAATGGATTCTGTAAGAAAGACAGGTCTGCCTAAATTTTCAAGGATCGCTTCACTTCTTAGAAGGTGTATAAAAATCCTTTCATATAAGGGCATAGCGCACTCTGCAGCATCTCTCTTCCCTCCTTCCTTTAATCTGATCCTCTGGCCAATTCTCTCACGCAGACATAGGCACACACAATCTGAATCTCTTTTTCCAAAGACAGGAATGGACACTATGTTCTTCGTGACCGTTTCCACACTATAACTGCAGAAGAGCACAGATAAAACCAAGTACGCTCTTATCGCTATTTGACACGAGGATGCACCTGCGAGTTAAAAGCAATGGCCAGATCAAAATGCATAAAACATTTTGTGCTCTGTTTATTGGCCTTTGCATTATTGAACAAGAGGCTCTTCTGTAAAACAATGTCCAAAGTGATTACCTTATAAATAATACCAGGCATCTATTACATATACAGGGGTGACCGGGACTAGTTGTTACACTGAAGATATTTCATCTTGCAAGTTGTCATTTGTTTTATGTTATATTGTACAGCTTTGTGCTAGAAAAATCGCTATCATTTTTACATTTTGAAAACAGAATCAATATAGTCACGTTACACATATAGTATGTAGGGTGAGCTAAAGCTTGCAGTTATAGTGAAAGATACATGTATTTACATCTGTGCATATATCATTATGCAACAGGACGATCCCACTGTCCATGCTGTTTGTCGAGACTGTGGACTCAATGTTGTAAATAATGTTCAGTTGCATGTATATAACAATACTTTGCTTCATAAGGCCACAGTGTATCACCGGAGCAATATGTATTAATTTTGTTTTGCCTCTATGTGACTTTTTTGACTCTAAAAGTGCCAGTCAACGTTTACATTTTATCACCAAGGGCCAAGATTTTAGCTAAAACTCTTTTTTTAATGTTCTGCTGAAAAAAATAAAAACTAGCCTGGGATAAGTAAAAGAACAATGAAACAGAAAAGAAAAACAGCTTGAAAAAAAAGTCAAAACTCTAGGCAATAAACTGCTGAAGATTGATTAAAAAATTCAGAAAATGCATCACACTGAAAAAAATCTTTGTTTACAACCTATGACAATGACACACAACTTGTTGATAGTGCAGACTGACTGTCCTCCATTCTTAAGGGAGTTTGCACTGGCTGACATCTCATTAATGTCAGAACATTCCTGCACTACACCCCCGCCCTCCGTTTCCATTACTTCCATCTTCCAAAGCTCGCGACCCTGAGCGCAAAGGCGCGTGCGAACTTTCACAGCATTTAAGGGAGGTTTCAGAGCTATTTTGTGCCATCTTTTCACGCTTTCGGATTCCCCGAAACAAACAAAACACATGGGGATGATGAGCACGTCTGACACTCCAGTCATTATAACACATCAGTCACGTCTCCCCCGCGAGATCGTTCATCAGCACCGAGTTGCGCGCGCCTAATGCAAATGAGACCTCAGCTCGCCAAATAAAAGAAACATTTACAAACCTACACGCTTTTAATTATTTAAAACAATGACAGAAACGCCGAGCATTATGACATAACTTCTAAAAGGTTCTGCACAGTGTTGGTTTAAGGTAGTCATAATCAGATTCTAATATACTTTGGAATTAGTGCACGACAGACACAGTATACGTGATTTAAAGAATACCATGGTAATACACTTAGTTTTTATGTATTTATATATTTATTTGTTTTTAGCTTTTTCTTATGTTCTTATCACACGCCATCAAATGTCTTTACCTACAGTAGAAAATATTTCACAGGTGCACGTGCAGATGTTTAAAAAAGATTCTTTATCGCAAACCAAACGACCAAACGACATAACGCGTTTCCAGATTTTATTTCAATAGACTGCAACCAAATATTCACTTTACTCCGCGGTCACCCCGTTTTCAGTTCAGTAAAGTTTCTCCAAAAGATTCAGTGCGCGCGAGAGCCGTTCAAATGACTCTGACCGTTGTGGAAACCAGATCGAACGATTCAATACAAAGAACCGACTCTAAAGATTCATTCACGATAAGAGCATTCAGACAGCAAACACGGGCACGATTTCATTCCAGAATATTTTATCCACAGTCAAACATTTTAGCGTTTGTCAGCGCCAGCCGCTACCTAATCAACAAAATACTTTTAATGTAAGGAAAGATCCTCGGGATTCAAAAACTAGCAACAGCACTCAGAAATGTAATCAAATCGCTTGCAACAGTGACGCTACAACCCAGCACACATTTTGTAAATAATGAAGAAAAAGCCAAAGCACACTCGTACGAATCATATAATAAACATTCAATCAGTTCCAGAAAACCATTCAACAATTATCATTGACTGTAGAAAATGTAAGTTCACTGAAATAATTCTGAAACTGCTAAATAAAATAAAAAAGTATTTCTGTGCATGCATAGATCAATTCAAAAATTGACCTGACATTTTAACATTGCTTACCTTACTAGCCAGAGTTCACAGAAAGGCAAAAGATGCTGTTTTGAAAGAACTAGTTCTACTCAGTCCTCTGCTGTTTAGTAGATCCACTAAAAGCGCACGGCTCCTCTCCAGAAACGCACGGCTTGTCCTCGACCATCCGGATATATGTATGTCGGTTCCGCGTATCGCCCTGGTCACTAATTGCCAGGCCACTGGAATCTCCCGGAGCGCAAAGGAGGAAGGTTCTCCCGGCACGCGCGTCTGATTGGCTAGACTGTCGGTGACGCACCAGCAGGTGGCAGAGCGTTCATATATAAGAGGAATTCACACAGACACGTTCATAAACTGTATTGACTTGTTGAAGAGGGTCTGCTAGAAAGACAAGTTTTGCTTTTCCAACGACAAAAACATCTAAGATATGTATGACAAAAGTTGCACTGAAGTTCTAATCAGCTATATATAGTTTTATACATTTTACTGCTTACTTTATTTTCCACTTACTTAAATGTCCTTCTGTCTTCTTGTGTTGCTTTATATGTATGCACTCTGAGTTCCTGTAAACCACAAAAAATTCCTTGTGTGTTTGCACACACTTGACGAATGATGCTGATTCTCATTCAGCTTTCAGTCTAAAGGAAACAATATTTATTGAGTATTAATATTTACTGCGTTTAGTTTTTTATGCATTTTATTATTTTCATTCATTCATTTTCTATTTGGCTTAGTCCCTTTATTAATCTGGACAGAAACGCCATCTGACCCAGCCGAGGCTTGAACCAGCGACATTCTTGCTGTGAGGCGATTGTGCTACCCACTCCGCCACCGTGCAGCCCCATTTTATTATTTTTAACAATTATTTTATTTATTTACTTTTATTTTTTGCATAACCAAGTAAAAACTTTTTTGTAATATTAACTCAGACCTTTGCTCTCTAAACTATATAGTAGGGCCATAAAAACAATGCTGATAGAAATGTAAAACGTCCATCAGTATTATCATGTGATGCAAACTGGTTTGACTTTATCAAATATCACTGTTTTGATCAATTATTTATATGAGTCATGTAATTCAATGAGAGAGGAAACAATTTGCTGTCATATGCATGCAATTAAACTTATTTGTGTTTTGTGATAAAATTATTATTTAAATGTTTGAAATTGATTAGAAAAATCTGTTTCATTTGCTCTTCTTTGTTGTTGTTTTTGTACTTTAAATATATCTCAACTATTTGCTTATTTAATTTCTGTCAATAAAGTAAAGCACTACTACAAAAAAAAAAAAACATCAAGCTCAAAAAAAGGAACATACAAAATATTTACTTTGTTTTTCCTAATACATATTATAATTGATAACATTTAAAACATAAGTGAAATTTATGGAACATACTGTATATTCGTCTCAGAAATAAGACAACAATTGTGTTGTATTTCAATAAATAAATATAGTTCCTTTCTGTCTTCTTTCTTTTTCTGAACCGGTGTATTCAGCTGATTATGATGTATTTATTTATTTTAATCTAAGGCTGAGACCAGCTTTAAGAAGAAACGGAGATTTTCACATTATGACAAATAAGAACTAATTAGCCGGCACACTCAGAGAACAGCTGTAAGAGGTTGTTTTAGTGATGCCCAATTAAAAGAATATTCCATTAATCCACTGTTTGTCTTTTGTGTTCAGAGCATGTTAGAGATTATAAACATATGAACCCCTACGGCTTAAGCAGAGTACAATGCAACATTTACACAAATGTGCAGCTGTCTTACCCCTGATTTAATGTGAAAAAGTACTCCAAGAAGGAAAATAAATGTTAAAATAGCTTATAGGGAAGGTAATGACTTGCTGTGATTAGTTTGCAATGGCATATTATACGATTTTATGTCAACCCCATAAAAAATATATAGATATGTCAGACTAAACTCCCAAATAAGGAGTTTTAACTGGATTATATTTCCGGAGAGGATTGTAGTATTTCATCCATATTCATATAACTGGACCAAAAAAAATTTATATAACTCACAATATTTTTTATTCACTTCAGAACGAGACTGTCTGGAAAGAGTGAAAGGGGACGCTCTGCTGCTTACTGTAGATAAAGATTCAAAGTCAATTCCACTGTCTACCACCCTAATGATTATTCACCTCAGGAAGAAAGTCAAAGAAAAAGATGGAGAAAGAAGGGTGTGAGCGGAGCAACAATGTGACGAAAAAGGAGAGACACTGGGATTATCGATGTAGAACTGAAAAGAATACAACTCTCAGAAAGTCTAATGATAACTGTATATCAAATGTCCTCTCTTTATCTCAGTCTAGCTTTATGGGACTAATTATGTCAAAAACAGGCCTCTGTCCAGGAACTGAATGTCTTTTCATCTAGAGAGTATTAACTTGGCCAAACACTGTTGTCATAAATGACTTAAAATGTCATTGAGAATCCATATCAACAAAACTGTTTCCCTGACAACTCAAGCGCCCGAGCGTCTTCATAGTAAATGAGTGGTCTACATATAAAGCAGATTACAGCACCTGTGCCCATTCTGTCATCACATAGTAAAACACAGATGCACCGTAAAGATAGTCTGCAATTAATTAAGCCATACATCACCGCGTCTGGCTCAATACATCAGGAGTAGCCCCTGAGGTGGACAGAAGGATTAGAGGAAACGAACTGTACAAATAGGAAGGCCCAGTTTTATTTCTAGCAATTTTTTCTCACTAGTCATTGAAGTGTTCTTATTGGCTGCAGGTGATTGTCTTTTGCTTTCTTTCCCCCTCATGAGTTCAGAATAAAAGCACAATATTTGACCTGCAATCAAAAATATAACAGATGTTAGATAAATATATAGGCATTTTTTGGCATGATTATGTTTTTAGCCTTTCCTGTTTCTGCTAGATTGTGGCATTAGTGACAGCATGTGTTGCCAGAGGCATAGCTTGAATGGCCTGCTGCTTTAGACAAAAGCGCCTCTTGAATGCACAGAAAGCATGTGAATGCTTTTTCTCACACCAAAACCAAATAACACAAAGTCATGCAATTAAATGGGAGGCCGTAAACAGACATTAACAATATTTACTGTATGTTGCTAATGCAATAACAATTTAAAATGTTTCATTATCTTAATTGCAAATATCCTTTATGCGCATTAATTTGCATTTTTACGTTTTAAAACATCTAGATTAGATACCACAACAGGAATAATTCTAAAATATAAATACTAAATATTAATTGATACAATTTTAGATTTTGGTATTATTTTTTGTCTTTAAATCAACATGTTACTTGCCTTATTTTGTAATTGTTTGTGACATTTGAATGAAAGTTGGTTCTTTTTTTCACCAAATGATTAAAAGTATTAAAAAGTGCAAAGTAACCATGTTTACAATCAAAATTGATTATCATTTTGTAATAAAAACACAATTTTACTACTAAACCATGGTTTAGTGGATTTGTGGTTATCATGCCTGACTAAACTGGTTTGATCTGATAGAAAGGCCACAGAAACTCAAATATCCACTCAGACTGCTGGTGGCATACTGATGTGTTGGAGTTTTTCTTTAAGGGCACACTTTAGGGCCCTTAACTCTGAGCATCATTTAAATAAGACAGCATTGCTGAGTTTTGTTTCTGACCATATCCATCCCTTTATGACCACACTGTACCATTTTCTGATGGTGACTTTCAGCAGGAAAACAAAGCATGTCACAAAGCTCAAATCATCTGAAATTTATGAGCGCACGGTACTCATATGACATTTACAGTTACCAGATCTCAATCCAATAGGGAACCTTTGGGATGTGGAGCATTACGGATGTGCAGTTGACAAATCTGAACATCTGTGTGATTCTCTCATGTCAGTATGGACCAAAATCTCTGAGGAATGTTTCCAGCACCCTGTTGAATCTCTGCTACAAAGAGACAAAACAGTTCTAAAGGCAAAAATGTGTCCAATGCAGAACTAGCAAGATCTACCTAGAAAAGTGACCAATGAATCATTCATTCTCCTTATTTGTTCTTATTCCCTTATTTATCAGGGGTCACCAAAGCGGAATGAACCGCCAACTATTCCAGCATATGTTTCTGGTTTCTGTGGGGGAAACCAGAGCACCCGGAGGAAACCCACTTGAACACGGGAGAACATGCAAACTCCACACAGAAATGACAACTTGCCCAGCCGAGACTCGAACCAGTAACCTTTTTGCTGTGAGGCGACAGTGCTGACCACTGAGCCACTGTGCCGCCCCTGACCAATGAACTTTAATTTCAATACCAATTCCCACGATCAACTTCTGGCTTACTACCTGCTTAATATTAAGACATTGGCTGTTTATTACTTCTAAGTAGGCCCACATGGAATCTGTGCACTCAGAAATACACAGATTTCCGCAGATTCCCATCATTGAATCTATTTATTTACTTATTTAAATGTGTTTAAATATATTTTTATTCACTTTTTATATTAAAGCAATATTATTGAATACTATTGTAGCTAATTATAAGTGTTATTGTAGCGAATTATGCACTATGCAAGTGTTTAGATAATTTATGTACAATACAATTCGTAAAACAATATTTAAATCTGTCTTTTAATAGATGTATTATATTTGAGAGACCTGTTGTATTTATTTAGCAAACAAGTGAATTGGATTTTGATTGTAAATCTTAAAATTAAATTGCATTTTTTTTATTTGACGAGTTAGGTTTTCAGCTCTTACACTCTCAAAATCGTTAACTATAAATCTGCTTTTTTTTTTTTTAAACAAAATTCTGTACAGAAACAGCAAAAAAAAAAAAAAAAAAAAAAAAACAGTCTTCAGATTTTTGTCTGGCCCATCTCATGAAGTATGATTTTATTCTACATCCCTAATCCTACCCTACACCCTTTACTAACATAATAGGTAACTATAGGTATAACTAATACGTAGCAAAATAGTAGTTGAAAATATTAGCAAAATAATTGAGCAAAACGTGTTATTTAATGGTTAATCAATAAAAAAGTAATCAAATAATTGAATGTCCAGCATTCTTAAAAGCAATTAAATACCATTGAAAGCTCCTGCCACTCTATTGAAAACTATCATACTGGCAGAAGAGTGAAAGCCACTGACTTACACCAGTAAATCTTCAGCCAGTTAAGGCATACGCCTGGCGTATATGTGCCACTGAATAGAATTTCTCCAAAATGAATGATGAAAGTGCTCTCTTTGATCTGCAGTTATTTTACTCGCAATAGCTTTCTCTTTTCTCTCTCTTTCCCGGTGTGAAGAATTGTTCATTTTATTACCTTAAGAAAAGGGAAAGTTGCTCCTTGAACTTGAGTTGCATCAGAACATTTTTTTTTTTTTTTTGATGATGAAGTGCTCTGACTCGCTAGGGGAAAATGATCAGGATGATTATTGACCAAAGCCACACACACAGACAGAAAATTATAGAAATGCTATTATTAGAACAAACCATCACTCCTGTACTCACTTATAAAATCTGCAAATGCTGGTTGGCTGATTGATGCCATTCCTTGCCTGATTTCACAATATTCAAGGTAGTCTGAATTACCATGATTCTCAGTGGAGAAGCTGTTTACAAGCACAGTAGGAGATCCGCAGTCGCATTTCCATGTTTAACGTCATAATCTTCCCGATATCCATTTGCCTGTCTCTCTGCCATGCCCCCCACAAGCTGTTTCTGACCCCAATTGTCAATAGTTTCATCAACAATAATCTGATCATAGACTGCTTTCATCATGAATTATTGAATTAAGGTGTGCATTATCACTTTCAGCTGTAGGAAACATTTCTGCCACAAAGGGGGAAAAAGCATTGGCAGAATTAAATTAGCTTATCTGTCTGACTTTCTGGACATTATGTGCAGAGATGTAGGCCAATTAGAGGATTCAGATCAATGCAAGATTTTGGAGTGCAATAGTCTTTATTCTCACTTTTCCTTCCTTGTCAGTTTATACTGTTGCTGTGTAACTTTTCTACTTTTGTTATATTAAGTGTTTTCAGAGTATATTGGCTTTAGGAAGATCTCCACAAGAACAGAAGATCTCGCTAAGTGATACCTAATCTTTGCAACAATAAAACTCTTCAATGCAACAAGCCCATAATCACGACTTCAGTGTTTAATTTCTGATATGGAAGGGTAGCATATTTGTTTTCAGATATAAGTCATAAATAAGTCATGTTAGAAATATCTATTTGTATTTGTAGGAGTGGAGTAACCCTGAAACTATTATTGCGAATGGGAAACTCTGGATTTTTAAGTCTTAAGCCTCCGAGTTGAGTTTGTGTCTGAGAGAAAACATGTCAGATTCAATAAATATAACACCTTTAATAATGGTAAGATTAATGGTAAAATTGCTAAAAGTTGTAATTAATTTTTGTAATCTTACCATAGGTATTATTATAGGTATTATTATTATTATATTATTATTTTTTATTTACAATATATAAATATAGTTTTTGGGGGTTTTTGGCGCACTAAAGAGTCCTTGGAGATTCATATGTTTACACCGACTGAAGCACTGACTGAACCATTGAAGCCTTATGGAATGTTTTGACAATGTTTCCTTTTCATGAGTTTTCTTATCCTATCAGAAGACACTGCTTCTAAATTATTCAATCAAGTTGTGACAGTGAAGTGCAAAACATTGATGATGGGTCACAGCCAACATAGGCTCATTCTGAAAACGTTGCCCTATATATAGTCGTGGCCAAAAATTTTGAGAATGACACAAATATTCGTTTTCACAAAGTTTGCTGCTAAACTGCTTTTAGATCTTTGTTTCAGTTGTTTCGGTGATGTACTGAAATATAATTACAAGCACTTCATACGTTTCAAATGCTTTTATCGACAATTACATGACATTTATGCAAAGAGTCAGTATTTG
>CAIGQV010017386.1:17213401-17253708 GCA_903798115.1 Danio jaintianensis | reverse complement strand
ATATATATATATATATATATATATATATACACACACACATACATGCGCATTAGCACTTTAAAATAAAGATATACAAATTTATTTTAACACATAGGAGAGTTCTGTAAGGGTTTTGATAAAAGAAGTCCTATAAATTAAAAATAGCTGGCCTTGTTTTAAAATATTATAAATCATATCCAGATTAATTCATGGAAAAGGTCTGTGTTTTTTTGCAGGTCCTTGTAAATGTAATAAGCAAAGTATATTATGAACATACAGTTTAAATACCATACATTTCACCATTGACTTTAGACAGGTTTCAGATCTATTTCTTATTTCAGTCTGTTTCTAGTTCCTCAAAATTATTGTGGTGCAAATGAGAACTGCATTGGGCTGAAATTGTGTTATGTTTTTGTTTTGTTAATTACTATTAAACGTATTTGGTATTGGGAAGTCAGACAGCACATCTTCAAAATGATGGTAAATTGTCTCTTTAATTATTTAATAAGTATGCATTTTACTTACAGCTTGATGTAAACGAAGAGTCAGATTCAGAAGTCTCGAGCTTGACATAGCTATACAATTTAATGGGGCTATACAATCTGCTTCAATCTACTTTAGCTTGTAATAGAAATATACTTTTTATGTAGGTCAAGTGTATTACACTTTGCTCTCTTAACCAAAGGTAGTTACATCAACAAAGTGGAGCTGCAGAGGTGAACGTGGAGCTGCGGAGGTGAGCGTGGAGGTGAGCATGAGCTGCGGAGGTAAACGGGGAGCTGCGGAGGTAAACATGGAATTGCAGAGGTGAGCGTGGAGCTGCGGAGGTGAGTGTGGAGCTGCAGAGGTGAGGAGGCCCTGGAGCGTGGAGCCGCAGAGGCCCTGGAGAGTGGAGCAGCGGAGGCCCTGAAGAATAGAGCCGAGGAGAGCCAGGAGCTTGGAGCTGCGGAGGTGAGCTTGGAGCTATGGAGGTGAGCCTGGAGCATGGAGCTGCAGAGGTGAGTGTGGAGCTGCGGAGGTCAGCTAAAGCAGCGGAGATGAGTACGGAGCTGCGGAGGTGAGGAGGGCCTGGAGAGTGAAGCCGCGGAGGCCCTGGAGAGTGGAGCCGCGGAGGCCCTGGAGCATGGAGCCGCGGAGGCCCTGGAGCCAGGGAGGGCCTGGAGAGTGGAGCTGATGATGCCATGGAGCGTGGAGCCGAGGAAGCTCTGGAGAGTGGAGCTGCGAGGGATCTTGGGCGTGGAGCTGCGGTGGATCTGGGGGCTCTAATTCAGCAGGCACTGGTGGGTCAGACAACCCCAGTAGGTCAGGAGGCACTGGCGGCTAAGACCACACCAGTGGGTCAGGAGGCTCTGGATCAAGAGGCACTGGTTGGTCAGACAACCCCAGTAGGTCAGGAGGCACTGGCGGCTAAGACAACACCAGTGGGTCAGGAGGCTGTGGATCAAGAGGCACTGGTGGGTCAGACAACCCCAGTGGGTCAGGAGGCACTGGTGGGTCAGACAACCCCAGTGGGTAAGGAGACTTTGGACCAGAACACATAGGTAGATCAGGAGGCATTAGCAGATCAGGCAGGTGCATCGACAGCTCTTGCATCTGTACCTCTAGCGGCAGCCACTCTTGGAGCTCAGATGGCATCAACAACCATTTGTGGCCATTTGTGGGACTTTGATGGAGGCTCTGGCCATTTGTGGGATAAAGGAGGATCTGGCACCCGCCATTCGGGGAATTCAGGAGGATCTGGTGCCCACCATTTAGGGGATTCAAGAGGATCTGGCGCTCACTCTGAGGACTCAGGAAGGAAATCTGGCGCCCGCCATTCAGGGAATTCAGGATTTGGCGCCCACCATTAAGGGTATTCAAGAGGATTTGATTTAATTCATCTTTATTTCTGTAGCGCTTTTACAATGTAGATTGTGTGAAAGCAGCTTAACATAGAAGTTCTAGTAAATTGAAACTGCTTCAGTCCAGTTTTTAGAGTTGAAGTTCAGTTTAGTTCAGTTCAGTGTGGTTTAAATTTCACTGCTGAAAGTTCAAACACTGAAGAGCAAATCCATCTATGCGCAGCCCCACAAGTCCCCAACCAAGCAAGCCAGCGGCGACAGTGGCAGGGAACAAACTTCACCAATTGACGAAAGAGAGGGAAAAAAAACCTAGAGAGAAACCAGGCTCAGTTGGGCACGACCATTTCTCCTCTGGCCAAACTTCTTGTGCAGAGCTGCAGTCTAGGCACCAGAGGCTGGAGAACGCTGGACGTCCATAGTGGAGAACTGCAGGTGTGAGTGGGTCACTGGTGGGTGTTCAGGCTGGCCCACGGGATCAATGCAGAGACTCGTCTGTCACTGGGGTCTTTCAGGGATAAGTCTCACGCTCCTCACTCCTCCATGACCACCACAGCAGCTGCTCAGGATACGGCCTGGTCTAGGATAATGGAGACCTTGGGATAAGGAGAAATAGACTAACATAGCGCAGATGCTGTTCAAATTATAATGTCTTTTGGGAAGTGTTCCCGGCTCCGGTTGCCCTAATTAATGCAGCCTAACAATCCTTTAGAGGATTTGTATTTCAAAAGCGTTTGTGTTTTATGTGTATGCTAATGCAAAGAGATGTGTCTTTAATCTAGTTTTACACTGACAGAGTGTGTCTGCTTCCCGAACTGTGCTGGGAAGGCTGTTCCAGAGTTTAGGTGCCAGATATGAGAAATATCTAACGCCTACAGTTGATTTTGATATCCTGGGAATTATCAATTGTCCATAATTAATTGAGCGTAGTGGATTATTACAGCCCCTCACTGCTGTAGTATGGTTTTTTTGATGATCCTGGGCGCTCGGTGGATCCGGAGGTGGTGAAGGCAGCTCTGGCAGTAATAACTCTGGTGGTGGCAGCAGCTCTGGCAACTCAGGTGGTGGTGGCTATTCTTGTAACTCAGTCGATGACACTTCAGGGACAAAATCTTGACTGGAACCATGACAGGAAAATACTTAGGACAGGAAGCCATCTTGTAAGCAAATTGGTGATGACCATCGTGTGAGCTGGCGCCTTGGCTGCGGCCACTTTGTGAGCTGGGAAACTGGAGGCGGCCATCTTGTGACCTGAAGAACTCGCAGCGGCCATCTTGTATTTGGGTGGACTTGTGGCAGCCATTTTGTGCTTGGGTGGATTGGTGGCAGCCATTTTGGGAATTGACTGCGGCCTAGGCTGACAAACAGGAGACAGGCGTAAAGGAGATACCCGCATTAATGTATTGGTGGAATGAGCAGCAAGTGCCATCGCCAGCTGGGGCCAATTTTACCCCCAAAAAACATTTATGGGTTTCCTCCACTTCGCCCACGGTCCAACCGTCTCAACCTGCCTCCTTCTTACCGAATCTCCCCCACATTCCATGTTTCTCTACTCAAACCTCACACTGACCCAGTTCTCCCTCCTTCCACAGAACCGGAACCGCCTCTCCCTCCAGAACAAACCGAAGTCCTCGGTGACAACATCTACCGAGTCCAAGAAGTTCTCAACTCCCGGTGGCGGAACTGCCAAATCCAGTACCTCATAGACTGGGAAGGATTCGGTCCCGAGGAGATTTGACCCTCCTCGAGGAATTCCACCACCGACACCCAAATCGCCCAGCTCCCCGCCGCCGGTCCAGGGTGCCTGGAGTCACCCGTAGAGGGGGGGGGGTACTGTCACACCTGCTGCTCGTTCTCACTCACCATCCACCACGCACCACACCCGTGAACCCTCACCTGAATACTAATCACCTGCACCTGCAATCACCACACACTTCAAATACTCACCTCACTCACTCAGTCATCGGCTGGACTCAGACTCGTATGGTCCCCTTCGTCTTCTCTCCTGTCTTCTCCTGCGCTCTTCCATGGATGTCCTCCTACTGTGAATGCCAAAGCAACGATATAAGGGAAGTGACTGTTCTTATGTTGGCAATAGCCGTTGAACTGAACTGAGCTGCTGAACTGTGTGTGCTTGTGAGATCACTCACCTTCTTCCACACCATTCACCTACTTCACCTAACTACTATTGTGCATATCACTTGAATAAACACCCTTGAAGTTTACACTTCCTTGTGTGACCGTGACAGGGCTGATGATCCAGGACTGCTGTATGGCACAAAGAGACCAGACATTAATTGTTTGATTAAATATGCTACAAATATATACATTCCAAAATATATAATTATTTAGTTCTACAATAGTCCTGCTGCAAGACGCAATGATAGGCCTGTCACGATAAGGAATTTTTGTTGAGTGATATATTGTCACAGAAATTGTAGTGATAAGCGATATTATTGTCATTTTGAGATTATATGTTATAATGACTATATAAAAGCATAATAATGCAAACAGCCATAAACACTTTAAAATACTTATCATCCTTAAGGTATTTAGCTTCTATAATTTGATGTTAAAGAGGTAAATGTCCTATTATATATATATATATACACTATTAAATGTCCTGTTAGGTAAATGTCCAATATAAACTTTGACAGCGGTGAGGAAGAATGTAAATGTCATTGTAAAATGGCTTTAACGTTATTTGCGAATTTGTAAATATATATTGCAATGGCAAAAATTGTTGTTGTGGTCAAGTATTGCACGATAAGTCGATATATTGATTATTATGACAGGCCTACACAATGATAATGCTGAGATGAAGTTTCCCACTTTATTTGCAGCTTTCTTGCAGTGTAAAAGTAATAATGAACTCTGAAAATAGGCAAATATACAAAAAACATCTTATTTAAATGAGCATTACTGGCACGTACTAATTTACTGTCTGTTTTCTGAACAAGCCAACCAGTCCGCTAATTTAGTGAGGTGGACATGTATAAGCAGCAAGTTCATTTGCACTGTGTGGCAGACAGCGTCCATCATCAGCTTACAATCTAAATTATTATTTCACACTACATCTTTTAAAAATTATTATATTTGATTTATTATATGTGACACACGTTAAACTACGCTGAAACAAGCAAGCTTTAAACAATTTTTAACATCCTGTCCTTCAACTGGTTGTTTTTAATTAATGTTAAAGATGGAAATGAGCAGTAAACTTACCTTTATCTCCCTGAATGGGGGTCATGAAATTGAACATGTTAGACGTGTTCCTGTGTTTTTCTGCCACTTTGTGTCCTCGTGTCTCACACAGAGTGAATCTTCCACCAGAAGTCCCTCATCTTGGTTCAGGACAATTAAAAATGTTCCAAATCTTTGGATAAATTGTCAGTCATCCTCCTTTTGCCATGCTTCTTCTCCACATGGGGATTGTTTGCGTTAGTGTGCTCTGCTCTTTTACACATTTAATGTAATACCGTTATATGTCTAAGTCAGGGAACAGTCCAGGAATTTGATATTTGGCCTAGAGTGGTGACCTAGTATCATGATTCAGTGTGCTGTACAATATTGAACTCTTGGATCATGATTTATATGCCAAAAGGTCAAAGCTAATTTGATTTCCAATATCATTAACCCTTTAATTTATTAATTGATTAGCTCTGACACATAGTTAACATCTTTGGGAGAAAAGTTTAAGGATAAAATTGCATTTACAAGTCGAGCAAAAGCAGTTTTAAAAAAAGGTAGATTTTGGTCTGTTTTTTATGGTTATACAATTAATTTTGTCTTCCTTGTCAGTTGTAGAGACCACCACGATAACCAAACGAGTGTGGAGTGATGAAGAGAGAAGGGCGGTCAGTAAACATCTCAGTAACTTCATATCAGAGAGCTCCAGGTAAAGCCACCTGCATAAGCTGAAGAAAACACCCTCAGAGAGCGAACATGGAAGAACATTACACACTTTGTCTACAACACTATCGTTACCCTCAAACAGAGATCTGCTTGGAGAATGCTTCAGTTTTAAAAGGATAAGTTTACATCCAGTAAAATGGTGTATAGAAAATGCGCTCACCCCTTGCCATCAAAGATCTTTCTTTCTTCAGTTTTAAAGAAATATTATTCAATTAAGTTAAACTGAGGAAAGCAAGACATGCACTCCTTGGATATCCAGAGCACATCTGTCAATAACTTGTTCTGGAAGTAAACTAATCCTTTCCAACCCTGTCCCTTTCTGTTCTCTCTTTTTTTCTTCTCTCTGTTCCTTCCACAGTAACAGTTGTTAATGTCTATCAAGAACACTTGAAAGGAAATGTCAAAGTAGCATGTTTATGAGCATCAATTTAAAAATCACATTGCTGTCCTTTGGCATTTCTCAGGCAGCTCCTTGGTGATAACCAGAAAAATGCTTAGTGATGCAATAAAATTGATTGCGTTTGTAAAGATTCTTTGAGTCACTATTCTGCTGCTGTTGTTTCAGTTCAATAATGACTCAGATCTGTCCACATTAAAACAAACTAAATATTTAGTGTAATAAAACAAAATATTAATATAAAACATAATAAAATATATTAATGTATTAATATTATACTTAATACAATTCATGGAATGGAATGAACTCAATGGCGCCCCCATCAGGAATTAACTCAAAAGCGCCGCATGAAAATGTCCTCACACCGCTGGTTAAAAACTTTTTCTTTTCCTTTGTTTTTTAAAAGAATCTGAGGTGATAACATTAATCCTGGAGACATCTACTGTTCAAATATAGTAAACATTTACTTGTAGCTGTGCCAGAAATGGTGGTCCTCAGTTCATAGGTTAATTTACCCGGTCCTCACTACCACTGTCATACAGGAATGTGTGTGTGTGTGTGTGTGTGTGTGTGTGTGTGTGTGTGTGTGTGTGTGTGTGTTTAAAGAAAGTCTAATAGATGTCTAAACAGCAGTTTTGGATAAAAGAAAAATTAAATTTGGGCTGACAGTGAATGTCTAATCTCACAATTGCTCAAAAGTAGACTGTAGTCATCAAATAGACAGGAATGAATGACACATGTGAATCTGTCTATTTGATGACTAGTCCACTTTTGATCTATACCGTCTATTAGATTTTCACCGACAGCCTAAATTTAGCCTTTGTTTTAGTCAAGACATCTATCTTTAGACGTCTATTAGACATCTTTTAAACACAAAATGTTGGGGCACAATGTCAAGTTTCACATAGATTAGTAAACGCTATAGCAGGGGTAAAAAGAACAGAATGTTGCAATAGTATACAGTAGTTATTTACAGTTGAGTTAGGGTTAAACCAATTGTAACTGTTAAGGTGACTTAATTTTTCTAATTATGCACATGGTTTATTACTTAACTTTAAGGCAACAATACTTTAAGAAAAGTCAACTAATCGCTTTAAAAGCAACAGATTTACTCACCATTTTAAAGTAGTCAACTGATTGCTTTTTACAGTGCACGCAAAGCTTATTTTTTTCTTTTTACAGTAACTTCTCTCTCTCTCCTTTTCTCTGTGACTCCTCATATCCTTGACATTTTGTCCTTGTAACTCTTTTTGACAGTCTGTGATGTGTTTCTGCTTCTTTTCTGCATTTGTATATTCTCTTTGGTCGGCTGTGCAGACAAAAAAAAAATCTTTTGCAATGATGGATCCTGAGAGGAATAAAACTCAGGAGAGACATAAAAGAGACAGAAAAAGGGGGAAATAAAGAGAAAATGAGATGCAAGTGTCCTTCAGGATTTATTTCTGACTTCCGGTGCCCAAAGCAAATAGACAAACACAGACAAAAACAGAAATTATTTAATGTGGATAAACAGCAACTACAGTTGACTTCTTAATTCCCTCAGTTATAAATTTACCAATGTGAAGAATTCATAATGAGCTCTGATAGACTAAATACACATTTTCCCGCTTAACCTAAGCAGCTCTCAAGCTGTTGCTTTGAAAAGCAAAAAGAGAAAAAAACTAATGTTACAAAGGAAGGTCATAGAACACACATCACATGAAACAGCGAGAGGGCTTATGAAGTGTTTACAAGCCAGCTTTGAGTGTCAGGAGCCTTAATGACATGCTTGAGTTTGACACTGATATAAATGAACATTGAGGACTCTTCATTCTGCACCAGCTGCTTCACAAACATCTGAATGCTAGTGTTTTGTATACTTCTAACTCTCATAAAAGCTTGTGGCACAGCAACAAATAATGCATATTAAGGCCCCAGAAAACATGTCCAAAAAGCATATGAACATTTAGCATGAGAAAGTGGTATGTGCTGTATTTCTTTAAATTTTATTTTCCTATTTCAGTTCACAAAATAGTTTTCGGAGTCACTGTATGTCTATAAAAATGTAAGGCAATCAATTCCTTAAAAATATTTTTTACAATTTTAAGTTTTAAATATTAACTTATATGTGAAATTCTAAACAATAATATCTATAATAATATTCACTATATACTACTATAAATCAAAATGATATTTCCCTTTTTTAAAGCAACTTAGTAATCCCACAAACTGTGGATCTAAACAGACAATTATATAAAACATCAAAACAAATATATATATGTGCTCATTATAAATAAATGTAAATAGTAATACTAAAAATAATAAAACTGTTATTTGCCTGATCAATAAAGACCTTAACATAATAAATGCAAGTTTTCTGCAGCACCACAATCCCAGACAAAAATCTATTGACCTTTCAGTATGACAGTACCTAGAGGATTTAGCAGTTCTTGGGTAATCTGGGAAGGCTTGACTTGGAGGTAGAATATAAGAAGGTAATTTCAAAACACACATTTATTTCTGACCCAGACATATTTTTTCTGCTTCCTCTTTTTCTCCTGTGGAAAATATGCTAAATGGGGTCACTTTGAATTCTGGATCTAACACAAAATTTTTAATTTTGGTAAAAACAAAAGGAAATATTACCTTTCAAACTCTCTGAACTCCTCAACATGCCCACATACTTGAGCCCTTAATTACTCTTAGTTATTCTGTAGATCACAGTATGGTCAGAACTGCAGCGGTGAACTGACCACAGGCTGGATAACATTACAGCCAGAACCATGACTCCATGGTTTTATGGACTACCATCCATCATCAATAACCCAGCACATTCCTGGGTGACCATCAAACACCAACAGGCCATCCTTTTTATTAATAATGCAATTACGTGTGTCCATCTGATATGATTACTGATCATTAGCCAACTGTGGTTGCACGCTTCAACATTACTAACAATGTTTTCCGAATTCATAGATCCAGCATACATTCCCACACAGCATCGCAAGCTTGTGTGGTTGAATCGAGCTCTCAACATAAAGCACAGTTTGTTCTTTATATGAAGCATATGGAGTTAAACAGGTCATATATGTGAGTATATAAAGTAAGCATGGCAACATTCAGTACAATCTATAGAGGATTTCACATTTGCAGCTGTATAATCTATAGCTGATCTATAATTTATACCTATCCTTCAGAATGGTTTGATAGTCCTTTGCAGTGACGCACCCATCTAGCACAAGTATTGGGCCTAGGGAATGCCATGATATTGCAGTCCAAGCCATCACTGATCCACCCCCATGCTTTACTTTGGGCATGCACCAGTCTGGTACGCTTCTTTGGGGCTTCTCCTCACTGTAACTCTCCCTGATGTGGGAAATACAGTGAAAGTGGACTCATCAGACATACATGTACATGTTTCAGATTGTCCACAGCTCAAGATTTTCACTGCTGACATTTGGCATTGGCATGAGTGACCAAAGGTTTGGCTATATCAGCCCAGCCATGTATATTGCCCCTGTGGAGCTCCCGACAAACAGTTTTGGTGGAAACAGGAGAGTTGAGGCGCAAATTTATTCTGCAATAAGTTGGGCAGCTCTGGTTTTATGTTTTTTGGATACAATGCTGGTTAGCACCCGGACAATCCCTTTCAGACAGCTTCCTCTTGCATCCACAGTTACTCCTGTTGGATGTGGTGCACTGCTAATTAAACCTTCACACCCTGCTCTTAATTGTAGAATGTGCAATCAATGAAGATTGGCATCCAGGCTGCTCAGATTTAGCCATAAAACCTCCAATACTAATTTGGCCAGTGTTTTATTTTCATTGTCCCGTTATATAAAAAATGTTTTTAATGGACTATGTAAAAATCTATAATAATTAGTTTTTTCTTTTTTTCACAGATAATAAAAAATAGTGGTGTCCATTGTCTTAGCATTAAGGTTAAGCACAGCAGGACTGTTTACAGCTCTGCTAGAGTCAGGCTAACGCTTTAACAGCACCTCTGGAATAACTTGAGATCACAGCATCAAGCCCTGTAGCAGCCACTGCTCCAGCAGTCACGTGATGTGGCTCGCAGATTCATTTCACACTCAGATTCTGAACACTACCCCTCACACGGAGGAGAGAGAGAGAGAGAGAGAGAGAGACGGACAGTGAGGATGTGAGAGGGATGAGAACTGGAAAGGATGGAGAGGTTGTTGAAAATTAGGAGATGAACAGGGGAGGCTGACAGTGTGTGAAGACAGAAAGGGGTGGAACAAGGATTTAGTTTGCAATGAGCAAAAAATAAGAGCAAATGAAGGCTATGAATTCAAAGTAGAAACATCACACCATGCAAAAAAAGGTTATTGAATATATAAATTAAAAAACTGTAACTAATAACTAATAATAAAACCATTACAAATGTTATACTGTTGGTAATTTTGCATTTTTGCATTTAGATTCTATATACTTAGAATTTTCAAGTAGAAAATATACATGTTTTATATTTTTGCAATGCAATTGAGGGAGTGAGATTATCCAAAAATTATGAATCCATATATTAATGTCAAAACATGATTAACTTATGAAGAGTTCAAATAAGAGCAGTTTTAAAGGTAAACCACAGATCATCCTGCTCTGTTTGTTCTACAGGCATACATGATTTATCAATGTTTGAGTAAGCACCACTCGCTTTATATAAAATAAAAACAGTCTGGTTATATTCTAATATTTTCAGTATGAATTCTTCAGCTGAGCTGATCCTCATACTGTTTCCGGAAGCAATCTCCAACAGGAAAAAACTCCCAGCAGCGTTCCTGAAACATCTTCCAGACGTATGATTCCTGTCGTGTTAAAGAGTACAGCACTCACAATTTGATATAAATATACACTCTGAGCTGCTGAAAAATCTGTTTGACCATGACAGAAATAAATGACATTTTCAAATATGCTAAAACAGAAAACTATTATATTAAATTGTAATAATATTTTACGACTACTGTTTTGGTCAGCATAACAGAAATATCATCATAGCACATCCAACCAGCTTTTCTCCAAAAAACATTTTTCAGTGGTTTCAAATATTACTTTATTATTAAGCACGTGTCTCCTACTCTGAAACTGCTCATATATCTTTTTTCCAATAAAGAGTCATGGCATTTGAGAATACAAGTTGTACCTGTCCAGTGTGTTCTGTAACATCCTTATTGATGAGGTACATCAGGAAGAACCTAAAGGGCAAACGAAACACCAAACAAATGTAATTAATTTTAAGCAAAAGATGGAATAAAATCCTCATTTTTTCCCCAAGCTGAACTTATGATTGTTTCTTTAACTTAAGGTTTATGTTTTTTTATTTTCACAGTACTATAGTAATATCATTTCATTCTTAAAAAACACGTTAAAGTGGTGATATATGAATATGCTAAACCTGGCATGAAATTAAATTGTGATAAGCATAAAAGGGTGTGTTCACACTTGTAGTTTGGGTACATTTAGTCCTGGTTCGCTTAGTGTTTGCACTTTCATTTTTAGGATTCAAAATAAATATACAAAACAAAAGATGATGTATCTTTTGCAACACATCTTATCCACCATTCAAAACAATGCTTGGTGAGTGTTGCATTCAAAGAGCAATCATCTGCAGCAGAGTTTTTTTTGGATGTGGGAAACTGTTGGGCAACAGGGTTTGGACAGCAGCATTCACAATTATTTAAATGTACGTATATAGCAGTATGTACTTGGACTGAATCAGAAGGCAAATTTAAAGGGTTCGTTCACGTCAAATAAAAAAAAAAGCAAAAACAGCTTTGTTTGCCGATGTCTTCCACATCAGGTCAGGGTGCACATTTACTACGATGCTAGTGTGGTCCGCTGCTGAGTGTAATGGCAAATATGATGTATTAATGTAGTAAAAACGCACCCTGACCTGAAATAGAAATGAAAACATTGGCAAACAAAGTCCTTTTTAATGTTTTTTGGAACGAGTTATTGGAGCCTTGTATTATTAGAGCTGAACCACTGAAGTCACATGGAATATTCTGACAGTGTTTTGGTTTCTTTTCTGGACTTTGAATGTCTTGAGACCGTTGCTGCTAGTGGAGGTTAAGGGAGCTCTTGTATTTGATCTGAAATATCTTCATTTAATTTACGATGATAAACGAAGGTCTCGGGGGATTGGAATAACCTGAGGATGAGTAATTAATAAGAGAACTTTCATGAAATAACCCTTTTAATGCCTGAGCTATTGACTGAAATCAGAGGTGCATAAGATAAAAGACTGAAAACCTGCTGCTTTATATGAAGTAATCAATAGTCTACATTTTTTAGCACTAATAGAAATATAACTTTAATTTGTAAATATTGGTAAACCTGCTTACTGTACATGCGCAGCTCAATTTGTATAACCTTGCATACAATGTACTCAGACACTGAGTTGATAAGTGCTGGTGTAAAGGGAATAATGATATCAGCTACTGTACAATAAATGACTACAGACAAAGACATTTTATAGAATTGAATATAAATTGAAAAAGTGTGGAAACTATGAAAATGTGCATACCCTCTGCAAGGTATTGTGACTGATAGACTGTGATGTCGAGCTTACAACTATTCTGTCAAAATTGATATTGTGTAATCCATCATTTTAACGTTATTTGTCAGAACATGCAGTAAGTCAGGAGAAGTTTATTTTGTCAAGGAAAGAATTGCTCAAAATTGAAGCTGGCTTGTTACATACCAGCAATATTGACTACTTTGCAGTATCTGTTGTTGTGGTTATTTACTGTTAAATTATTGTAGTTGGGTTAGGGGGTTTAGGATTTATTGTGAATTGTTTTGTATCTACTTACATATTACTATTTATATACAGTATATTAAACTTTTAATTTATTGTTCTATTAATTTCTTTTTTCATTAAAAAGATATCCTTTAATGTCATCCAACATTGTTTTGTTGGTCTCATTTAAAGTATCAGTTCAAGAACTGTTTAGGCACCGGTACCATTTTAAAAAGATTGATATTGCATCATAAACCAAAAAAATAATAATAATTAAAAAAAACAGACAATACCCAACCCTAAATCACACCACAGTGTGTTTTAATCAAAACAAACCTGCTAAGTGTGAACACACCCTAACTGACAAGGAATAATGTAGGGCAGTATTTTAATTTAGTCCACCGGGAATTGACTGTCTCGCTGGGTCTTCGTCATTTGCTATTGATCTCATGTGGATGACCTCTGATCTCTTGTAGTACTTACAGGTAATTTGCCAGGTTGTGTTCTTGCAGTGTGTGCGACTCAAAACCATGGGGTACTGTATCAAAGTACTCGTTCCCAATGCCACAGATAAAACACTTAGTCTGCAGGAAATAAGAATATGATTACATTTTTTTCAATATTAATTTTAGATGATCAATTAGCATATGACCAATGGCTAGGCCAGAGAGTGGCTGACTGAGATTAATGATGTATTTACAAACAGCGAAATAAAATATTGACTCTCAAGTGCAGTATAGGTCAGATTTAAAATGAAATAAATGTTTAGTTTTCTATAAATTTATTCAGTGAAAAAAATTATTGCTTAAGGGTGCCAATAATATTGACCATAAAATGGTAAAAAAAAATTTAACTGCTTTTATTTTACCCAAAATAAAACAAACAACCCTTTCTAGAAGAAAAAAAAAGGAAAATACTGTGAAAATTCCTTAATCCGCTAAATATCACTTGAGAAATATTTGCAAATATATGCAAATAATTTTGCCCTCCACTGTATATATTTGTTTAGTTGTATATAACGTTTAGTTTTCCATAAATGTAATTGCAGCACAAGACTATTCAAGTTGTAGCGAAATGCTAAAATAGTCCAATTTGAATGAGAAAGCTTACCTCCATGTCCTCTTTAACCTGCTCCTGCTGGTCTCTCAATTCGCCAAATGCATCAATGATAAGACCTTTCAAATGATACGACAACAGAGCAAATCACCAGCTAAGAATACAATCAAGTTCATGCCACACATTTGAGTCATGAGTTTTATTTCTCCCCACGCATAAGACACTGCTCCAGCATCAACACGGTCCTCAGATCTCTTCCCATAAATCCCTCGCAGCATAAGACAGCATGATCTTATAATGAAGCGCTCCAGCACTACTCAGCATGACTTGAGTTAGAGGACAAACTAAATAATTAAAATCCAACACTTCAGCTCATTATGCTTATTGAAATTTGGTGCACATATTGTTCATTTTATTTAGTTTTTTTGTGTTTTTTTTCACCATTTTAATAAATGACTCTTACAATCTCTCTGTTTCTCACCCTGAATGATGGCAAGCAGGATGACGATGACAAAGAAGAAGAAGGTGATGTCGAAGATGATGCGATAGAACTCAAACTCGTCTCCTGCTGGGTCTTCGATTTCATCTCCGATTCCCCCTCCGGCTCGTACGCCAACGTACATGTGGAACATGTAACACTATGTGCACATACATACATGCATTAGATTTATTTTTCTTTTCATCCCTACATCATCTTGTATAGCCATCTTTTAACTCTTCCCTCATATTGAAAAAGCTGTTTTCGCTTTCGTTTTAAGGATTCAGGGTTGTGCAGTGATTGCACTGTTAACATTTTTGCAAATGCTGCTGAATATGTGATTAAAGGGGGAAATTTTATTAAGGATGAATGGAAGTGATCAAAAGTAAAGCCATTTATACTCAGTACTGACAAAGTACATTGAATAATATATATATATATATAAAAAAACAGACCTAATAACTGAATCAAATGTGTAAATCCAGCAAATTTGTTTACTGGAGACTCTGACCAGTTAATTTGAATCAGTGAGTCATTAACCGGAGACTCGTTCTGACCAGTTCATTTGAATCAGTACATTGTTAACTGGAGAGTCGCTCTGACTAGATGATCTGAATATGTGAGTCATTAATGACCTGGTCTGACCAGATCATTTGAATCAGTGAATCTTTAACAGAAGACTCCTTCTGACTGAATGATTTGAATCAGTGAGTCATTAGAGACTCTGTCTAACCATATCATTTGAATCAGTGAATCATCAACTGAAGACTCGCTCTGACCGGATCATCTGAATAAGCGAGTCATTAACTAGGCACTCGGTCTGACCAGATAATTTGAATCAGTGAATAATTTACTGAAAGACTCACTCTGCTCTGATCATTTGAATCAGTGAATTGTTATAAATTGTAATAATAATTAAAACAGTACTTGTGATCAAATAAATGTAACATTGGTAAGCGTAAGAGAAATTTTGGGAATTTATTATTATTATTATTGTTGTTATTATTATTCTTTCTTTATTTGACAGGGACAATGGACTTTTAAAGAACTGCCCCAGAATTAGCTACAGAGCTAAATTTCATCTGCATTCCCTAAGCAGGAAATACAAAACAAAATCAAAATAATACAAAACAATACAAATCACATAACAAAAACACAATATCATAAAAAAATAAATTACATAAAGATTTAAATTATAAACCCCACTTAATGGTCACACACCTGAAGCATTTTAAACAGCATTTCAACTGCAGCTTGAATTGGTAGTACTCTGTCTAATGTTAATTGGTAAATTATTCCAATTATTATTATTCTCCAACTCAGAAAAAGAAGAATGACCAAAATCAGTGACTCTTAAATTCTTTACACAATCACCTCCTGATGAAGATCTTTCTGTATATTATCAGTGCAAGGGGAAACAAAATTCTACAAAGGTGATTCCAAATGGTCAAGGTACCGACTCCAACAGTCTGAACAGTATTTTATTGTAGCGCTCTCGTGTTTCTGAGACCTTGACCATTTGTAGACATAAGAAACCGACAGAGTGATACTCACTGTGAGCATATCATCACATTTCATGTCCATTGGTTCACCATCTTCACTTTTGTTGTAAAATTTGCGGAAGAAGTTAAAGGCAACCACAGTATAAAGATACACAACTACAGCCAACAGTCCCACGGTCAAAACCAACTGAAAAACACATCCATGTTAACAATTATTATTTTTATTCATTGACATAGCTATTTTTTTGAAGTATGACTTGAGGGAATGCATTTTTGGAGGCCACTCTATACACACTCAAAGACGCATCAAATGTATTACCTGTTTGCCATTATGTGTGACAGATGACAATATGGTGCGCAGTGTTTTGAAGCCAATGGCGATGTCGAGCAGATGAGCGGCGAAGAAAAAATTATTATAATGACCCAGAACTGACACAAACATATACCAGGCCAAGTAAAGGAAGGACTGAAAGAAATTAAAAACACAATTTCATGTCAGGTTTGACTCACTGACTGCCTTCAGTTATAGTGTACAGAGAGTGATGGATCTTACATTGTCTGTGAAAACCACTCCCAGCTTCCATATGTGGTACTTCACATCAATGGTGTTTAATCTGAAGCTGTGGAAACGTAAAAATGATTTATTTGAATCTTATCATATTGAACACCACTGCCATCATCTGGCACATGGCGAAATCTTTTATTTTTATTTTTTATTGTCAGCCCCTGCAGATGAACTGTTTTGCTGATTTGTATGGTAAAATAAATATAATAAACCGAAGGAGAGGGTTGTAACTCACAGGACACCCTTTTGCACGGGTCTTTTCCTCTCCTGAGCCCCTGAGCTGAAGTCAAGAGCAGCTTTATCCAAACCCAGCAGCTCACTGATGCGTGCTGATCCATACAGCTCCCCGTATTTCGCCATCACCTGCAGCATGGAAAGTAATCACAGAATGAATCAAAGAGAAAAACAGTTTGAACCTGCGGCTCAGATCACACAGCTTACTGTACCAATGCCAGGGAGTAGATCATTATTTGTTGTGCTCAGCCCAAGTATTAAATTTGACACACAGTTCATCCCACACCGTTCATACCAGAGACACAAATGATATCTAATGTTTTGTCTTACTGTGGGACTATAGTATGCAACTGGATTTACAATTTCTATGATTATGAAGATTTAAAAGGAAGCATCCATTACACTGACAATAAAAGAGGTACCACGTCTGAATGTCACAGAGATTAGGGGGAAGGCCAGTAAATAACCCCCTAGCAACCACTCAGAACACCCTAGCAACTACATAGCAATGCTCTGGCAAACACCCATATAGACCTACAGTCATTGCACTCAGTTGACATGTCATTTAGCATCGGAAAATGTAGAAAAGAATGTTAAAAAAAATAAATAAATACATTGGTTTGTTGCACCAGTGTATTCAATGCATCCGATATTAATCAGCCAGTTTTAGATCAACTGAAAACCATTGGAAAATCTAATATGGCATGAAAAAAAGGCTGAAATAGCAAAGCACTCTTTTATTAAATAACTATGTGAAGGTATTGTGTGCAAAAAATAGAGTTTTTCACAGTAATAATACTAATGCTGGCCTGTTTAGTGTTGAATGAATCCAATCTATGTTCAGTGAAAAGGATTAGATGATGCAGTCATAATCTTGCTAACATATATTACTGATTGTGATTTTGAACTAAATAGTGTATCAAATATTGTTATCGGACGATAGTTGTTTAATAAAATACAGATGAACTAGAGCTAATTAATATTAAAATTAGGATTAAGAATTAGACAAATGTAGACTGAAACAAATTTTACTAGTCTTAAAAATAGGAAGACACACATTTGAAAAAAATCACAGTTGTGAGAGTTTTGAGATACTTTTTGAAAAACATCGATTTCAGACAAATTTTAGATACATTAATTTTTTTGCCAAATAAATGTAACGAAAGTGTAACCCTTTAGTTTAAGTACCAATTCCCACTATTAACCTGTTTATTACTAAGATATTAAGATATTGGCTGTTTATTAATACTTATATATATGATATTATTGTACATTCCTAATCCTACCTAATATCTAAAGAATTGTACCTTAAAATAAGGTGTGACCAACAAAAGAACAACTTCTTAATAATAAAATTAGTATTAAGAATAAATTTTATATCAAATAATACAGAGAGACTATAATATATTTAAATGCTGCTTAAAAGTAAAAACTGTTCATCTTACCTTTCTTTTCACAAATTTATCCCAGTAATTACTTGGGTATGATCTGAAAAGCAAGAAAACTATTACTAGTACTATTAGTAAAATATTACTGAAAAGGTGAAATATTTTGTCCTTTGTAGTAGTGACAATTCAGCAATTACTATTGAAAGTGAATGTCAGTCATTATTTCATTTCTCATAAACACTTATGTGAGCCTTTATGAAACATCTATGCAGCTCTTACGGTGTATTGATGACCATTCTGTACCACTGGCCTTTAATGTCATCTTCAGAAGGTTGCTCTGTGATGTAGAGTCCATCGAACTCCAGTTTACGAGCCAGCTCCTTCTCTCGCTTAAAAATGACTAAAGGAACCTGTGAGGAGTACGATGAAAAAAAGTGTTTTGTTTAAACCTGAAAATGAACAAACATTATTTAATTTGAAAAATCGTGACCTAAAACTAATAAAAAAAAAATAACTCAAATGTCTAGGTCACTAATCTTTGTACAGACGGTCAGATGTTCATGCTTCCAGTGAAGCGCAAAATAAAAGTATTTTTACTTCTGGTTTTAGACTTGTGGAGCCCATAGTACATCTGAGAGCTTTAACGAAAGCCAGAAAAAGAGAGGCATTTATTTAGTCTATCAAAGGCGCATGTTTAGTTTCACAATAAGAAATATAGTGGGTTTCTTGCACAGGCATAGAAGTGAAGTGCCGGTTGTGTGTGTGTGTGTGTGTGTGTGTGTGTGTGTGTGTGTGTATGTGTGTGTGTGTGTGCGCGCGTGTGTGTGTGTCACCTTCAGACAGTAGTAGCCGATGATACAGCAAAGAGAGATGAGTGTGTGCAGAACAGCCAGGCAGTGAAGAATCATTTTCATGTAGCCACTGTTCTCTTCTAGTTCAAAATAAACTTTCTTTGAACTCTTGGTGCTCTCGTCACGAAAAGCGATCTCCACGTCATCATCAATGGTTGATGAAACCTAAATAAAACAATCGTTTAGAGGCTTTGTTGATTTAATTTTATTTTTTTTTTATATTGAAACAATACTTTGCTAAGTGTGTAAGATGTTATGTATACATAAATTACATTGAAACCATCAGTATCTTGCGGCAAGTCCATGTCTTTATAAGTGAGTCATTGAATCATTCATTTAAATGATTTGTTCAAAACAGCTGATTCATTTAGATATGAAGCAAGAAAATGTCTTTATAAATTGATCACTGAATCATTGACTTATTTGAAACAGATTCATTCAAGAAGGAAACCGTGTTTTATATAATCTCTCCATCCATGAATATATTTATTAACATAGGATGGATGATATGTGAATTTACTATTTAAAAAACCAATTAGAAGGAAAGTGTTGTTGTTTTTTGTTACGTGACATACTCATGTCAGCTGGCAATTTAAACTAACAATTACATTTTATCATAGACAAAAATATGCTGGTCAAATTTTGGTGCAATGCTGCCAAATTGTTAACTGGTTTAAACTAATCTAGTTGCTCGTCCAAGCTGTAGGTTATTTTAGCTGGTTTCCCAATCTAACAGACCAATAAACATCAAAACAGACCAGCCTGACCAACAACACTAAATCTCATGTTTTAGCAGGGAAATCAATACTTACCTTGTAAAACAGAAGAATGAAATTAATGGCAAAAGCGAGGAAGAGAGCCAACAACCTCATGTTGTAGAAATTTCTTGCAAAACAGTTCTGCAGAGAAAAGACATGATTTGCAGGTGTTCAGATCCATATGGTTGAGCATCTGTTAATACAGTGTGCTTACATTGTGCATCTGGAAAACAACAGAGAAGGAAACACACCAGAAGCTTGGTCTTCTGAGAGCTGATCATTTTCCAAACAGCCGATTCCTGGATTTCAGTTTCATCTGGATTTGAAGAGCTGAGCTTTCGAATTCTCCTCTTAGTCTTCTTTTCCTCTTTATGTTTATCCTCATCACTGCGACATTTAAATGAAATATCAAATGCAATATGTTAGTTTCAGATTGCTCACAAACAGCACATATTTTTATTTAGACAGCCATATTAATAAGCCATTCATTTTCCCCATACAAGCAGTGTAAATTTTAGATCCTGTTTTCCTCATGTATTCACAGTGAAATGCATTCACTCATTTGCATCCATAATATGGATTTTGTTATACCTGTAATGTCTTATAATGTACAGAGAGTTTTTATAAAGCAATATCAAACAAATTAAACTATTCACAAACAGGGTTAGGCAATAATACTTCTAATGTGCCGATTTGATGATCAACAAATATGTTTTATTACTGTTGATTACTATTTTTTTTCTGCAGTAACATAGTTTATATTAATGTAACAATCAGTTATATAAATGATTCAGGTCAGTATTTGAGACATCACATCAGCTGTGAGATGTTTTAGGAATCAAACTATTATTAGTCAAGGTGTATGGTTTTGATTCATACAATACATTAGGTCACTCATTAACATTACATAATTATGTCAAAATGAATTCTGAAATTATATTAAGTGTGAAGTATTGATAATTTTTCAGCAGCTTTCAACGGCATATTATTTTCACACCTTTTGAATTATTCAGGGTCTGGACACCCAACGTACTCGAGTACAATGAGAATATTAAAAGACTTTTTCAAATGTTCTCTGGGCTTCCTGTGGGGTATAGAAAATGATACGCTTGAAAAGTAAAAAAAAAAAAAAATCTGTACCATTCCCTGTTCAAATAGCAGTATTTTCTGTTTCCAAAGTTTTATCTCTCACCTGTCTGGAATACTTACAAAGCTTTCTTAGTCTCTGTATCCTCCTCATGGATTTCAACCTGTTTATAACATTAACGGACATACAGTAAATAGACACAAATGGAGACAAACTTAACATACATGTGTAAAAAAAAAATTCATTAGACAAAAATGTATAAAAATGAACAAAAATGTGATCGCTAGAGGTGTAACAGTATAAAAAAAAAATTTGGTTCAGACCTTCAGTTTTACTATTTGATATATTTTTCGTAAATATGTTTGTATGCAAACATAAAAAGCACAGGCAGTCTTTACAGGAATGTTATAACATTATGTCTTTACTCCAATTTGTTGCTGAAATACAATTTACACCATATATTTCATAACTTGATTTCATGACATACATAAAATAAATAATACATCACTAACAAATTTAGTAAAATATAACAAATATATATTCTAACATAGTGCAAATTCTTTGAGAGCTGCTCCATTTCATAATAATATCAGTGTTAGGTTTAAAGTATTGTTCATTTTTAGGTAATTTAATTACCTTTACTTATAATGTACATTAAAATGTTTTATAATTTGATACATATAATGTTTAACTTTTACTTTTTGCAGAGTAATTCTGTTTGTTAACTAAAGAACGTTATGTTTATTATTAAAATGCTCAAGTCTGAATTATCACAAAATAACCCTAAAGGGCCATGTTTGATTAATACTGACTATGTACTGAGATTTATAATGATTTTTATCAGTACTAAGTCAAGCTATTTCTTACTGAGTAATTACATTACTTTTCAGATCAAAATGTTAAATACAAAAATGTTAAATACAACATTAATGATTTAATAAGTTAATTATTTTTTGAGGTAACTGAACCAACACTAGATAAATGACTTAATTTCTTATAATGAAGATATATAAAATGTAAAGCTTCATATTAAGTTTCACGTCAAGTATAAATATGTATACTGTTACTCCCCGAATGGTCATATATGTCCACTTACTGGCAGCAATTAATGAACAACACTGTCCATTTATTGCACTCAAAAATGTAAAATGTCTAAATTTAAAGAAAACAACAACTAGTAAATAATACCATGATGGGATTAATTATAGTAAAAATGTATCATTTTTGTCATTTTTACGGAATTTTTAAGGAAGTATACATGGCAGTGTCATTTTCTCAATTATTGACCTGATATTTGGAGGTGTTTAGAAATTCATCCAGACTGGCACTATGGTCTCCACTCGATAATGTGTACTTTCCTCCTTGCCTCTTCAGACATAAGCCGAAAATATCTGTGAAGAGCTGTGGGTCCCTGGACACAGCAGACAGATCCAGACTCATGCCTCTGAGATTACCACGAGATGAAAACACACGTGCCTGATTGTCACTCTCCCTGAATGCATCTTGCACTCCTATAGCCTCAACCATGGTCGGATCCCGAAGGTCACCAAAAAGGTCGGTCAATTTCATCTCTTTAGCTATGTCAATAATCCATCCACTCAAGAAGATGTGGTAGAGCAGATAAAGGCAGAACCAGAGCAAGCCCAAAAGGGCATGAGAGATGAAAAGCAGAACGTTGTGGAATAACGAGAAGATGACTGATATTATACTCCTCATAGATATACTCTTTATGTGTTTTCTGATGTTCCTCACTGAGAAACAATTAAAGTCTCTGGTCATCCTTTTGTCTTCAGGTGGATTTTCTGCCTTCTCCACCTCTTTCTCTCCCTTGTCTTTCTTCACTTTCCGTTCTTCTCCACTCTCTGTACCAGATATTTGCGCGGCAAGCTGCATTTCAAAAATGGTGTCTTCGCAAAAGTTGACAAACAGCTCCATCTTTTCCTTCTCGCCTCCTTTATTCACGACATCAAAGATAAACTGCCGTTTGCTCTCCTTTACCTGAGAACATGAATTTGCAAAGGTTTTTCAAGAAACACATTAGCAGACCACAAAAGCACATTAGCCAATGACTGTTTCATACCTGTGGTTTCTCCCACTGTGTGCGGCTGGATTCGCTGATCTCAAAGTAGACTCTTTCGATCCGTTTCCCGCTGCCGAGGATTTCGATCCTTCCAAGATGAGGATGGAAATACTTAAGCACACTATCTGCTAGTTCCAGGAAATTCAGCAAGCGGGCATCATTGGGCATGTGCTCAGACAGGTTGGTCAGAAGAACGGCCATGTTGAAGCCAATTTCTTTGGCTGGTTCGTGAAAACGTGTCACAAAGTCTGGGTAATCCAGCAGCTCGCTTTCTGCCATCTCCGCACAGGATAACAGGAATTCAATCTCAGATTGAGAGTAGCGCTTGAACACTTCCATGGCTCGCTGAAAGTCTTTCTTGGAAATGAGTCCTTTGCCGTCTTGGTCATATTCACGGAAGGCTTCTGACGATGTGAGGTCTTTGAGTTTAAGGAACATATCGAAGAACTTGAGAATCATCTCCACATTGCTGGATGATTCTACCAGCATGTCTACCATCTGTTTGCCGATGGTTCCATTCACCACATTTCCTAGAAACACAAAGGAAGATCCATGTGCCTAAAATGACTGTAGGAATATTAGAACTAAATTGTTTGGTACAGAGATAAAATTTCTGTCTTCTTATGTTTTATGTATATATGTGCAGTGTTTTACCAAAAAAAAAACACAAATAGGGCAGCGTATGTGATGCAAACATCAGAAAGTACAAGTTTAGAAATCATACACTATGGTAAAAGTGTTTTGAGGTGATAACATAGCATTGGAATCCATGACTGCCTTGTGTGAACTTTCTTCTCAATTTTGAAACTTAAACATAGCTACCTTACTGAAGCAGTAATCTAACTGCAAATCGAAAACAAGCTTAAAAAAATTTCACACCTGGTTTCACATTCTCATTCCTTTGCACACCGATGTATTTGTAATTATCTAATATCATCGCAAATGTGCACTTTTGAGAATAAAGCTGATTGTGAATAATCCACGCATTACTCTGATTGCATACGTCATTCCCCACGATTGCACTGCAGAATCATTGTCAAACACAATCTTACATGTTGTGCTGAACTAAGGCATTGGCTAAAACACATGCAGGTTACTTTCATTTCTGAACCAATGTGCATCCAAGTCTCAAAGCAGCTTTCAAATTCAGGAAAATTGAGCCATAATTCCAGTACAACCAGACTCCGACCTCTTACTACAGGTATTCTTGTGTTGATTTCTCCGGTACACTCTCAGGTCAGCATGACAGCTTTCACATTACCAGTTATTCATGCAAACTGTGCCCTACATTGAACAGCCGGGAAACAGTACTATATACTGATATTAGTATATTAAATTAGCATGTAATTGGCACATTTTTCCCTGGCGGAAAACTTTCTCTTACCTTCAAGCATGGAAAGCAGCATTACCACCATGTCTTTCTGTAAGTCCATCAAAGCCTTCAGCAGCTCTATTTGGCTGGAATCCTGCAGACACACGAAAAAAAAGACTTTTATCCCTTTGAATTTCCCAAATTTGTACTTTGCAATGAATAAATTAGCACATGAGATTTTGAAGTAATTTGTCCATAGGCTAACCCGAGAAAGCTTCATCTGCATATGGGCAAACACATGAAGGAAGCCGACTACAGCGTCCCATAGACGACTATGAGCCAAACTCTGCTGGTTCCCTGTACACGGACCCTAAATCACACAATGAAAGGTTTAAACTGGTGTTAGTTAAAGAGATTAACTGATTCACAAGCATTTGTTTTGGGACAGAAGCAGCAAAGTGTGGTGACAGGCCTCTTAGAAGTATTTATTCCAAATAAAATATTACGGAGGAAATATAATGACACAGGGTTCTTAAAATATTACTTACCTCTTCAATCTGACCTAGCAGATTTACAGTTTACCACACAAGCCCCATCCCTGCTGAGCCATTTATTTGTGTGCATTTACCTGAACGTATTCGGTGAGAGTGTTGAACACCTGCTTGGCCACGCTGATGGCTTTGGAGAAGTTGTGCTGACCACGCTCATCAATCACATCCTTCCCTGAATAATACCAGTAGAAATCGCTGATGGACTCCTGCAGATATGAGACCATCCATCATTCTCGGTATCAGACAAACGAAATGGAGGTGGCCTGTCAGCGGCGCATGGTTTATGGAAACATTATTGGGCTACAATCTCTGTCTCACTTTCTCCATTCTGAACATGCTGAAACTCTCAAACCACTTACAGCAGCAAACATGCATTTATTTTAAGTCCTGTATATTACAGCCAGGTGAAATGAAAAATGTAAGAATCTGGTGCTTGGGGATGAGTTATGGGGCTTGCCTGGACCCTCAGCAGATAATCCACAGTGGAGATGATGATGTTGACCGTTGTGTTGTTTCCAGTTTGAGTCCTCAGGTAATTCTGGAAGTCTGTGGGGGAAATTTTAAGACATCAATTACGTACTGATTTCTGAGCCAGACTACTATGAGCAAAATAGGGCTGTCAGTAGACCACATTAATCAATAATGAATTGTTTTATTTGGTTTAGTTTACACTATTAATCAAATATTCAGAATTTGCAGGTTGTTTTATCTATCACAGTACTAAATTTATTTATTAATTTAGTTTATTATTATTATTTATTTATTTATTTATTTTTGCTCATAGGTTATATCTAAAAATTGTCAAATTCTGAATAAAACTAAATTCCATTACAAAATACTGTAAATATTGTTAGAAGTCCCATGTGGATCTGATTTGCTCTGAAAGTCAAACATTTTAAAAGACTTGACTTTAAACTCATGTAAGCTATGACATCGTCTTGCTTTTTACTACAAAGACGCAGTTTTCGCGCGTCAGTAACATAGTAAACAATGTAAACAACAGGTCTCCAGAAGAAACGGTGACAAACAAATGAATAACCATTCATAATTCAACACTATTGTGTCGGTTGACTAAATGTGTTCCATGGAATGTTGTTCTTACCTTTCAAAATAAACCGTGATGTACAGCAACGAATGTGTGTGTGTCTTGTTATTAAGATGATATGTACTCCATATCTAATAAGCGTTTTCTGTACAACTTACACAAATTTAGCAAATACATTCTTTATAAGCTTCCCATTAACAAACAACTAGCTACAATGGCTGCTTGAGGGTTGTAGCTTTAGATTGATGTATAGTTTGTCAATATTACTCGTGTTCTTTTTGATGTAATCTATTCATAAACACTGACATGTGCAAAAACAGCGCCCCAGTGCGTCCACGTCCTAACGCTGGCTAAGAGGTTGAAGTTTCTTAAATGTCTAAATTATTTAATATGCTTTTTTTTTTTACAGTTTACATGGCTGCTAAGATATATTGTGTATTCAGATGTATTCAGAGTGTGTGATGTGTAAATTAATGTATAATTAATAAAGTTCTAATATAATTTCTTGGTCACTGCATTTACATTACTAATTTTGCGATTTTTGGATTATTCTATTAAAGTTACAGTAAAACTGCAATATTGTGAAATATTATTATAAAATTGTGAAATATTATATATACAAGTAATTAATTTTAATTTAAATGTAATTTTAATGTAAAGTTACAGTATAGGTAAACATAACAGTAATACTCTGACATTTTATTACAATCTAATGTTCTACATTTTTCTTTATTTTAAAATTTTATTTGGATATATTTTTATTTATTTTAAGTGTCAGCATCATTATTGCACAAAATGTCACTTGAGTCAAATCCTGACATGTGGGATCATTTGTTTTTAGCACCATACCTTTTTATAGTCTTCATTCAAATTCATCCAAAAATGCCTTATTTATAGTATATATGCTTCACTTACTGACAACAGTAGGTAAAAGAATGCCATGCACAATTAAAAGGCATTTGTTCTAACCAGAATTATGGCCTTCACAAAGAAGCTGGAGGAATCGGAAAAGATCACAGGTCAGCTGTTCATCTGCCATTACTCTATCGCCTGAGAACGAGAGACAGAAGGAGAAAGCAAAACACAGTACAGTCAAATCAATGTCAATAAAAAGAAAACTCAGCCTATTCCGATGGATTCATTTGTTGTTCAAAGCTGCGCTAGATGTCAGAGATGTACCTGAATTGTCCTCCGCGCCTACTCCTAAACTCTCCGCTTTGATCTGCCTCTCAAACGCGTTCAAATCCAGCACACTGTGACACGCAGAATCACAAGAGCAACATCAAACACACACAAACTAACACAGGCACTTCCAATTATAGTCAAGAGATCAGATTGAAAGAGTGGAAGTGATGTAAAACGATGTTCTTTTCTCTTGATTACACCAAGAAACTTTGAAAATTTAACACAGGAGGTAGGTGACGGGTGATAAATGAGTGAACAAAGCACTTCTGCACTTTTAGGTGGTTAGAGCAGCTGTTTTCTGTCTCACAATGCATTAGCAAATAACAGCTGAACCTGCAAGACTGCATTAGGCCGGCCAGACTGTGAAAGAAGCCCACATCTCTCTTCCGCCGCAGGTAACCCAGCATTTTCTAGACAGAACGAACATGAAGAAACTCTTATATGAAAGTTGGGTTTGGTGTGAAATGTCAGAGCTTTGGGGTTTGGTGTTATCGTCTGAACATATCTGTAATCCAACATGACCTTTTCAAACGTACCTGCTGGACAGACGTGTTTCCTCCATTCAGGATTGCAATGCCCAGCTTCAATGTGGCTGCTACCATAGGCCCCATATCACCTGGTTTCAAATATCACATCCAACTTAACAGCGTAACATTTGAGGGTTGACAATAATAAAAGTCACAGCCAGCTGACTCCAGATATCAGGATAAAGATATGAATGGTGCCCTGTGTCTCTGACCAGGGCTTTTCAATCTTTTTCATGCCAATGACATCCTTGCGAAAGGACACTGTTCCCTAAAGGTATGTTAAAGTTAAAACACTGGTATTTTATTGTATAAAAATTGACAGTAATATACATATTTGATCAAATGGAACATTTAATAATGAACTAAGTTGATTAAATAATTACACTTGTTGAGATTTTTCTTTAACAAACTTGACAAAATTATTCACCTGTTTTTTTTTGTTTTTTTTAATGGTACTTTAAATAGAGTATATTTTCATTCATAAATAACCATTCACAAGGTATTACAAAAAAAGAAACTGTTGATTAAAGCATTTTATTCCTATTAATTTATAATTAACATAAAAAATTTACTCACTCATTTTCATTCGGGTTATTCTCTGCTTTATCATTGGTTACACACAGGAATGAACCGCCAGTTTATAATAAACATTTAATATAATCTATTATATTATAATATAATCATACAGTATATACTATATGTTTTTTAAATTGTAGTTTAAATAGAGTATATTTCATCCATAAAAGACCATGTACAAGGTTTTACAAATCATATGTCATATTTACAAATCATATTTATAATCATATATGTATACTATATGTTTATTAAATGGCAGTTTAAATAGAGTATATTTTCATCCACAAATAACCATTTACAAGGTTTTAAAAATCATATATCATATTTAGAATCATATTTATACTGATAAATACTATATGTTTTTTTAAATGGTAGTTTAAATAGAGTATATTTTCATAAATAACCATCCACATGGTTTTACACAAAAAAATGTTGATTAAAGCATTTTTTGTTATTACTATATAATAAACAATAAAAATTTACTCACTCACTTTCCTTTGGCTTATTCTCTGCATTATCATTGGTTGCCACAGCGGAATGAACCGCCAATTTACAATGAAAATGTAATATAATCTATTAGAACATATTATATATTTAATTATAGTTTGGTTTTGTCATGTGAAACTATTAATTTCAAAGCAGATTTGAAACATTTAAAAAAAAAAATTACTGTTAAAAATTGGGTTGCCAAAAGAATAAAACGTTTGATTAATCTCATAATTTACAGTATATCTGTTTATAATATTTATAAAAATATTATAAAAATGTATAAAATCAAATTCGATGTTAGAATTACACTTACACTAAAAATACATTTAATATCCTAACATCATTTGACAGCCCAGTTTTGTCCCTGTTCTCGTGGGTTGCTTGAATGTGCTGGATGTGTTTGACTGATACCTCTGCTGGTGCTGAGCTTCTGTAAGATCATCTCAGCAGCTCCACGATCATGAAGTCGAGCCTGCTGATACAGAAGCCTCTGCTTTTCCATCTCTTTTTCCTGAGACAATTAACAAGTTAATCAATTCACAAAAAAAAAAAAAACATACCAGCTGTTGCTCAAGCCTTTTTTACATAATAAATAAACCAATACAGTACAAAAATGTGTCAGTATTCTCCACTATATCAAATTCCAACTCTTTCTACTACACTATCAATTAAATCTATAACAAATCTTGGTCCTTTCAGATTCCATTCATTTACATTGTGTACCTCAAATGATTTCAGGCCATCTTCATCCTGCTCTTCCTCACTTTGACAGCTCTGCAATACACTTACAGTTTAATTTGTGGTTGTGGCAAAAGGAAAAGCATCGTTTAGAGGGTCCCAGCAGTGCTTCTCACCTTGGCCATGATATCGGCATAGCACATGTACAGATCATCCTCCTCAAGTTTACTGTAGACACAGACAATAAGAGTAAACCATGAGGGTTAAAGGTGACATCGGATTAAATTTTCACTTTAGTTAGTTTTAGTTTCTGCTGTGTCTGTCGGTTCAGACAAGTAAAAAATGCAGCTTGTTTTTTAGAAGCTGAGTGGATTTGTGTGCCATAACTGAGCTGTTTAAATTTCATGCTGGTTTATACGCAACAAGCTAGTTCTTTCAATATGCCCGCCTTTCAACTAAGTGGCTAACAGCAGTGCCTCTCATTTCTCTGCATTTGAACAATAGAGTGACTTCTCTGCATTTGGCAATACGGAGCTGGACTTGCATCAAAATTACATTTATGCCTACAATTTATCTAAAAGCTGTAAATAGTTTTATGTCACTGATTTGCGTTTAATTACAATTAGCAAACACCAGTTTCAGCTCACTCGTGTTTAGAATCATCATCCTTCATCATCCTTCCAGCTCTCACAGGAGAGCTGTGTTTGTCAGTGTGTTGTTGTTGGTTTACAACCAGCTCAGAAACTGCAGCATTTGGAATACATTTTACATTGATAAGGGTGGGCTGCAATGTCAAACAATGATGAATTAAAAACAGCAATTATTTGCATGGATGAGGACTTGGTGCAATCTCGCATTTTGTCATCATAATGTGGAAACAGCTTCAAATACTCCATGTCAGTCATACAGACTAAAGTCAGCTGGAGCACAAGGATTGGTTGAGAGCTGTGTGTGTGCTGCGCTGGTTTAGCTACTCCTGAAGAAATTATCCTTCAGCCTCAGAGAGGGTCGGCGGAGCAGCAGCTCATTTAAAGAGATATGAAGCAAAATGACTGTGTGGACTAAGGTGTTTTGATAGGGTAAAAAGGGTGTTTATTTACCATTGATAAATTTAACCAAAGTAATTTATAGATTTACCACTAAGATCTTGAAGAATCATATCAACTTCTGCAAAATGGGCATGCAATGTCACATTTAAGAGTCACTACACAACTACTTTTATTTCCAATTTCACATCTCTTAGAAAAAAAATCACAATATGAACTGGACATAAATGTAGTTTTAGTATAGAGTAGTCATGATTTTTTTAACTAACACACATGCTAATTGCAATTAGCTGTGAGCAAATTTATGGTTTGTGCCTTATATGAGACAAGATATTGAGGTTGCTTCCAATGTATAAGGTTTTGTGTTAAAATGCTTGTTCGTTTGTTATTATTTTTGGTTAGTCTTGATCTACATGCAAACACATATGCATGAATTCATCACAGACAAGAAAGCATGCACACAAACCTTCTCTGAGTCAAGGCACATTTACTGAAGAGATTGATAAGCTGATGAAGTGGATCAATGCTGTTTCTCTGCTCTGCTCCCTTCTTCTGGATCTCTACATGAGCTGCTTTCTGATGGGTATAAATGTATTCCTATTACTATATAAATCAAAAAGGCTCAAGGTGTGTGTATATATATATATATATATATATTTATATATTATAATTCACATATATTTTCTATTGTCAGTTTCTTATATTCTAGATAAAAGTCGACAAAAAATGATATATAATTATATTTACACCATATCATGTATGTTGTTGATAACAGCACACAATAATGTAAGTTAATTTGAGGTGTGCCTATGTGTAATTCAAACTGCAATAAGGCATGTGATAGTCTCAACCCGTAATGATAATTGTACTCATAAATCGAAAAACTGCTATTCTAAAAATCCATTACAAAAATTCACAAGAGAACTTGCTGTGAATTAGCCTTCGGGATTGGCCTGCACAATGATTGAACAGCTCAACCAGGGAACAGAGCCAATCAGAAACACACTCACAGCCAGATCTTCAATTAGCCTGTCCTCAGGTGAGTCATTCTCAGCCTTCAGCCAGACTCGCTCATAACCCTGCAGGAAGAGGTTCACCGCTCGGTGCCTGAGCAAAAAGACAAATCTCACACTAAAAGCAAGCAATTAATTTTGGTTTCAGCACATTGAAACATAAGGAAGATGACAAAATAGCCTTTTTATCAGGGTTAGTTCAACAGCATTGCAGTTCAAAAGTATTTCTCCAGCCTTTCGGCTTTTATAAGTTGGGTAATTCATAATGCAATATAAAAAATAAATGGGCTTGCCATAACTCTTTCAGCAGCTAACCTGGGGAGATTGTACAAAGGAGCCATTCTTAAGCAGGCAACTACAGCGCGTTTCCTCTGCTTAGACAAAATCTTATACCACACTGGCCTCTTCATCTTCTGAGGGTGCTCCACCTGACAGAAAACAACCAAGATGTAACCCAATTACTACAACAGAGCCACACAAACACTTATTTTCCTAAAATTTTCACTGAACTGCGCTGGTTCATTGTAAATGTATTTGTGGGCTGGGTGCAAATTCTCTATCTCTAAATACAGTATACACTTTAGGATAAATACTAGCACCTTGCAAAATAGCTAGTAAAATATTATTTACTATCATCATGAAGAAATTAGTTATTAGACAATTCAGCATTTATTCATTTAAAAAAATGTTTTAAATCTTCTCTCCATTAAACACACTTGGAAATGTTTGAAAAATAAATTTAATTTCACAGGAGGGCTAATCATTTTGTCTTCAACTGTATATAGTTTCTGTACTTTCTATATACTTATATACTTATATAGAACTTTCTTTCTTCAAATCAATTATGAAAGGAAATGCACCAGAACCTTGTAGTACTATCTTGTCCTTAAACTGAAAAATAAAACCAAAATCTGGCATCATATTAGCATTTGATTTTTTGAGTTGTGTTTCTCTAAAAACAGCTAAAGGCAACACTAGCACTAGTTCACCGAATGCAACATTCTGACATTATTTACTGTGCAGCTAAAATAATCCACAGCACCTATAGTCCAAAATAAATGAGAATTTTTTAAATAACATAAATCTTTCATGGGGTTTTTAAAAAGAATAATCAACCCAAACATTATAGCTACATCTATTTGCATATGGTAACATTGCGTCATCAATCAGCATTCATAATCAGCTTCAGAAATGAATTTCCAGTCTAACCTGATCGAGGTGGAAAAGAACACGAGCGATGCTCAAGATCCTCTCAACCCTGAGGGGATCTACTGATTTTTCACACAGATCCTGGCAAAAAAAGGAATTATGAAACCAAGTGAGGTCAGGAGACAGAAATAGCATTTTTCACAGGACATTATCTTTCACAGGCTGTCCTGCTGGTTCACCTGTTGTAGGGTGCTGTGAATGTATGCCCGGACCTCATCTTCTGTGTCCCTCTAGAAACAGACAAATGTTTCAAATGAAAATATTTTCAAGATGAAAAAAGACTGATTTGGAAACATTGTCATTATTAATCAGTATGAGCTAGTGTACCTGAGCAAAACGGCTTTTGGCATGGCTGACCAGGCCCTGATCACCATGGCAACATCCATTCATGGCAACAGAAAGGAGTTTTTTGGGGGCCGCCACAATGAGAGAGGTGTGTGTGGAGTAACGATCAGCCTTCCTCTTCACCTTCCTCCTCTCCTGGCTGAACACTCCTCCCTAATGGAAAAATCATACAATTTAGATTCATTCAATATTATTGAACAGCATGTTTGGATTGAATATTGATGTGTCCATTTATTAAAGTCACTCCAGAGCTCATTGTTTACAGACCAAAGATGAATTTCTTTTCAAAGAATAATATGAAAAATGGGGACAAAACAAATGCAATCAGGAATGAGAATAACTACTATAACAGAACGTGGGTTTCTACAAAGACAATAAAGGCTAGAATTAAAAGGACCGGAAGAATAAATTAATATGGTATAAATAAAATCACAATAAACCTTATTCATTCTGCTTTTGCTGCTGTTCACCAGGAATGCCATGTTGTTGATTTCATTTTGAACCACAAAGTTCTGTTCTTCCCATTTGAAATTCTAAAGAGAGAAAATGACATTTGAAAAAAAAAATTAATTAATTAATTAAAAGATTAAATAAGTGCGATGAATTTACAAAAGGAATAAAAGTATGTCAACAAAAAATAATCTGTGTCCACTAGGGGTGATAGCCTTTTAAGAGTTCTGTTTTCACTGATATATACAGTACATAATTAATCAAGAAATGAAAAGAGATATTGCAGTCACAAACGATTTATTAATTTAAAGCCAATTTTAAATAACTGAACTGATTAAGTAAAACAAGGCAATAAAATAATATGAAGATGGGGACAAATTTATAAATCATATTTAAAATATCTATTCTTTTCTTTCATGTCATTTCTTTAATGTCATTTAAGACATTTTAGCTGCAAATTATTACGTTTCAGGACGTTTTAAATTTAACCCAAACTCATTTATTAATACAGGAGAAAATTTTAATTGATGATATGATGCCTTTAATGGGATCATGATGTACCTCATCATGATCCCATTATGTTTTATTTTGTACTGTTCTCTAAGGTCCACTAATAAAGTTTTTACATAAAAGAATAATCAAAAATTTTAATTATTTTGACAATTTTTTCTGGTGTTTTGACCCCACATCAGACCACTCTGTTTGAATGGGTGTAGCGAACTGTAGGCTCAGAAGTAAACACCCACAGCTGTGATTGGCTAACAGTGTTGCATATTAATATGGCTGAACAGGCAGTGAAGTAGAAGTAGCCATTGATCTTCTAAAGGAGGCGGGGCTTATCCTGCCAGAGTAGAACATTCCATTCCCTGTCATTTTAGCAGACTGCCTTCAATATTAGCTGTTTATAGATTAACAACAAAGTTTTTAACTCTGAAACGTACAGGGTGATTTTATAATACTGTCACCTCCTCTATATCAAAAGAAATTTTGGTTTCTCATTTCATGACCCCTATAAGAGGTAGATATTAGATTTCAAATATCATAAATGCTCACATGTGATTTAGCCCAGAAAATGAACACTTCAGCCACAAGGGAGAAAAGCTTCTCAGCATCTGCATTCACCTCGCTCAGCCAACTCATTCTGACGAATATAAAAAATTAAACAGTGTCAGTAATAAATAAGTAGGCAATAAAGAAAAAATACCTTTTTAAACCTAACACTGCATCGTTTCTCACCTGTGGAGGTCTACAAAAGGAATAAGCAAAGGGTAAAACGCATAGATGTCTTGAACTAACACGGTAAACCTCTCCTGGATGTCTAACTCCTGCTCTGAGACATCGCTACGCCCCTCCGTCTTCAAATGCTCCTCCTCCAGCAGCACTGACTCCGCCCTCTTCCTCAACTTTCCCATCAGAGGCAGGAAGTGGCTTTTCAGAAGGTGTGGCTCTGCCTTGCTGATGATGGGCTGGCCGAATACTAGAACAAATACTGTGTTACTTCTTGCATTTGTGTTATTATTTGGATGGTTGTTCGTTTATCACATTAGGAACTCTGATAACTCACTCCTCTAGAGGGACTGACTCACCTGCGAGGCGTTTCATCCAAGCACTGTCTGAAGTCCCCAGGTGAGCGTGGATGATGGACAGGATGTGACCCAGTAGGGCATTAGCGTGTTGGGGTGTGACAGAGGAACAGTGGCCCTCCTGGGATGCCTGGTTATCAGCTTCACCCCATCGAGACACATAACTGCATAGTAGCGGAAGCGTGACCTCTGTCACCCTCAATAAAAGGGCGTGGCGAGCCGCTGGCCCTGCCCCTGCCAGCTCCTCCACCTCTGAGAAAGCCTCATGCAAATTGGGGAGGAGCTTACAGGCTCTCTCATCTAGAAAAAAAGCACATTGACATCCGTGAGGAAAAAACTGCATGTGGAAGAGTGAGTGTTTGCACGTTTGCGTGTTTTGCTGAACTTTTCTTGCCTATACCTTCATTACTCAAAGTGTCAGAGTGAGAATGAAGGTCATTCAGCTCCAAGAAACACACTGGAAAGGCTGCAGATAATGCGGCCAGACACTCTCCCAAGACCGACCTCTGCCTATCAAAACAAAGATAATGGCTGATTGACAGCTGAGCTGTAAACCTAGACATGAGCTAATAATTGTGGAGCGCACAAGTTTTAAAAGGAAAAAACAATCAGAATGAATTAATGAGAGGCAAACACCCAAATTGCCACAATGTGCTGAGGATGACAGATTTGTTAAACGGTTAGTTAAACCAAAATTGATTTATTTTCACCATAATGTCAGTTGAAATCTGCATGATGTTTTTGTTTTCAGTAGATTAATTCAGATCTCATATTAGATCAGCTATTTTCTGCACAGTCCATAGTGACCATGTACAAATTATTATTATTATTATTATTATTATTATTATTATTATAAATGGCATAAAGTGGTTTATACAACTATATGAATATATTTAATGACATCTGATGAGAAAAGCTGTTGGTATCAATAAATTTTCTTTATACTGTTGATTCTTTGTGCTCAAAGACAATTGTTTGGCAAGTTTGGGGAGCAGGTTTTTTTTTTTTTTGGTCACAAAAATACAGAAAGCGTGCAAAGAGATATTTAGAGAATCCTTCAAAAGCAAAGTACATTTTTTAAGAAAAAGATTTTTATTCACCAACTGATCCAAAATGACAAAAAAAACAGTACATTTACCATGTTACAAAAATGTCTTAGTGCTAGTTTATTTGATATTTATTCATCAAAGAATCTTGAAAAAAGTATGTAATGTTTCTACAAAATCATTAAGCAATGCTATTATTTTAATAATAACAACAATAAATGTAATGTTTTGAGAACCAAACCAGTACATTAGAACTATTTCTGTAGGACCACATGACACTGAATGAATAAATTACATTCAAAATATATATTTAAATAGAAAAGCTATATTTTTAAGTGTTTTGCAATATCACTTATATATACGATTTTTCAATAAATAATTTCTAGCTTGGTGACCATAAGAGACTTATTTTTAAATGCATGTGATAAAATGCAAGACCCTTTCTAAAACCCTTGTTAAAGACATGCCCTATATTCCTGTTTCAGTACAAGAATAACAGCATATAGGTTTGGAATGACATGATGGAAAGCAAAGAGTGACAGACCTTTCAAAGAAGAAAGAATCTCTAAGTGATAGAGTGTTACCTCTCAATAAAGGTGCCGCTGCAGGTGCCAAGGATGTAGAGACTGCTTAGGATTCTGTAACAACAGGACTGCACTTCATCCACTAAAAGAAAAATACACATTATAGATTCAAAAAACAAATCTGTTCTTCTAGCGTTTTATCCGAGCGCTCTTGCATCCTTACTGATAGGCTACGATTCATCCCGACTGCGTGTGAGATTTATTCATATAATACAGTCGAATTGCAAAAGAGGAGTAAACTGTGTGAAATTCCTTCTAATGAAATGCTAATCAGTTCACAGAGCGCAGAAATGTACAGTATGAATGATTCAACACATGATGCTGCTGTTCTATAAACATATTCTTATCGCAGTAAAGCCTGCTGTAGTCCCGTCGAGTGGCATAAACAGCATTTTCTTTTGCTCGTACACTTGTGAAGATTATTGTTTATGGAAGTAATATAAGGTCATGTTCAAGAAGCAAATTCTTAGATTACAGAGTGTGTGAAGTCTGAATGCTGTTGGACTTGTGGTGAAACAGTGAATGTTTTTTCACAGTCGGTTTCTTTGGATTTTTATACATTTAAAAACTTTTACTGAATCCACAAACTAAACCTAGAGGGAGTCGTCACCTCTTTAGAGTTCATAAAAGAGGCCTGTCTAGGCATTTTGCCTGCACTGCGTATTCCCTATTAAAATATACACCAGGACACACATGCCCTTGATCAAATATACTGTAAGAAGGTCAAACACAGGGCCCTATATATTACACTACATCCTGTGCAGACAGGAAGTCAAGAGCCAGTCTAATTGGCAAAACAGAAGCGGAAAGTGAAGTGATCTGCTACATTTTTCCACAACCTCCATTTATTTTCCCTTCATCTGTTCATTCATCATAGGACAGGCTAATCTATTCATTATTCATCCAATTAGCTGCTGCCGTTTCTTCCCCGCATTCGGCCCTGCTCTCTCTTACGGATCAGTCTGGCTCCGCTTTGCCTCTGGGAGTCGTGCTGGAAGACGGCGCTGAGCACCGGGATTAGGGCAGTGGTGGTGTATGTTATAAGCTCAGTGTCGCCCTTGTTCTGGGATCGGTTCAGGCCGTCCCAAGTCACGTTTTCCACCATCAACTCCAGATCCTCTGCTGCAGCTTCAAAGAACAACCACAGCGACACTCTGACACATTCGCTGGTGGTTTTCATTAGCATCCTAGAGATAAACAGGCAAATTAGAGTGACCAATAGCTTCCTAATATAAATAAAAATAGTTGTTTTCATCATATACATTACACCAGCGATTTAATGTTTTTTTTTTTTTTTCTGTATTTTTATGATTAAAACACTGTAAAAACAAATATTGTGAAATATTATTATAATTTCAAATAACTGTTTATTCAGCGGGCGACGCGGTGGCGCAGTGGGTAGCACAATCGCCTCACAGCAAGAAGGTCGCTGGTTCGAGCCTCGGCTGGGTCAGTTGGCATTTCTGTGTGGAGTTTGCATGTTCTCCCCGTGTTCGCGTGGGTTTCCTCCGGGTGCTCCGGTTTCCCCCACAAGTCCAAAGACATGCGCTATAGGTGAATTGGGTAAGCTAAAATTGTCCGTAGTGTATGTGTGTGAATGAGTGTGTATGAATGTTTCCCAGTGATGGGTTGCAGCTGGAAGGGCATCCGCTGCGTAAAACATATGCTGGATAAGTTGGCGGTTCATCCCGCTGTGGCGACCCCAGATTAATAAAGGGACTAAGCCGAAAAGAAAATAAATGAATGAATGAATGTTTATTCAGCTGCCAATACTTTAGTCTTTGATGTCATATAACATATCCTTCATCCTAATATGCTGATTTAGTGCTCAAGAATTTTTTTTTAATTATATTTAATGTTACATTAAACATTAACAGGATTTGCTGCTTAATATTCTTTTTTTAAGAATATTTTATGAACAGTAAGAGTAACTGTTGGGACTGTATTTTCCTTACATAATTTTTAATCAATCTAACAGTTCTGCTGAATAAAATTAATAAAACTATATATATAATTAGCTTAATTAAAAAGCTAAATTAAGTGAATACTGAACAGTCTAGCATGCAGTTTCTCTGACTATAGAATCATTAAGTGGAGTTTTATGAACTAATTTCGAGAGGATTACGTGCTATGATTGATTGCGGCTGGTCCTACATCACAGTCATTGGTAAACCAATCAGGTGAATCCTAGCTCTCAATAAATAGCCCAGTTTGTTTTACTTCCCGTATCTTTGTTTTTGAAGAATCCCCCCATCCACCCCCTTTCCTCCTTTACCTTTACCTCTCGAGACCTTCCTAATCTCGGACCCCCTTCTATGCTATACAACCAGGCAGGAGCCCTGGGCTCCGAGCTAACGTTTCTCTATCGGGACAGCATGCCAAACCTGCAATCAGAATCAAGTAATAGCTAAGTGTGAACTCTTGAAATACAATTTCCTAAATTTAGTGATTCTTTGGTATTTTCCATTTAGTTGCACTTTTTAAATGCATTATGGGATTTTGATATTTGTTCTGAAAACTTTTTGATTTTGAACATTTAAAACTATACAGTTTAAACTCTAATGATTTTAATTCACATTTTTAGAGCTTTGAAAAAAATATTTTTAAAAAGAAAAATATTGTAAAAGAAATAATACATTAAGAAACAAATCTGTAAAACAACAGAAAATGTACAGACAGACATTCATTTAAAACGGCAAAAAAGTTGTATTTTTAATTTTATAAAATTTATTTTTTATTTTTATTTTTTATTTCAAGTAATCAATGCACTCTAAAAAGGTTGGGTTGTTGTAAGCCAAGGTTGGGTCAAAAATTGGGTTAAAAGTGTAATTTGAGTTTTGTCCATATTTGACCTAACGTTGGGTTAAGACAGCCCAGCATTTTTAGAGTGTATAATTAAATCTATCATTCCATATTTAAATAGTACCTAATTTACAGTTTAATTGATTTTCATTTTGTAATTGATTTCTCAAATGATTAGCAGACAAAATTTCCCACACAATAAAAAAAAAATAAACCTGTAGTAAAAAAAATTTTTTTCTTGTATATCAGGTCAACAAACACATGCTGTGGTTTTCATTACCTTCCATCCAGGGATTGTGCCAAGATTTGTAGGCAGTTCACCAAAGCAAGGGCATCATTTCCTAAGAGGAAACATGGCATTGAGCTCAATGCAATCCAGCCAGTAAAATGCACAAGCTCCTGATTTATGTTTTCGTGGAGGATGGGTTAATAAAACTAATGAGGTATGCAAGCATTCACCTCAACACGACAAGACTGGGTTGAGTGAACAATGGCAGAGGATAATGCTAAGAGAGCATGAGATGAATACAAAGTGCTTCCAAATTAAAAGGGTTTCTAGCAAAATAATCAAAAGCTGCTTTTAATAAAACAAAATAAAAATCAAAAAACAAGAGTGAAAAGGCTATGAAAAATGACATTCATCCACACCAAACCTTACCAAAGATAGAGATTCTGCGCCTGGCTAGAGTTCCGAGTTTACAGAATAAACTAGGAAAAAAACAGGAGAGAAGACAAGAGTGAGAGAAGGAATGAGGGAAATGGATGGAAAAAAAACAAGATAGATGGAACTGAAAATACATAATGACAGAGTAGCAAAGGTGAACATGGAGACACAGACATGCAATCAGCCATGTGTGTAATGTGCACACACACACACACATTAACTTGGCTATCTAAATGGGGACATTACATATACTTCTGTTGTTTTATACAGCCTGTGAAAAATCTTTTGGGATGTCTTGATTTGAAAAAAAAAATATTGTAACATTTAAAAAAAAC
>CAIGQV010017386.1:17156199-17197910 GCA_903798115.1 Danio jaintianensis | reverse complement strand
GTGCTTCACACAGGTGAGTGGGCTTGACAAGCCACCTGTAGAAACTCACTCTCTCTCTCTCTCTCTCTCTCTCTCTCTCTCTCTCTCAAAAAAAAAACCCTTCCCCGTCCTTACTCTAGCAGTAAATTCTCTGAGCACAAACTGTTCCTTTGTATAACTAGCACTTCTTGTGTGTACTGCCTCTTCTTGTTGAATCGCTAAATGCCTCCTCAATTGTAAGTCGCTTTGGACAAAAAGCATGTCCTAAATGACTATGTAAATGTAACTACTTAATTCGTGAACCCAGTATAAAAGTGTCATTATCTCCGCCTGTTGCCCTTAACATGCATCACTGATTTCATTAAAAATGAAAGCGGGGAAAACTCTTGATAAAAAAATACCCTTATATGTGTGGACATGGCCTTAAATGGCTATAATGGTATCATATGATCAACACAAAAAAGCAAGGTCAAATATGCTGACCCGCACACTGCCAGAAGACAGTCCTGTATGGCATCTCTCTGGGCCTTGGTGAGTCCGCTGGCTTTAGACAGGCTGTAGATGCCCTGCAGGAGCCCGTCCACCGGCCCGCTCCGTAAAGATGAGGAGTCACAGAGCAGAGACGAGTACTTACTTAGCAATGGCAGAACGGCCACACATAGGTATCGATTGATGGCCAGTGCCATGTCTGTTCCACCTAAACCCGTCTGTAAACAGAAAACACATTAAGTTATTAAAGGAAAAAAAAAACGTTGGTAATATATATTTGTAATAATAAATGTTTGCAGCAGACATGATGACATTTGAAGGCTTGTAAGATAACTAAAGATGGAATAAGCAATATTAGAAAACGCAGTCAATCAGCAGTAAGGGGCGTGTCTAGTAACTATAGCGAATATATCAAAAAGGGGTGGTCTTGAGTTACAGGCACGTTTGTTTTGGTACTTTCAAATAACAACATCCTCTGGCAAAATTTGTTTACTGCACCTTTAAGATTAGTGTAATGGATGCTGAAAATTCAGCTTGTCTCATCAATAAATAAATTAATTTTAAAATATGTGGAAAACAGTACTGGAATCAATCATTTTTTTATGTATCGACAGTTTATGTATACACAACAACAGTTAAAGTTATTTTCATTCATTTTACTGGGTGATTTTACAGGAATTATTATGAGACTCAAATTTCATGTCTAGATTCTGTCTTCTGTCATTGTCTTCAGTTTTACATTACCGGATCTACAAAGCAATGGTATGACTTGTTTTAAAGGTTGCTGAAATTATTGCTTTTTTCTGTTGCACAGAGTTGTTGAAACATGTTGAACAGACTGAGCGGTTGCAATATGTAGAACTAAGAATGAAACCCCCTTTGAACCCCCTTAACCTTTACTTTGGCATCTACTGCAGGGTTGGACCCTTAATTAGATGGGTCAGACCCCACATGCTCTAGAAATTATAGTAAACAAACGACTTATATTTCAGCTTTGTTCCTCACACAGAACTATTGTTTGACTTCAAAGGTCTTGTAATACAGCACAAGAGTAGAATGTACTGCTTTGGTGATGTTTTATGACATTTTTGAAGATCAAGATTACACTATATGGAAAAAGGCACCACAGAGATCTGAAACAGTTACTTTGAAAATTACTTTTCTCAGATGAAATAAAGGTCATATGGGTTTGAAATGACATGATAACATTATTTAAATTTGACAGAACATTTACCTACATGAAATATCTCTCCACTTACAGTATCCATGTTAACAGCAGCTTTCAGATCCGTCAAGAAACCAAACTCCAGTAGACGCAGCAAGAACTGCTGATCCTGAACTCCATAAACCCGGTCCAAAAACAGCACCATGGCTGCTTTGTGATCCGGACAAAACATCCGAGACATGTCCGGTTCGACCGCTAGATCATCTGAGTATAACCAGCGCACAATATTGTCAACCACCAATTAATCACATTAGACTTCAAATAGCCTTGTAGATAACTTTGCCAGCAACTAAATAAACTATTTAAAAAACCAAACTCAGACTTCCTCATTAAAGGGCTCATGTGAAATTGAAAATTCCCTCATAATTCACTCTACCTCATGTGGTTTTAAACCTTTATGATTCCTCACAGGCGACACGGTGGCTCAGTGGTTAGCACTGTCGCCTCACAGCAAGAAGGTCACTGGTTCCAGTCCCGGCTGGGTCAGTTGGCATTTCTGCGTGGAGTTTGCATGTTTTCCTAGTGTTCGCGTGGGTTTCCTCCGGGTGCTCCAGTATCCCCCACAATCCAAAGACATGCAGTACAGGTGAACTGAATAGACTAAATTGGCTGTAGTGTATGTGTGTGAATGCGAGATTGTTTGGGTGTTTCCCAGTACTGGGTTTCAGTTGGAAGGGCATCCGCTGTGTAAGACATATTCTGGATAAGTTGGCGGTTTATTCCGCTGTGGCGACTCCTGAAAAAATAAAGTGACTAAGCCGAAGGAAAATTAATGAATGAATAAATGATTCCTCACAAAAGAAGATATTTTAAAGACTGATAGTTACTGGAAATCATTCACTTTCATAGTAGGAAAAAAATACTATGGAAGTCAAATGGATACAGCAACCAGCATTTTAAAAATTACTTCTTTTGTGTTTAACAATCAAAGGAACTCAAAAGGAAGAGTAAACGATGAGGTTATTTTTTTATTCTGATGTGATCTCTTTACCCTGATCACGGTTTTTAACAAATAAATAGATTTGGAAAGATAATTCGATGGTCTAAGTAAATTTATATTTTACTTAATTTCAATTGGCAAACACACACACACACACACACACACACACACCTGTGTTCACAACAGGTAAACTGAATGGAATATTGATGATTCCCTCCAGATCCTCTCTGGAAACGAGAGACCTCAAGATGGCCCTGATTCGGATGGCCTCACCTTTCCCTGCTTCTATGAGCTGCAAACCACATACACACACAATAGAGATGCCCATTAGCAAACCTTGAAGAGCCTTTAAAACCTTTAATGAAAACTGACTGCGCCTTGAAAAGTAGATAAAACCAATAAGCCCTTTCCAACTCAATCCTTCAAACACATTACATGGCTCTTATCTAGCTTTCCCAGCAGGTCCTCGAAACACTTACATGGGTCTCAGGGGCGCAGCGACCCAACAGATCGATCAGAGCAGAGTAGAAGGTCATTATGGCGTGTCCCATGTGGATGCCATCATGATCGTCTTCAGCGAGTGTGTCACTAAGAGAGCAGGTAGGTGCAGAATAAGACATGGGCATGAGTGCGAACAAGCTGACAGGACGAAATCGATGCCCAACACTCACAGTGTCCTGCTGGAACTGTGTGCACTGGCTCCGTCTTGCTGGTTGGAGATCCTGATGGCTTCCTCCATGGTTGCTAGGAGACCATTTCCCCCCTCCCCTCGAAGGGCGGGGCCAAAGCACTCGGGTCGGCGAATCAGAAGCCTCACCACTACGTAAGCGTTTTCTTCAACGCTCTCACCTGTTGGAGGACAATAACCAATCAAAACCAACCAGAGGTGCTTAATTAGGTTTCAACAGGTCAGGATTCCAGTTTAAGGATATGTTTATACAAGAATAATTTCAGTTTTATTATATTTTAGAGGGTTCTTTTTAAGTACACACATTTACAAACCTCACAGCCCTTACCCAGAACAGAGCTTACAATAGTTTTGAAATTATATTTGTTTATTAATAATAATAATAATAATAATAATAAATAAATACATAAATGAAAAGAGAACAAATAATTTAAAAAAATTATATAAATACTTGTAGATACTTTACAACAGTGAAAAGATCAATAATAATAGTAATAATAATTATTATTCATTCATTTATTCATTTTCCTCAGCATAGTCCCTTATTTATCAGGGGTCGCCACAGCGGAATGAACCACCAACTATTTCGGCATATGTTTTACACAGCGGATGCCCTTCCAGGCGCAACCTAGTACTGCGAAAATAATAATAATAAACATATACAAATAAAAATGAAAGAGAAAAGTATAAATTAAGTAAATAAAAATAAAATATTAATAGGGCATTACTTAACATGGTCAACAAAGAATAATTTCAACTGAAAGAAAGAGATAAAGCTTTTTATGCATTTTAGACATTCAAATGCACAAGTACTTGCTGACAGCCAATATATTTTAGAGTGACCATATTTCACTTTTTCAAAAAAAGGGGGGAGGGGGGTTAGGGTTGTGCTGGAGGGTTCACAACAATGGAACTATGTTACTGAACTTATATTTGTTTGCATATGTACACGACCCACCAATAGTGCATGCAATTAGATGTGGCCTAAAGGTAGTAAGTAGAAAGGTAAAAGTAAAGTAAAAAATCCCAGAACCCAAATCCCAGACATTTTAGAAAATTTAGAAATCCCAGCCAGAAGCATTTTGTTAATTCCAAAAGAGGACATGTCTGAGAAAATAGGATGTATGGTCACCCTACAATACTCTATGTGCTGTATGGTCACATACAAAACTAAATCGCCATCTACTGGCCTCGCATGCATAACATAGAACTTTTGTCATTTTTTTTTTTTTGACAACAAATAGGGTATATGCACAGCTAGTGTTTTTTCCCCTACCGATAAACTTGTGGTGAAAGGTTAATGTGACTATTTCAATTTCATACGGTTCCTTTTACAGCATCGATGTTGTAACGTAATTAAAATATAATCAGTTAAGATAGACCTAACCACTTAAGCGCCGTCAGGAGCAGCAGACGAGTGCAGAAAATAATTTTTCATATTATAAAGACATGGTGCGGATCAATGGAATTTAATGCAGTGCTTCTTGAACATTCTGAGACCCACTTTCTATTGTATATCAATCAGGCAGTGAAGATCATTGATTTAAAAAGAAAACAGACCTTAAATGAGGTGATTTTGTAATGGCATACAGTTTACCGGAAGTGCTTGAACTGGGTTACTGAAAATTAAAAGTTCTTCTGCATATACCCTATTCGCCTGTGCATAAACTTTTTCTAAATCAGACAGAAAAATCTTTCATTTTTATTACATCACTGTCCTGTAAACATACCCTAAAACCAAACATTACCATTGCAAAATACTGCAAATCGTAGAAAGTCCAGGTAGCGTTCTCCCTCTACAGGATTCCAGCCAATATCTGGATATCCTTTAGAAACCAGCAGAGCACAACTACGCAAACCACAGCCACCCAAATACTGCACAACCTGTACAAACACATTGAGAAAGTCCAGTCCGGAAAAGACTTTTCATTATCAGAAAAAATCAGAAGGAGATGAGTGCAAGTTACTTTCTCCAGGTCCGCCTCTGTAAGAGAAAGCGCCAGCTCGTTGTTGTCCATGACAGAAGCAGCTGCCACATCTAGAGGAGTCGATCCTCGCATCGAGGGAGACGCTGACAAGAAAAATCCCATTTACTTTTGTCTACTTCCTTAAAAATTTTCAGACTCAGTGTTAATTAGAATCGCATACCAAGTCCAACATTGCCATTGTCCAGCAGGTAGCTGAGATGATCAAACATGGCCTTCTGGTTCTGGCGACTGATTCGACAGAAATAACACAGGAAACGACAGCAGTGCGCAACCATCTTAGGGAATATGATTTCCTTGATAGCAGAGGAGCAAGAGAGTGAAAAAAACACACATATAATTGAATGATTTCAGTCTAATTTATGAAGGTCAATTAAGCAATTGACTTTTGACTTCAATAATGAATTATAATGAAGCACAAGTATTTGATCTAATTATGATTACCTTGGATTCTCTGGCACCAAAGACGTTCACCATAACCTCCATGACAGTCTCGTGCATCCCCAGAGCTCTCATCAGATTAGGATGCTGATAGAAAACTTTATTGTTCATGATGTCACTACACAAGAGAAAACACAGGTGTCAAATAGAGGACAAAACTGGTTTGGGCATGACAGTCCATCAAAAACTTTGAATCATTTAAGTGCCACCTCTTTGTGGAATGTGTTCAAAATTGTAGTGTATCAAGATGTTTTGTGGCATGATGTCATCAATAGTAATTGAGTAATTCTAGACTTTTAACGTTAATGACTGGTTATAAATGCTACAAAAAATAACTTTACAATGAACTTTCATCATAAGTTGGTTTTAAAAGAAGATCTTATGTTTACCAAGGATACATAATTGGGTAAAGCCTATATATTTTAGTGTCATACGAAGTAATAATTTGGTGCAAAAAAAATATAAAGGACCAATTTTATTTACATTTACATTTTTTTGGTTTACAATTTTTAAAGACTTTTTTTCTTTTCTTTTTTGATGAACAGAATCGTTTAAAACATACGCTTATTTTAATGCATTCTTGCTTAATAAATAATTTCTTTTTTTTTTTTTTTTACTTACTGACCCCAAACTTTATTTAATGTCTTTTAAAATACATATTATATTATTTATTTTATTATATTTATTTGGGTGTTCAGTCTAAAGAAGTGTAAAAATGACTATGTGGGGTTATATGACGTTTGAAACTTAGAAATTAATAAGCTGAAATTTTTTACATAAAACTTTTAATTTTATCATGTAATATTTTACATAGAATTTAAATATAAATGCAAAATCATTCTACTCACATGCCACTTGATCATATGTCAAATAAAAAGTGTAGTACAGCCTGAAATAAAAAAAATAAACCATATACTGTACACCAGTGCTTCTCAAAAATCCAGACCCAAAGATAATTAAATCTGGACCCACCTCTATTTCATGAGCATTATTTGTGTGTAAGAGATTCAAATTAAGGGATTACTTTGATAAACGTGTCAAACCTGTAATCTTTTTAGTATTGTATGTCTTTTTCAGCGGTCAGTAATCAGGCGACACTATTCACGACAGTGAGCATTTGAATGAATGAGGATGTCAGTTCCAGAAAGAAAACAGTTTTCAAAGATGATGGGTCGGAGAGGTTTCTCCAATCTAGCACAAAACTGTTCTATTTGATTTGTAATGAGAGAGTTTTGAAGTGTGGAAATGTCAAACACCACTATGAAACAAACATTTAGGCAGCTGTTAGAATACAGACAGTGCCATTTTTCACATTACACTGCTTTGTATTTTGACTGCCTCTGGTTGTGTTTTGTTCATAAAAATTGCTGACATTCAAATGAAGTGTCATTTTGCCACTTTTGCACTTGTTATTTATGCATTTATAAATGCAAAAGCTACTCATATGTGCCTTTTTATTAAATTTATTAAATGTGCAAAAGTTTTATTAGACCTATGACACTGAGGAAAATTCATATTTAGACCTTTGAATTGAGACTTTGAGAGCCCCAGCGGTACACTATGCAACAAGTAGTACAGCATTCCACTCCAAACACAGTCATCCGCTCTCACCCCAGTCCTCTGATCATGCATTCCTCTTCTTCTTTGCCCATCCTGGCCATGAGCAATGAACGGATGCATGCTAGAGCCCACTGAAGGTGAAGAGTGTCTTCAACAGACGTCTGGCTGATACAGTAAGCCTTCTGTAGTGGCGCAGACATCTGGCCATCCAGACCGGCATACTGTTGATGCAGCAGACTGAAAACAGCGCGCACCAAATCTGGGTCTTCAATCGTCTCCTCCTGAGCCCAGAGCAGCATGGTTTCTGATATCAGCTGCTGCAGAGACACTAGAAAGAAAGAGACGTCTGGTTCAGCTTACATTCACTCATCTGGCATGTAATTGAAATAACCTGTACAGTTTTATGAATTCAGGTTCATAACATAACAACGTGATCCCAATATAATGAAAAAGATCATTTATGAAAGCCAAAAAGAAGCTAGTAGTGTTTCCTACCAGGTTTGTTCGCTATCTCCTCAGGCAGGCCAGACATTCTCCTCTTTAAATGCATTATTTTATCCACTAGGCCGTGGAGATGATTCCTGATTGACAGGTCATCCTCATTCTCATTCTCTGAACCACTCTCTATCTCAATTCCTGATTAAACAAAGACACGAGAATAAATGCTTCACGCATGAGAGGTTGTGATGCTGGACAATTATGCCACCGATTGTCCTAATTGTCTGCCTACCACAGTGGCTCATTAGATCCTGATGGAATTCCCACATCAGATCTTGGATGTCCTCTGGGCAAGGACATTCCTGACAGTCCTCGCGAAAGCTCAACATCATGTTTATCTGAACAAAAAAAGGATTATTAGGGACAGTGAAATGACAATTTACTATGTTTTTTTTGATTAGTTGAAAAATAGATTGATTTGAAGATGAAAAACTTAGCTAGCTAACTTAGTTAGCTTAGCCAGTAAATTTAGCTTTTTTATTTGTTGGACCCCAGGAAGAATACCCACCAATGGGGATCTCAATAAACAAATAAACAGAAACAGAAGTTCAACCACAAAAATATAAATAAATCAACAATGATAATAATGTAGATGATAAGCTGCATGATACTATTATAAGATCATTTAAAAGGGATCATAATTACAAAAATCACTCAAAGTAGATTTTCTTTTGTTGAACCCAAAATGAAATATTTAGAAAAACGCTACAGTGGAGTAACAGAACAATATTTGAACCAAACTGACATACAACTGATGGACATCTCTAAATCCTTTCTTTTGTGCTCATACAAGTTTGTAAAAACACGAAAACAGTTGATGACAGAAGTCTAGTTCAATCCAGTCAGCCTCTGACCTGTTCTTGAGGTGGGGAACGAAACTCTTTGGTTTTGCGAGCAGTGAGAGCAGCGGACATGTTGAGCGCATCCACAACTTCATTGTAGCGGAAGCGCTGGTTCTCTTGAAGATGACCTACAAAGTCACCTGAGAACGATATCACAGCTTCGACTCTGTGACGAACCTGGCAGTCACACAAGTACTTCAAAAGTTGGCAAACCTGATGACGACAAAGAGAGAGAGAGTCATAAAAAGAAACAGAAAGGGGTCAGATAAGGGAATTCGTTCATATGCCAATTTAATTAATTCAGCAAGAAATCATTCAATTGATGAAAAGTGACAAAAAAACACTTACAATATTACAAAGATATCGGTTTCAAATGCTTTTGAATATATTTGAACCCAAACAGAAAATGATATAAGTAATAATAATTAAGCACTATTAATAATGAATAATATTTAAGCAGTAATTCATCATTTTAGATTGATTAATAAAGGAATAACACTAAAGTAATTTGCCATCACAGGAATAAATTAAATATTATACTGCATACATAATATATAAGTACTCTATATACTGCAGCTATGGAAAAAAATAAGAGACCACGTGCAGTCTCAGTTTCTCTAGATTTATTAGGTATGAGTTTGAGTAAAATGTTGTTTGTTTCATTCTATACATCTGATAACACTTCTTCAAAATTTCAAATAAAATATTGTCATTTAGAGCATTTTTTTTCTTTTGGAAAATTACAGTCAGAATAGCGAAATACCTTCATTTGCTGTAACTGAAAATCCAGCTTCTTAACTCTTTTAAAATTAAAAGATTGATAACGTGTTGAATAAAAACATGCCTTATTTTTTTTGTTATTTTATGCATTTATAATTTACATTTAAAAGAAATGTAATTAGCTTACAGAAAAAAATGATATTTTACTCAAACCCATATTAATTAAAAATCCAGAGAAACAGATTTTTTGGAAGATTTGTAAGAATTAAAAAAAAAAATCTTTAAAAAAAAAAAATCTTAAAAATATAAAGAAAACAGGCGACGCAGTGACTCAGTGGTTAGCACTGTCGCCTCACAGCAAGAAAGTCGCTGGTTCGAGCCCCGGCTGGGTCAGTTGGCATTTCTGTGTGGAGTTTGCAAGTTCTCGCTGTGTTTGCGTGGGTTTCCTCTGGGTGCTCCGGTTTCCCCCACAGTCCAAAGACATGCGGAATAGGTGAATTTAATAAACTCAATTGGCCGTAGTGTATGTGTGTGTGAATGTGTAGGGATGTTTCCCAGTACTGGGTTGCAGCTGGAAGGGGCATCCGCTGGACATATGCTGGATAAGCTGGCGGTTCATTCTGCTGTGGCGACCCCTGATGAATAAAGGGACTAAGCCGAAGGAAAATGAATGAAGTGTGAGCATACACTGCAAAAAAATTATTTTTGTCTTTTAATTAATTAATGTCTTGTTTCTAGTCCAAATATCTAAAAATTCTTATATCAAGAAGCATTTTCTAGGCTAGCAAAACATAATGTCTTGTTTTCAGAAATAATATGGCAATATTAAGTGAGTTTTTCCTTAAAACAAGCAAAATAATCTGCCAATGGGGTAAGCAAAATAATCTTGTTTTCTTTTGGCATAAGATTATTTTTCTTACCCCTTTGGCAGATTATTTTGTGTAAGAGACTTTTTTTTTTTAAATATCTTCCAAGCATCTGACAACTATGTAAATTCAGGTCAATTGGGAAACTTTTCCTTGATCATCCCAATGGCAAAAAGTGACCTGATTGACCTGAATTCACCCTAAATTTTGATTAGGTGGTGTTCGGTCTCTTTAAATGATATATGCTGACCTGTAACTTGACAGCTTCTGGCAGCTTCATCTGAAGAAGCACATCATCTTTCCATTCTCCTCCCTCTTTTTCCTCTCCACCTCCATCACTTTCTCCAAGCTCATCCGTCTCTTCTGTGCTCCGTGTTGCTCTCATGTACCCGCCCGGCAGGATGAGACTAAACATGGCCTCCAGATCGGCCCCCTGATACACACCCATCAGCAGGAGAGTGTGAATCAAGTTTAGCAGAGGAACCAGCAGGAGCTCAACACTTCCCCCTGTAGGATCCCTCACACCCTGCCCCACCACCATCACTGCTTCCTTTAGCATTGCAATCACAACAGCCTTCAAAACATCCAATGGGAACTCCGGACTGTCCTGGCGCAAACTACTCCACAAAACCCCGCCTTCATCTCCATCCACCAGATCTATTTTATTATTAGCTCTGATGAAGCAAGGTGACATGAAACGCATTCTGGGCCATAACGAAGTGCTGCGGTCACTTCCTGGAAACCTCTGCACCTTTTTATTGCTTTTGTAGAGGGTTATGGATTGTGTGGTGTTTGTCATTGGCACGATGTATTCATGATTCATGGTCTGCCTGGCACTGGCGTGGGCATTGAGGTGGATGTTGATGAGAAGGTTGTAATAGCTGGTTCGCAGGTGGCCTGGCATTCTGGAGCACTGCAAGGCAAATAAGAGCTGTGATTGGTCCACGTGGCTGCAGAGGGCGTGGCTTACGTGTGCGTTTCCATGAGCTGAGAGGGCAGAGTAGAGGAGGAGGGTATGGTTATGGAACTTGAGGAGATCATGTGATTCGGAGAGTTCCAGAATGTCCACACACCTGGAAGATAGAGAAGGAGATCATTTTTATGGAGATAGAAAAACAATTATAATTTCAGTTCATGGTGGAATTATCTGGAAACATTACACTGCATGAACAAAATATTGTACTAAATAGGCTAAAGCGGTCAGGAAGACAAAAATAAAGATTATTGGAACAAAAAAGTCTGTGATTTAATAATACTGTCACATAACACACAAAGCAGTACATTATTCCATTAACTCTTTAAAATAAGGCTCCATTAGTTCATATTAATGTATTTACTAATATTAACAAAAAATTATCAATATATTTAATACAGTATTTATTAATATTTGATAACATTAGTTAATGAAATTAAAGTTGTTTATTGTTGTTCTTGTTACATTGTTGTTGCACTCACAGTGCATTAACTAATGTTAAGAAGAACAGTTTAGGATTTTAATAATGCATTAGTAAAAGTTAAATATTATTAATAAATGATGTGCAAGTATTGTTCATTCTTAATTCATGTCAGTAGATGCAGCCTTATTGTAAAGTGTTCAACATTTTTTTTCTTACGTTACCAATTGTGATTTAAAATACCAAAACTTATTTAACATTCAGTCCACAAAAAAAGCCAAATCTGAAGCAGACAAAGTCACACATTATCGAAACAAATAAATGCTGCTGTTTATTTGCTGTTAAATACAAATCTGATAAATATACTATAAAACAGTTATGCTTTGTTGTCATGCATTAAATAATCACTATTATTATAAAAAATACTCAAAACTTTCAAATAAACGAAAAAATTAAATATTTTGCTGCTATTTAGAAAATTCTGATTCAAAACTATGAAATCCCATTTCATTAAATGTCATGTGTCTACATTTTTAACCTTTGAAGTCATTTTTATTATTCCATCTAAATGCCAAAAATACATTTTATCAATTTGTATTTTTAAATAGCAGATTTAGGGAAAATTTGATTACACAGAGTCAAAACAAGACAAATGTCAACTAAGTAAAAGTAAAGGTTATTGGAGAAAAAACAAACAAACAAATCTATTTAGGGGCTGCACGGTGGTGCAGTGGGTAGCACGATCGCCTCACAGCAAGAAGGTTGCTGGTTCGAGCCTCGGCTGGGTCAGCTGGCGTTTCTGTGTGGTGTTTGCATGTTCTCCCCGTATTCGCGTGGGTTTCCTCCGGGTGCTCTGGTTTCCCCCACAAGTCCAAAGACATGTGGTATAGGTGAATTGGGTAAGCTAAATTGTCCGTAGTGTATGTGTGTGAATGAGTGTGTATGGATGTTTCCCAGTGATGGGTTGCAGCTGGAAGGGCATCTGCTGCGTAAAACATATGCTGGATAAGTTGGCGGTTCATTCCGCTGTGGCGACCACAGATTAATAAAGGGACTAAGCCGAAAAGAAAATGAATGAATGAAATCGATTTAGTTAATTGTGATGCTTTTTAAAGATTTATTAGTAGAAAACAAATTCAAAACTAAAAATGCATATATATTGTCAAACATCATATCATATCATTGATAATTCAGATTTTTTTTCTAGCTCCATTAAATGTTGAAAAATGTGTACACTGTGAGCATCTCTGAAGTGACCTCTGACCTGCTCTCTTCAGGAATGTACAGAGTCATGATCTGCTGGATGTGAGAACAGCGAACTCTCCAGCCATATCTCTCCTCCAGACGGCTCATTTCCACAGGCTGTGTGCGGTCTGGTACTCGAGTCCACCGTGTATGTGTTAGGTGCTGAACACACAGTCTAGGAGGACACTGAGGATTCGCATTTCTTCTCTCACTCCGAAAAACTCCCGCTGACAATGGCATCACATTCTGTGAGGGTGATAGTACAAATTTTCAGACTGCAGCAAATATAAGAAAAGCTCAATAAATTTGATGTTTTATTTATGTGCAGGCCATGTTTTCATTATATCAGAATGTGTCTTGTTCAATTGAACTTTTTCTGAGCAAAGACAAAATGATGATTACACATTTACTGTCATATACAGAAGAAGACACCCACTAAAATGACACGCAGTGTAACAATAATTGACATGCCAACAATGTTGTCAGGTATATTTAGAACAAAGAATGAAATGACGCCATGTTAGGACTCAAAAGGAGACCAGTGCAACCCCAAAATAATTATCAGTTTTAATCTGTATATTTTGCCACTATCTTTCTACCATTTTAGGTTTCACTTATTTGTCGGCAAGATGTTTTTATTCATTTGTATTATAATCAATTATTATTTTACATATATTAATTTAATAAGTATGCTGTTAATAATAATGTTAATGTTTATTTTTGCATACATTTGTTACACTGTATGACAACGCTACATTATTCTAATCATATTTTACATTTCAAGTTACCTGAAACACAACATTTAATATATTTTCTATGTGTATAAAATTACTTTTATAAATAGTTTGTGATGTCAAATGTATATTTTTGCAACATATTTGCATTGTAGATGGAGTAAATAAGTGCGCAAGAAAAGTCTGTTTTGATTATGATCTGTACCTCTGTGCTGATCCAACTTACGCTCAGCCAAAATGGAGTCCTTTAAAGAAAGATGTATAGTTCTTTCAAAGTTTTTATTTATTAATGCCTGAGCATTGCTGACAGTGGAATGAATTTTTCACAAGTTTACAAGGACACCCGTTGGGCTTAAAGAAGCACGTTTTGGAGATTTATTTGGTCTGGCCATGGAGAACAGAACTGATGTATTGGGTTTACCTTGATACAGCCGAGCTCAAACTGAAAGACATTAGAACTGGTGGCTTTAGCAAATACAGCAGGGAAAAGCTTGGTGCCTGGTTCCACCTACAGATGAAGAGACTTTGCTGAAGTTGAAATAAACTAACATAAATGTCTAAACAAGAAAAATGAATGAGGAGAATTTTATCAAATAAAGTATGTATAAAGTGTTTGTGTCTGACTAAGACCATGACTGCATACTCTTATATTTTCATTATGTACTGATTATGTTAACACACCAATAAATAACCTTAATGGTGCAATAAAATATATAAAACTAAATATCTGACCATCAGTGTCTCCAATTCTGGGTCTCAACTGAATGTTTACCTGGTAGTATGTTACGATCTCCTTGCCGTTGGCAGTAAATGTCAGAAGGCCTGTGACTGTGTCGACGAGACATCCAATCTCCAGTCCACTGCTGCTGCGACTGTGGGATAAACTACTGCCCTCTGCTGCACACACCATGTAACAGCTGCTGCGCTTCACGCTAACAAATTCACACAGTACATACAGAAGGATTAATTACATTATTCATGCCATTACAATATTATTTGAATTATGTGGAGAATATTTGTGCATTTCCATGTTATGCATTTGTGGCAATTTGATTAGTTTCTGGGGTAAATATTTCCTTATACTGTTGCTATTTTATTTTAAGTAAATTCAACTTTATTACTTTTATTTCCCTCATAAATATTTATTTTAGTTAGTGCAGAGTTTTTCATCTCATGTTTAGATTTTAATTCAACTTTATTTGAAATAATATAAATAAGAAATAAAAAATAATATATCTATTTTTATATCTGCACATACATTTTTAGGTTTACATCATATATAGTTAAAATTTAATAGTACAGTATGATACATATTTTAGGTGTGTGTCGACTGTGGTGTGACATATTTTGACTTTTTATACCAGAACATTATGTATTAATGTCATTTTATAATTACAAATTAAATAAATAATAATAATAATAAATAATTAAAAATAAATAAAAATAAACACATACATATAACTCCTATAATTATAAATAAATACAAATAAATAAACTCTGTATATTGTGTGTCCAATATATATTTAATTCAACTTTATTTTGAATATTAAAAAATAAGGAAATTAAAAATAAAATATACATATACCACTGCATTTTTTTACAGTTTACTTAATATACATTTAAATTTAATAATACAGTATAAAATATTTTGTGTGGCATGACATATTTAAAAATTAATTCCAGCATATTATTTATCAAAATAATTTTATAATAAATTAATTAATTAATTAATAAATAAATAAATTGTGTATATATTTGTGTGCCCAAGACACTTTTTCACACACAGACAGAGCATACTTAAGTCTTACCTCTCATGAACTTTGCCCCATTCATCCCCAAGAGTGACTGTGACCGTGCAAATGCTGTCTAGGTCAAAGCTCACATCATGATGGCTGAATTTAGAGGTCACCCAGCCGACCCAAACACAAGAGGGCTCCTGACTGTAGGGGATTCTCACAGAGTAATAATACTGCAACGAAAAAGACAAAATAATGACAAATACACTCAAATTCAGTACTACTTGTATCAAAGTTTTCATGCAGCGATACAACAACAAACAGATCAATAAGAAGCAAATTATTGATTACCGTAGTGCAATGAAGGCGGCAGTTTTCTTCATCTATCTCGATGGCCAGAACTTCCTCTAGCAGACGTGCTGATGAGTGGCTGGTGTTTAACTCTGGTTTCTTTTTCAGCATAAACCTACAGCCAAGAATTCATACAGATATTTAATAAAGGCAGTTCAAGTCAATAGCTGGCCAATGGGTATGGTGTTCAAGAGGCTAAGTTGAACAAGAGGATATTATATCAAAGGGTTAGTTCACCCAAAAATGAAAATTATGAATACTTTTTCCAAAGCTATTTTAGTTTATTTATTTCTGTTAAACACAAAATAAGGTATTTTAATGTATGTTGGAATCTAGTAGCCATTGACTTCCATAGTATTTTTATTCCCACTATGGAAGTCAACAGACAAAAAGAAACTCATAAATGTTTGTAACCACTTGAGGGTGTGTAAATGTTGATTTTTAGGTGAACTGTTCCTTTAACTCACCGCTGTTTGAGTCTGGATGGCTTCTCTTGACTGTGGTCTTTGTTATTATTGAGTTCATCTCTGGATCCTGCATATCTGTGAGCTTTCATTAGCAGCTCAAAGTCAGAATCAGCTTCTCCATCCTCTGGATCTCTGAGATGACAGAGCGCAGCGCTGCTGGGAGGCACAGAAACGTCACCAGGGCCGCAGAAAACCTGCGCACACTCTATCGGCATGCTGAGACGGTAAAATCCAATACTGCCTGAGCTCCTTTGTTCATGTCCAAAAGCCCTCTTAGTTACTTTTAGACATGGGGTGTTGTTGACGGTTCCATCAACGCGCACCACCTGGGTAGAAATTTAAAGAGTGTTGAAAACAGTAAGAGAGCATGAAATAACTGAGGGTGCTCTAAAACAATCAGTAACAAAGTGGTGGTTTGCTTTAAACAGAGGATAAATATCAATATTATGTATTAAATTATTTAAAAATGTGTCCACAGGTTATTTTCAACACTTTATTTAAATAAATATAACACATATATCTATATGTAGCTAAATTGAATCAATATTGTGCATATGTGTTCAGGACATTTACATTTTTATAATATAATATTAGAATTTTTTGTTAGTAACAAATTATATATCAGTTAAAAAAATAATAATAATAATACATGTTCTATATTTGTAATATAACAAATTTTAAAATATAATTCAACTGTATATTGTTCAACATTATATATAGAATAAATAGGTCTATTCCAAGACACATTTCCAACGTAAAATAAAATGAAAACAATGAAAACAAGTGCTCCATTTATCAATCTCCTTCTTTTATCTACAAATGAACTAACCTGTATGTTAGGATGGTCATCGTGTATAGGAATGAACAAAGGCTCTCTCCAGCTCATCCACAGCGGTAGATCTTTACTCATGTTTAGACCAAAGGGCTGATATCCCTCTTGTAGGCCACAAACATTGAAATATTTCAGTGACTCAATCTGGCAACCCAAATTCAGACGACCCACCTGGTTAATACCTATACTACAAACAGGCAGAAAACCTAGAATTCAAAGAGAAGACAATGAAAATTATGAATAGTACATAGCAGAAAAAATCTCCTGTATAGTGTTGACTGAAATTAAAACAATCACTGAGAGCTCACCGTCAGATTTAATAAAGTCTTTCACAGCAAATTCAGAACCATGGCTGTTTAGTAGTAGTTCTCCATTAAGAGTGACCATCATAGTGTCAGTTGTCAGATCCAACAAACAGCCAATCACATCCCCTCTCTTCCAGTGGCCACCCAATCGCTCTGCCCCACCATGCCACCACTGCCCCTAAAACATAAACAATAGTATATTACATTATATATTTTTTTCATGTTACATGTTACTGTAACTCATACTTACTATATGATTTTAGTACAATTTGCTTTGATATAATAAGTGCAATACCTTGGAGCCATCAAAGATAAAGGCCTGATCATCTGACCCGAGATCCACATCAGGTTTACACCCAGGTCGAGCCCAGCCTACTCTCATCTCTCCATCAGTTACAGCCTCAAACTCAAAGTACCATTTACCAGAATGTACCGCAAAGAGCTGCTCCAGACGAAAAATACGAAATCTCTCTGCAGACACAGACTTAACGCTGCTACTTAAAGCTATGGAGGAAGAAAGCAAATATATGTATTTTTTACTAACATTCTAGTCTTTAGTGTCACATCATCCTTTAGAAATGTTTCTTATAAGATGATTTGCTACTCAAGAATCATTCCTTACTATTACTTGTTCACATTAATATTTTCAAAAGAACCATAATTCTCAGTGAACAAAAAGCTAAAAATAACATTTTAGTTTGGTTTAAAATAATTTGATAAGCCTTTACTGCACATTTGACCAATATATTATAATAAAAAAAATTATCTTACTGACTCAACATGTTTTAATTGTAGTATTTTGCAAATGTAAGATTACATTCAAAATGCATTTGTGAGTAAAGTAAGTTTAATTTTGAAATGTAACCAGTTTTCTAAATGCGCCTTCTTTAGACTATACTGTAAAAAGGGATAATTTTCTCACCATCCTCTTGTTCCAGCGGTTCCACGGTGTATCCAAACCCAAGAAGGGTGCCCAATGCATCTCTCATGACATCTATACCAGCCTGTTTGTGCCTCTCATCCAGCAGATAAAATGGCACTAGTTGGGTACTTCTCTTAAACTTTACATCCTAAAACATAGACATATACATTAGTAGCCTTTAAACTCATTAAACATGCCTCAAACCCAAAGAGACACAATGAGAAAGTGCAATCTGCAGGTGGTCACGTGGACAAATTTGATATTTGCATTAGGGATGACAAAGATCACATTTATATTGTTTGTTCTGAAGGGGTGCTGTTATTCACATGATGTAATAAAAGCCGCAGGTGTCCCCAGAATGAGTCTGTTTTGGGTGGAAGTTTGTAAAAACAACACTTTTTTTGTGTGTGTTTCCTAAATGCAAATGAGCTTCTGCTCCCGCCTCCTTTGCTTTTACAGCTTGTGTTTTGGATGCTCTGGCAACAATTAAAACGTGCATATGCAATAACGCCTTGTTAGTTCCAACTATATGACTTTCAAAAAGCCCACCGAAAGTCAGCTGTCTATTTTTATGCTCAAACTATTTTTACATTGGGCGTCACGGTGGCGCAGTGGGTGGTACGATCGCCTCACAGCAAGTTGGTATTTTTTGTGTGGAGTTTGCATGTTCTCCCCGTGTTCGCGTGGGTTTCCTCCGGGCGCTCTGGTTTCCCCCACAAGTCCAAAGACATGTGCTATAGGTGAATTGGGTAGGCTAAATTGTCCGTAGTGTATGTGTGTGAATGAGTGTGTATGGATGTTTCCCAGTGATGGGTTGCAGCTGGAAGGGCATCCGCTGTGTAAAACATATGCTGGATAAGTTGGCAATTCATTCCGCTGTGGCGACCCCTGATTAATAAAGGGACTAAGCCGAAAAGAAAATGAATGAATGAATGAGTTTTTACATTAAAAAAAAAGTTTAAAATGCAAAAGGCAATGCTTTAATTAAACAACTGGCATTGCTTTAATTTTCACCTGCTGTGGGCCATAGCTCCAGCCCTGCCTGATACACTCTCTGGCCCAGATGTTGTGTTCATTTTCAGCCAGATTTTCCACCAGCTCTTCCTGAGCAGCTGTTAGCACAACCTGGGACTGATCCACAGGGGCTGGTTTATATCCATTCCATAGCTCATACCTGGACAGGTGATGTAATTGGGGTTCATTAAACATTGTACCATTTTGTAATCAAATATTGTAGTGTACTGTTGTCCGTTTTTATTAACAGTAAAAGAAATGTTTTATACTTATTTGAAAGCCGAACATATTTCACATTCTCCTCAGCATGTTCATCAGAGAGTCCAATATGAACCCCAAAAGCCAGAAGAGTCCTTCCATGACACCAAGAGAAGAATGATTAAAATCGGCAGATAATTAACAGTTTATTACTTACAGTGAAATGATTTATACCTGACGATGTCCTCAGATGACTGCAGGTTGTGAATTCGCTCTTGATCTGGGAGTTTGGAGAACTCAACTAGGCACGAATGTACTTTTTTGCCTTCATCTTTAACCTAGAAAAAGCAATGCACTTTTCAATATACTCCATATGATTGAGCTACTTAATGTATAACTAACAAATGTAGATCAAGAACTTAAATGCATAATTCCTCATTTTCTTCTTGTTTCAGTTCATTGAGAGATGATCATAGATCTACTGGGATTTTCACCTCTAGGGTTTACAGAGAATGGTCCAAAAAAGAGAAAATATTGAGTGAGCAGTTCTGTGGGTGAAAACGACTTGTTAAAGCTAGAGGCCAAAGGAGAATGACCTGGTCTTATGTCATCTCTGAATGCACAACTCGTCAGAAGCAGATCAGCAATATAGTCATTATGAAACGACTTGGTTTGTTGATGCTTTGGGTGAATTTCTTTTCACTAGAACCAACAGCTCTAAAGTGATTCATATTTGCTTAAATGAACCAAACATAAAGGTTTCTGAAAAAAACAATTTAAGTGTGAAAACTCCCTCAGATACTCACAGGTCCGTAGGTCCAGCCCTGCTCTATTTTGTCAATAAGCCAGAGCTCATGGAGGTTTTCAGCTAATCGTTCTCTGATCTGCTCCAGCTGTGGAGGATATTCAACCTGACAAGAGTTGAGTACAGATGTGTCAGAAAAGTCATAAAAGTTGATGCAAAACAGATTTCTTTAAACAACTGTACTGTAGCGATGCTAAATTTAAAATAATCACAGCATAATTAAAATTGAATGAGTACTTGGCTGGAATCCACTGGAATGGGTGTGAAGGTCACTGGGCTAATAGGTACCACAGGGCCAAAGAGGTCACGCTGGGTCTCAGTGTGATTACGAGTGAGTTCGTGACATAGCTCTAGCTTGCAGCGTGTTTTGGGGAGAAGAGCTTCAGCACATGGAGAGAATCCAGCAGGAGGAAGAAACCTGAACTCCCCCTGTCGGCCTCCAAACAGCATGCGCACCCTAATGGAAAATAAAAACAGGCCTCTATGTTAGGATGTGCAGGTCAAAATACTGATTTGGAGAGAATGAATTGAGGACATTCAAAACATATTTTTCATTGTTTGACTAATTGTGGGAAACTGTAGGGTAAACAGGTGGTTAAATTGTTAGCATGGTTGCCTAAAAGCAAGAATGTCACTGGTTTGAATCTCGGCTGGAGCAGGTGGCATTTGTGTGTGGAGTTTGCATGTTCTCCCCATATTTCAATTAAATTCAATATATGTTTATTTATATAGCTCTTTTTTTACAATATAGATTGTGTCAAAGCAGCTTAACATAGTTTTAGTAAAGTCCAGATTTCAGAGTTGAAGTTCAGTTTGGTTCAGTTCAGTGTGGTTTAAATTTCACTGCTGAAAGTTCAAACACTGTAGAGCAAATCCACCGAAGCACAGCTCCACAAGTCCCGATCCAAGCAAGCCAGTGGCGAGGAAAAAAAACTTCACCAAAAGGGAAAAAAAAACCTTGAGAGAAACTAGGCTCTGTTGGGCATGACCATTATTCTTCTGGTCAAACTTCCTGTGTGGAGCTGCAGTCTAGGCGCCGAAGGCTGGAGAGGCTGGACGTCCATCGTGGAGAAGCTGCAGGTGTGAGTAGGGCACCGGCGGGAGGTCAGGCTGGCCCACAGGATCAATGCGGGGACATATCTACATGGGTTTCCTCTGGTTACTCCGGTTTCCCCCAAAGACATGCAGTATAGGTAAATTGGATAAATTAAAAAAAATTGGCCTTAGTGTGTAAATTGTGTGGGTGTTTCCTAGCACTGAGGGTTGCACTCTCAGTGCTGGGTTGCCGCTGGAAGGGCATCGACTCTGTAAAACATATGCCAGAGAAATGAGTGGTTCATTCCACTGTGGCGACTCCTGACAAAGCAAGGAATAAGCTGAGGGAAAGTGATAGTGAGTTAGTAGGGTGACCAGATGGGTTTCAGTTTTTGTCCCCAACTTGATGTTTTAGTTAACAATAAAAAATATATACAAAATGGATTGTCCCCATTTTTTAAAATTCATTCATAATCATAAGTGAAATTATGAAATATACTTTGACCACTGCACTAGAAAATGTCCCCGGTGTGTATCTCAGAAATCTGGTCATCTTAACAAACAACCGCACTTGCAAAAATCAACTTACAAAATCAAAATCTAACTAAAGGTAACTTACTGCACTCCACCTGAAATGCTGACCACTGGAAACAGCAGTCCATCCACGCAGAAATTCTCCAGCATGCCTTGAACTGGCTGTCCATTGACCCGAAAGGAGATGCAGGTTGCATTGAGGTCAAGGCAACAACTAATGACATCATCTTCCCTTAGCAAATGCTGATTGGGTGAGCTAACTCGACGACCTACACCTCCTAAAAAAACAACAACACAAAAACAATGAACATTTGTAAAAAATATATATATAATCAAAAACAAATAATGCATCCATAATGCCCAAAAAATTTTCTTAATGTTATTACAGGTGCTTAAAAAAATGCTACCTGTCCAAAGGTGGAGTCCATCAAAGCCATAAGAGCAGAGGTCATCTCCAACACCGTTAGATCCCCAGTCGTGACCCCCGGTGGGTGAAGGACGGTACCCTTCAGTGCTGGCCCATCCCACTCGCAGATGAGTAGGTTCTGCAGTCACAAATGGCTCCACTTTCTCAACTACAACCTCATAATACCACTTTTTGTACTGGGCGCAGTCATCTCTTGTAGACAGAAAGATGTTTGGACGTACACTAAACAGACATCAGACACATTATTAGCAATTCTACTCATAGTTTATATAATAACAAACTAAATCAATTTTTAGGTGTGATAAAATCCTGTAATTGGGCCTTCATCATGATTTTGTGGTGTAGGAGTTATAAATTGTTGGGTGTTTTGATAACAGGTCACCTAGAAACTTGGTTAATCAGTCTTGTCTGTAGCAGCAGGTCTCTTTCGGGCAGCAGTGTGTCACAAATCAAATGCTGATTAGAGCGGACAGCCATCCCATGACAAACACAGAGTGAACACAACACGTCTAATATCTGCAAATGAAGTCAACACACAAAAAAAATGCAGGGTTCCACACACAAACTCATTATTGTTGTCACAACACAAAACAATTAAGTTAACATTACAAATTTAAGTGGATTGAACATAAAACAATTAAGCTGTCCCCAAACAAATCTCAGGAATTGTGTTGGTTCAGCTCATTTTAAATAAGCAATTTGAACAAGCAGCAAAATAATCATTTTTTGAGTGTATGAAAAGAAGAAATGGCCATTATAAAATGTAAACATATAACAGTCTTGATCAAATAAATGTATTAGTAAACACTTTCAAAAATTATTTATAAGAAACCAAACAGATGCCAAAACTTTAAAAGGTACACTAAATGTTTACCTTATGGTTTCTTCCATGTTTGTCCAGAAGTGAGATGATAGTTTTTATGTGATTTTCCTTAATAACATTCAAAGCTTCAGGACTTTCTACCAACACGCAATGTAACACTTGCAATATTCCTAAAAAACAATCAAACAAATAAAACACGTAAAAAATGTAAAGTCAAATCAACTTTTGAGTTCACATCATGAAAGAAATAATTCTGTAGGACATTTACCAGAGGAAGCCTCTAGCCTCTCCAGCCTGCTGACCAGCCAGTCCAAAGAGCCAGAAAACTGGGCACAATTATTCCGATTACCCCGGATAAGAGCAGCTGTGGGAACAATGGAAAGTGTGTCAGTTAGAGAAAAACTATTAATATATATTATGATTATATTATTATTATTATTATTATTATATATATATATATATATATATATATATATATATATATATATATATATAAACACAAATCACCCTATACCTAACAGCTCATAAAAAGCATTCAAGACCCTTTCCCAACACTCTCCTGCCTCTTTCCCAGCAGCCTCGGCAAAATGAGCCGCACTGTTGTACACATGCAGGTGGTCAATGCAGTCCAGCACAAGAAGGATTATACCCTGAAACAGCCACAAGGAATAAATATAATTATAAGGAGGATAATTAAAGCAAATTATTAAAATATTAATGTGGCATTTGGCTTGATATGTGAGTTTTTTTTAGTTTTGAGGTTATTACCTCATCTTGAAAGAGATTTTGTCTGTTCTTCAGTGCTCCAATATCTCCCTGTCTGACCTTGTGGTCTTGCTCCATTTCAGGACAATGAAAATAACCAAGCAAATCTTGGAGGGTTAGACGGATCATCTCAATTGGAAGATCGAAATTGGTGATGTTTTCTTTCTGGGTGACATCATCTAGTCCTCTTTAGAAAAGCGAAAATGAAAAAGAAATTATAAAACATAATTCTTTGAACACGTTAGACCTTATAAAAGTACACATATAAGTATTATCATAAATCATAAAATATGAGACCCTTACTTTCCCTTACTTCCTAGGTTGTCAATGAAAATCTGTATCTTTTTCTGAAAATCTTTTTTCTTTTGCTTTTATTTTAACAAACATGAAACAAAACTACAAACACATTAACTTGAAATGCCTGAAACAGAAGTATACATATGGTAATAGCCATATGCATTGCACCACAAGCAAAACAGTATAGCAGGACCAATAGAACATAGTGTGGGAATAGATGACAAACGGATACATCTGGAAACATTACGTCATTCCAAATACAAGATATCACACACAGAGGCCTTTTTACTTTCCAGATATGGTGTCCAAATGCAAATAAAAGTGTTAGTTGTGGAGTGAATGAGACCTGTTAGAAGTTCCAGATAAATAGTCTCTCTAATAATCACATGCCATCCTTTTTTGGAAAGAGGTTTTTCACTGATCCATGACAAGTTCTTCCTGGCATCAAAAGTTAATAGGCAGAACAAATGTTGCTTATTGTTGTTTATGCTTGTTACTAAAACCCAGGAGAAGAGACAGAGGGTCCATATCTAAGACTAGACTTAAGATGTTGTTTAAATGAGCTATAATTCTAAACCAGTAGGTCTGGATCACATGACACTCCTGTGTACAATGAATATAATCTCCTATATTGGATTTACATTTAAGGAAAGAGAGGTGAGCGAGCTGCATTGTGTTAATGTCTTAAATGAGGTGTAATACGTATTCTGTGTAGGATCCTAAGATGAACAGCTCTAGCCCTATTCCAGACTGAGAGCTTATTGGCTAGAGACCAAATCATCTTCCATCTAAAATATCTATCCCAAGCACTCTTTCCCAAATTAATCTGAGGTGTGAAGTACTGACTAGATCATAAGACATGACCCAAAAAAAGACATTTTTGTTTAGGGGAGGTTAAAAGAATCGATTATGTAGACAGTTTTTTATGTGAAGTGCTCTACATATTGACCCTTTAAATAAAATTAAATGGTCTTCTACCAATGCATTGTTTTCTACATTTACCTAATGAATTGTGAGAAGAGAAGGGCTGAGCTTCGAATGAGACATGCAGCTTGTGACTCCTCCCTCTGAGAGCGGGATAGAGTGATGCCATCATCCATGTGACCTTCTGCTTGAAGAACAGCCTGTGTCGAGGACAATATCATGCATTTGAAACAGGATTTATTTCAGACAGAAGGCATTACCTAAGTCTGTCTACGTTAATCAATAAACATTCATTAAAATATCAATTTTGGCCTTCCATCTACAATGAGACAGTTTTTTTGTCTTGTGACAACTGAACTTCTTGAAAACACTCTTCCAAGTGGATAAATTTGAATATGTTGTTCTCACATTGTAGTGTGAACAAAGTAAACAGAGGTATTCAAAAACAATGAAGAATGTTTAGTTGCACAATGTAACCCTTTGTAACTGTCGCAATTACTGGCAATGGCGTTTTACGCAGTTTTTATGTTTTATTCCTGCAAAGCTTATAGAAAACAGCTCTAAAACATCCATTGTAATCGCAAAAAATGTTTTTTTTTTGGTTGCTTTCGCTTTAACCATTCTTTGAACGGATTATTAATAGGCCTAACGTTAACTGTGTGCACTTGATCATCCTTTCATTATCGCACACGGTATGTTTTTCACCTGCTTTTTTTTGCTTAGTTATATTGGGCTAAGAACTATTTATTTTTGTATGCATTTATTTTTGGTGTGGCTAGAGAAAAATGTGGTAAATCTTTAGTGTTGAGCCTTAAAAAGTCATGTGAAATCAAAACTAGTTGCAATTCTACACTACGAAACCAAAACCCATTTGCTCATGCTCATTGAGCAAGGTCATATACAGCACACAAAAATTTATATGAATTAGGCGGCATGTGGATTTGACAATATCTTTTTACCTATATATATATATATATATATATATATATATATATATATATATATATATACACACACACCTTTATACCTTTATATATATATATATATCTTGCATACAGTAAATTTTAAATGTGTTTTTGTGTTGGACATTTATTTGTAGATGAGAAATATTTGTAGAATGTTGATAATGAGTGGATTGAAAATGAATATGGCATTTCAAATGTATCCAAATAAATGTTGACTAGTTATGTTAAACTAAAAAGATTTCCCAGTGTTCTTGCTTTACTGTATTTGTGATTAAATAAATGCTGGTGACTTTTATAAAACAAACATTGTCCAACTCCAAATATTTGAACAGAGCAAATCAATATTTATGATTATTTAAAGACCTTAAATCATTCTATAAACCACTATATATGTTTACCTGTCTCTGTGACACGCTCTCCTTCTGCCTCTTAGAGTCAGTGGTCTGATATGTGAGCCAAAGCCCTGTGTCCACATGCTGAATGAAGCAGAGAGAGTCTCCATATTTAATCTCAGGTACGCCCATGCCATCTCTCCTCTTGACATAGTCTGAGCCCTCGTGGATCTCCTCCTATAAAAATACAGTAATAAAAAAATCCTTGTATTAAACATGTAAAGGGCACAAAAACTGGATGATTACTAATTATGGATAATAATATTGTTCATCTGGCTATTTTATTATTGCATCTGATATCATCAAACCTTTGAGGCTCGAAAGGCAAAAGCTGTACATTTAACATCAGCTCTGTCTCTTTCCACCAGCTGAAGTCCCTGATCGTGAGTCAGTCCCAGGAATGATCCGGTTGTGAGGTGACGCAGACGAAACGCTTGACCCCAGAGAATATGACTCCCGCTCCATCTACAAATAAACAATCACTAATAGAGTCTGACCAACGCAGAAGTGCACTTTCAACTAACTGAAACACCTACACAACATGTAATGTCTCAAGCCTCCATAAAGATCGAGCCTGAAGAGAGACCAAGCCTCCCTCAAAATGGACAGATCTGAAGGAAGATTGGGGAAATGGTGAAATATGATGTACTAAATGTCATTCATTTATCAGAATCAGAATCAAAATCAGAAAGAGCTTTATTGCCAGGTATGTTCACGTTCATGTTTATGTCCAATCGTTAAGATGACCTCTCTGACCTGTGCTCGTCTCGTTTGTGTTTGGCTGCAGGAATGGTCAAACACTCATCTGTGTGTCCATGTAGCAGACGAACAGTGTCACCTCCTCTTACATGACCTGCGGTTCAAAATCAATGCAAGATGACAAATATAATACAAAACTCCAGCAGAAATAGTGATTTTTTTTTTTTTTTAAGATGGATAAAAATGATCTTCCGTAGATAATGAAGAAAATATTGAATTTATATCCATATTAACACTATTAATGTAAATGTAAAAATGAAAACTCATTTTAGTAGGTTCTAACATTAGTTTATTATAGCAGTTGACATGAATAAATTTAAAGCATTTAATAACCTTAGTTTGTGTTTGTTTTAACATTTACTAATGTATTATTGAAATAAAAATGTATCAGGTTCATTAAATCATTTTATCAGAATTAAAACAAACATACATTGAACAGATGTAACATTATATTAATCAAATTTTAAATTAAAAACAAAATGATGTCGACGCAATAGCCTAGTGGTTAGCGCGCTGACATATGGTGCAGTAGCATTTCAGGGCGTCCTGAGTTCGAATCCCGGCTCGAGGGCATTTCCCGTCCCAAGCCCCTCTCTCTCTCTCTCCCACTTCGCTTCCTGTCTAAAATACTGTCCTATCCATTTAATAAAGGCAAAAAGGCCAAAAAAAAAAAAAATGATAGCATATATATGGGTCAAAGATGAGATGTCCTATTTTGGAGTCCACAACATAACAAATATAATAAAAACATGAATTTATATACATTGAAAGTATATTAAATGTGAATAAAGAGTCAACTTTAAGGTTTTAAATAATATTGATAACAAATATTTTGCAAACCCAGAGTAAGTGTCTGCTGGTGCAGTGTGAATAAGGCTTAAGCATATTTAAAAACACCAGACCAACATAGCTTGTTTTGCAGGCTCCTACAGTGATTTCTAGTGTGTGACTGTTCATTTACCCTGTGTTTTCACAGTCCCAGAGGAAACAGGGGCCACACTCCACAGCGTCTGCTGGAAGGCTGCATCCACTCGGCCAACACCACTGTCATTCCCTTCACCGTTAGTCCACGACACATGCTGCAAAGAGGGAGACAGGTGTCACATTGTATGTAATATAACCAAATACTAATATTGGCACCCCTGGAAAATATAATCAAAGAAAGCTACGACAAAAATGTCTTTATTGCTTACCCTTTTAATCTTTCACTTAAAATAGTAACAAAAACAAACAACGGCAATCTCAGAAAAATTGGAAAATATTTTGTTAAATTAATTTACTGCACAAATTTACAGACACCTCTATGAATTCATATGAACAAATTATTGTTGAACTATATTTCCACATATAGTATAGTTGAACTATATTTATATATATAGTACACCTTTGTGATGAGGAACAGGAAATTGTTCAACCATGACCTGTTGTTTCACAGGGTTGTAAATAAAGACCAAACTCAATCCAAAACAAAACAAAAAAAACTTGCAGCAAATCCTCTTGAGCTTCACAAAATTGGAAGTGGCTATAAAAAAAATAGAAAAACACTGAAAATGCCCTTTTCCACTATCATTGTAGAATCTTCAACAACAAGGAAATTCCAGTCATCCATAAATTTTATAAATCAGCCTGGAAGTGGGCATTTGTTAGGAAGATGGTTTGAGTGGCCAAAAAGCTCCAAGAAACACGGCTGGAGAATTGCAGAAGCTAAATAAGTCTTTTAGTCAGAAAGTTTCCAATACTACAAAGTGACATTATTTACATAATCGCTCATTATTAACAGATCAAAAGGTTAAACAATAAAGACATTTTATACAGCCTTCTTTGCTCATATTTACCAAGGACAGCAATATTAGTAGAATGCACTGTACAGTAGATCAACAGACAGACAAATGAATGACCCACTCACTAGGTATCTCTCAGAGGAAACACTAACTAAGATGAGGTCATCACCCACTCGCACTTTCTCACCCTCTGACCTCTGTTTGGAGGCAGGGTGAACCGTCCACCAACACACCTCACCTGAAACCATACAACGCAACATGATAAATATGGCAGATTTATTCCTCATCAAGCATGTATTCATGCCAGAAGATGAGAACATTAATTTCACATTATACTGGAGGAGAGTGTGAACTTACCTCTGGTGTCCTCCTGCAAACCAACATCAAAAGCCAGTTTATCAGAAGAGACTCCTGATGTAGACAGACAGCAAAGGTACTGCAAGACAAAAGATGCACAGGGTTTAAAGTTTACACTTTGTAGTATATGGAAGCCACTAATTAATAAAAAGGAAAAAATTTAAAAACATCTTACCATATCGCTGTAGGCATGCCGAAACAGCACGGCCTGGCCATAAAGCAGAGTACGACGACCAGCCGCCTCATGTGACTGAAACAAAAGCAGTTGTTTTAGTACTGTACCTGTGATTTATTTAGCAATTCAAAAATTGTTGCCTGACACAACTTGTGACATTTCTTTACATTTCTTCAGACAACTGTTCAAAGGTTTGGAGCTGGTTAGATTTTATCTTCTGGCTGCAATTATCTAACAAAAAATACAGCAAATCGGTAAAAGTAAAATACTATTATATTTTTTCATAACTGTTTCACATTTCAGTCGGTCGGTCGAAATACCCAAAGAACAGAATTGAAGAAATCAGTTTTAATTTTTATATTTCTTTTCTAAATTGTTCCATTTACACTTTAGACTTCCATTTGTTTTATTTTTCTTGACTCTGTTAAGACATTTTTACAGTTAAACTACATTTTAGTAATCAGACATCTTGTCTATTTAACTGAATTCAATAATAATTGTATTAATATAATTACAACAGTTATTCTTCTCTATTTCTTTGTTACTAACATCTCTATTTCTTTCAAAACAGTTTTGTTTTTTTAATCCAGAGCATTTTAGTTCACTGTTCCTCGCTGGTAATGATCTCCCCAATCCCTGCTATTAAACATTAAAATAGCACCTAAAAACTCATCTTTTCCATGAGCACTTAACTACAAACAAAAAATATATATATTAATTTAATCCCTTCCTACTTTAGCTTGTATTTTTCTAACAAAATTTAAAGACTTTGTATTAAAAGCACTTGATGCAAGTACTGTCTCTTTACAATTTATCTCTTACATTTATCTCTTGATGCTTTCCTCATTTGTCAGTTGCTTTGATAAAAGCATCTGCTAAATGACTATATGTACATGTAACAGAGTGACACTCATGGCAGTTCTGGAGATAAATATGTTCATGTGATGACACGAAAAATGTAGAAAAATTCGGAAAGCCTATGCATGCTCAAGTATTGGTAGTAGTATGTCTGCAAAATCCAGCATTATACAGTGAATTTATTTTTATGACTGGATTCTGCAATTCCATCCTGGAATTTTCTGCATTGTGGAAATCAAAGAAAAATATTTTGTAACTATCTTCATTCTTACTTTAGGCCAATTTAAAGCTTACTGACCCTATACATTTGAACAGATGAAAAAAGAAAGTTCACCCACTGAACTGATAGCTGTTCACTATTGCTAAATTCTGAAGTCTTTTTCCATATTACCCACCGCTGTACAAAGATCTTCACGATTGGACAGCATCTCCTGCAGCGCTCGGACAGACAGACACTGGTCCAGAACAAACACACACACAAACAAATCTGCTGGAACATTCTGTGAAACAAAGACGAATGGCATGAAACCTTTCTGGGAATTCTTTTCCTGAAGAGTGTGATAATTCACAGACTGTTAACACAGAAAATAGTGACCAGTTTTGAAAACATGAAGTAACTGAGCATCTGACCTTTGAGTTGGAGGTGGACTCGAGAAAACACAGACGCTCACCAACTTCTGCAGCTAAACACAATTTCTGCTGATGAGGGCCTGATGAGCAGCATCTCAACACCAACTCATCCCTCTGAAAAACACATTTACATTACAGGTGTACTTCACTCACTACAGCAGAGAACACAGTATACACTAATATCTCATCTCACATTATAAAAGCACGTTATTATATATAACTTAAACTAAATATATAACTCAAAAACGGGTTTTGGTTGAAGCTTAAAAATGCAAGCAAATCAAATAAAAAAAGACTCAAAGGATCATTTGAGATAATCAATAATTCAAACTTCATCTTGTAATTATTTTTAATAATAGTTTTTGAGAAAGTGAGCATTCAAAGCTGCACAATTTTCAAAGGCTTTGTATAAATGCACATGCAAGCACACACTACATACATAAACCTCATTAATGGTGACAAAAATAAACATTCATTAAAATTACAAATCAGTGATTAAAGTTGGCATGAAACAAAAGTAATAGTTTATAGAAGTAGTAAGCAATATGTGACATATGGGCCAAAGATGGCACATTTCTTATTTTGGCATTAAACTAAATTTTAATAAAGTTATTTTATATATATATATACATAAATATTATATACATACATATATATTTACATACACACATATATATATATATTTACATACACACATATATATATGTGTATTTTAATAAAAGACTTTGACCTTCTTGCTTTCAAATGGGTAATAAAAGGAATCAAATCAATACAATGTTTACATTTTTAGTACCTGTGATTTAAAAAACAAATAACATTTGTGAAATAAATTCTAAACAAATAAAACCCCATATTTAAATCCCATATTTCAGAGTGTGTTGTACTGTTACAGTGCAGCCTTATATGGACAGAATCTCAGCATATCAGTCTGTGAATGGAGAATTCCAACACCTCCATCTTGTCATCTGAGTTTCAGTGACCAGCAGCGGCTCACAAACACGCATGTGCTGACATCTGTGTCACTTCTATTATTAAGCTATTATTAAAACCATTTGAAAAACAATGATTTTGCAGTTACAAATGATTGTGCTAAAAGACATAAAGAGAAACTATTGTATTGTAAGTTTGTGTTTGTGTGAGAGAGAGAGAGAGAGAGAGAGAGAGAGAGAGAGAGAGAGAGAGAGCAGAGTGTCCCATTTATATCTGTTTTGGAGATATGGAGCTCACACACACTCTCCAGTTCCTCTGTTACTGATAACACAGTAAAAATAGACAACAGTGATATGGGTCTACTCTCTCAAATTTGATTTTAAACACTGTAAATCGCTGCACTGTAACTGTATATAACAATATCCACAATTATGCACAATGTTGTGAGCAACTGCTTAAGTGAACACGCTATATTGCACTAAATAATAAAAAATATATTAATAATAATATCTGTGGAGCAACTTCAAATATGTTGGAAACATGTTTGCATATACATACGCAAGTGTCTCAAAAAATTTCTTCTAAAGCATCTGCTGGAATCTAAAATGTATATCCAGGAAGTTAATTAATGTCCAATTACATCAATCTAAAAACAAATCAAACTTTAGTGTAGTAATTAACTCTTTTTCTGGTATAAAGAAAAGGCACAGTGAATGCATTATAATATATTGCATTTTACTTACAGTTCTCAGAAACTGGATTTCGTCCTCCGCTTCTCCTATATCCATGTTCAGAGAATTTGGATGCGGTTTGTACAGGGATCTCTCTGTGTGTAAGAAGCAGAGAAGTGCTTCACTCACACAGCCGCAGGTGCTGAACTCATCCCGGGACAGAGAGAGACCACCATACCACCCATCATGATATAATGTGCTGCCATCTGATAAAGGTAAAGTGGGAAAGAACGGCCTTCTCCATATTTGGTCAGTTACAATGGAGCAAACAAGCAAGCAATGAGGAAAAAATAGGTACTAAAAAAACACAAGCATCAAAAAACATAAGTAATGTGAATACACTGTAAAAAAAATAAATAATAATAAAAAATTAAAATGCTGGGTTCCACACAATTCCTTTGTGTTGTCCCAAAACAAATTGATTGATTTAACTTGATTTTTGTTTTACAAATTTAAGTAGATTGAACATGAGACAATTAAGTTGTCCCTCCAAAAAACTCAATAATTGTGCAGTTTTTATATTTTTAAAAGTAGTTTAAACAAGCAGCAAACATCATTCACTGTAAAAAAAAAAATGATTTCCACACAATTCCCATGTGTTGTCCCAACACACATTTAGTTAACTTAATTGTTTGAAAAAATTTAAGTGGATTGAACAAAGCAATTAAGTTGTGCCCCCAAAACACTGAAGATTTGTGTTAATTCAGCACATTTTAAATAAGCCGTTAAAGCTTTGAGTGTTTGAGTGTAATCTCATAATTAATATAATATTTTACTTTCAATATTACATATGTGTATATAAACATGTATGTAAAAAAATTGAAAATTATGTAAGATATTGTACTACGCAAATTTAAATATGTATAGAGGCTAATATTAATTACAGACTGTTCAAAACATGAACAAAAGAAGAGACTTGGTCATTTGATGTCACTGTAAAACACATTTTATTTTCTTGTTCATTCAACACCAAACATTCACAAATCTTTCTAGAACAAAAACGTTCTTTGTTACAACTGATTTGATGTGTTAGCCATTTTTCCTTCCATCAATGAACAACGAATCATGTAGAGAGGAAAACCTGCCTGAATAATACCCAAAACTTTCATAAAATGGTGACAATTCATCCCAGACTACTGTTGCAAAGTAGAGTGGCAGGAAAAAAAGTTGTTTTGAAAAAGTAATTTTGTTGTAAATGTTTATATGCTGTCTCGGCAGACACAAGAAAACCATTGTGTTATGCAGAATATACTGTATCATTCCAAACAGTTCACCTACTTTCTGTAACTCTAAGTTCAATATTTTATCATAATATCTGGTGTTGCTATTCATATTTGACAATCCTTTTTGTACTTTTTACTTCACTTTTACTGTCATCAAATTGATGTATACGCAATTGCAATATATAAAACCTGTAACTAACTATAGAAAATGAAAGAAAACCTTTTCTGTTTTTTTTTTACAAACCATTACTGTATATGTAAATCAGGCACTGAAGGTGAAGGATTTAGGTAATAATCATGCTGTGAAAGTAGTAAGTAGCCTTACTAACAAAGGAATAATGAGAAAGCTTTCTCAATTTGGTGATAATTCAAATGTGCAAAATCTTACATACTGTAGGTTTAACATTAACACACAAAATAGATTTTGTGTCATCATCACTTACAATTAATTGAAGAAGAATCAAAATTTCACACTAGGAGTAATAATTTTTTCCTCAACTGTTTAAACATCCGCATTTGAGGGGGAAAATGTCAAATGGTGACACTAAACATTTTTCTTACACATTACAGTCCAACAATTCCATTCAGGAAACCTTAATAGCAGTTGGAAATATATCAACCGAATTTGCTTTAAAGTCCACTAGATTGGACTATGTTAACAAGCCATGTGAAGCGTTCATCCAATCACTAACACCACAAATATCCAACCTTAACCCTGGGTTTAGGTTCTACATTGTGAAAAGCAAATTTATTTATAAACCTGGGTAAATTATGAGTAGTGGGAAATGTGACAACCCAGGATACAGTTTAACCAGATTTAACCACTTCAAGAGTGACAAGTCCTATTGTGATTCTAAAATTCACACCATTTTATGCGTTGTTGAAGATAAATACTTTCTTCATCACTTATTTGTATTGCATTCTTCTGATTTCCCTTCAGAATAAAGAGACATTAAACATTTTAAATCAGCCGTTCTCATCATAATACATCAACAGATTAAAATTTGGGCTTTGTTCTCTTTATTTTTGCATGTTTTTATTTCTTGGTGCTATGTAAAAGGTTAAAAGATTACTTGGTTAACAAGTGGGATGGGATTATAAAGGTCAGTTGTGTTGACAGGGTTAAAGGTCACTCTCTCCATAGAGGGCGGTAGAAAAGGCAGTGTAGTCCAGGGCTCCAGCCAGGGCCCCGGGCCCGCAGTATGGAGGCATTCGACTGATGCAGTACTCGGCCTGGTCTGGAGGAAGCTCACGCCTCAACTCATCTGACAGAATATACGGCTGTACAAAACACACACACACACACACACACACACACACAAAAAAAGGTTTAAGGAAACTCCTATTCTGAAGAGAAACTCTGAGGAGTTAAGTGTAGAACACACCTTGTCTGCAGCAAGGATCTTGAAGGAAGCGATGACCTGTTCAGCTGTGTCTGTGTCTGCTGTCTCTCTAGTCATGAAATCAATGAAGGACTGGAACGACACGTTGCCTGAAGCATTTGGATCAACCAGCATCATGATCCGAGCAAACTCCACCTCTCCCTAAAAACACACACAAGCATACATTCAGAGACACTAAATACTTTTATTTCTGAAAATGTAAATAAAGATGTATATAAAACATTATTCCACATCCGTCATGATCTGTCTATTCAATACAAGTTTATTTATATAGCGCTTTTCACAATATTTATTGTTCCAAAGTAGCTTTACAAAAGGTGCACATTATTGCACTACAATCAAATTCTGAAAAGTTAAGGTTATTATTAGTTACCAGAACTTTATTAGTTACCAATAACTAACTAATTAACTAGTAACTAATAGCTTTTAACGGCGGTTCATCCCGCTGTGGCGACCCCAGATTAATAAAGGGACTAAGCCGAAAAGAAAATGAATGAATGAATGAATAATAGCTTTTAACAGTTAAAGTTATTATATATAAACATATGTTGGCCTACAGTTATATAGTATATAGGTGAGGTCCATGTGTATATGTTCAATGAAATGTATTTGTGTATTAAGTGTACGTGTTGTCCTTGAACACAATACAAGGTTTTTTTTTATCTGTTTGATCAAGATAAAAATTATGAAATTGGTCAAAAACTGAAGATGTTAGTGTATATACAACTGTGCACATAATAACTGACATTTTAAATATTTTACTGAAAACAAGACCAAAATGATTTTTAGCTTGTAATCAGTGAACCCTAATTAAAGCCCTACCAGATCATAACCCATCGAGATCAGACAGGCCCTAAAGTCATCAGAATCCATGCCCCCGTTCTTCTTCTGCATGGGAAATGTTAAAGGGCAGAGGACGAGAGTAGGAATAATAGTAAAGAAAGAGACAGCACCTAACACAGAAACACACACATGAACACGCAAACACAGACAGAAAAACAAAACACAAGAGAAGGACATCAGAACTATTTTCTGCCACACAGGGACTGCATATTTATCATTCTACACAAAGAACTATGTTTTAGGGTCACAGTTTAGTAGTCGTGCTGGTGGTTAGTACCTGTTTGTCATTTCCCAAATGCCCAAGACTGATCAGACATGCTTTAAACTCATCAGGCCTGACTTTACCCCTCTCCTCCTGAGAGCAGGTACCCACAACACATAAAAACATGCACATAACATTTAAATTAGTGATTGTACGTATGTGCAATTTTTATTATCTATGATATTTATTGTCATTTTATAACAATGTATAAGCTGACATTATCAAGCATGTCACTGAAAAAATATTGAGTCCAAATGCATTAACTGCATGATGAAGACTGCTAGAATGCAGTGATTCAAGATATCAAAATATCCGTATGAGACAGTTAATATTACAAAAACAAGAGTATCATTTTCCCAAATATCTCACAAACCGCTAATGTGGTATTAACCACAGTTAAAAAGAATTAACGTTGTATCACGATCAATCAAAATAAGTTTGTTTTGACATAATATATGTGTGTGTACTGTGAATATTTATTATGTTTTTATAAATACACACATGCATGCACATATTTGAAAAAAAACACACCCATATCTTACGTCAAAACCAGCTAACTAATCTTTGCCCAGCACTAGCTTTTATTATAAAATATTGCCTGCTTGTTAGCTTTATTACAAATTTAAGTGCATTTTAGTCACGAATATCTACTTGCATCTTTAAATTTGACTTTAGACATACTACATATTGCAAACGATCTAATATTTCAAACTAAATTCATTCCAGGAACTGATTTTTTTTTTTTATGATCAAGAAGTAATTACCAGTCTAGCCCTGTGAAGCCTCTGAAGAAGTGAAGGCATAACAAAATCAGAAATCAAATTAATGTGTCCTCAGTGAAATAAAAGAGATTTAGGAGATGTTAGTGTAATGCTCTGTCAAAACAGAAAAGGGGTTAGTTTAGTTCATTTGATTTAATAACAGTTAGTATAGATTTCATACAACAAGACGTGAGTTGTAGAATAGTATGCAGAGGCAAAGTACAGCACCCGATAAAAATGATTGAAAGAGGACCGGAACTCATGCATCTGCTCCTGGCTGATGCCTTTTGCATCACGGGTCAAAATTTGAGTCTCTATTTCATTAATTGTGCGAGCAATCGTAGTCAAAAGGAGCTCCCAGCCAACGCGAACATGCTGCGGAGGAAAGAAATAAGTGTCAAACCAAATGTTAAATCACAAATAGATTTCTATGTACTATCTGTCCAAAAACAAATTGTGTATGCAATGTTTTTAATTGATTCAATACATTCTCTAAGCTCTAAAATTGTTTGTTTGGATTCAAAGCATCGTGTATTGACCACAATTACATAATGGACAGTAGTGCCGTACGTTAAGAAAAATGGTTTATGGTTAAAGATGAATGTCTAATATGTCTACCTCCATAGTGTAGTTAGTATGTTTGTTGTCAAAGATAAGCGACTCCTGAATGAGCTGGTGATCTCCCTCCAGTCGGTCTATGTTGGATTTGTAGCTGACGATCACATGCTCATACTGCTTCAGTTGGGTCATCTGATCCTCCAGAGTCCCGCCCATCGCCATAGAACAACGACCAATTTCCTGTCAGATAGATAGATGAACATATATGTCACTTGCATACATCGCATTGGCACACACAGTAAAAAATGCTGGGTTCCACACAACTCTTTCATGCTGTCCCAAAACAAATTAAAATAACTTAATTATTTTTACAAATTTAAGTGGACTGAACATAAAACAATTATGTTGTCACAAAAAAACCTAAAGAATTGTGTTGATTCAGCTCATTTTAAATAAGTAGTTTGAACAACCAGGTAAAATAATGTTTTAGCCACACACCTCCATCCTGGTCTGTATCCAGGGTCCGATGAGGTTGGCCTGGGCAGCAAACTGGCGTCTGAGTCTTTCGTTAGCATGCTGTCTCGCTAACTCCTCCTGCAGTGCACTGTCACGCTGGGGCACCAGCTTCTTCACCTAAATATTTCAACAGAATACGTTTTTAAATATTCTAAACATTCTCTGCAATAAAGGAACAGGATCTATTTCTGTGTGCTTTTAACCTTGTCCCATTTGATGGCAATCTCTTCTGCAGTTATGGTGCTGTAGCGGTTTGTGAGATCTCCACTGATGCCATAACTCTGGAAGATCTTCAGGACTTCCTGCTGAATGCCAAGGATTGCCTGTCTCTCTGCATCTGCCTCAGGAAGAGTAGCCTTAAACTGCTCATGAGCAGCTATCAGTGTCTACAAACAACAGATATAGTGTATGTTATTTCATATCATTACTGTAGTTATTTATTTTGATCAAATAAATATAGGAATAAGTTACATTTACAAGTTACACTATCTACTAACCCCAAACTTTTGAATACTGAAGTACAAATGTATGCTCATATGACTATAAAACACTTAAAGTTATTATGAAATCAAAATTCCTATGTATACCATACCACTGTACCATAAAACATAATATAAATCCTGTAAGTTTCAGAACTGAAAACCATCTTGTTGGTGGAGTTGCCCTTCTATATCAGCAGTGGCATTTACGTTACACTGAACTGAACTAAGCTGAAAATCAACTGTGACAACTGAACTGAAGCAGTTTTAATTTACTAGAACTTAATCTATGTTAAGCTGCTTTGACACAATCTACACTGTAAAAAGCGCTTGAATTGAAAAGATGAATTGTTAGTCTAAATAGCTTATACTGAAGCCAATCTGTCAAAAAGACAGGTCGTGGAATGAGGCATTTTATTCTGGGTGCGAACCAGATTTACATATTTAATTCAATTACATCTAATTTATTAATCAAACTTGTTATTATGTTTTCAGTGTTCTGAGGGATATTGAGTGGTTCTCAATAACATTTGTGATATTAAATAAATGGTGACAGGTTTGCTTTCCTCCACCGATTAATGGATGACCATGAAAGACTGCACATATTTTTTATTTTACTGTTTAACTTCCATGTGCGAGCCAGTGTATAATAAAATACAAACTATGCATCTAGTTTTACAGACACCTACAAATGCCTTTTTTAAAGAAACATGTTTTGTGAACACTTACGCTGTCTGTCGATATTCTAGATTTGCCGGTTTCAAACCGATTAATTAATATTTTTACTACTAAAATACTACTAAAATTCCAGGACTTTTCCAGGACTTTTCCAAAACTTTTAGGTAAATATTTATGACCTAATGTTTAATGTAATGTTTACGTACAAATGGTAAATAAGAAAAAATCCACGTTATAAAAATATTGAAAAATATGCGACAATTTATGTAGGTTGTTTATTTCTGCAAAACAGTTTTTAGAAAGTATCTTGCGGTCCGTGTGAAAATCTTTTAGAAATGTTGGCTTGTGTTTTGAAAAAACTTATAAGAATAGTACAAATTAGCACCCACAGTATATTACCTCTGTAGTTAGAGATTGTTTCTTGAATTAGCTTGAATTACGATGAATGCGAGTAAAAGAGAGGCAAAGCTAAAACTGCGAGTTGCTTTTTTACCCCAAACAGAAACCGTCACGTGAAGAGATGAACCGCACAATTGTATTTAAAATTTACCCAATATTATTACCCAAATTTCCATGACTTTTCCAAAACATTTTGGGTTTATTTGTTTTTCCAAAACTTTTTCAGGCCTGGAAAATGCCTTGTAAAAATTCCATGACTTTTCCAGAGCAAACTATTTCTTAACTATTAAAAGGCAGACCCCCCATACATCTTGTTTTGATGTCCTTCAGGGAGGATCAAGCGTTAATTAGGGGGGGTCAGACCCACCCCTAAACTCCCCTGTAATTCGCACCCTGATTTTATTCCACATCTGCATAAAACATTACAACATTACATTACAGTGGACCACAGAGGTCAGTGCAAAAGAAAGAAAAAGGGAAGTTCATGACCAGTTGAAAAATTCATGCTTAGTTGTTTTATTGAAGCACACAGATGTTTGTTTAAGTAGCTGTGTGTACCTGGACTTCCTCAATTGTGTGCACTATGAACATGTCCTGTAAGTCTTCCATGGCTCCTTCCATCCAGTTATTAAAGGGTGCAGATCTCTTTGCGTATTCCAGAAACAACTGATCCACCGTCTCCAAAAGTTTCTCTGTCCTCTGCACATATTAAGATTTTTGATTGTTCACCATTTTTTGTACCTTTAATACTTCATCATATTTATTGTAATTCTAAAAAGAACAAAGCAGACAGCATACCTCCAAAGCCTCTCTGCGTTTCTGGGTGAGCGTGCCCAGATGGTCCCAGAGGTCACAAATACTTTGACACCTTTGATTCACTGATGCAACATCATGATAATCCAGCTCACTTTAGGAAAACAAGACAGTCAGAGAAAGAAACGTTAGGCCACAATCTTGCATTTGATGTTGAGTCTGTCTCCCTCTAGTGGTTTATAGATGTAGTAGTCACAAAGCTTGGATTCATGCAATATTCTACACTTTTTCTTTCCCTACTTTATAGTGTTAGTCAAGGTTCCATGTAAAAAAAGACAGTTTAATTATTTAAAACTGTGCATCTAAAGCCCTGTTTATAAATAAAGTTATACATTTTAAGATTAAGATATTACCATTAATAGCATCAGTTTATTATAAGAACACAGCTTTGTTATTTGCATCTTTATATGCTTACACTTATTAAAGCAAGATGGACCTTGATTTGTTTCGATAGTGCTATTGTTTTTAAATAAAAAGGATTTTTTATATATTATGTATTCTTAGTGGGCAGCACGGTGGCGCAGTGGGTAGCACAATTGCCTCACAGCAAGAAGGTTGCTGTTCATTCCGCTGTGGCGACCCCAGATTAATAAAGTCGAAAAGAAAATGAATTAATGTATTCTTAGTTTTTTTGGTATTTTTAATTGGTGTGACTCTGATAGCTGACAAAAAATGTAACGTTGTATTACCTATCCACAAGCTATTGGAGATGACTGCAACTTTATTTCTTAGGTAGAAGGTTTTTAGTATAACTGTTAGAGAAACCCTTGACTGGCATTTTATGAATCATCAAGGAATATTGAGTTCAGCTAAAAAGCTTTTTTAATGTTCTACTAAAGAAAAAAGTCATCTTCATCTTGGATGGCCTATGAGCAAGTAATTTAATAGGTTTCTGCTTAGACAAACATAAAAGCCGTTTTTATGTAAACTTCAAAAAGTTTGTATTTCTGTTTGCCTTTTGTATCCAAATAAACCTTAGCATGCTGATAATCTCAAGCATGCTTGATAGTCTATCAGTAATATCACACTGTACTTACTGAGACAACAAAAAGGTCAGAAGCTGTCAGTCACTTACTAAAAACATGCGCACACACACACGCACACACGCGCACACACACACACACACACACACACACACACACACACACACACACACA
>CAIGQV010017386.1:17139260-17151199 GCA_903798115.1 Danio jaintianensis | reverse complement strand
ATTTGTGTCATTCTCAAAACTTTTGGCCATGACTGTACAGTAGGTCTTAATTAGAATAGATGCCATATTTGTTCAGTGTTTTACAGTAACAGTTTTAAAGAGGCTATATTTCAGAATTCATATTCTATATGTTTTTACCCTCTGCATCCAGCATTTTGGGGATGTCCAGATGTTTTTCAGCAATGTCAAATGCCAGATTCAAATTACCCAGTGGATCATCCTACAGAAAGACAGGAAACGAGAGGAAAGGACACTGTCACCAAAAAGCATTAGAGTTAAGACATCACATAAACATTTTACATAAATTATCATCCTTTTTCATGCATAGGGAAGTGTCAGTACTTAGGTGAAGCTAGAGTAAAGACTTTCACATTTTAAATGATTAGGAAAAAAAGAAATAAGATTTTCAAATTAGCTAACTGTTATCTGAAAAAGAGTTGCCCTATATATACAAAAGTTTTTTAAAGTTTGGGGACTGTGAGATTTTATATAGATTTTTTTTTTTAACTTTGAAATAATACTTTGTTTTAGCAAGGATTCTTTCCGATTAAACTTTTCAAAAGTGCCAGTAAAAGTTATGTAACTAAATATATTTAAAATAAATCCTATTCTGTAGCATTTTTTTATCTATGCGTTAACAGCTTTGCCATCACACGAATAAATTACATTTTATTCATTCATTCATTCATTCATTCATTTTCTTTTCGGCTTAGTCCCTTTATTAATCTGGGGTCACCACAGCAGAATGAACTGCCAAAATGACATTTTATAGTATAATAAAATTATTTGAAATGTCATTTTCAAGTAATAATATTTTACCATGTTACAGTTTTACTGCATTTTTGAATGGATGTTCTGGTGGGAATATGAGCTTTGGTGGGCATGTGAGACTTCTTTCTAAAACATTTATTCATTATTATACATTAAGAGTATAGTGCAAAACGAATGGGACATATTTTTCCCATCAATTTCCTTTATTCTGTATTCAAAATGTGCATGCATGTTTATGGTACCATTTATTTGTGAATGTGTATGTCACCATGGTCTGGGAACAAGTTTTTGTTCTCCATGTCAATAAAAAGCCCCATTGCAGGACATCAGCAGCTGCAGGGGATCCAGAGGGTCCTAGACGATCCTGATGCTTTTGTCTAAACTGGCACCACAGGGCCATGCTAAATACTGGATTACCCCATTCAAGCTCACCTGGAGCCATCAGTGACAGCTGAAAGGGATAGGCATGTCTGTGTAAGTGGTCTTTTAGTCACTAACCATTGAACTGACTGAGCCAGACAAGCTAAATAAATCCTTAATCTTCAATGGCATAATTCACAAACTAATTAAAAGCATAGTTCTCATCCACTCATTCACACAGACTTGGAAAATGGCTGACAAAATGTTTACTCTCATCAATATAAACCTATCACGCTTTTGGAACTGGTTAAAAATATCCTTTGAATGGTTCTCAGCCACAGCTATTTCTAATTTGACTTTTTAGAAAGCATCTTTTAGAAACAGCTCTGGTGCTCTTGGTATGTGGACCACTTTTCCAAAGTTCAATTCCAGATCGGGATTATCTTAAACCCAAATGGTCCTTTGAGAAAAGTGTTATGGACCAGCTTTTTTTGATTGCCTTATGGGTGGCATAACTAAAGGGTTGAATGGATCAGTAGACCAAGCTAACAGAAGCTAAGTGCAAATTACAGCTAAAAATATCAACTAACAAGACACATTAACAGCTGCCAACAACGAAACATATATAAAGAGTCTTCAATCCGGCCCCTACACTTAAAAAAATATTCTAAGTAAAAAATATAAGTTTCCGTATTTTGTGATTCACAATTGTTTTCCATTTATTTACGGTTGTGAATTGCATTATGAGGCGACGCGGTGGCGCAGTGGGTAGCACGTTCGCCTCACAGCAAGAAGGTCGCTGGTTAAAGCCTCGGCTGGGTCAGTTGGCATTTCTGTGTGGAGTTTGCATGTTCTCCCCGTGTTCGCGTGGGTTTCCTCCGGGTGCTCCGGTTTCCCCCACAAGTCCAAAGACATGCGGTATAGGTGAATTGGGTAAGCTAAAATTGTCCGTAGTGTATGTGTGTGAATGAGTGTGTATGAATGTTTCCCAGTGATGGGTTGCAGCTGGAAGGACATCCGCTGCGTAAAAACATATGCTGTATAAGTTGGCGGTTCATCCCGCTGTGGCGACCCCAGATTAATAAAGGGACTAAGCCGAAAAGAAAATGAATGAATGAATGAATGAATTGCATTATGAGACTTCTGCTCTGTCGACTTTTGATGTTGAAAATTCAACTCTATGGTTCAACAAAGTGGCTTTTATTGACATTTTAGTAGATTGAAATAATATAAATGTATAAGAAATAATATAAATGTATAAGAAATAATATAGAGAGAAATAAGTCTGTAAAATAACAGAAAATGTGCTGGCAGTTTATTACAGTTTTTGTACCATAATATACAACACCAACCCAGATAATATATCCCTTTAAACTATTAAAAATGTTAATAAAGGTTACTTTTTCAAACTGTTCAAGGTTAAAAGTTGTTGGAAGAAAGATCACGGTCCCATAATGCAATTCAAAAGCATAAATAAACAATAAAATAAAAACATGAATCACAAAATACGGAAAACTGCAAATTTACAGATATTTTCATCATTGATCAGACATGCACTTTATAGACAGCAATGCTTTTAAGCAATCAAACAGATGCTACCTTTAACTCTCATTGTTCATTCTAATATGGTTAGCATATTGCTAAACCAACAACTTGACATTCTAATAAGCACAAAAGACAGCCTGCACAGCACATTCAAACAGTCTTCCTAGGTGTCTTTCTTTCTTTGAGAAAAACACAATCAGACTTATATTAAGATTCACACTCTTTCCAGCTTTAGTAGTGAATAATTCCATGAATTACAGACGTTGGTGTAGCATAAGGTGTGAATTCATGACCTTAGCTTAGACAACAACAACATCTATACATATATACTCATCAATTGCCATTAACAGTGATAAGTCACTTAAAGTTTAATTAAGTATAATGTACAAAGCCCCATCGCTTTCACAGCAGAAGGAATTCAATAATCCAATGGAGTCATATGGAGTACTTTAATGATGGAGGTTTGCACATTTAGGAGCTTCAAAAACTTATAAATGCATTAGTCCAAGAGCTTGGGTACAACCGAGATATTATTTAATATAACTCTGATGGTGTTTGTCTAAAAGAAGAAAAGCATATACACCATGCAGGGTCTAAGTGTCAGTACATTAAATAACATTTGAAATTTTTGTTTGAACTATTCTTGTAATAGGAACTCTGATAGATATCTTTCTTCAGGTACTTTGGATCTGCTTGATTGGAAATAAACCCAGGAGGAAGATTTCTGTTTGGCAGGACTGAAGACTCTATTGAACTAATCTTCTTACGAAAAACACCACCTTATATATAGTATCATAAACACATATGCTACCTTCAAGTTCTGATAATCAATCAGTTGTGGTCTGTGTCTATGAATAAGGGCACAGAAGGCCAGTCCATTCTTCCAGCTATTGAAGCCACACACAAAAAAGATGATGTGCATGCAGAAAATAAAATGTAGTTCTACTAAGCAAAAAGTCAAGTATTAATGTTTAGAGAAGGTCCTGAGGGTGGAAGTGTGTTGACGTGATAAGTCTGATGAAGGGATATTTTGACACATCACATGTTAAACACACACTGGTGCAGTGCTGTCAGTGACCGGAAACATCAGGATATTGTGGCAGATGTGTTATTTTAATACTTTGGTAGGACTGTTAGTCTAAAGGTCCCAGAGGGTCAAAGGTTAATTTGAGGACACACTTGTGACCTTGTTGAGCTTGGCGTAGTCAATGAGGTCAGGCCTGTGCCTGTGGATGAGAGCGCACAGCGCCAATCCATCCTTCCAGCTTCATCAGAGAGAGAGACAATCAAGGTCATGTTGGAATCAACATAAAACTAAAAATATAGATCTCAAAATAACCTGCATTTTATTTCTCTAACAGCACAAAACAGATACTCATATTAAAAGCACAAAACATATCATTCCCAAACAGAGCCTCACCTGACATGGAAGTTTTGAACATTGACATTTCTGTACGGGGCAGTCTTCCTCTGACACCACAGCAGAAGTCCTTCTTTGGCCGAAGTTTCTGAAAGGTGATTGGTGAATCATTGTACAGTATCATACCCGCTGATTGAACAATTAGGTTCTGGCTAAAGCTATTTTTATGCCTTTTAATTTGTAAACTAAATACAGTAAGAGAATTACTGACCTCACCCTGTAAAATCTTCTCATTAATTCTAGAGGCATTTGTTAATTTTATTGTAGCAGAACAATTTTTGTACACAAAGCGGTCCATAAATACTTGAGATTTGATATAACGAAATCTAAACATGTGGGTTTGTGAAATGTGGCATAAATAATAATAAAATATTTTGCTGTGCAGATGTTGTGCCTCTTAGCATGAATGTGATCAGCTTTTTTACCTTCAACAGAGATATCCTGAATGGCGAAGCGAAGGATGATTGTCCAGATCATTCCAAGAGTCATTTTCACATTACCATCCACAATTTCTGCAAAGATGAGAGCAAACATATGGCTCAATAAAATAAGGAAAGTAGGATTTAAAAACATATACTGTATTTAACTTTAACTTAACCTGCTAATTTGTCTCTGTTTAACAAAATCCAGATTTATGCTTTAAATGCAATAAAGCATACCTTCAGCTCCAATGGAGACCAGTTTCACACCTTTACTGGTGATGAAATCAAGGGCTTTATTGACATTAGCTATCTTGTGAAAACGCATCTTCCCTCTGTCAGGCTTGGGTAACCTCTCACCTGCCAAAATACAGCTTGGCATGAAAATATGAATTGTTATATAGTGGAAATAACAGTTGTGAAAGTTCAGTGTGTTTACCTGAGATGACTTCAAGCAGCAGCATTAGTTTGAGGCCATTTCTAAAGTCCTCCTCTATGTTCTCGATCTGCGTCCCAGCTTTTCTCAGGTGAGAGTTACACCAGGCAGTGAACGTCTGGAAAACAGACACAGAATTAACATGTAATCCTCTGAACCACACATAGAAACTTACCATACATACCAAAATTATTTTTGTCCTACAGTCATGGTGCATATGTATCATGCACTCAATTCATGCATTCGAACGTTAGTGAAAAGAATCCCTGCAAAAAAAAAAACAGTCTAAATAGAATCACTTCCAAATGTGTGGCAGTAGGCCAGATTTGTCTTTAAGACTGTTAAGTCTAAACAGGTTTGCTGTGATACAATGAAAGCTTCAGAATTTTAGGTCAAACTACAGACAACTGTGCCAATGAAAATAATTAGTAGATAGTTCTCTAACTCTAACTAAAATTTGAAGGAAACTAATATGTGGTCATGAAAGATATGTGGAAAATAAATATATGACGCCTAAACATCGGTTCTTTATTTAATCAATAATCTTTGAAATGCGAACAGGATGTGAAATTAGACCAGTCCATGAACAACATAATGGAACTGGCATTACAAGAATCCCCAACACATACTTGCACTTGAGTTGTAGCACTGAGTTCATCCTCCAGAAATAACCAGCTCTTACATGTGCAATAAGCTACAAAGCTGAAAAATGTGGGCTGCTGTACACTGTATATCATCCATGTATATCACCACTTTTCAAGGAATTGGGTGCTTAAAATTCAGGACCATCTTCCCACACATCAGCATCTAAATTCCAGAGTGAATAACATTTTATCCACTCAAGTTATTGCTACCAACTAATACATTAAACTCAGTATTGAGTACAGTATTTTATAGCCTGTTTTGGGCCCTGTATTAATTCACATCTAGAAGAAAATAAATACACAGGTAAAGACATGAATCACAACAAATATATGTCGTATATATATTATATCAAATATAAAACAAAACGTGATCATGCAAATGTGTTTTTTCATTTTAAAGAATTAACTGCATCTTGTTGGCAAATGGGCAAAACCTGAAATTTGTTTTTATTATTATTCGGGGTATTTTTCTATTCTTCATAGCAAATACATTACACAGTTAACTTTTTGCTAAAATAATTAACAGGATATATTCTGATGTATGAAAAAAAACAAAAGCTGCATTACACCTTTACTGTTCTGATGCTTGAAAACTGAATTAATTAATTTACGTAAAGTTAATTTTTAATCATGGATGCTGCATTAAAATAATGGGCAAATGCTACATGTAATGCTAGCAATGCTGAGAAGAGTTTCATGGAACGAGGCATGGCTGTACTGCTGCCCACATCTGTATTAAGTTGCACTCTCAAATCCACCGCTACCCTTTGGATGTTTTTTGGACTCAACAGAGCGTCTTTTTAATCCTTCAAAGCAGGTTCAGCCCTGCCGCAGTCATTGCTGAGCAGATGAAAGCTTTACTGTGGACTCCAGAGTGCATTCCTGCGAGGTAAGCATGTAAAATTAGCTCTCTCTGCAGAGTCTGCTTCTGATAAGAGACCTGATGAAGTAGACTTACACTGAGAAGAGAGAGATATGAGAAAGAATGTGGTGTATAGCACGTTATTTATCGCACTGCTGGTTCATTTAATCGAGGAAAGAATTACATTCATTCTGTAATGGCTGTAATGCCTTTCTGGGGTTATGGTTTCTGGAAGAATAAGAAAAAGGTGCTGTGCTTGCTTTGGTAAGATAAAACTTGCTAAGTATAAATAGAGTGCATGAGGTTCTGTTACAGGCCTAATGGAATTTTATCATCACCCAACTAGTTCTAGACAAGTAAACATCATGCTATTAAGCCAACAAGTGGGGCAGTTGCATTGTTTCCTTCCCTTTCTTAAGTTCTAATCTTTAGATATTTTTTTCTGCTCGGAGCGCCCAAGTGGAACAAGTTTTGTTCTTGAGAACAGATGAATCGGTTCAGGCCAGAGTAAGCAATAATTAGAAAGACAGAGATAGAAAATAAAAAGTGGAAGTCCACTTATGTGGTTCTACTCTATTATAGGATGGAATCTGTGGATGGCAGTCTTCAGATAAAGCACGTAAGAGCAACATAAAGGAACAGTTCACCCAAAAAGTTTAATTCTGTCATCATTTAGGAACACAAAGGAAGTTATACCGAAGAATGTTGGAATAAAAAGCCGTTGACTTCTATAGTCCTATTTTGAGATCCTACTATAAAAGTCAATGGCTGCTTTTTTCTTCAGAATATGTTGTTTTGTGAAAGAAAATAGATGCATGAAACTGAAAGTGTAGAACCACTTGAGTGTGAGTAAATGGTGAGGGAATTTTAATTTGTGGCTGAACTATCCATTTAAGGCAATAAAGACTTAAATAAGGAACACCCCCTTTGTTCAACCCTGCTGTCCATTAAAACAAAACAAAAAACAAATCCATTATTCACTGATCATCATCTGAGTATCCCCCAGCACACATTTTTTGTTTTTAAAAGATGTCTAATAAACGTCTAAGCATAGTTGTCTTGGCTAAAACAAGCCTTAATTTGGGCTGTCTGTGAAAATCTAATAGATGTCTAAGAATGGGCCAAAACTAGCCTAGTCATCAGATAAACAGAAAAGAATGACTATACATATAAAGTCAGTCTAATCTGTCTATTTCACGACTAGTCTAATTTTGGACTATTCTTAGATGTCTATTAGATTTTCACAGACAGCCCAAGTTTAGCCTTGTTTTAGCCAAGCTGTCTACATTTAGATGTCTATTAGACGCCTATTAAACACACAATTCTTTCCTGGGTCATCACTGGCCAATTAAGAACGGGGTTTTTTTTTGTTTGTTTTTTTCAATTAAATTTCATTGTCCACTTCAATTCAGAATATATTCTGGATATATTGCTGCACAATAGAAAGGTGCTGCTTATACTGTATATAGATATACAGAAGAATTCTCCACCAAGGACAGCGGATTAAGCTACTATAATGCCTTTTGGTCGTGGAGTTAAAATTAGCCACTGCATCCATTCTAATCCCAAAGACGTCATCCTGTGCTGGAAGCATCTGTTGACAGTCCGCATTCCAATCGTATCAGCAACAGAAACACAGAGCCGCGTGCTGCTATTGTTAGTTCGGTACCCGCTGCATCCATCCTCAGCGCGCGCTCCCGACAGCCGGAACAAAGCAAAAGCCGACGAGGAACTCGACGTTTTAAATAAATATATGCATAAAAACACATATTAAGTTGTTACTATTATTAAACTATTTATTATATATTAATGAAAAAAGAATTCTAATAAATGATTACTATTAAATCCGTACAAATATGGCACAAGTAGCCTGAAGTGTTTTTAAGTTCAACAAGTGTTCATTTTACTTAAGTCAGACCAAGTTTTAGTTCTTGCCGATGTAGGCAGTTAGGCTATAATTCAAAATAATAATAATAATAATAATATCCATTTTAATAATTTTGTTTCTAACTTATACTTTAAGTAGCCTACTAAAATATAAAGACAATGGAAATAAAGTTTTCATCCAGTGAAGACCAAACTCTCTTTTACCTTCCTTTGCTGCTTTTCCCATGCTGGATCCAGCAGTAAATCCCGGTCCCATTCATCCTCCTGCATCATGTACTCGTCTATTTCATATCCGTTATCATAAGGCACTGAAAGCTCGATCTGATTCATCATTTTCGCGATTTATTCTCTTTTTCAGTGGGTAACTCGTAAAAATTTGTCTTCTAAAGGCGAGTTTTTGGTTTAATTGGACTATCTCTTTCCTCTGTTCCTGCTGGTTTCCAGACTCTCTCGACCAGAGACGGAGAGCGCATGCACTGACAGCAGAGTGAGGAGCAGCTGTCAATTAGTACTGACGGGTCACGTGATGCCACCCGAGGGACCCACAACATACAAAAAGCCGATTCTATTTCGTTTAAAATTTACTTACAATTTATTATTATCACTGGCCAATTAAGAACGTTTTTTTTTTTTTTCAATTAAATTTCATTGTCCACTACAATTCAGAATATATTCTGAATATATTGCTATATATATTACAATTTATTATAGTTACTTTTCATAGTATTATTTCAGATTATGACTTCACTATACTACTGCAAAAATGTATGTCATAAAAATAATTAAACTGATGCGAGTTGCAATGTAGGCTATAAACACTTAAAAAGATAATAGTTTATAATAATGTATGCAATGATTTCAAACAGTTTTAAAGAGTGTATTAATCAAATCTACTTTAGATTTTAGATTTGACTGAGTGAATTAATCAAATCTTCCCTTATACAGAACAAATTTACAGTTTTGTTCTGTATATGGGAAGGCACCTGTTTATAGCTACACTAGCTTCTCCATTTATCCCAGTGGCAGTTGCTTGACTGAAAGTGGACATCGAGAGCATTTGTCATGTGACAAGTGATGGTCTGTAAAAACAGTCACTGACAGAAACATCTAACTTTACAACATTTTAATAAAAGGCATTGGTTAAACCAGACTTGGGTAAGACGAAATCTGACAACATTGGCTACTTTCAAATTTTGCAACTCAACAAAAGGTTGAATAATTACCTTTGTAATGGTGTGTAATTAACGTTACTGCACGTACCCATTCTCACCAACCCTAATTTCCACAGGGCTACTGTGAAACTGAACCACAAACATCACCTCAGGAAACCGCTGCAAGCATAGTCGACCTTGTAAATGTGTTCAATAATCTACCAAAAAGCCCACTGTCGTAAAACGAAAAGTTTTCCATATTTAGCAACAAAAACTTCACAAAACACATCTACAGTCGTGGCCAAAAGTTGAGAACTACAAAAACATTGGAAATTGGAAAAGTTGCTGCTTAAGTTTTTATAATAGCAATTTGCATATACTCCTGTTATGAAGAGTGATCAGATGAATTGCATAGTCCTTCTTTGCCATGAAAATTAACTTAATCCTGAAAAAAACTTTCCACTGCATTTCATTGCTGTCATTAAAGGACCTGCTGAGATCATTTCAGTAATCGTCTTGTTAACTCAGGTGAGAATGTTGACGAGCACAAGGCTGAAGATCATTATGTCAGGCTGATTGGGTTAGAATGGCAGACTTGACATGTTAAAAGGAGGGTGATGCTTGAAATCATTGTTCTTCCATTGTTAACCATGGTGACCTGCAAAGAAACGCGTGCAGCCATCATTGCGTTGCATAAAAATGGCTTAACAGGCAAGGATATTGTGGCTACTAAGATTGCACCTAAATCAACAATTTATAGGATCATCAAGAACTTCAAGGAAAGAGGTTCAATTCTTGTTAAGAAGGCTTCAGGGCATCCAAGAAAGTCCATCAAGCGCCAGGATTGTCTCCTAAAGAGGATTCAGCTGCGGGATCGGAGTGCCACCAGTGCAGAGCTTGCTTAGGATGCAAAAATGGTGCTTTTAATAAAGTAACAGATTTTTGTCCAGAATGAGAGGTATGGACGTCTTTTAAACGAGAGAGAGAGAGAGAAGGAAAGCGCATCTGCTGTAGTGCAGTGTTGCTTGTTATAGGCTGGCTGTAGCCTCCAGTTTGATGTTTTTTTTGCAGGCATACTGAACGGCTGTACGTTTTGCATTGTTCCTTGGCCCAATATGTAGCTGCTATGCATATATAAAAAATGCTGATATGATCTAGAAAACAAAATTGGTATGTGACGAATATATCGGGTGCAAATATTTGTAAATCCGACTCTGAAAGAGTCAGTGCCTAACCAGCCACAAACCTCACCGCACGTCACTGTTGTGTACTGTAAACTTGCATACTTTTTTGGTTACATCCATAACGCACGTTTATTTTCCTCATTCAAAATATAAATAAAATGTTTACAGATTGATACTACAACTTTGTGGTTAGTTGTTTTGAAAAATATAAACAGATGTTTCAATATAATGCTAACATGTACTTTCTCTGTGAATTTATGTTTTGAGTTTTTACTGCACATCCATAACAATTTGTCACATCCATAACACTGGAATTGCTCAGATGCTAACCAGACTAATACATGTGTGTTGTGTGTTCTTCAGGCATCAAAATAAGTATGAAGAGGCGGCTCACCTGCTAAACGACGCTCTGGCCATCAGAGAGAAAATGAGAAAACGGGTAAAGATCATCCTGCCGTGGCCGACATGCTCAAAAACCTCGCTGTACTGTATGGCAAACGTGGAAAACAGCTCTGCAAGAGAGCACTGGAGATCAGAGAGAAGGTCAGAATCTGCCCATTTAGCACACATTCTGACCATGGCCACACGTACACAGTATTTTTATAAACAGAGTTTTTCCCCGCTTTTGTTTAAAAAAAACAAAAAAAACACGTTCACATAAAACTGCAAAAATACACTGTGATGCATGTTAAGGGCACACCAAACCAACAGGTGGTGATAATGACACAGTTCCCATCAAATGGGGAATTAAGTAATTTTTTTGTGAGTAAACTGCATACAAGTGAATGCAAATGTGAGGCAGATTACCGTCCTACAATCGAACATAGCGGAATACGCGATCTGTTTGTAGCGAGCATGTGGAATTTGCCTCATTTGCGTCTTGCGCATTTGGTGTGAACCCAGCCACGTTGACAAATCAGAAAGGAGAAAACAGTGCGCATGCTGACGTCATGAGGTGAAAATATGTTGCTGTCGCCGATTGTTAGCACAAAAGCAATTTGCACTGTATCGTGTGAAGTTAGAACACAGTGTCAGTGTGCTCTGATTGGTCAGGTTGCCCTGTGTGCTCTGACTGGTCAGTTGGACCGGGGTCCTCTGATTGGTCAGGTGGCCGTATGTGCGCTGATTTATCAGGAAGCTGACGTGCTCTTGATGGGCCGTATGTGCGCTGATTTATCAGGAAGCTGACGTGCTCTTGATTGGTCGGATGGCCCTGTGTGCTCTGATTGGTCAGGAGGCAGCTGTGTGCACTGATTGGTC
>CAIGQV010017386.1:17117616-17134260 GCA_903798115.1 Danio jaintianensis | reverse complement strand
GACCAATCAGTGCACACAGCTGCCTCCTGACCAATCAGAGCACACAGAGCAACACATTATTATTAATAATAATAAAAACATACAACTGAAATAATGGTTTATCGTTTTCCGAGTCTAAGAGTATTCAGGTACAGTAATTGAATAATAAAAATAATTCAATAAAATTATTTATTATTAAAGTTATAAACAGTACAATTTCTTATGCTTAAATGCACAGGCCTTAAAAACACATGGTAATGAAAAATTATCATCCAGGCTTAAAATTGCATATCCTGCGAATAATCACATTGCGATATTGATGCTGAAACACTATATTATGCAATAGCACTGTGCATGTCTAAATACCTATTATTCCACCATTTCTAAAGATTTTCGTTTTGGGTGTTTACACAGAAAGGATAACCGTGGCGTAAAAACTAATTCTTTGAAACATGTTTTGAAACTTAAATGTGAAAAATGGAAAATACAAAAATGAAAATTTAATTTAAAATAATCCAAAAACTGCAACAGTATTTCAGCAAATAATGTGACGTACAAAAAAAATGAAATATTACTTAACCAATCTAATAAAAATGATAAAAACACAATAATTATTATGATTATGATTATTATGATCTAAAGCATTACAAACACTTAAAAAAAAAGCAGTAAACATTAATAAATATGACAAAATCAATAAGGAAATACTAAAAGATCACCTTAAACTAAAATGAAAAAAGAAAACCTATTAAACTGAATTCCAAATTTACATAAATAACTAGTATTTATTACTTCAAATGAATTGTGTTTCGTTTAAGTCGATGTACTAAAAATGAAAGCTAATAAATAACACTACTGAAATATTAAATCAAAATTAAAATGACAACATAAATTCTAAAGGTTTTGATAAACTGTGCTCATAGGGCTGGGCAACAATTCGATAACAATAATTATCACGATACATATTTTTTTGATAAAACGATAATGACAGTTCGATAAGTGTTCGATAATATTTATGTACTATGCGTAATGCTGCGCAGGCATTTTGCAGCCTGCACTTCCGGATGCCGCACGTAGCTAAGTTTACAGCCATACAGTGTCAGTTGCACTTGGAGAAGTAAGAAAAAAATAAGGTTAAAAAAGGTCACAGTCACAAAGATTGTTGACAAGAAACGCCACTAAACTTCAGTAGTCTGGAGCTACTTAGTTTTTTGCAATCCTACACAAAACAGAGGAACGTGCACTGCAAACTCTGCAGACGACTTGTGCCATCAAAAACAGGCAACACCACAAACCTGTTTCATCATTTACAACTATGCCACCCTTATGAGGATGCTAAAAAATTACAGACCCAAACAAGTGTTGGTAAACTAGTGCAACTACCCAGTAGAGTCTCATGTCATAATTTTCGAAAGCCGTGCCTTACGAGGGAAAAAATGAAAAGACATAGCTATATGACAGACCACACAATCTCAATAAACACTTGATGCTTGCTGTAAACTACAGGCTGCGTGATTTGTTACGATTAATTAATAAGCATTTATTACGACATTGATAGGATCTTTTGTTGTCAAGCTTATGTTTTCTTTTTAATATTAAGATATTTTCTCTGAAATCAGTAATACCACTATTGTCCCTCATTGACGGTAAAATAACCAGCCTTTATATATTTAAAGGACATCATCACCGAGGAGAAATCAGATGCTCAAGACATAATCTTTAAAATAATGCCATATTAAAAATGCAGCAAATGTATGACAGACGATTACAACAACAGTGGATCATTAATTAAATCCTTATTTTCCAAGGAGCGAAAAATCATCCACCCGCACAGTTGTGCAAGACGGGCACAAACAAAAAATACTTTATCTATTTTTCTTTGAAATCTTTGAAAATTTATCTTTTTGCTATAAATTTCGTTTTGTATAATGTGTAACTTAATTTTAATGTATTTTTTTGTTGGTCCGTTATCGACAACATGAACAAGAAGGACGAATAACATCTGAAGTGAAGCGCTTCAAAACAAGTCCGCTATAGTATAACTTTAGTGCCAAAACAATCCATTAAACAGTTTTCAAGGTTTCAGTTTAATTCGTTTAATCAAGCGGTTTGAGCAGGACAGTCTTTACAAACTATTCACAGCACTGACAGTATTCTTAGATTACCTCGGAAGAATGAACTCAGTCGGAAGAATGAACTCGAACTCGTTTCGTGAATGGAGAGGCTCCCTGCATGTCGGCCGTGATACGAAATTTTTTAAAATGTCTGCATCTTTAAAGAGTCTGCATAGGACTCTTCCTGCCAGTCTGTCAGATAAAATTGGTTAAAACACTCGCTGATATAACCGAGATCTGCACATAACAGGGTTTTATGCATCCCATAATATGCAATGTCAAGAGAGTGACTCCATAAGGTAAGGTAAACTGCACACACTTGATTATGTAATGCATGGACGAGTCTCACAGCGCAAAGCATAACTTAATCTTTAAATGTCCATGCTTAATCAGTCATCGATAAGGTCCATCGATTAAAGGGTTATGGACAATCAATAGATCATCAAGTAAACGTTAGCATCCCTAAATAAAATATATTAAAGGATATTTCACCCTAAATTCAACATACTCACCATTAAAAGGACAGTTCATCCAAAACTGAAAATTCTGTCACCATTAACTCTCCTTTTCTTGTTCCAAATCTATTTTACTTTTTTTCTGATGTTGAACAATAATACAAAATAACTTGTTGGGTAATGTCTTTGATTGTTGAAAACTTGAACACTGATTGTTTTTTTATTTTATTTTTTTTATATTGTCAGACAGCTATAACATTTCACAAAATGTGTTAAATCAGCTGTACAAAGGGATTGGCATGCTCAAAATTCTTTAAAATTGACAGATACAAAGATTTGACATTTATCGTGATAATTATCGATATCGACTGCCATATCGCCCAGCCCTACGTGTTAGTATAAAACTCAGTAAACATAGATTCTGGATTAGTGCAGAATGACCTAAAGGACATGTCAGAGATTCAATATTACCTTAGAGCCAAAAAAAAACAATCTATCAAAAATCCATCAAGATGACCCACAACATCAATTGGGGAAAAGTTTGTTTTACTTTCGAACATTCAGACTTTCCCCTTAATAATATAATTTCTGAAAAGTATTGTTTGCAAACTCTAAATAGGGAAACCACATTATCAGCCAATGACTATCAAAGTACAACATTGTTTACAGTCCATTAAATAGTGCTGTGGTGTTTTGAAGTAACACTTACATGCGAGTTCAGACCCAATATTCAATGTAGTGGTAAGCAATAGCAAAGTCCCTTTTATATTCTATACTATAGTCTTTGGCAATAGTCATATATAGTGTCACAAGTTGTCATTGTTCAAAATTGAATGAATGACATCACTCAAATACAACATCACTCATCCCGCACAACAAACAAACAGGCCATGCTCTCATATCAACCACCCTAAAATATCAACACGCACATACACACACACCCTGAATCTAGTTTATTCAAAACGCAGCACATCCTCATGTATAAAAATAAATGTTTAATTCAACATTCACTCCCCCATCACTGTCTGGATGACGATGATTAAAAACCACCAAATGAATCACAAAAACTCCTTAAAACAGTCTAAACAAACTGTAGTCCCCAACAGCACACAAGGTTTAAGTCTATGTATAATCTACTACATATTAAGCTTCAGGCTATCAATCCAGACCCCACAGTTACTAACAGCAGCCTGAAAAAAATCAAAAGGAATCTGAAAAAAATCCATCAAGGTGACCCACAACATCAATTGGGAAAACGTTTGTTTTATTTTTACGCACATTCAAACATTCTACTCAATAATATAATTTTTTTGCAATTTTTGCAAGTATTGTTTGCAAACTCTAAATAGGGAAATCACATTATCAGCCAATGACTATCAAAGTACAACATTGTTTACAGTCCATTATATAGTGCTGTGCTGAAGTAACACTTACATGCAATTTCAGACCCAATATAATTTTTTTTTGCCATATCGCAAATCAGAGCCCTTTGAGGGCGGGCCTTATAGGAGGAACCAGGAAATATTATGGTCGTTTCCATGTTAGCTCAGTAGCTGTATAAAATGAAGGTAAAATATGTGAACAAATAACATGATTTTTTACAAATGAATTACGAACACACATTGTTTTGCACCCCATAAACACAATCAAACCTTAAAAAAACCACTGTGGACCACCCCTTTAAAAACAGCAGATTATAGTGTGCATAAATACACTTACTATGTTTACCATGTTCTGAGAGCTGAGCTGCTTATTTTTTTATTTTCTCAAACATATCGAGGTAAGTGTGCAAAGGTCTCTCTTACAGATACTCACTCTCACACACACACACACAGACACTCCATATTTTTTGCACTGTAACTGATGACAAATTTAATTTTACCTCTTCCCAACAGGAAAAACCACCAACAATAAAGGATGCACAATTATATGGTGTCATGGCTTTGCAATCAAAAAATGCTGTTATAACCAAAGTCAAAAAACCACCAACATAAAAAGCCACCAGAATAACAAAAGGGTAGTCAATTTTCCCAGAGTACATTATTGAGTTTTTGAAAAATCCCAAAGCATTTTCCTAAAATATGTGTCAAAACAAGATTTGTCACCAAATATCATTCAGATTGCTGAAACAATGAAAGTTGTGGCCAAATAAATCCTCAAAATCACCCCAGAGTGAATGAAAACGTCCCCAACAGCACACAAGTTTTAAGTCTATATATGCTACTATTCAGTATGGAGGACCAGGGGCCGGTTGCACCAGCAGTGTGTAAGTTAAAACATAGCCTAGTTGTGACTTAAAGGGACACTAAGTTACAACTTACACATTAAGGAGCTCGCGATGATAATGAAGAATGATCTCCGTCTACTCACTGCCTTCGTATCCTCCCAAATCTCGCATTTGTTTCGGTTTGTGAAAGAAAAGTTTAATTTTCTATCAAGGAGTGTTTTGTGTTAATAGTATCCACCAATTAAAACAAGAATTTTTTCATGACTGAGTTTTTCTCCCTGCTGTTTCTGTTTAATGTGTAGGATATAAAACAAATCAGGTTTAATGTTTTGATAACTTCATGTGTATTTCGCGTGCATTCATGGCTTGTGATGCAGGTGTGTGCGTCGTCTGTTATTAGTGACTGACTGTAATTTAATGTGCGACAAAAATGTGATTTATAATTTAATTTTCATAGGAAAGTTATATATAGATGCATTAGTTGCAGAATGTTAAAGCAGTTTAACGATTTAAATGCTTTTTATTGGATATTACGTCATTAAATGCGACTACACATAACTTTACAGAAAGCTTACGACCTACTAACTACAGTTTGCCTTAAGAACATGTGGTGCAACCGAATGTGTGAACAAATTTAGTTACAAACTAGCTAGTAGTTACTAAGCCCCTAGTGTGGACTTTACGTTCCAGTTTAAGAAAGAACTTACGATCAGCTTGTGCAACCCTACCCAGGAGTGCCGGTTAGAAATAAAATGGAGAATCAAATTATCAATTGAATAATTAAAGCATTAAAATGTGTACAAATAAATCACAATTTAAATGGACATAATTAAATGTGCTTATTTAAATTGTGATTTTAAATGTCATTTAATAAAGCAATAAAACAATGCATTTATTCATTCATTCATTTTCTTTTCGGCTTAGTCCCTTTATTAATCTGGGGTCGCCACAGCGGGATGAACCGCCAATTTATCCAGCATATGTTTTACGCAGCGGATGCCCTTCCAGCTGCAACCCATCACTGGGAAACATTCATACACACTCATTCACACACATACACTACGGACAATTTTAGCTTACCCAATTCACCTATACCGCATGTCTTTGGACTTGTGGGGGAAACCGGAGCACCCGGAGGAAACCCACGCGAACACGGGGAGAACATGCAAACTCCACACAGAAATGCCAACTGACCCAGCCGAGGCTCGAACCAGCGACCTTCTTGCTGTGAGGCGAACGTGCTACCCACTGCGCCACCACGTCGCCCCACAATGCATTTATAAATAATTAATAAAACATTTTATAATATGTTTATTTAAATCATGTTTTAAAACGCTGATTAATCAAACAATAAAAAAAGTGTATTAATAAATCATTTAAAATGCATTTCAATGCACAGTTTAAATAGCTTTTTTTCAAAGGCATTTGACAAATGCTGTTCTCTCTCTATTTGCCACTTGCTTTTCTTTTCCTTTTGCCACATGCTTTTCTTGAAAAATCAATGCCATTGGACAGTCCACACGTGGGAGCAACCAATCAACTTTCGCCTTAAGTCAAGCTAAACCCTCTCTCGCTTGTAAATGAAACATGCACTGTCATTGGACAGAGACAAAACCATAGCTCATTTTAGTGGGAGTTTACAGATCAGCGAAGCGACTCAAATGTCAGAGCAATATGAACGTGTTTGGAGACGGTTTGTGGATGATTTATAAACTTTAGCTGATTTCCATGAAAGAAATTCTCATCTAGATTATCACTGTATAAATAAAAGATTTACAGTTGAGGGGTGAGCTAAGTCTAAGCTAAGTCAAAAACACCAGGTCATTCTAGCCAACATAAATTTTATTTTTTGGTTGCTCATAAACTGCGCAATATGTTACAGTGCCAAAGAACTGATCTGAACACAAATACCACTCCCCCGAACGCATTTTGTCATTATCTATCAGAGCCCCAACACTGTCTGATGATGAAATATGAAATAATAACGATACAAATAACAAAGAAAAGCACAAAAATAACAGGATTTTCGTGTCTGGTTTATTCGTAATTAGAAAATAAGACCCCTTCAAATCTTATTGATAGAAAGCACTGCTGTTTTTCTGTATTCAAAATTGTATACAAATTAAACATTGATTTCACAGGCCAGATTCACCTTAAAATGATAGTTCACCTTGCCACTGTGTCAACTAAATTCTCTTTTCAAATACGGCTAATTTGTAATAATTAAGTGCCTTCCAATCTCCTAAAAAAAACACTGATTTGTCACTAAATTCAAAAATTCCTTAAATTAATGTGTAAATTAATTATAAAATAAGAATAATAATATAGAAGATTTGTGTAGATCTTGGGGCTATGATATATGACAAAATGCATTTGGGGCAGTGGTATTTGTGTTCAGATCAGACTGCATGCTTTTGACTTATCTCGCCTGACCACAGCAACGTCACCCCTCAACTTTTCTATACAGTGATAATCCAGATGAGAAAATCTTTAACAGAAATCAGCTAAAGCTAATAAATCATCCACAAACCCTCTCCAAACACGTTCATATTGCTCTGACATTTGAGTCGCTTCGCTGATCTTTAAAGTTTAAACTCTGCTAAAATGAGCTATGGTTTTGTCTCTGTCCAATCACAGAGCGCGTTTCATTTACAAGCGAGAGAGGCTTTAGCTCGACTTAAGGCAAAAGTTGGCTGGTTGCTCCCACGTGTGGACTGTCCAATGGCATTTTTTAACTCGATTTATTTTCAACTCAAAAAAAGCATGTGGCAAAAGCAAGTGGCAAACAGAGAGAGAAAAGCATTTGTCAAAGTAAAAAGCTATTTAAATAGTGCATTTAAATGCATTTTGAATTATTTATTAATACACTGTTTTATTGTTTGATTAATCAGCATTTAAAAAAATTATTTAAATATAAATATTATAAAACGTTTTATTCATTTGTACATTTAAAAATTATTTATAAATGCATTGTTTTATTGCTTTATTAAATGACATTTAAAATCACAATTTAAATAAACATGTAATTATGCCCATATATTTGTCCATTTAAATTGTGATTTATTTATACACATTTTAATGCTTCAGTTATTAAATTGATAATTTGATTCTTCATTTTATTTCTAACTGGCACTCTTGGTCCTCCATAATTCAGGCCATAAGCCTTCAGGTTATCAATCCAGACTTCACAGTTACTGACAGCAGCCTGGAAAATCAGGAGGAATCTGAAAAGAATCCATCAAGGTGACCCGCAACTTCACCACAACATCAATTGGGGAAAAGTTTGTTTTATTTTCAGACTTTCTCCTTAATAATATAATTTCTGAAAAGTATTGTTTGCAAACTCTAATTAGGGAAATCACATTATCAGCCAATGACTATGAAAGTCAAAGTAAATTGTTTACAGTCCATTAAATAGTGCTGTGGTGTTTTGAAGTAACACTTACATGCGAGTTCAGACCCAATATTCAATGTAGTGGTAAGCAATAGCAAAGTCTCTTTTATATTCTATTGACCTTATTCTTCAATGCGGAAGTGCGCTCGTTTTTGCGATTGTTTTACAACTTCCGATTCAGTCGCCTATGGGAGAAATGACTAGGAATACTAAACGGCAGAAAACGGTCAAACAAGTTGCTCTACAAACAAGTGTTTGCATGACTATACAGACAAAGTAGAATAATATAATAAGAAAATATCAGTTTGCAACATCAAGCAGCAGAACGAGCCGTTTTTAACGTCTAAAAATGAATGGAAGTGAATGAGACCGGAAGTCTCGAGCCAAAAAGATTCAAATGGCTGCGCCCGCTCGTACGCGGAGAATAAGGTGAATACTATAGTCTTTGGCAATAGTCATATATAGTGTCACAAGTTGTCATTGTTCAAAACGGAATGAATGCGCGAATATAAAACCAACGTTACCTCAATACAACATCACTCATCCTGCACAACAAATACATGTCATGCTCTCTTAACAACCACCCAAAAATATCAACACACACCCTGAAATATCGTTTACTCAAGACGCAGCACATCCTCGTATATAAAAATAAATAAATGTTTAATTCAACATTCACTCCACCATCACTGTCTGGATGACGACAATTAAAAACCGAATGCATCACAAAAACTATTTAAAACAGTCTAAACAAACTTTAGTGTAACAGTTTCTCGTTTACGCTAAACATAAAGCACAATTCAATTCAAATACGAAGCTGTTTTTACGGGCTAAACTTTTCTCCATTCAAACTGGGCTGCAGGTTAGCATCACCGCTAAGTTGATCAATAACACAAACGAACATACCTTTTGTAAGCTGCTTTACGGATGGGTTTCAAACTCCTGGTGTGATTTTGTGGATTCAGATGTGTCCAGATTCAGTCCAAGTTTGAAGGTTAATGGTGTGAATCCCATCGAGTGTTTGGTTTGTTTTTTTGTTTGTTTGTTTGTTGTAATTAGCATAGAGCACAGCAAACTGAAAAAAATGGCTGACATGTGTTTTGTACTCCCAGAATCCACAGCCTGCCCCCCTGCGCGCTGACGTCACTACACATATGACGTCACCTTGTAGGCCAATCGGTTGCTAGCATAAAACTAGTTACCTCGATAAAATCCCTATAGGATTTTCCCATAGACTTTTCGAAGATTGCAAATATTAAGCTGTGTTCAAACACGTTACACTTACACGTTTTGTCCAACCGGATAATCCTCACATGACGATATAACTTTTGGATCCTAAATGCAAACGCAAGAACTAAAAAGCTAACATTAGGCTATAAACGGACTACACTGCCTTCAGGGCGCTCGCCTGTTACGTCAGCACCACCCTGCTACAGACAACGTTTTAAGCTTATTTTTAGAAATATGGTCCATGAAAAAGATTCACTCTCCCGATTTATTAAATTATAATCCACGCTATATATTATAAACAAATACGTTAAAAAACACGTTTGTATAGACCTATGTGCCTTTTGGATAGTTTTCCCGTGGGAAATACATTTGTTTTGCTTTACAGTTGTTGTAAAGGTTTTAAAACACGTACTGTATGTTTTATAAATGTGCCTACATATTATCATCATAAGACATGTTTAAATAAGTGTATCGCCCGAGTGCACACAGCCCGCTTACCTTAGTGAATACCATGGCTGTCAATTACAAATCCCATATTCTTTTTCATAGACAACAAAAATGAGAGACAAGTCTATCAAATGCCTGCAAATCCCATCACGGATAGAGAACATTTAAATAAAGTTCTAAATAAATAAAAACTTTTTAAAGTACAGCGAAAAGCAGCCCATACAGTCACATATGCTTTACGTTTTAAGGTGAGTGTAAAGGAGTTTAAGGAGGAGTGTAAATATTGCAATAATAGTTAAAAATGTGTTCAGATGAAGAAAAAAAAACGACGAAAAATAATTAGATGTATGTAAAGGTAAAACGATAACGTTAAAATGTCAATATATATTTATATATTTTAGCAAATTTATTCACACATTTGTATTACTGAAAGCAGGAAAGAGAGAGGGTGCCCTATGGTAAACAGTATCTTCATAAAATAACTTTATTAAAATAAATGATACCCTAACCCTAAACAAATAAATCTGTCATGACGGTCTCTACAAGTCATTATCTACACACAATATGAATGTCCAATTAAAAAATATACCAAATAACAGACAACTCCAAATGCCCAACGCAAGCTGTGACGCAGCGGGCTGCGTTCCAGACCAGTTCAGCTCGATGACGTATAATGTCTCCGACACCGCCTGTAGTCCTATTTAGCAACTTAGCAACCATCTTTTTAAAGAAGCGTAACCGATTTAAAAAATCAAGAGTTGGACGTACCTGATGTGTTTTATGTCGTAGAATAAAATGTGAAAGTGTCTTGAGTTTGTGTTAGCCACGAACCTTATTTAAGCGAATTAACTGAAATCCCATTCAAAAAACCCATTGACCTTGGGAGCCGGAACTGCTAAAATGCTAACTCTCTTCCGGGTTTTTGCATACAAATTGACGTCATAGTTCCTCCACTCTATTACAATTAACAATTGCACAAAACAAACAGTGATATTTACAATGTACAATGATAAAGTAATAGGCTATTTAAAAGTACAGTTTAAAAAATCACTTTTAAGAGAGAGAGCAATATGATGTGCTTTAAGGCACACTGCTTTTATTTTGGGTTTGTTAATGTATGAATTAAACATTTCCTGTATGGGGTTTAATATTTTATTGGTCATTAAATCAATTGAAAAATCTAGCTATTGTTGCCATTAAAAAAATACAGAAATGCCTAACGTTACTCAGTATTCAAGTATCAAAGATTTATATTAAGATATTTAGGCTATTTTATGATTTTTAAAATGTTGTTTTTTTCTTTGTTAAATATTTCGATAATACATTGATGTTTTAACTTTCTGTCTCCAAGATTGCAATGCAATTTTCTAAATTAGACGATTAAGACGTGCTGTAGAAAAGTGTAGGTATAGCTATTTTATTTTTGCCTGCAGCCGATTTAAACTGCTGGTTTTGTCTGGCCAGATGAGAACTGCACAATGTAAAGCTGCCATTGACGCAATAGCAATGTATAAAACGCGATATGTTTAATCCTATTCTGAGGGAATGTAATTGGCAGTCGATTAGCAGTCGAGAATCGGAGTCGACTCCAAAAAACATCCCTAAACTCTTCTTCCTGACTCCACTTTCCGCCATTCTCCAAATGGACTTTACCATTTCATTCGATAAATGGGGTGGTTTTGAACCACCCTTTATCTTCTTGACAATTGTTTTAATGCTTGATTGTCAATGTAAACTTAAAAGGATCGTTCACCCAAAAATAAAGAATAAATGGGAGTAAAAGAGGGGTAAACTATGGGAATAAACTAAAATAGGTGAATCAGAATCAATATTACATGATAGTCCACTAAGTGGTGCTACAGTATGACCGAAGAATGCATATTAAATTGAAGAATGCAAGAGGGTTTAATAGAACAAATAAATCCTCCACAAGATTAATATCTTATCATTTACAAATGAAACTGGAAAATGCTTGAGTTTTAGGTATTGTACAGTCTTGTGGAGGACCGAGTTATTGTCAGTAAACTTAAATTCACTCAAATTGTTACACTGCTAATGTTTTGAAACTAAAGATAAATTATTCAGTCAGACAATCATGACATGTTCCTAAAAATGAACAACCTCAAGAGCACTCATTAGCATTTCACAGTTTTGTCAGACCCCATGATTTATTTTATAAAGTGAGCCAAAAAAAGACTGAAACTGATGGCATAGAATTTATTTCTGTAGAAAACTATCAACCTTAAAAACATTTCCATTCACATACATAAAAGGAAAAAGGCAAAAGTTGATTTAAGAAAATACTCTTTGGTAATTCTTTTAAAGTTTCAGGGATTCATGAAACATTTTTGTAACATGTTTTTGGTCCTGCAGTTTGCTATGATGACAATTATATTAAGATGTATGGAGTGTTCAGTGGTTTTCATGAAATACACAAGTAACATCTCAAAACAAAACGGAGGTATGTTGGCGTGTAAGATGAGCCAGAAAATGCAAACGAAACACATGAAATCTAAATTCCACCATAAATAAATAACTCAAATAAAATAAAAACGCTTGATTGGATCTATGCATAGTCATGGTTTGAACAGTCAGTGTATGTCCTGACCAGAACACTATTATTTGGGCAGAAAGGCACAACAACAAATGCAATGCATAGATTGAACATTCACTCCTTGCTCAGACACACATCCCATGCTGACCAAAACTGACACTAAAAAGAAACTGAGATGAAAAGTGATCATTCCACCTCAGATAATGCACAGGGCCGTCTGAATTCTTGACCTCGTTCGTGTATCCATTTATTCGATACTGGAGGAAAAGAAGTCGAGATATAGAAAACAAGAAATTAGGTTGATACTAATGGGGTCAAGCAATCTTACTCTTTGTAAACCACATACTAAATCCTCACCCCATTTGTTGCCCACTAATACCGGACAGGCAGCATGTCTTGTGCTGTAATCTCCTTCTCCACTGGCAAAAAGATTATACCAAAATACAGCTGTACCCTGAAAGATGACAATAAGAGAGTGAATATTCAAATTAACAAAACAGTTCATAGATGAAGAAAAATGTATCTCATTATACATCCATTTTACCTTTTTAGGCCACACTGCTGCTCCTACATCAGGAAAGACTGTAGCGCCCCCTGCTGAAACGTCACTCATCTGCAACCCAATAAAGGTTATCAGAACAATGCATTTTTATTTTTATTTTATCATTTTATTGAAAGAATTTTAAATAGGTCTAGTTTTAAAACCAGACAAGTGGTGGATCGTGTAAAAAAAAAACTAAAATGACTGCATGTGAAAGAACATATTACTCACATAAAAGAGCCAAGTGGCAATTCTGTTTCCTGTTCCCAGTTCTTTAAAGGCATCTGGTTCATCTTTCTGTGTGCATAAAAACACACAGTGAGATAATAAATACAATAAAATAACATAAAACAAACTTAACTGTTCCAAAGTTTGGATCACAATTATTTATGTATTTATTTCAATGTTATTTAATGCTTATGAAAGCTGCATTTATTTGATTACAATATACAGGAAAAAAGTAGTATGGTAAAATATTCAAACCATTTAAAACATTAGCAAAGATGAAATTCCAGAAGCTATTACTACAGATTTAATGTGACATTTTAAGAAATCATTCTAATTCTATCATAAAAAATTACTATCAATGTATATTATACTATTATGTAATATTATCAATATTTAAAAAAAAATGATCATCATGTTTTTAAATTTAATGCAACCAAGATTATTAGTTTATAACAATAAAATTAAACCTTTGAACTTTTGATTTGTATATACAAATTGTATTAATACTTTAATAACACTTTATCAACACTGCTGATTATAAGTATATATATATATAATTTTAATCAATGAACAAAGGACACAGAAACTCACCCTTCCAAAGTCAAAATGAGGTTCGTACTGACCACCAACTCCATAATTTGCAACCTGAGATGAAAACATTGAATATGACAACCTTTTTTTAACAGATCATAACTGGTGGATTGGTCATCAGACTAAAAGGTTTACCTGCAGCTCTTCTGCTGTGTCCATTTCCAGACCTGTTACATCCTCAATACGCTGGTTAATCCTTTCAATGGTAGAATGTTCATATCCAGACAGCCAAGCGCTAGAATGAGTGAAAAACAGAGTGTTGATTGTGGAAAAGTGAAACAAATAACTGCAAAAGTATTTGATATGTTACATTTTACATAAATCACATGCTACAACATGCACATGAATCACTTTTAGACATTTTCACTTTATTATACAATTTGAAAATGGACCAAAACATTTATTGTATTTAGCTAATATGAATGTGAAAATGTCTGATTGTGATAAAGGTGGACAGGCTGATGAGTGAAAAGTGGAAAGAGGAATTAAAAGGAGAAAATTAACAATGATCTGCAAAATGAGTTTACACTCACTCGGTTCACAGAGAATATCAGAGGAAAGAAGCTATTGAAAACACTTTCTCTAAAGTCATTGCTAACTGACACCTGGAGGTTTTTCAATAAAATTAATGGCATTTTGTATACACTAATTTTTAAGTTTGGATCTGTGATTTTTTTAAACTATTTGAAGTTGTTTTTTCTGCTCACCAACACTGCATTTGCTCAAATATACAGTAAAAACTATTTTTGTAATATATTTTATGGTGGTATATTAGTGCAATATATACAAAAAAAGATTTGGACTTTATTTGGAAAATAAAGTCAGCAGTCAAAGAAAGCAGAATTGTGTTACAATGAATATTTGGAGAAAGTTAACATTTCATTATGTCTTATCCTTGTTATTCTTATTTATCAAAATATCCTGAATTTAAACTTGTATTACTATGACTTTTTTCTCATAATTTTCACTTTATTTTCAAAATATTCAGAATTTTATCTCATATTGTTCCTACAACTTTATTCTTATTATCTTCTTTATTATATTACATTATATTATATTTATTAAAATGCAATTTTTTATGTGATGGCAAAGCTGAATTTTTAGAATTTTTACATAATATGATTACTTAGTTTCAATGTTGAAAAATGTGTGCTGCCTAATATTTTTCTCTATACATGAGCTCTTTATTAATGAAATATTTAACATTATAAATACATTTAATCAAGAAAATAATATTTAATGAAATTTCATGTTTATTTTCAAATTAAATTTAATCTATTTTTACTTTTATTGCAATTCGATCAATTTCATCAAATTAAAAATTTAAATGAAACCTTATCGTTATTTCTACAGCGCATTTTACAATTTAGATTGTGTCAAAGCAACTTAGCATAAATACATAATACAACTGTCCTAAATAAAATATATATTTAAAAAAATGCACTGACCCAAAACTTTGAATGGCAGTGTACTGCATATACAATTAATTTTCATTTATGTATTCTCTACAAAATGTTAGAGGTCTTAAACACACAAAGTGACACAATCATAGCTTTTGGTGTGAAAGGAAGCCTGAAGTTTCTAGAGACACCACCCAGTCTGTCCAAGAAGAGACGTGCGTCCTCAAACATACACTCATAATGACTAGGAGAAGTTAAACCACTCTGCTGTGGGTGGAAATGAGAGTGAGACAACCCAACTAAGTATAGAACTATTTTCAAAAGTTATTTTAGCGCATAGACTCAAACGGCTAATCATGTAGAAACTAGGACCCAGGCGCTGTGCTGTAGGTGTTATTTATAAGCTATTTATTTATTGATACTTCAGATAGTCAAAATATTAAGAGAACTGTGGCAGAAGATCCAACATCTGCAGCTTGTGAAAAGTGGGTCAGCATTGAGTTGGATTTCTGAGCTTCATCCAGTATCAATATTAGCACACAGTGTGAATCTACATTTCACAGAGGGCTCTCTATAGATGATAATGATGGTGGTGGTTTTGGATTGGATGTTTTTGAATTTTGACTTTTTGATCCCTTACCTCTTGGAGACTCTGTACTGGGCAGTGGTGAGTTTTCCCGTAATGGGATCGTGCACAGTGGCTCGCTTTAGCTATTCAGCATTACACACGGCAAAAACAGGGACAGCAAAGGATAGAAAAGGAGGAAGAACACACACACAAACACAAACGAAGACATGGACAGAGGAAGTGCACAGAGAGAGAGAGGGAAAAAAGAGAAGAGAAAGAGAAAGGTCACTTTACTGTCATATTCTGAACTGATGCCATGTAAAGAACAGGGACAGAACTGATGGACAGTTTGAAATTAGCATTATGTTATTCAAGAATTTGTGGAGTCAAATCTAAAGTTTCTAATTGTAATTTGTAAGGGAAGATATCAATTGTGTGTCTAAAATTGGAATGGAACGCAGCCTTGCTTTGACTGAATCACTTGAATCAGTGAGTCGTTAACTGGGGAGTAGAATAGTGTTCTATTCAAAAGGGCTCATCCCTAATACCTTTGAAGGATTTACCCTCCGGAGTGACACCTTTAATGGGATTAGTGTTTACGGATAATCCCTTCCGAATGTAACACAGTGTGCAACAATAAACAAATTCCCTGCCCAAAGGATCATGGGGGCCCGAAGTGAACATAAGTTGTACTCTTTGAAATCCTTCATTCCGAAGGGCCCTTCGAAGTAGCCAGTTCTGAGCACTTTGGTTTGGAACACTTCAATATGGTGGCCATGATTGTTTTAATATTAGATGATGCATTCCAAACCATTGTTTTCACCAGATCATTTGAATCAGCGAATCTTTAACTGGAGATTCGCTCTGACTAGTTCATTTAAATCAGCAAACCATTAATTGGAGACTCGCTCTGACT
>CAIGQV010017386.1:17089439-17117606 GCA_903798115.1 Danio jaintianensis | reverse complement strand
GCGAATCATTAACTGGAGACTCACTCTGACTGGTTCATTTGAATCAGCAAACCGTTAATTGGAGACTCACTCTGACTGGTTCAGTTGAATCAGTGAACCATTAATTGGAGACTTGCACTGACTACTTCATTTGAATCATCGAATCATTAACATAATCTATGACCGATCCATCTGAATCAGTAAGTTGTTATTTAGAGACTCACTCTGATCGGTTCATTTGAATTAGCAAGCTGTTCAGTAAGATCTGTGAAAGGATTTAAGTGTATACAATTGACTCCGGGGCGTCACGGTGGCGCAGTGGGTAGCACAATCGCCTCACAGTAAGAAGGTCGCTGGTTCGAGCCTCGGCTGGGTCAGTTGGCATTTCTGTGTGGAGTTTGCATGTTCTCCCCGGGTTCGCGTGGGTTTCCTCCGGGTGCTCCGGTTTCCCCCACAAGTCCAAAGACATGCACTATAGGTGAATTGGGTAAGCTAAAGTTGTCCGTAGTGTATGTGTGTGAATAAGTGTGTATGGATGTTTCCCAGTGATGGGTTGCAGCTGGAAGGGCATCCGCTGCCTAAAACATATGCTGGATAAGTTGGTGGTTCATTCCGCTGTGGCGACCCCTGATTAATAAAGGGACTAAGCTGAAAAGAAAATTAATGAATGAACAATTGACTCCTTCACATAATAACAAAGAGAAACAAAATTTTTCATAAACCTTTTTATAAAAAAAAAGTTCACCTCTGGATTTCAAATCATTCTGTCCCTGTTCAAGTCCTCTGAATAGACAACATGACTACTTTAAGAAAAAGTAAAAACAAGAGCAATTCTTACTCTTTCTTTCTATTTTCTTATCCATCACCCTATGACAAAAAGTCAGCGAGGCTGGACGGACAACTCCTCAGCATGAAAGTAATGTCTCATATGTGTGTTTGCAAAGTTACAGCCACAGCTAGTGCCTGTCAACATGACATACAACACATTCCATTCTAAATTGCATTTTGTTAATACTTTCCAAAATCAATCTGCATTTTTCTATATCTTTTTAGTTTCCACATCTTATTAGAAATTTGACAACCAATTAATTCAACAGTATTTTGCTGTGATTTTGTATAGTTTCTGCTAAGGAGTTCTCAGATTGTCAGTCAGGACATGACAGCTCGTTTTATTGGCTGTATTTCACTCATCTCCTTACCTTTTGCTGATCCTGTAGGGGGCGGTCTCGAGCACGCCCGTGATGGGATTGGATATAGTAGCCCTACGGAGCTGAGGAGCCACATATGCATTACACTCAGGCTCCTGTACACCACCTCCAACCCCTCACTTCAGCTGCATTCACATGCTATCAGAAATATCTTTAATACAAGTTTCCTTTTTGGAATTTGGACATGGACGGCACTTCAAGTTGTATTTACTACTAAGAAAATATGAGATGATTTTGAGATAGGTGGGTCAAAAACAGGGCGGAAAAATTGCTGTTGTTAATGCCATTTGTTTTTCCACAATAGCTATTATTTAAGCGGTGCAATTAGCTTGTATTGACTGAAACGTCACCAAGCTGCCTATATATAGATAGCGTGGTGAATGATAAAACAGTTGTCAATTAATTGTAATATTCATTTTGGCTTCATTGAGATTTCCCAAGAAAAAAGGGATGAATAAATGGTGTAAAGCACTTTTTACGGGGAAACAGGACATTTCAGATACACTTAAATGCAGCATTATATTTACTACATTTGTTTTTCTGCTCACCAACACTGCATTTGCTCAAATATACAATACAAACTTTTTAATATACATTTTATGGTAGCATATTAGTGCAATATAAAGGTTATTATAGTTAACTAAAATTAAAACCATTTTTGTTACTTAAAATAAGCAATAACTGAAAAAAAATATAAAAAAATAAAGGCACAAGGTACTATTTTTTAAATATGTAAAAAAAAAAAAAGATTTGTAAAATATACATAAATAATAATAATAATAATAAAACAAGTGTAATTAATAAAAAAACGAACAAAAAATAAATAAATAAATAAATAAATAAATAAATAAATAAATAAATATATATATATATATATATACATATATATATATATATATATATGAAATATATAATACAAAGAAATTGCTTCAGACTAAAAGAAATCAAAACTACAATAGTATCTCAGTGATACTAAAATCATTCTCTGACACTGTCTGAAATAATTAAAATGAAAACCAAATTGATAGCATTTATAATTAAAAATAAGAAAAAATAACAATTAAATAAACAAATTTTAAAAAGAAATGGTAAAAGAATGGCCAGATGACAAGTTAATACTCCACAAAGCACAAAGTATATTCTAAATCTGAACTCACTCTGGGTTTTGCCAACTCCTTCACGGTCTCGATCTCACTATCAGAGATGATGTTATGATAACGGACGATCCACGGCCGGTCCCACTCATCTTCCTGCTTCACCGGAGCCAAAAGCAGATGTGGATTACGGTTATTGTTAGAGTAACGGCAAAACAGGCGGCTTTGTCTGCGGGGCGTCTGCAAGAAAAAAAAAAGAATATAAGAACAATTCTAAATATGCAGAAAGTAAAAAGTAAAATAAAGTAGCTTTCTGCTCACCAGTTTTATTCCCTCTCCTCTGCACAGCATTTCATATTTCTTCCTCTCTGGCAAAGGATCTTTGGAGCGTTTCCTCTGAGCATCACGCTTGTCCAGCACTCTTTTTTTATCGTCCTCTTTTTTCTCATCCTCAGCTTTTCTCTGCTTCTCCAGCTGGAACTCAAAGTACTTTAGGTTCCCATTGGCCCTGTGGTGATTGGGGTCTGAAATTTACAAACACACAAAAACATTTTTACATTAGGAAAAAATATTTTAGTGTCATCAGTCATCATTTCTGTGTGATGTGATGGTTTCCAGCATTTTGCTTACTAAGCTATACAAGTTATTCCATTCATTGCTTAAATTGCCTTTGAAATCTATATTTTATATATGTACATTTCTATATATTTAAATTAGATTTGAACCTTTAGTGAACAATAATAACCCTGTTTAAAATAAAATAAAAGTAAAAACTAAACTTGAAAAAAACTAAAAATACTCTTAACCAAAAGTACAAAACAAATGTCAAAAGCACCAAAAATCAACACCCTTGACTTGATTCAAATCAGTTTGAGAATTTTTGTTCTGTTGAAAACAAAATAAGATATTTTGAAGAATGTTGGAAACCTATAACCACTGACATCATAGTAGGAAAAACAAATACTATGATAGTTAATGGTTACAGGTTTCTAACATTCTTCAAAACATCTTCTTTTGTGTTCAACAGAACGGAAAAAAAACTGGTTTGGAAACAGTTCAAGAGCGAGTAAATGATTTTCATGTTTGGGTAAATCTCTTTAACTGTGTTAGTATATGTTTTTATTTGTTTGTACCAAGCTTCAGCATCCTCTTGGTGAGTTGGAGGGCTCGGTCTAGTTCCCCCTGCTGGTAGATAGCGTAACTCAGGTAGTCCATGACTGTGACCTTGTCTATGGGTGATTCCTCTCCTTCGTCCAGCTGTGAGAGAGCCTGAGCCATCCAGAGCTCCGTGTGATAGTAATCCGCATCAGAGTACGCAATCTTCCCCAGCTCATAGCAGTCCTCCACCGTCATCCGGCTCTTGTGCACAACACCTGAAGTCACAAACAGCCTCTTTATTAAAATGTCATACATTCACAAGATTTGCTCAAACTGTCCGCACATTATGGACAAATGAATTAACTTCCTAAATATTCATCTGCAGCTAAAGAAACACATTTAAAGGGGTTTCAAGTTACTAAACACATTCAGAAAGGAAACTGTAAACATGCTCAAATTATGAAGAGAGATAAGTGTTTTTTTAGATATCAAGGTTGTTATTTTCTTCTGTTTGTTTTTACATTTATCCTTTATTTTACCAGGAATGGCCAAAATGGCAGCACAAAAAGTTTCACATTAAAAACAAATACAAACATATAAGACACAAAAGATGAGACACATATGAAAGAAAGAAAAATCATAATAAAATAAACAATCAATCATAACAAGTACATGTTCCCTTCAGTGTTGTAGACCATAAGAGCCTTTTTATTGAATCAGTCTGATATAAAATACATTTTGCCCAAATATATAACACTTTAACAACATTCTTCAGCACGCCTCTTTCAAAAATTAACATTAGAACTGCCATTTTTTAACTTTGTTAAAATAAAACCTATTTTACTATAGTACCCTGACTTTTCCTAAATATCTGTAAATTTTTATTCTAACATTGTAATTTTATTAAAATTATGAAACACAAAAGAGTTCTGAGCATTTCTACCTTGAATGGCCATAAAGGTCAAATTGACTGATGCATTTTAGCAACTTTCTGCTATCAAAAAAAATTACTTTCTGATAGAAAAATCATAACTTTACTTCAGACATGCATTTCGAAATAAAATTTTTACTCAGATGAAAAAACTCAGATGGCTCTGATGTCGGGAGTCTATGGAGATTTTTATGTTGATTGGTTCATCCAACAACAGAACATTTGTAATGTTTTTTTACATCACAAACATTACATGTTAGCTGTTACAGTGAGCTGGAAAATATGGCAACTGCTGCAGTGGCACAGTGGGTGGAAACATGCAGTTATATCTAAAAAGATTGCCTTCCTGCGTCACTAGGAGAGAAAAATATGTCACTTTTTTTTACATGCTTACAGGAAATTGTTTTCATATTTTCTGAGTTTGAACATACAGATTACATTTTAGTTCACAATTTAATTATTGTGGTAAGCGCTATACAAATAAACTCAAATTGAACTGATTAACATTAAGTCCCAATTACATTTTTTAAACACAGATAAATCTGATTGCCCTTTTTAAAACACACAATGCTTCCATGTGTAAACAACTAGATAAATTAATTAATGGTTTTTTGTTTTTTTTTTACAAATCCCACAGACTTTAAATTTCCGTCCCGTGGGAACATTTTAAAGAATTTCTAAAGCACTATAAGCAACTTCTCACAGACACAGCATGATGTCTCTCAAACAGTTCACACAGACCATGGTAATGCAATGTACTTGATAAAGATTTGCAGGCAATCAGGAATGCATAAACACAGACATGCTTAGTCACTCACCAGGAAGGTCTCCGCTAGAGATGGTGTTGGCAGACAGCTGGTATGTGTCCTGTAATCTAAGCAAAGCTTTGGCTGCTCCTGTCTGGTCCTCATCTGTTGGGAAGTACTGTCTCTGGACTGTCAGATTAGAGATAAATGCTAAAAAAAAAAAAAAGGCAGCATGAAGATGAGAGGCTTGATTTTGAGGATTACAACAGATTAAGAGTTTTCTAATACATATGGAGACGTTTATGCAAATAATGCTATTACTAGCAGTGGGTAGTATGGGTGAAATCACTTTTACACTACCATTCACAGAATAGAAAACTTCCTTTGACCTCTTACATATACACTTCCGAATTTATTTTCTAAACTTTCTGCTTTGTGAAAACCTAGTGGGACATAGAACTTACATATAAATACTTTTCTGTTTGCTTTATAAGTTGTCAGCTCTTTGGTTATTCTCCAGAAACAGCTAATGATTTATTTTTTCTGTCAACACTTGAGCATCGACTAACACTCTTTACTAGGTTTTGTTCTCCATCAAAGTTTTCTGGGCCTCTAAATTTTATTTTTTATCTTTTTTAATATACAAAATTGTTCTGATTTTCTAATAATAACACATTTTTATCAATTCTGTTGTGACACTAATCACTGGAGTCTTGGAATCTGCTTTGTCATCACAGGAATACATTTTTAATTAATTTTATTAGCAATAGAACAATATTCCAAAACTTTACTGATTCTCTTTTGTCTTGTATTTATAATTTTGCTTAAAATATATATTTTTAAATTGTATCAACTCCAAACTTATGAATTGGTAGTTACTTCTGCAAAAAACTTATAAAATATTTTATATATTTCTTATGCATGTACTCCATTAAGGGGGAATTGATGGATACAAACCAAATGAATCATTCAGTTCTTATCAAATGAGTTTTGCTTTATTACTTGAGACTGTAATAAAAGCAGTGAATATACAAATACATTTAAAAAAAAGAATAATAATAAATTTTATATACAGTTGCAATCAGAATTATTAAACCCACTTTATGGGAAATATTTCCCAAATGATGTTTAACAGAGCAAGGAAATTTCACAGTATGTCTGATAATATGTTTTGTTTTGGAGAAAGTCTTATTTGTTTTATTTCGGCTAGAATAAAAGCAGATTTAAATTTTTTTTAAACCATTTTAAGGTCAAAATTATTAGCCCCTTTAAGCTATATATATTTTTCAATAGTCTACAGAACAAACCATCATTATACAATAACTTGCCTAATTACCCTATCCTGCCTAGTTAACCTAATTAGCCTAGTTAAGCCTTTAAATGTCACTTTAAGCTGTATAGAAGTGTCTTGAAAAATATGTAGTAAAATATTATTTACTGTCATCATGGCAAAGATAAAATAAATCAGTTATTAGAAATGAGTTATTATAACTATTATGTTTAGAAATGTGTTGAAAACATCTTCTCTCCGTTCAACAGAAATTGGGGAAAACAATAAACATGGGGTTAATAATTCAGAGGGTTTAATAATTCAGATTGCAACTCTATATATATATATATATATATTTATATATTCCACCCATGCTTGGTTACCACATTGAATTGTAAGCATCACTAACCGTTAGTGGTGTCTTTCAGCACCAGGTTCTCCAGGTCGCTCCACTCACTGTTGAGTCTCTTCATCAGTTTGAAAGCATTGACTGGGTGCCCCAGGAATCCCTCGGGGTCCTGCGTGGCGGTGATTGTCAATGAGTCCAGTTTATCTGCCCATCTGAAGCAGGTAAACAAGCAGAAAATTCACTGCTATCTGTGAGCTGCCATTTGACAACCGACAGTCCCAAATTCCTGATACAAACAGACATGTCACATACATGTGTGTGTGTTTACTCACTCTTTAACCTGCTCTAGTCTGTTCTCTTCTTGTTTGATGTATTCTTTGAGAGATGTCACCAGGTCCTTCTCAGCGTACAGCAGGTCTGTCATCTGACCTACAAGTCAAAACGTCAAATATAACTAAGACACTTCAGATTTCTTTAAATCAAACTAACAAAGGTTGGCAATATACAAAAACATTATAGTTTTTTCATGACAAATTTGTTATACATCATCCTGAGCTTTTCAGATAACCCATTAAGATCCTAAAACAGTGTCAAACTAAATTGTAAATGGATTGGAATTGGTTTAAAATGGATGTTTTTCAATGGTTTGTTCCAATGACATTGTGAATCCAAGCTCAATTATGTCAAATGTAAATTTTCCTTTTTGCGAAAGTGTAACTAACAAAATACATAAATTGGTTGCCAGAAAAACAACAAATTCAAACATCAACATTAATTCATCAATACAATGCTTTGCACATTGCTCAAAATGTTATTTTTGTTGTTGCCTCATATGCTGTGTGTATGCACAATTTCTTTGAAAAAAAAAGGATGCATGAACGTTAGTGATGAAAGACATTTTGTCTTCTTCCATATCATATCATATATTTTTATTTAATGCCATGTCAGCAACAACGGCTATTTTCATGGCAAAAACATTTAATTAATGAATACAATTAAAAACCATAAACAACTGAATACATATTTTAGAAACGATTTTTAACATCAATATATAATAAAAATTGGAAAAAAATTCCATGTGAACTTTGCTGAATATCTCATTGAGTGAGTCCATTCCAAAAAAAAATCCTTCTGCATGGTTTCCTTCCATAAATCATATATTTACATTTACATTTACATTTAGTCATTTAGCTGACGCTTTTATCCAAAGCGACTTACAATTGAGGTTCACAAAAGAAGCAATCAGTACAAGAGGAAACAAAGCATACATAAGTGAAATCGGACTAGGCTTGAGTAGGTAAAACACAATATACGAGCTAAGTGCAGTCAAGGTTTTTTTTTTAGTGGGTCAGGTGTAGACGAAAGAGATGAGTTTTAAGGCGATTTTTAAAGATGGACACAGAGTCTGCCAAACGTGTTGTAAGAGGCAGATCGTTCCACCATCGTGGGACCGATTCAGAGAAAGTGCGAGAGAGTGACTTCTTCCCTATTTGGGAGGATGTACAGCCTAATAATACATAAATACAGTCTACAACAAAAACAATGGAAGCTCGTCTCACCTGTGGAAGTGAAGAAGTCATTGTGGGCATACAGGAAGTGGAAGAGGAAACTCAACAGGAACCAAGACAACATCATCCTGAAAGAAATAAAGAGTGTCTCACATGTAATGCACTGAACACAAACTGACACTACAACCAAGTCTCAGGACAAGGAAAATGTGTTACTAAACCCACTAACATGTGCAGTCTGCTAAAAATTCTACAAAAATGAGGTATAACTCCCAGTGCACACACATTTGGATACACATGGCTGCATGTGGTCACTGGAATTTCAGCACCAATGTGGCACCCAGTGGCAAACAAAGAGCATGCGGGAAGATCCCTTTTGTTCATTTAAGCCAGTATCAGCGTGTATAAACGATGTCACATTTGTTTGTGGAAGAGGACAACTAATGCAACCAGGGGGAAGCCTAGGGGCAAAAAGAAACCCTCAGTAGACAAACATACCAAAAAGTTACATCACTCATATCATAAATCTGAATTTAATAAGTTGCAAATGTTTTGTGGTATGTAAAAGACATAAAAAAAAATTTGGAAAACAATTTGCCTTAAGGCACTTAACTAATTGTGTGTGCCCTGCTGTTCTCACTCATGAGCTCATCTGCTAAAGAAACCTGTCTGAACTAGCATTTGATTTATAAAAGGCTTTTTTGCATAAACTGATGTTAATGCCACCTGTAGTGCATGTCATAATAAACTTAACAAAATGAGGTTGTCATGAAAAATACAGATCAAATGACTTCCTGAACATAGACAATTGGCTTTATAAAAAAAAAAAAGAATAATAATAAATATATATATATATAAATAAGAAAAAAAAAGCCTTTGACAATATATACACACTTAAAACTTCGCTTTCTTTTCATCTTCAAAAGACATGCAGAGACAGGAGTATTTAATAAAAAAATGAAATAGCAAATGTTCTTATAACTTTCCAACTTTTACAAACATTTTATAATATTAATAGATTTAATAATTCATTCATTCATTTTCTTTTTTTGGCTTATTCCCTTTATTAATTCCACAGCGGAATGAACCGCCAATTTATCCAGCATATGTTTTACACAGCGGATGCCCTTCCAGCTGCAACCCATCATTGGGAAACACCCATACACTCTCATTCACACACATACACTATGGAAAATTTAGCTTACCCAATTCACCTATACAGCATGTCTTTGGACTTGTGGGGGAAACCGGAGCACCCGGAGGAAACACAGGGAGAACATGCAAACTCCACACAGAAATGCCAACTGACCCAGCCGAGGCTCGAACCAGCGACCTTCTTGCTGTGAGGCAACAGCACTACCCACTGCGCTGCCCAGATTTAATAATCTACTTATATATTTATTTATAGGCTATAGGTTTTTGCATATTTAAGAAGAAATGTTCCTAATACATTTGAAAATTTATATATGTTTGATGGTTTCAAAAGTAGTGTTCCTCGAATGATCACATAACCAAGAAATACACTCTAAGATTAAAAAAAAAAGTGTTTTAAATATTGAACCAATGGGTTTCCTTTTTTGTTAACTGAGATTTTTCAGTTAACATCTCAAAACATGTTTCGTTCATAATATTTAATTAATTAATTAATTAATTAATTAATTAATAAGTCTCCTGTGCTCTTTATATCACTTTCTGTACCATCAGTAGTACTATCCTGTCGTACTAACATTTTATCCAAAGTCAGGTAGAAGCATAATCAAAAAGTTTCAAAAAGCTTTAGCAGTGCATTTGATGAATTGCCAAAATTAATATCATGATAAAATCAAAGCGAGCTGACACTCTCATTGAAGGCAAACTGTCAGTCCAGCTCAACTTCTTCATTTCATTCTGTTACGATTTGTCCATAAATGTTCAGTATATCGTTTAACACTAGCAAATCAACTTATTACAAACTGCATAGTATTTGGAAGCTGTTGCATAATTAGAGGGAATCCCCTGGTGGTGTTCGTGAGCTCGTGAGGGTCCAGCATGGAAGCGGCCGCGGAACTGCCACGTCTTCGCTCCGCCTCTCCAGAGCTTTAGACGACCCGTTAACCCGACCGTAAACTCTTCAAAAAGTTCACAGATAACACATGACAGGGACAAATATAGAAATCCACGCAGCAAGACAATGGGGACACATTAAAACGCTAAAAAGTGTGCAGCAGTGCGTCAAATAATCTGACGCACGCCACGACGTTGCGCGTGCTTGACCCATGGAAACACTACACACATTTTTGCAACATTGGTGAAGCACTTTGTAAATAATGTAACGTTTTGCCTCTAGTGAAAATCCGCTTTAGGCCATTTTTAAAAGCAATCTCTTAGATTCTGTAGATTCTTAAAATAGCAAAAACATTCATTTTAAAAACATGTTTGTCATATCTAAAATTAAATCCGAGGTTATACTCGTTAAACGAACGTAAACCCTGTTTTTCATTTGGTTCAATCAACACACGTACATAGTGTTTATTATTGTGTCTATAGCCTACTCTACATTATTAGGTAGCCTACGTTTACAACAGAACACAGGGAAACCTCGTGCACGTGCACATTTTATCAACCAGAAGAAATTCCTACGCTCTATTTAAGGGCACATTTTGCATATCAAAGCAAGGACTTTCTTTGTAATGTGTTAATGAGTATATATTTACATCTACGATGCATCACATACACATTTGCTCCATCGATGAAAAAGTCATTGCAACAACAAATACTTATAACAAACCTCCTCAGACAAGTTGGAAAGTGAGTATCGTCGTACCTTTCAGGCTGTCACCTTGCGCAGAGAAGCCGTGAATCAGGTCAGATGTTGCTCTAGTGATGGTGGTAAGGAGCTCAGCATGGACTGAAGACTCTCCTGTGTTTACGATGCTTCTGGTCTCCAGATGGGCTTTATCTGGAGGCTGAACCGCACTTTTCCTCGCCATCTGGCGGCAGGGATTCCACAAGGCTACGTGCGGAGTCTCACACACTCTCCCAAACCGATGCAACCAGGTGGAATTCCGAACTGAGCATGCGCGTAGCCTATTTGGGTGCATATTTAGAAGTTCATACTGACATAATGTCGAGTAAAACCACATTTTAGACTAGTAAAACGAAATGTAGATTTTGTTTCTTTAAACGTTTTGAAAAACCCATAATGCACCTTTACAGATATATGTTTTTCATGCCATACTTGTCAAAGTTACATTCTGCATGATCCAACTCCATGTTTAGGGGCTACTTTTATCTTTTTATGTCATCTGCCTTTTATTTATATATTTTTTTGTCTTCTGAATGTTTATATATTTATTGCTAAAAGAAAATGTATTCAGAATAAGAATACAACTTATCCAGCATATGTTTTACACAGCGGATGCCCTTCTAGCTGCAACCCATCACTGGGAAACATCCATACACACTCATACACTACGGACAATTTAGCTTACCTAATTCACCTATACTGCATGTCTTTGGACTTGTGGGGGAAACCGGAGCACCCGGAGGAAACCCACGCGAACACGGGGAGAACATGCAAACTCCACACAGAAACGTCAACTGATCCAGCCGAGGCTCGAACCAGCGACCTTCTTGCTGTGAGGCGATTGTGCTACCCACTGCGCCACCGTGCTGCCCTATATATATAAATATATTTAAAAAACTTAAATAGCACATGAAGATATATTTATATAAACATATATAAAATTAAAAAAAAAAAAATCATTAGTAATATAGCTAAACAACACTTTTAGGTTATATAATACATTTATCAGTAAATATAAAATTTATGCAAAAAAGACACCAGATTTGCTACCCTTTTCCTTCACCCTCTGTCTTATTGTTTGCTCTCATCTCGATTAATAATAACTTTCTGGGTTGAATTAAACTGTTAAAGTGACATCTGCTAATTTTCCTCAAAGCTCCTCCTGCTTTAAATTGTAAATGCAGTCTTTGCTTCCCAAACAAATACTGAGCAGTAAACGAGACAAAGTTTGTCACACAGCCCGAAGAATGTCTGTTTGTTCCTCTGTTTGTTTGTGAAACTGTAGCACTGTAAGGACACAATGGCAGGCATGTGTTATGAACACAAGCTTTAGAAAGTATCCTTTGATAGAAATCTTTTGTATTTTTGTCTGTATTCTAGTATAATTTTTGATAAATTATTTGTAATTATTTCTATTAATGCTTCGGCTTTATGAATGCTAGCCAATTTGACTGATACTAAAATGAGTTTGGATTGCTCATATGAGATCGATTCCAGTTTTTCTTTTCTACATCCCAGTACTCGTGTAAATCACTAAGGGTAGAAAATGTCAAACTCCACAGACTGCAGCGGTATGTCCAGCACAGTTTGTATATATTCCACTGGTTTCATTTTTTTTTTACACTGACTTTACAACCTTTTTTGGTCAATAAATGTTTCACCTATACTGGAAGTCAAAACATTTATTTTCTTACAAACAAAGCCTAAACTAGAAACAGACATATACAGAGTGCTGCAGTTGTGACGTCAAAACCCAGAAGATAGTTCTCCACTGCTTCCTTCTTTTTTATATAATGAGTTTTCCAATTCAGGAGTAAATTAAGATATGGGGTTAACATAACTTGCCAATACATTAATGTTTTGTTAAACAATTCAACTCCACACATTCAATATATAAATACAAAAATGTCACATTATCATGTGCTTTTTGGGACTCTATACGCAAGTCATCTTCCATACTGGAATGTTGAGTGTTGGTCCATGAACACTCAAGTGTGAGCATCTGCAACTAGTTATCTTCATGTATCCAGATCAGCAATATACTTGACTTCAGCAGATGATTTTGCTAAAGTAACACAATACAAGTCACAGCTAACACAGCACTGTAACATGCCAGCGTTTAAAGGGATATTCACCCAAAAATAAAATACACTCACACTAAAGTGATTCTAAACCTTTATGAATTTCTTTCTTCTGTTGAACATAAAGGAAGATATACTGAATAATGCTAGAAGGAAACAGCCTGAAAAAAATGGAGGATCACACGGTCCATTCCTAAAGCACTCAGCTGGAAGAAACAGTGCTGGAGAGTCGGAGAGTCAGCACGGGCCTTCTGGCTTCCAACAATTGAGCACAAAGCCACATATACGTACTAACCCGAAAATAACAATACTGTTTATATGAAATAATATAACAATAATATTTGTTGTGGGGCTGCATGGTGGCGCAGTGGATAGCACGTTCGCCTCACAGCAAGAAGGTCGCTGGTTCGAGCCTCGGCTGGATCAGTTGACGTTTCTGTGTGGAGTTTGCATGTTCTCCCCGTGTTGGCGTGGATTTCCTCCGGGTGCTCCGGTTTCCCCCACAAGTCCAAAGACATGTGGTATAAGTGAATTGGGTAGGCTAAATTGTCCGTAGTGTATGTGTGTGAATGAGTGTGTATGGATGTTTCCCAGTGATGGGTTGCAGCTGGAAGGGCATCCGGTGCGTAAAACATATGCTGGATAAGTTGGCGGTTCATTCCGCTGTGGCGACCCCAGATTAATAAAGGGACTAAGCCGAAAAGAAAATGAATGAATGAATAATATTTGTTATTATTTATATACTATAGCTATACTATATTTAGAAATTAGTTTTTAAATAATATAAAGGTAAATATATAGGCCTAATATCATAAACATATCAGGCTATAGTAACATAATAGGCTATATTTAAATACATTGTTATAATACAGAAATTAATAATAAAAAATAAAGCTACATATTATACATAATCACTTATAAATATGATTACATATTTTTATACTGTCTTTGTAAACAGTACCTTATTTATTTAAACAGTGTTTTGTTACTATTATTTATATTTTATATAAGTACAATAAAAAAATTTAATTAAAATAACATAATATAGCAGATAGCTGACAGATTTGCTAAATTAGGTTGTTATATCTGTTGTTTATACAAATAATTAAACATAATAACATTAATAATGACACATACATAATAATATACTTATAATTATATAGTTAGAAAAATACTATTGTAAACAATGTCATTTGTTTAGTTATTGTTGTTCATAAGAATAACTTTATTTGTAACATAATATTAGAAGATATGCAATATTTTACATGAGTTCAGATGCAAAAACCAAAGCTTTTGGTTTTCAAAAAATTCAAGTCAAATTAGCTTTTTTTCAGCCTTCTGTGTTTATGTTCAGTTATTTCACTTTAAAGGCAATGAAAAGATCCAATTCTTTGCCATACGACTAAAATTACTGAACCTATACACACCAGCCTGAGAAAAAAAACTCATTATATATGAATATTTCAGATGGCACAGATGTTTTTGCATCCCAACTCTTCATATGATATCCTTTATAAATATGTTTTAATCAGACAGAATACCTGGACTCTGTCCTTCTTCAGAATATAGCAGTATTATGGAGAACTCCTGGAGCTGAGCACAGCTTATCAAACAGCCCAGTTCTGGATGCATCACCGTCACACTGGCACGGGCAGTCACCAGATGACTCTGCTTATATCTGTGCACACAAACACACACACACACACACACACACACACACACACACACACACACACACACACACACACACACACACACACACACACACACGTTTGTTTTTGTGAAAAGTGGATACATTACATAGGTTTCCATTGATTTTATACAGCACAAACCGTATTTTGTATTGCCCTAACCCCACTCTACCCCTAAACCCAACCATCACAGGAAACAGTGAACAGCTTTACTCTCTGAAATAAACTCATTCTGTGTGATTTATAAGCTTTTTGAGAAACGAGGACATCAGCAATGTCCTCATATTTCACCTCCTTTTTGTAATACCTGTGTCATACCTATGTCATTATACAGATTTGTGTCCTGGCATGTCACAAAAACACGTACACACGCACACACACGCAAACACACGCACACACACGCAAACACACGCACGCACATACACACACACACACACACACACACACACACACGCACACACGCACACACACACACACTAAGAGAGAAACCCTCACACTACATTCAGTGTTGTAAATATAGGCTGCTACCTCTCTGCAGAGCGGCAGTCCAGTTTAAGTATATAATAAAGACAATGGAGTAAAGGTTGTCCTGCTTCAGCATTTAGGAGGTTGTAGACCTGCTGTGGGGTCACATAGCCTTTTTCTATATTTGCCGTTCTGAAATTACAGGAATCAGAGGCTATTTCACACAAAAACAGAGATTAAAACATTTATTACAGAGAGCTCATATGGGCAATCTATGTAACATTAACAATTTTTATAAGTTGAATATATGTATGTTTTTTTTTCTCCAGAAGTTCGATATCAGTCCATTTTAATACTTTTTCGTTTTCTTATGGTGGGCGGAGGGGAATTTTTAATTAATTTATCTTATTACGAAAACAAAATCACAAGAACTTTATGGTTTCTGCCACTAGATGGGGCATATAAACCTCAAGGGAAATTCTAGACTGAACAAATAAACTAGCTTTTGGAAACATACAACTACAGTATGCTAGAATTATTTTGAGAAAAAAAAGTATTTAAAAAAAATGCAATTAATTCAATTCAATTAACTAATTCATACATGTACTATTAATTCGTATATGGGTCAGATTTTATATTTTTATACCAACAAAAATGCAAAAAATGGCAATTTTTGATTGATTGATTTATTGTTTGTTTGTGTGTATTTTTGAGAATTTAGAACAGATTAAAGGATTATTTTTGATGTATAGTCAAGTTATAAGTATCAAAATATTGTTATATGGCTAATTCTGACTTAAAGTTACTTTTATTCAATCAGCAAGTTTGACCGAAAATGACAAAGGCTTCTCCTAAAAGATAATAAGTAAATGTAAATTATTTACACTTGAACAAAAACTTTAAGTTTTAACTTCAAGTTAACTTTAATTTACCAGGGATATGAATAATTTTGGGCTTGATTGTATATAAGCAGAAAGCTTAAATTTTTCACTGTGAACGTCAATTAATATTTGATATTTTTATATTTGACAATATATCAGATACACACAAACTGATTTCTTGAGTTAATAGGCTACATTTTATTCAACATGATTCAAATACAAAACAAATACATAAGGAACTGTAACACACACACACACACACGCACGCACACGCACGCGCGCGCACGCACACACACACACACACACACACACACACACACACACACACACACACACACACACACACACACACACAGAGAGAGAAGTTACACAGAACGATAAAGATTTAATAGGCTACCTTCAGTATTGTTCCCAGAGGATTCAATGACCTCAATCTGAGATAGTTTGACGGTTCCATTCATCTCCATACAGGGGGCGCTGATCAGAAGCTGCGCAGAGCCAGACAGTGGCGTGAACCAAACGACATTTCCCAGCTCTGTGAGGACTCGGAGACAGAGAAGGGAAGTGGAAATTACTGTAGATTCTAGATAATGTGATCAGTAGTTTCACACACATCATATCACCCACCAGAAGACACCTTAGAGCCACTTTAAGTATTTACATTTATTTTAAGAAATTCTCTATCAGTGTCTGTTTGTTGCAGTTGTACGGGCACATAACAATATCATGTGCTAAAATGATTTAATAATGTTTTTAAAAGGTACTTACCTGGACACCACAATACCCATGTCATTCAGGACTGACACTCTCTCTCTCTCTCTCTCTCTCTCTCTCTCTCTCTCTCTCTCTCTCTCTCTCTCTCTCTCTCTCTCTCTCTCTCTCTTCTATGGGCCAAATGGAAAGAATACAACCATCCTTATAAACAGTCAAACGAACAGTATGCGAAATAAACACTCCTACAGCATTTCTCTGCTCCGATACATTCACAATCTGCCAAAAAGAACAGGGCTGTTACTAGAAGTATTACTCCATGCCGATGATAAATCGTTCTCTACATGTCACTCTGTAAAAACAATAGTTTTTTCCCCCCTTCCATTCTATTTTCTCCCTCCCTCTGTGTCAGGTCCTTATTTGAGTGTGTTTCCAGGGTAATGTTAGTGCAGTGCCGAGCTCCACATGAGCAGGGTGAGTGGGCCATGAGAGGTCAGAGTGTCACACACAGACACAATCACACACTTGTGCATCACGGTGAAATAACAAAATGGATTTTTTGCAATGATGCATGAATTGCTTATTTACTGTTTGAAAATTTGTCGTTATTTCCAGTACCATAAAGCCACAACACGTAACAGCAGTTATCGTCATTGATACATAAAATCATTAATATTGCCCAAATAATTATGATAACTGAGCATGAAATCATCATATCAGAATGATCTGAAGCATGTGATGCTGAAGACTGGAGTAATGATGCTGAACATTTAGCTTTAAATCACATTTCATACACAACAGACATACATACAACATACAGTTAACGCATATTAAATATCAGTTTTAACAAATAAAAAATTATCCTTCGTTGAGGAGAATTTGGCCGAATCCAGCACTGAACTGGAAGAGATTCTGGAAGTTGTCCTTTGTAAAATGCCTTGCACAGAGCTATATCTTTATTTTGTTTATTCTCTGGAACATAATTAAAAATAAATTCTAACCACTTCTCTCTTTGTGTCATGTCTCTTGGAAGCCCAAATACAGAAACAGAACAAGGTCTGTGAAAATAGGACAGCATTTAACTTTCTCTACTACTAACATTACAACTTTAGTCCCCAAAGTCCGTTCGCTGTAGGCATTGCTAAGCAAACTCTGTAAAAGCCAATGTCTCCCTTTGTATTGAACTTTGAGCATCTTACATTTAAAGTTGTTGTTTATGTTCACACAGCTACATTACACAAAAACTAAAGTTTAAAATATGATATCGTAGTGGACCACCCCTTTAAATATAAAAGTTATTTTAAAATGTAATGATATTTCATAAAATAATTGTTTTTCATGCATTCAATAAAACACATGAATGCAGCCTTGGTGGACATTAAGACACTTCTTTACAAACATTTTATTGTCATGATTTCAAATTTTGACTGGTAAAATGCCACATGAAATCTGGCATACAGCCAGAGACTGCTGTAGAGTTTTTATTTTGGGTAACAGGAGTGAGTAAATAATGCCTTGGGGGGAATGTCCATAAATTCATTGACCCATCCCTGTGTCATTCCACAGTAGATGATGTCACCATTTTAGTTTTGACTGATATTTGACCTGATTAATAAGTGACGGGTTGTCATGGTTATAGTGCTTTGTCAGTCTGTTCTAGGTTTCTCACTCAGCCACCTGTCTGGATATAATGTGCTTGTTTGCGCTCAGCACAGTTCACCATTTATTCTGTGGATCCAGCTGCTGTGTGAGGACATATTTACACAGAAATGTTTGCCTGATTATTTGTGATTATTCATGGATATAATTAATGTTTATTTACAATGTCTGTATTAATAACATTGGAACACTGAAAGCCACATTTACTTTTAAAGCTAACATAAAATTATATGTTTTTATGTTGAATATTTTTTTGGACAAAAACTAATTTGTGACAAGCCATTGGGTCGGATGGTGCCCAACTGTTAAGGAATGATACCCAAACTCTGACTTGAAATCTTCAATGATGGGTCGTTTGTGCCAACCAAGTGTAGCACTGCGTTGGCATTTAATAACCAGACCTCCCCATGCGCGTGCACGCTGCGTGGTGACGTACTCAAACATTAATTAACTTCTCTTGTCCTCAGTCTTCTGCAAGTAGGCTACATTCATTCAGTATGTAATGTGCTCAATAGACTCTAACAAAAGCTCGGCGACACTAACACTGAACCTAACGGCCCGAGTCAAGGGGAGGAAACATCTCATCCACGGAAGTTAGTTAAACTTTATGTATTTTAAATTCTCACATAAAGGAGGTCAAAGTCCAGTCGTGCTGGTAACCTGTGCTCAGCTCGTGACAGACATTGAACTGCTTTCTGTCCGTTAACGGAATCGTATGATGACCAAGCAATGTGAGTTTACGTGGATTAACTTTTTTCATATTTCATTTTTATTATTTAATGTTTGTATTGAATTATTTGATGATTTGATAATACTATATTATGTATCATATGATTCACATTATAATTCGTTTAAATTCATTTATGTTTTCTGGATTGGCCAGAATAACCTTTAATTTAATAATTTAAAGGGGTAACAATAAGTAGTTCATATTAGGCCTATTTAAAAAAAATTATATGATTTTGGTTGTCTTTGTGCATTACAAATTTTTAGCTCGATATTTTGACACATATCGTTTTGTATGAATTGATATAACATTCTATGTGTAATTAATACATTAATTTGTACAGTATGTAAACAAAATAACTTTTCATTTCAATTATGCTAAATACTGTTTATAATTTTATTCTATTTAATATTTATTCTATTTTAATATTTATTAATATATCATATTTTTTCCTACAAAAAAAACATGTTTGATTTTTGGTTTAGGCTACTTTGTATTTTACACTAAGTAGCCTACATCTGAGTGATCTGTGTTACATATCCTACAGGAGAAAACATGACATATGGCAGCGCTTTTTGTGTTAATGGCGGCAATGAAGATTACACTGAGCAGTAATAATGGTCAGTGATTTTCATGGCACTCCATATATGCTGCTTTTGACTTATTTATAAATATCTTTCATAATTAACACTTTTGTTCCTAACAGTGACAGTTATTTTTTTTTATTCATATTTATCTGTATTTGTGTTCAGGTAATTTTACATTCATCCTCCAGCCCCTAATGTTGTAAAGGGGTTAAAAATCTAAAACCTCACTGGTCCAGGTGGGTGGACCACCAGTATGGACCCCTGGCAAAATCTGGTGTCCAGATGGTGAGATCAAATACACATGTGACTGAAAACATACTAATAAGCACAAAAATCAGTTCAATTGTGATTGTGAGTTGTTTGCATCTTGCAAATCTCAATCAATAATGCTTGTGCCATTATATTACTGTATCACTTGTAGTGTATTGTTCGATTTAATAATCACTGTACAATCTCTGTGTGTTTTTTTAGTACGGCATGGTGGCAGATGCACACACCACATGCTCTGAGAGCTTGTGTGTATGAAGTGTGTAAACCACTGGTGCCGCTCCTGCTGTGCATTGCAGCCCTGGTGGCTGTAATTGTGTATGCGCTGGCCGATAATCTACACAGCTTTGTAAGCAGGATCTTCATTCCCCAGTATCACTATCCTTTTGCGGTGCCAATTGCATTCATACAGGTACTTTGCCCACACAGGTTCTCCGTTATCAGTTCATCGTTGTCAGTTCTCTATCTGTTTTATGATCTTGAATATGCGCCGTAAGTATTGATGAGACAATATTTCTGGCTTTCTAGTCAAGCGGTTGGAGTCAGTGCAGAAAGCTGTGGCCAGTTTGAATGAATAAAAAATGTTTTATTTAGACAAAGCTTAAATAAAACCCCAAAATTATATTATTTAAACAGTTATTATCTAGTGTGCTAGATTAGCTAGCGTTATTATCTATCGGCTGCTGTTTTACATGATGAAGAACTGAACTTTTTACAATTAAAAAAGTTCAAACGTGTATATTATTCCATACATTCCAACTTTTCTATCAGCCAAGCTGTTAGGTTTTATTCAGAAATAAGATGTTGAGAGAGCATTAAGAGAGGAAAATGTGAAATAGACTGAAATTATTTGAAGACCTACACAAGTGATTTGCAAATGTAGCATGTCATTATCAGTATTAAGCATCTGGATGTTTGTGGTTTGCAGCAACAGGACTCGCTGCTCTCAGGTGAATCATTAGGTGTGTTCATGTGATCATTGGACTAGAGCTATAAACTGGTGGAGTCCTTTTAGTGTTTGTGTGTTTGCATGTTATGGCTGGCTGTATATTTAAAATGAACACAGGCATTGACAAGTAAGACACTTAAAGGGAACATTTATATCTACATTGGGGGTCAGAGTCTAAGACCACCAAATTAAATTGTTTGGGTTTTCTCTTTTTTTCTTTTTTATTATGTAGTACTGTTTGTAAAAAAAAAAGAGAAAGAAACAGTACCTTTTTCTCAAATTTGAGAATTTTACATTTACATTAACATCAGGAAATTGTAGCATTTGGTTTTCTCTCTCTTTTGATTTAATGACAAAGATGTAATGTCTTGACACTTAATGACAAACATTTGATGACTTGATTTAATGAACTGCATTTTGAACTGCTTCTGCAACAGATTCGTTTGAATAAATCTTTGTGATCTTCATAATCGTTTGTACTATGAATAGAAACCTCTGACTATCTGCAAAAATAAAAAAGAGATCAGTACCAAAATATATATATAATACTGAGCTAGAAATTGGACAGAATCAGTAATATTTATTATTTATTTTACAATATCAGTTTCAGACTCACATTTATTAAAATCTGCATGCAATTAAAACCTACCCACACCATTAAACCAGTCCCAAACCTTAACTATATGCCATGAGAAGTACATTGTCCTGAATAAATTATTATTTATGATCCAAATAAGTAAAAGTTAAAGACAGGCTTTCCAGGTTCAAATTAGTTCTTGAATCTAGATTTTTAATTTCTGTATTTATAGCGGAAATCATACACTGTAAAAAATGTAATGACAAAAAGCCAAGACAACAAATATTTTTATGTTGCTTTGACATATTTTAAGTTAATCAGATTTAAACAATTTTTTAAAAAATGTATACAAAGTTTGACTTAATATTTTTATAGTCACTTTGATTTAAGTTGACATGACTAGAAAAGTTCATTTGATTCAACTAAAACATTTAAGGCAGCAAGAATTTTTTTTACAGTGTAGATTTGTTTCTAAAACTTCTCAAGTTTATATAAATTCTCTCTTTTTTTGCAGTTCTATAGTCCTACAGTGTCAAATATAATTTTAAAACCACAAATATTCAGTCGTACATTTTAAAATGGCTACCGTAGTTTGATAGAGCAGCTGCTGTTGCTGTTTACAATGACACGTTTATTAATTTACTCTGAAATTGGGCTTGATTTTCTTAGGTATACACAATAAAAGTCCATAATGTATGACTCTGCAAGCATTTATGGTGCTGTTTATCAGGTTTAATCTCCAGCATGTTTTGTCTGGTGCACTGAGCTTCCTTCTTCCTTCTTCTCCAGGTATTTCTAAATCTGTTGGCACTGCTAGCTTTGCACGGTGTGGGTCTGATCCACCTCAAGCCTTTCTCCCTGAGGCTGGCAGAGCGTTTGTTTGTGCCAGCAGTTTGCGGAAGCGTTCAGTGTGTTTTGGCTGTATGGGCTGAAGCCTGTACACACTCTGGCCTGTTCCCGCTGATCGCCCGCTTCCTCCCGATGGCCAGCGTGAGCTTGGGTCACCTGTTTGCTCTGAGTATGCCAGGCTCCATCCATGTGTCCTGCTTTCTCACTGTGCTCACCATCTCCTCCGTCAGTGTCACAGGTATGATCGCTTCAGCTATCCATGAAGAAGAATGGGCTTTTTGACTTTTTTTGATTTTATGTTTCAACTAGTATGTAATAAGCTGTTTGTGCATGTTAACAGTCTGCGATGTCACAAGTTCTCGCAATAGGAGTTAGTCTATCTGACAAGAAATGTGTCTCCTACAGACATATTTGAAGTCCTGCTATTATATATAATGTAGCTATGTCATCATTCATTCATTCATTCATTTTCTTTTCGGCTTAGTCCCTTTATTAATCTGGGGTCGCCACAGCGGGATGAACCGCCAACTTATCCAGCATATGTTTTATGCAGCGGATGCCCTTCCAGCTGCAACCCATCACTGGGAAACATTCATACACACTCATTCACACACATACACTACGGACAATTTTAGCTTACCCAATTCACCTATACCGCATGTCTTTGGACTTGTGGGGGAAACCGGAGCACCCGGAGGAAACCCACGCAAACACGGGGAGAACATGCAAACTCCACACAGAAATGCCAACTGACCCAGCTGAGGCTCGAACCAGCGACCTTCTTGCTGTGAGGCGAACGTGCTACCCACTGCGCCACCGCGTCGCCCCGAGCTATGTCATCAAGTAACAAATTTGCATAATTTATGCCCTTTATGCCCTAAAAAATAAGACTTCCATCCACACTTTACAGTGTATGATACATGACCATTCACGCTCACTGGGCAAGCGCATATCTTTACCAGCATCCATACATTCTTAGAAATAAAGGTACAAAACCTTTTACTGGGGCGGTGCCTTTTTAAAAGGTACAATTTTGTACATAACAGGTCCACATTTGTACCTCAAATGTACATATTAATACCTAAAAAGTACAAATGTGTACCTCATAGTATCTTAAAGGTAGAAACGTGTACCCTAAAAGTACAAAATTGTAACTTTAAAGCAAGGGTGCCAAAACTCGGCCCTATGTCCTGCAGATTTTAGCTCCAAACTGCCTCAACACGCCTGCATGATGTTTCTAGAAAGCCTAGTAAGTGCTTGATTAGCTAGCCCAAGTATGTCCAATTAGTGTTGGAATTAAACTTTGCAGGACACCAGCCCTCTAGGACCAAGTTTGGGCATCCCTGCTTTAAAGGAACACTCCAACTTTTTTTGAAAAAGGCTGATTTTAAAGTCTCCTGGAGTTAAACGATTGACTTGAACCATTTTTTATTTTATTTTAGGTTTTATTACACAATGTAACTATAGAAGACTCTTCTAACTAAAGAAGAGCTTTAAATAGGAAAATTATTAAAACTTTTTTTTTTTTTGCTAACGGTCAAATCCGATTCAATTCATTATGCTAAGCTAAGCTGAAAGTGACCCCACCAGAACAAGAAATCGGCTGAACATTTTTCAAAAAAGCTGGAGTGTTCCTTTAGGATGAAAATTTGTACCTGTAAGGCAAAAAAAGTGTACGTTTTAAAAAGGTACTGCCCCAGTGACAGGTTTTGTACCTTTATTTCTGAGAGTGTACTATAATGGTCATATGAGAGGAACTTGACAACGAAATTTGAGCTTGAATCGAAATAGTCCAGAAGACCAATCAGAGAGTGATTGTGTACAGTACGACTCCATTTTCTTAAGTCTGAGTTTCAATCCGTCTACACTGTCATGTAACACCAGCATTTGCAAATTAAAACATGATCTTTAATGTTATCCAAAATGCTCAGTTTTTGCGGCACAGTGATGCCAGATTAGTAGATAATCTGATAGTAGATAGTAGATAAACATTAGTAGATAATCACTGTTGCTAACTGTTGAGGTAGCAATTTCTATGGAAGGCACATCCCAATGTAACATTGTATTACATGCAAATAGTCTCAAATACAGCAGTTTCATAGGCTGTTGTAGTTGTTGATGAATTCAAATGGTCAAACTGTGCATGTTGACTCAGTAAAATTTCATTTTTGGCCCCTTGTTTCCTCTATGCAGTGTGTAAAGGACTGTATGCGATGGAGCCGCTGGAGTTTGTGTATTCTCCGCTCAACCTGATCCTCCACAGCCTCTCTCTGGCCTGGTTAGCCAAAGTGGCCCAAACGGAACGAAGCAACGCCTCAACCTTTGACCTCTACTACACTCTAACAGTGACCCGAACCCTCTTATTAGGGTTCCTGTGTGTTCTACACCCCGATGGCCCGAAGGCACTGAGTCAGGCCAACTGGCATAGTCTGCTGTTTTGGGGATACATGCTCGGGATGTTGCTGCTGGGCGCTGTGCAGCTTCTGTTTGTGGATGTAACGGCACTGTATTTTTCTGCTCTCCCCGCAGCTGTTCTGCATGCGACCCGGGGCCTGGTTCTGCCCCTGTTCAGCCTGCTATAGGACAGACAAGCCAATCAGAATGTAGATCATTCTGAGGAAAAACATGGAGTAATTAAAAAAAATACCCAATAACAGTATTAATTTAATTTATAGGCATGATAACCTCATGTAAAGATCATTATAATTAACAGATTCATTTATATGGTTATACACTGATGTGCAATTCATGTCTCCACTTGCACTGAAACAATGACACATTATATCCTACGAATGCTGTGTTTTATGAAGGAACTTGATTTGAAGTTCTGGAATTAAATGGTAAAGGTAAAAGACAGGGTTCCTGGGTATCTCACTATACTATTCTGCTGTAGAATTACACGTTATTGTCAGCTGGACGCTCTGAGAATTAGTAGGCCATTTCTATTTTGCATTAACAAAATCTAAAAACCCTTTTTAGGACCTTAATGTTTTTTTTATTGTATCAGTTTCACTATTTTTGTTACCGCAATGCAAAAATGATGGTTGAATTTGTTTGTACTGGGTTTAATTTGAAAAATAATAGAGCCTATGATTTGCATTATCTGGAAAACGCAGCTGGAACTGCAGAATCCAGTCATAAAAACTATAATGTGGAATGTTGTGGCAAATTTTGGATCAAATAAAAGCAGTGCTGTGCACCCAATTAAATCATTATGTGAATAAAATATATAGATAGAAAATAAATAAAGTGATTCATAGGAACTTTATATTGCGGTAATGTGAATGGTGAAAGGTGCTGATGACACAAAAAGAATTGAACACACATTTTACCACAGGTCTTTAAAATAAGCTTAATATTTAATACAAAATCTGTATTTTTAATTGTATTATTTTGATGGTGAAATATGATCTGGGCATGTTCTTGACATGTTTGTGAGCTTCACCGAGAGTATACTACAGTAAGACACTCATCTTGCAATAAACTTATACGAGAAGAGCCTTTTTATCCATTAAAATGTGTGCTCTGTAGAAACCACATCTATAATTTAAGACTTTTACAAAAAGAATGTTATTTATAGAAAACTTATGACTTCTGTATTTATTGAGCTCTCAATATATGATACAAACTGCAGTATTATTGTTAAAGTTTTGAGCAAATTAAACATTGATGAGGTTTTCTTGCGACCAAACGAGTGTTTCTGTTGTCATTTTTGTATGAATGTAATGTTTGGTATTTCTAGTACTTTCTCTGTATTTGCATTGATACCAGTGTAGGCCAAAGTCTGTCCCAGCGAGAAGCAAGAGGTTAAAAAAGTTCAGCACCAGATCCGTGTGGCTTTGCTTATAATCAGGCACGATTGATTTATCTGTAAAGGCTTGGTTAATGTTACACAAGCGTGCAATTTGTTTAGTTTATCAGCAATGTCAGAATAGATAAGCATGGCGAAACATTCCTCTTCCTTTACTCTGACAAGATAGCCATAGCAGATCATTATTGTTGCAGTGCATAATAATTGATCTGATTCATTTCAAATCAACACCTTTTTTCCCTATGCTGCAAGATGACTGGTGTGAATTGTGGGAGTAACCTCTGTTAAACTGTAACCAAAAAAACTTGGTACAATGAGGTGTCATCATTATTATATTCAGAGTTCATCCATCCAATTATAAAAAGAAAACTTCCCAATATTTCACATTAAGTTAAATGTATAATCTAATCTATAAATATGTACTTCCCTTCAGGTGGTTCCAAACATTTATGAGTTTATTTTTTTCTTTTACAATATATTTTGAAGAAACCTGAAACCTTAGGTTAGAAACCTGTAACCATTGATGGCCATAGTAGGGAAAACAAATATTTTGGTGATCAATGGTTACAGGTTTCCAACATTTTTCTAGATATCTTCTTTTCTGTTCAACAGAAGAAAGAAACTCAAACTGGTTTGTGACAAGTGACGGGTGTTTCAGTTTTAGGTGACCTATCCCTTTAACAAATTATTTTGTTTAAAAAAAGGCCACAATATTACTGTACTATAGGAAAAACAAAGATAAAAAAGAAACTTGAGAACCAAAACTCAAAAAGACTTTGGCTACAGGTATGCTTGAGACACTAATATCCCATCGAAATACCAAGCTTAACGTTATTTTCATGATGGATAAAAATAGAGCACAAAGTTAAAATGTATTTTCACTACAGATATGGATTATTTGTAGCATGACCGTAATATTTCAGATATTCAGTTGGTTTCTTTTGAATGAAATTTCCCAAACCAGTGCAACCCATAATCTGAAATGTGTGGGAAACGGTGGATGTTCATTCTTTAAAATTATAAAAATTAAAAATCAAACATCAGAAAATTGCATCTTAATTCAAAAAGATATATATTTGATTGAAAACAACATGATCAGCAACTTCTCATACCTTGTAACTGCTCTAATAAGAAATCTCCAGATATAGTTTTTTTTAATAAAAGTGCTGTGTGTCAAAGGAAACACCAGCGTACAGACTGTTATTTCAGAACAGGGTGTGGAGCGTAAATGACAGATAGAGGCGAAGCAGGTGAAGGACCGGTGAGTGTGTGTGGGCAGCCTTAGATAAGTCTCTTCTCCACTTCAGGGCTGATCTGCGTCGGGTGGGATGTGAAGACCCAGACTCTGCAGCATGTTTGACGCTGGACCGGCCAGACCCGCTTGAGAGGACAGAGACTCTAGTAAATTGGTAACCAGGTTGAGATCCACATCAAGCGGCTGGATTTCTTCTTCAACCAACTCTGAGGCTGAGGTGGAAGATGAGCTTTTGGATGCCTCGGCTTTATTGCTGGACTGTAAGGAAAGAGAGAGATTAAAAATGATTGAAATACAAAGTTATGGGTTGAAGGATAGACAATGTGTGTGGAGACTCACTCTGTTGTTCGGGGTAAAGCTTTTGCCAATATTTGTGCTTTGCAGCTCCTGGTCCATTTCATCCATGTATTTCCTGAGATTGTCCAGTGTCTCTGCACCGGCTGCCTGCTCCTGAGGGATGCCGCTCTGCACTGCTTCATCATTATCATCATCATCATCATCATCCTCAAAGTCATCAGAGTCTAGCTCATCGTCCTTAGCTCCTGTACAACAAGAAGAGCAAATTGTTCATTCTTTTCTCTATTGCAGTTAAAAATAAATTGAGAATTTGAGAGATGTGATAAAGAAACATCAAATTCATAAAATCACATTCAAAATTAAACCACATAACAAAATATAAAACATTTTCT
>CAIGQV010017386.1:17004207-17089039 GCA_903798115.1 Danio jaintianensis | reverse complement strand
TGTGTGTGTGTGTGTGTGTGTGTGTGTGTGTGTGTGTGTGTGTGTGTGTGCGTGCGTGTGCGTGCGCGCGTGTGTGTGTGTGTTTGGGTGTATAGATAGATTGATTAATAATGTATAACATATTTGAAATATATGTACAGTATATAAGCATATGCAACACATTTCTGCTTTTCAGAAATGCAACAAGTTCAAAGTATAATATAAAAAATATAGTGTAAACAATCATAATTCCACCTCAGCGTGTTATAAATGTGCAGTTTTACTGACTGAACTCCCCTGAAATCTGTAAAATGCATAGTACTGCACCACCCCACCCCCAAATGCATTTGTATTTTTAAAGGGCTTGTTTTTATTTGTGATGCGTTTTAACTTAATATTCACATTAGCTCATTTCACAACTGTTATAAAGACTTTTCAGATAAACAAATAAATATTTCATGGCCTTAAATTTTGTCTGAACTGAAGACTTCAAGATTCCTGTAGCAGAGTTTGCTAGGTAAACAAGATTTCCCAACAATTGGATCAATTTGCTTGTTCTAATATCACTGAAAAATCTAACTCACCCAGAAGTCTATCAAGGGCACTAGTAACTGCATCTGGATCAAACCTAAAAGGCTCAGCCAAGCAGGATCTAAAACACAATTGGGGGAGGGGGACATCAATAATCACAGTGCTTTAAATAGTGAATAGGCAGTCAGTCAGAGTGAGTGTCATGACCTTGGTATTTCAGCTCCTTCATGCGAGGACATGGCATTGATGAAAGTCTTCATGCCTTGAGTTACAGCAATCAGACTGTATCCTGATTCCTCCTCCTGCACCTCTTCACCGGTCACTCCTCGACCTCCTCGCTCTGCCAGCAGCCTCTCCAGCTCCTGAGGTGAGATGTCCAGCCATGCATCACCTACAAAATATAAATAAATAAACTATATTTAAATGACAGGCTGGATTCACTTTAAGCAAAAGCACAAAAAAGATGGATTAGACTCAAGATTTGATGTGTATGTGTGGAACAATGAGAAAACGATTCTCTTTGAAAATGAGAAATGAAGAACATACTGTCCTCTGGTGGCAGATTTGCTTCTTGTTTTTTTAGGTCTTCTAGACTGCAGGAGGCGCTCTGTAACACCTTCAACACCTCACAGCCAGGATTGTGAATATCAGACCTTGAGAAAGAGTAAAATCATGTATATGCAAAATTTAATCAGATCATTCATTCATTATACTGCATCATTCAGTAGTGCTTTTTGAAAGAAAAAAAAAAAAAGACTCTTATGCTAACCAAATTTGTATTTTGTACGACACTGATCTATAATTTGAAATATTATTACAACTTAAAATTACTCTAATTTATTCTTTTGATTCAAAGCTGAATTTTCAGCATTATTGCTTCATTCTTTATATTACAACAGAATATATTAATAATGAGTTTCTTATTTTATGCTTGATTTTTTTTTTTATTAAAATGTTACAATACCCTTTCTTTTTAACTTTAGATCAACTAAACATATCCTTTTCTGAGAGCAATAATTTTATTATATAATAAAAAAAGTGCTGACCTTAAAACTTTTGCTGCTTTTTTCCCCCAATTTGTGTTTTAAGATTTAATATATAATAAATTGTCATTAAATTGATCATCAAATTGTTGACTAACAAAAATAATAAAACTTTAAATGTAATCAATCTTCTAAATTCTTCAATCTTACAATTTAAACAATTCATTGACAGCAATACATTGCATTTTTATATTTAGTTAATCCGGCACAATAGTAATGATTAAAACAAATAAAAAATATATCTTGGTGGTATCATATTTAAAAAATATATTATTCTTGACACTAGTACTTTAAAAACTAAATTTTAAGCACAAATTTGTGTCGGTTTCTTCAAGTTAAACAAAACTTTTATAGTTCGACTGAAAAAAGACCTACAGGTTTCAATGTGGACCTTTCAATCAAACTAAAGGTCATGAAGTAACTCTCAAAACAGCTGAACATGTAGATCTTGTAGTCCACATACATTGAAAAGCAAACACTGAAACCATGAGAATCAAGTGTGTTCACTTCTAAATATGTACTAATTAGCCTGATTTACAAATAGCTGTAGTTGCTTTTTATTTCCGGTGTGTGATAGGCTGACATATTAATCCATAACAAGTAGAACTTAACCAGAGTTTATAATAGTTAGCGACATAAATATATAAATAAAATGAATTTTAAAAGTTCTTCTAACCGGTGAGTTCTTGTCACCGACTGTCTGAAGAAACTCTCAGCTGATGTCATCAGGTCTTTGTATCGAGCAGATCCTTCTAGATCCCCCTGGATTAACGAAAACACATTTTATTAATATCTTTCATATTCTCTGGCAAAATAATGTTTGCATCATTTGCTTGATTTAAATACTTTGAGCACAGAAACACTTTCTTACCTTAAAGTATCCGTTCTTTTTGAGGCTCTCTAAAAAGCCTCTCCATAATGGGTTACTGCTGACTGAAGGCTCTTGATCTGATGAGGACTTTCCACTCTTGGAGCACAAGATTTCAAAGCCATGGGCCTTCAACATTAACAAGAAGTACAATGTATTAGCACTATGTACACCAGTTGCACAAATACACACATAACACAAGATGCATTAAATAGTAATTATAAAAAATTCCAAAAGCTAAATATTTGGAGATTTTTGTTTTTATTTTACATGATTAGAGAGCAAGAAAGCTGATGTTAAGCACTCACTAGTTTCATGCCCAGCTCGTGAGCTCTGTACTGGGGATGAGAGCGAGCGGGAAGACTGAAACCACTCCGCCGATCTGGAACAAAACTCTGTTGCTGCAGCTGTGCGTACAAGCATCGAGTAAACTTTACCTACGTGGAAGGAGAAAGGAAAGAGTTTGAGGTTACTGTGGTTTACAAAAACTATTATTTGAAATTGTTTTAGTGTGTCTGTTTAAATGCAAATGAGCTGCTGATCTTTGCCCCTTTTCCAGAAAGCTTGCAGCTTGTACCTCAGTTACTCTGACAACAATAAACAAAACATCTACGTGCATTTTAAAACCTTGTCAGTTGAAATTCTTGATATTACAGACATTTGGGGAAGAAATCAGTATGCTAGATCTGTGAAGCAGCAACTCTTTGACATGAAGTCAACCCACTATTAATTTCATTCAACCAGACCTTGTGAAGGAAAGTAATTACATTCGTGATACTGTGACCTACGTTCTCACAAGAAAACTCAGGACTACTATCAAGATTACGCACTAAGGGAAGTTGAAAGTGTCAAAAACACAAGAGGTCCCCTTTAAGTGATAACTTAAACCAAAAAAATGAAATTTCTGTCATCATTTACTTACCTTGAATTGTTCCAAACAGTTAGATTTTTTGTTAACAGAAAAGAAGATATTTTAATTAATATTTTCAGCATTCTTCAAAATATCTTCTTTTGTGTTTGAAACAAGTCAAGGGTAAGTAAATGATGGCAGACGCTTCATTTTTGGTTGAACTAACCCTTTATAAGGCACTCATTGAAATACTCATTGGATGGTTATTGGGGGATATTAGAAGCCTTTTGAACTTTTATAACTTAAAAAATTACAATAAATGTCAATGAAGTTATCATATATGTTTTTTCGTCCAATAAAGGCATCCTTGCATCCTTAATGAATCCTTGCTGAATAAAAAAGCCTAAGTAGTGTATGTGAAAGGATTCACCCAGTAATTCCCCCCACAATGCGGATCTCAACACAAAAAAATGTTCAACACGGTTTCTTACCGACGTCATGATTCTGGTGTCGGGAGGAAAGGTGTGAAAAGTTCGGCAGGCCTGGAGATCAACAGGGTCACGCAGATAGAAAGCAGACACGGCAGGGGCTATCAGGTCAGGCCTCCTGGACAACACTACAGCAATGCCCGCAGGCACATAACAGTGGGCATTGTGGACATTCTGCTGGATTTTATCTGGATACCTGCACACATACATAAATAGTCACGTAAAACTAAAATAAGGATGAAGTGCTAAAACACACACAGTTCATTAGCTTATTTTAAACGTTGATGTCACTCTCACCCATGAATCCTCCGGTCCAGAGTGGATCGTATGGTCTGTTTGGCTAAACAGCAGTCAGTGTGTGAGTGCAGCACCTCTAGAGCCTGACCCACAGTGGGCACGCAGTCTCTTGAAAAGCCCACCTCTCCAGAAGAACTGCTCATGGGTAATATGTGCAGCTCTCCATGGTACAGAAACACCTGTATTTATGTGATAGACATAAAAACTTATAAGTATGTGCTGAAAGGAGCTTTTAGGCATCATACAAATAGTAATGTAATATAGCTTTATATATTTTCCTCCATACATTTTAAATCTTTATTGACCTTATTCTTCACGTATGAGCTTTTTAGACATTAAAAACAGCTCGTTATGCTGCTTGATGTTGCAAACTGACATTTTCTTATTATATTATTCTCCTTTTTATGTATAGTCATGAACACAGTTGTTTGTAGAGTAAGTATTTTGACCGTTTTCTGCCGTTTATTATTCCTAGTCATTTCTCGCATAGGCAACTGAATCGGAAGTTCTAAAACTATCACAAAAACAAGCTCACTTCTGCATTTCAGAATAAGGTCAATACTTTGTGTCATTTTTTTTATGTACCAGAATTAATAATTAAAGAAAAAAGTGTCACTTAAAATTAAATAGTACAATCTTTTGTATTATTGAAGCTCCTACAATATCATTTTGTATTTTAAGTCTGTGTATGTTGTGTGTGCTTTCTTTGATTTTGTTTAAATTAGAAAACAAACACATTTAATATATCTGAGAGTAAATGAGTTTAATCAAAGGCTATAGAATAGAGGACTTATTAAAAGGGACTTTGATATAATGTAGTGTGACTACATTAAAATACTATATCAATGCGCAATGGGAATATGAGAATATAGGAACATTCAGAGAATACCATTGTACAAACATATAAAAATGTGACAATCGCAACAGTCAAGTAGTTAAATTTCCCAATACCAACCCTGTTTTCACTGCTGTCAGGGTCCAGCCACTTTGGCAGGTGTTCAGCAGCTTCAATCAGAAGAAACTGTCCATCATTGTCATAGACAACAGCAGCTATGTCAGTAAAGGTGTGTGTTATGTGTTTGAGCAGGTAAACGATGAACCATTCGTCCTCCACATTATCACCAAACTCAGTAACACCGCCCAGATGTGCAGGCACATCCCCTGTGGAAAGGAAATGAAAAATATATGTATAATGGCCTTAACAGCAAGATAAAATATACATATGATATAGTATTTAAAATCAAACCAAATCAAATAAATGTGTGCCTAAAATGACTGTTTCAGAAGACAGGTCACAAATGTCTGCAAACAGTTAAATGCTAAGCGGAGCAAAACATCTTATTAAAACTTTAAAAGGAGCTATATGCAAAAATGTTCATGTAGTAATCACTTTTTTTGCCAAGGTGTGAACAGCTTTTAAAGAAATGGAAAGATGTGACCCTTCCAGATTTCCTAGATTGTCTATAAGCCTACATCTACATCCCATTGCTGCCATTTTCTTGACTGAAAAGTAAAAATAAATAGATATGAAAATAAATACAGAAATAAATAAATGTGGTGTTATATAAATCTAAAGATAAATAAACCCATAAATAACATAAAAATACACGTTTAAAAAAAAGATTAATTAATAAAAAATTTAAAGAACAAAAATATAAATTAAAAAAATAAAGGCAGAAAATAATAAAGGAAAACATATTAGTTAAATTGAATTAAAATCCGATATGATTAAAGTCATATATCACTTTATTTTTCTATTTTTACATTTAACTATTTATTTATACATTTGTACTACATATAAATTCATTTTATTTTTTTGGACCCTCCATACTTGCAGTACCATAAAAAATAAGCACTAGTAGTCAAAAAACTAACTGCAGTACTAAACGCAACGGACATTGGTACTAGCAGCATGAAAACACATACAAGCATCTTTTATAGATTAAATGTTAAAACAGTTTGTCATAACTGCAATTTGTTGGTAACCAAAAAGTTGATAGTCCTCAGTGACTTCAAAAGAAGCTAATGGGAAGGCAACGTGAAACATATCTTCTTTTGTTTTCATCAGAAGAAAGAAACTTATACATGTTTGGAATAAGTGGAGGGTGAGTAAATGATGACAGAATTTTCATATTAACGTGAACTATCCCTTTAACTACTAACAAACCGTAGAAGCATCAAACTGCACCTTTCTCCGGGTGGTGTGTGAGATTGAAGGGCTGATGTTGCCAGATGTAGGGCACCAGGAGAGGGGTGATCTCAGCGAGGATGTCCTGCAGGATCTGCTGGAGGTTTTTCTCCCGGGCTGAGGGGTCAGCAGCGACCAGAAACAGCTGATACTGGACCGTGTCTTCAGGGATGCCAGGTCTTTTTAAAATATCCATGTTCATGTCGCATTGTACTCTAGACACTGGACAGGAGCAACACACAACACTGGTTTAGCTACACAGTATCATCATGACGATATAAACCACACGAATCGAGAAGCATATGAAAGCAAATTGTTCCTCATAGACAACAGTCTGGTTACCTGTCAGCTTTTGTTAGTTCTGCAACAGCTTTATCAATAAACGCGTGGTAGTGACGTTCATGCGGACAACTTGACATGTTTTGGAGCTTGAAATCCCGGGATTTTCCGTACACACCCCGGAAGTGACGTGGTTGAGGATAAAAGTCTTCAATTCAAAATAAAAATCATTTTGAGAGCTTCTCACAAATTGTGAATGTGTTACGAACGTTATTATTTGTAACATCTCTTTCTTCATTTGCTTAGAATATTTAATTATTATAATATCGATTACATTTAATATTATATTACAAGTGTTGCAAGACTTGAACAAAATCGTAATTAGCATTTTAAAGAGATTTACCCACCCTTACTTGTTCCAAACCAGTTTGAGTTTTATTTTGTTTACATATATATTTTGTTTCTGTTGAACGCCATACATAAGAATGTTGGAAACCAGTAACCATTGACTTCCATAGTATTTGTTTTTCTTGTTTTTTCTGACTATGGATGTCAATGGTTACCGGTTTCCAACATTTCTCAAAATATCTTCTTTTGTATTTAAAATAACAAAGAAAATGGTTTGGAACAAGCCAAGGGAGAATTAATGACGACTGAATTTCCATTTTGGGGTGAACTATCCCTTTAATATTTTTAATTAGCTAAGTTACGTTCAAAGGTCTGATCAAAAGTGGCAATAAAAGATTTATAATGTTAAAATTAAAGCAACACAACTGTTTTCAAAATGTTTTGAAAATAAGCACTTCTGACACATTAACACATAAAGACATATAAAGAAAAAGGTTTATGAGCAAATATAGAATTAAAAAAAATAGTACCAATCAAATGCTAAAATGGCACTTAGATGATTCAGTCTGTGACACAAACATTACCTCTTTTGGCTCATCTGTTCCCCTGAGTGTTGATTTGGCCATCAGAGAGTTAGTCTGGACCACTCAAACAGATTATTTTATGTATTGCCGGGTTTAACCATGTCCATTAGCAAGGTCCCCTTGACAATTTTTTTTTTCTCCAGTTTTTGTAAATGCAGCCCCGGGTGTGCATTAAAGCCTGCATTAGAGACAAACCTGCACCTGCTCTGTGGTCGCAGGAGTCTTGATGACGAAAATGCATTACATCTCATTTTAACAGGACCGTATAAAGGAGACCAAGAACAGCACACCTCATCTTGAACAAATACAGCAGGTAAGAGATTCTTTACCATCAAAATTCTGTACTGTTTTCTCAATCTAGAATTTAGACAGTGTGATATAAATGTTCATATTATTAATAAAATACTGTACAAAGAAAAAAAAAATACAAAAATAACCTATATCTGTTGTGAAATGACAATTTCACAAATTGTTTTCACAAAAAATTGCTGTGCATTTAGGATTGTCACCAAATTGTACTTTTACATCAAGTGGTTTCAACTAAGGAAGGTGCAATATTAATATGGTTAAGTACTTATTAACCCTTATTATATTATTAATAACCCTAATTATAGGACAATCACTGAAATACTCATTGGTAAAACCCTGGAGGAAGACTATATTTTCTTCTAATAGATGTACAGAATCAATTAATTGCAAACTGTAAGGAATACAAATATCTAAAAAAGCTCAAACAAAAATAAAATAAAATGCAAAACAATACAATGCAATTGAAAATACAGACTGATATTTTTTTTACTCCTTCCTATTATCACTACTTTTTTTTCATAGATTCTGAGATAGGAGACAATCTTTTATTTTTCTCACAGTTGTAAATAAAGATGATTGAAAATACTTCTTTCAGTTATTCTACTATTCATTTCACATTTTATAGCAAAATTGCACATTTTATTTAGTTTTTTTGTGCTGTTTGTTTGTGTTTGTGTGAATTTTTTAAAGATACAGCTGAACAAGTGTTTTCTGTGTTTCAGTTTTAGCATGGAGTGGAAAGGAAGGTTGCTGGTCCAGTTGTTGCTGTTAGTTGGTGTGTTGGAGGTCAGTCTTTGCCAGCATTGGTCATACGGTTGGCTTCCTGGTGGAAAAAGAAGCGTTGGTGAAATGGAGGCAACATTCAGGGTGAGATTACACTTTTGCCATTTTCTGTCTGCAATACTTTGGGAAATTTGTTCATGACTTTGCATGTCCACTTTGGTCCTTTTTATTCAGTAGTGACAGTAGGAGTGTTGCAACCTGGAGTGGTCATTAAAACTGAAAATATAAATAAAATAAGGGCTGCATGGTGGCACAGTGGGTAGCACGTTCGCCTCACAGCAAGAAGGTCGCTTGTTCGAGCCTCGGCTGGGTCAGTTGGTGTTTCTGTGTGGAGTTTGCATGTTCTCCCCGTGTTTGCGTGGGTTTCCTCCGGGTGCTCCGGTTTCCCCCACAAGTCCAAAGACATGGGGTATAGGTGAATTGGGTAGGCTTAATTGTCCGTAGTGTATGTGTGTGAATGAGTGTGTATGGATGTTTCCCAGTGATGAGTTGCAGCTGGAAGGGCATCTGCTGCGTAAAACATATGCTGGATAAGTTGGCGGTTCATTCCGCTGTGGCGACCCCAGATTAATAAAGGGACTAAGCCGAAAAGAAAATGAATGAATGAATAAATAAAATACTGAGATGTGCAAGTACTCATGTATAGTAAAAATTCTGTCTCTGTCAGATGATGGATCCTGGTGACACAGTGTTGTCTATTCCTGATGACTCTCCAATGGAGCAGCTTTCACCAATACACATAGTAAGAGTGTGAATTACAATATTTCTTAATGAAAAACATTGGCAACTTCTTTTGTAAGTGTGTTAATGTCAATGTCCTTCTATTATGATTACAGGTGAATGAGGTGGACGCTGAAGGTTTGCCATTGAAAGGACAGAGATTTCCCAACAGACGGGGAAGAGTGTAAAAACATAAATGATGGAGCCGATGAAAATAAAAATTAATTTTACTCCATAGGAGAGCATGTTTTTTGACTCCTAATGAAATATCCTCCTCATTATGGATTTAATATATACACTTCACTGGAGGAACAGATGTATTTTAAATATGTAGTATGTCTATTTTTTTTTTCTAAATGAACACAAATGCATTTATTATCAGATATTAAATGTGCTGAGAGCTGAAGCCACAGTTGTTTTAACTGATCAAATAACCAAAGGTAAAATAAAATTACAGACAAAAGATAGGCTTTTAGTCCACACGGTGGCGCTCGCGTGTCTGGATGTAATTTCACGAAATATGTGCAAAAATATTCTTTAGATTAAATGTCTGGATATAACCGCGGTGGCCTATAAATATACCATCAGTGCTTAAAGATTTTCAGTCATGGTATATTTTTGCTTTAAATGTGAATTCACAGTGGCGGTCTAGATTATGAATGATTAAAACTTCATATTTATCACATCTGTCGTTTTATTTCTAGGTTAAAATCTATGACAACTGAATTAAATTGTAAAGTGAAAACTAGACATTTATTTTGGTAACCTGTGTGAACTACAGGTGTAGTAAGTCACGCGAAACCCACATAAAAAACAGTAGTTTATATAGTTTTTTGACCCATATTATAGTAAAGTGTCAAAGTATGGTTCCAAAACACTATTTACTATAAATTACTATAGTATTTTTTCATGTGGTAACTGAGGAGTAGACCACGAAGTTTTCATTTAGGTCATCTCTCAAAACAAGTATGTAAACAAATAGGCAGCTGCAGCGTTTCAATCAATAAAAATACACTTAAAGTAGCTTATCTTAATGATGCATTGATTAAAAGATCAACGTAGTATATATGTGTATAGGTTATTGATTCAATTTAAAACAATTTCTGGAAATTCATTGTTTTTATTATAGTCATTACCATGTACACAGGCCTTAAACAGAGAACCTTCAAAAATAACATTGCCATACTGTTTGCAAAATGATACAATAGAATAATTATAAAATATGTTTTTAACTTTCTCAGAAACAATAAAAAAAAAGTTTTAAAAACATTATGAAGTGCTTTCTTCTGTTGAAGACAAAACAAGGAAAGAAGGAAGATATTCTGAAGAATGTTGGAAAAAAACTGACATTCATAGTAGGAACACAAAATACTATGGAAGTCAATGGCTGTTTTTTCCAACATTCTTCAGTATATCTTCCTTTGTGCTCAACAGAAAGAACTCAAACAAGTGGAGCATGAGTAAATGATGACAGAATAATTTTTTTGGTGTGAACTATCCCTTAAACTGAATGTTAGCTAATCGTTTGTTTGCCAGGACAGTAGCTAATATGAATGGTAAAAATGAATGCTGGTCAGTCGTGTTGGCCATCAGGGAGGATGTTCTTGTCACATCACCTAAAAACTATGAATTGTTTGCATTGAGTTTAATCAACTATCACTGTAAGATTCAATAAAGGTGTGCCAATACTAATGACTGAGCAGATGGTCAGATAGCTGATCTGTTAGCAACTGAACATATATGTCTGCTATATCTGGATTGTGACTGAGACAGCTTGACACCTTAGATACTGATGACTATAACTTCTCAGCTCACAAACCGAAAAGTCAGAAATCTGTTTTAATGACAAATAAGTGTGAGAGGTGAATCTGTGAGGTGAGATCTAGGCTTGGCGTGGTGTGAACTTCACCATGGTGTGACACATTAATCATATTTAAGTGCTTAGACATTATCACCTCTGAACATGAAGCGTAAACGCAGCACTTACACAGCACGATACATTCACCTGCGACAGATACAGACTGAAGAGGCTGAGAATCAAGCCTTATAGGTGAGGGTTAATTAGTCTCAAGCATGTCTTTATAACTCGTATGTATATGATGAGTTCTGACACATTACATGCTTTGAAGATTAAAACAGCAGCATGGGGTTAATGCAGCACAGGGATCATATTGTAAATCACCATCCTTCTGTCAGTCAAAAGATGATCTGTAGACTTTAGTTGTAGATTAATCTCATTCTGAACCATTAATCCAGTTTGATCAGGTCTTATTCTGACAAACGACTTATAGTAGACCGATTACATGGATACTCCCACTGGATCTTGTCCTTTATTTACGTCTATAAAGGTTATTTGGTGTTACATCAAATGTTAAATCTTTTACATATTTAAGTCATTTGTTAGTATGGGGTCTAATCCTCAACAGATTAGCTTTCCATCCCTGCTGTCATGACATATCTCCTAGCTTCACTTCTACTAGATTCTTGAATTTTGGAGTTTGGTCTAAAAAGTTGAACTGTTAATGCAAATTGTACTACTAATAAACATAGAGGGCGACACGGTGGCTCAGTGGTTAGCACTGTCAGCAAGAAGGTCACTGGTTCGAGTCCCGGCTGGGTCAGTTGGCATTTCTGTGTGGAGTTTGTATGTTCTTCCCATGTTCGTGTGGGTTTCCTCCGGGTGCTCTAGTTTCTCCCATAGTCCAAAGACATGCGCTCTAGGTGAATTAAATAAACTAAATTGGCCGTAGTGTATGTGTGTGAATGAGTGTGTATGAATGTTTCCCATGCAGTACTGGGTTGCAGCTGGAAGGGCATCCAATGTGTAAAACATATGCTGGATAAGTTGGTGGTTCATTCCGCTGTGGCGACCCCTGATGAATAGAGGGACTAAGCCAAAGGAAAATGAATGAATGAATAATAAACATAGAAAGCATATTAAATTCATAAAGAAAATAATTAATCTTGTCCAAAGGCTGTGTGAAACCAAAATGTACTGTTGCTGTTTTGTTAAACTTCAATCAAAGTCTGACTGCTTCTGGAATATATATATATATTTTTTTTTTTTTTTTTTTTTTTATTTGCTTCCAGGATTGAGTGGCAGTCCTTCTCTGGATTGTTTTTTATTAAAGAACTATATCCCTTTTCTTCAAATAAAAATGTATTACTACACTATTTCTCCAAGGAAAAAAGTTAAATTGTTATGAACAAAATATTTGAAGTTTCCAGTGGCACCAAAATTAAAGGAAGTCCACTTTAAAATTCTAAATGTGGTAAAGAATTTTTGAGATGCCGATTTAGTTTTGATGCCAACAATTGCTCCTTTTGTGACGATCAAAATTGAAACCATAGAGCATCTTTTCTATGATTATAAATTTGCTTGTGCCTTTTGGGAAGATTGCATTATTGGTTATTTTTGAAGTTTGTTTTAACAACAATTTACATGCTTTAACAAAAGAAAATGTAGGCTACTATTTGGTTTATTTTTTAAAGATGAAACATGATTTGGCAGTTAACACAATTATTACTCTTGGGAAGTTCTTTTTACGTAAGAAAAGAATCCCTCTAAACTTTTCTGTATTTCACAAGGAACTATGTTTTTACTTTTTGTCGCTTCAACGAATGAAGAAAAAGAAGGCCTGTGTTTTTAAAGGTGTGTTTTTTTCTCGTTTAATATGATACTTGTCTGTTGTCTTATTGGGGAAGCTTGCATTTTGTACCAGACCATTTACAGTTGTATTGTTCACTTTGTTCAATTTTTAAAAAGTGGCGGTCTTCTTGGGTTATTATATTATTATAAACCATGCACGCCCCTTTTTATAGTTTAATTGTTTTGTTTTAACCTTATAACTACACTAGAAAATAATAAATATACAACGATATCAACCCAGCTTTTTTGTATTATATTAATGTACAAATGTATATTTATTATACAAATAACATTTGCTTGGTTTTTCGTTTAACAAAAATCAAACCGTTTTAGCAATCAGCTATTAAATACACAGCACGTAATAAAATGTTTTACTAAAATAGAAAAATCTGTTTGGTTGAAAGCATGACAGTAATGGACACAGGCCATATACTGACAGGTCTCAGACTGAGTCCATTATGCCCTCAGCTCCCACACACTGCACCGAATGATGTGAAATGACAGGGAGGATTGCGTTCAGTGATCACCATCCAGCTCCTCTAATACTGTCAGGTACACGTCTCTTTTATAAAGAGACATGGTGTGTGTGAAGGTTTATTGACAGCCCGAGCAGAGGAAACATCATGACATCAAACACAATAAAAAGCAGAATCACAGCACTGAGGTGGATACTTTTCTTCATCCACACTTTCATCTCTTCATCAGTGACACTGGTATATTTGTGGTGCATAAATGCAGATTTTGGAGATATGCATCTGAAAATGTGCGAATTGAGATGTTTGATGTACAAAACATATGGCAAGTTTGTGCACAAAAGAATTACACAATTTAACTGCACTCTGGTTACAACCGGATTCTGTAATCTACATTTCTTTCAATTTGTTATTGGTAATAGTTTATAATAATCTAATTGCTTAAGAGAAAGAGAAATGACAGGTAATTAAAGGTATTAAAAATAATTATCATGATAAAAGGTTAAAAAAAATATTATATTCTCTGCATTTCATTAATGGTAATTTATTAATTTATAGTAAACTTTTAACTTTAAAGTAAAGATTTTGAAAAATTGTCTTGTTTTGGATCAATAAACAGAGCATATATGGAGCTTTGTAAATATTAGAGACTTGAAAAAAGTAACGATTACAAACTTTCGACAACAATTGATGATCCACCATTATTAAACATCTGCTTTGTTTATTTGCTTAATTTTTTATATAACTCTAAAATACAAAATAACTTGCTGCAAAAAACAAACATTTGCATTTCAGCAACAGATCCCTTAAAAAATACTTCTTTTAATTTTCAATAATCCTTTGGATTAATCAGCTTGTTCATAAAATGACTTTTCAAATCACATTTTAACATTGTCAAATTAACACTGACAATCACAACTTGAACTAATCCAACCACAACAAAATCGCAATTCCAAACATATTCCTCCAAGACGAATAATTCTAGAAGAAATAAGGATAATATCTATTTATCAAGGTAAATGGAAATGGTTCAATCAATGCAGAAATCAGTCATAACTGTTTTCAAACTCAAAAACAAAAGCTGTGAACAAGCATAGAAGCAGCATTAAGTGTGTGTTTGTGTGGACTATCAGATGGATTTTTCACTCTACGATGGATTAAGCTCCACTGCTTTTTTCTCATGAGTGAGCAACCAGACTTTAATGTCGTCTCCCTTTCCTCCCATGTATGACCCAGTGTGTCCTGAACTGAGCAGCACCCTGTGACACGGCACTATCAGCGGGACCTGACAAAACAACAGGGAGAAACAAATACATCAGATAGGGAAAAATCTTTTAAAATCAGTCATGATCATTCCAATAAACGCACAGGGTTTTGCTTCATGGCAGAGCCCACTGCTCGCACAGCGTTTGGGTTCCCAATCATTTCAGCAAGCTGCTTGTAGGAGACGGTTTTACCAACTCCCACTTCCTTCAACAGAGTCTTCAGCACCTGTGCTTTAAAAGAGTCTGAGAGAGAGCAAAGAAAAACAATGCTGGTTAAGTTGTGGTCATTATTGTAAATGAGCTTGAAATTGGCGTGTGACTGACCGCTCTGCATTAGCGGATGGTGTAAGGCAGGCAGAGGAAGAGCACTGATTGACTCTGGGTTCATGAAGTAGCACTGAAGCCAGTCAACACAACGCTGCAGCTCAGAGCTCATCTCTGACAGAACAACAGGGTGGACACTACAACAGGAGACACTGTAAAGGGCAGTTCAGCCAACAAAAATTAATTTGCTGTTAATTTACTCTACCACTTATGCAACGTTCACACTGCATGATTTTCAAACTTCACTGTTGTTTTCACACTGCATGATCCTCTGATTTAGCATTTGGTTTAGCATGGATCAGTGACAGGAGGATAGACACTTACTGACTACACTAAACACAATCGCTGACAACTTTGTCTAGGCTCACAAATGCACGAGCGAAGCTGGAAATGCTACAAAAAGTATTTTTAATCATTTGCCATTCAAATGGTCTGTGCGCTGATTTGCAGCAAAAAGACCAAAAGACTAGACTATGGAGAAGGAAATGTTTGGGGAGATGCAGGGAACTAGGTTCAATAAATAGTTTTGCAATGTGCTGCAATGTTTCTTCATTGTGTCTGTTTAATTTTATTATAAAGCTTATTTATTCTGATGCCCTGTATCTTGCGCTTTCATTGGCTGGAGGTCATTGCATGATTTTGAATCACAGACAGGTTCAGATATTTAGCATGGCAAATAATTTACAGGTGTCAGCAACACATTGGTAACTTGCTCAGATTGCATCTTTAATAATTCACAAATGACTGTTGCTAACGTGAACGAGCACCGATTTGCCTCCAATTGCGGGGATTTGTTGGTGATTTCACAAAACTTGTCAGTGAGTGAAAATCAGAACTAAAATCATGCAGTGTGAAATCGGTATTAGTTGAATCTGTGGTCCATAGAGGTCCAATAGGGTGATTGTCTTCAGAAACCAATTTTATTATGCCAGTTAGAAGTCTATTTGCATACTGATAGCAGTAATTAAATTATGTGGTTCAAATGTATTTTAATATTCTGTTGAAGGCGAAGGACCAAGAAAAGTTCATCCAATCAAAAAGTTCAACCCGAACATTACAATACGCTGCCTACCTGCCTGTCTAAATATGCAATTGCATACATCTGCGCACCCTGAAAAGGTTACGTCATTTACAGACAGAGAATTGCAAGGAATTGCAAACAACAACCTACCTTCTTTTTAAGTTTGGTACTGTAATTACTAACTATAAAGGGGTACTATAAAGTAATATGCACTATAAAGTTTTCTCTCAGGTGATTATTACGTAATGTATTGTCTTGTTTGTGTTCATGAGGCGTGGTTTTGGACGGCAATTTGCAGGGTGAGATGTACATTTTTCTTCAGTTTTCAGTGCTATCAGGCTAACGTTAGCATTTTCCAAGATCTCTAATTGCACTTTTAAATTTTGCCAGTATATGTTTTTTGACCATCAAAGTAACCACTAGCTTCACTTTTATGAATCAACAATGACCACACTTTCAGCTAAAAATCTTTAATGTTCTACTGAAGAAAAAGCAGTTGTAAACACTTTATAAACTACACAAACTCAACTCAGTAAAAAATAATGTGAAACACTTTATTATTTAAGTACAGTACATTTTATGTGATATCTAATTAACTTTAATTAGCTGCAGTATTTTCCACCTTGACAACTTGGAATTTTGAGACACAAAAATAGCTTCATTCACTGTGCTTTATAAATAATAATATACTGTAAGAGGAAGTACTACATTTGAATTTGAACTTTCCTTGAACTGAATTGTAAAAAGTCTTTCACTTGTAATTTATTGGTGCTGATATGATTACGTGGAGTTAATAACGACTTTTTAATCACATAATGATTGCGTGTGACTGTAAAGTGTTATTGTGGATGTTTATGAGAGTTACCTCTCCTCCTTGTCTGTGTTCAGTTTGATGTCAATGGTGTGAACTCCCTTATCACAGCCGCGCAGCAGGATTTCGCCCACCGGAGAGGTGAGAGTCACAGCACACAACACACAAGCACCGCTGGTAGACATCACAAACTGCGCACAACGACAAATATATGACCAAACCCTGGTAAACACATGCAAACATTCACAAACACATCGCAAAACAAGCTCTGACAACAATTTACTGCACGTGCACAAACAAAACTGCACACACTTGCTCACGAGGAAGCAAAAACGCACGTAAAATGGTTAAATGTAAGAGACAGTTAATGCATGACAAAATATTGAGCGTATTAACAAGTAGTAAAATAATAAATAGATTCCCTACACAATTACAGCGAATAATGAAAGCAGAGAATTGGTTGATGTTTCTGAAAACCTGTTCCCGATGTAACTTCCTGCTTGGAAAAACGTGCTGCGACAAATGACCAATCAGAGTGCAGCATATTTGCGCTTAGCTCTGTTATTGGACAATTTTGCTTTCGGCCAGCCTCACTGAGAAAATTTGTATTGTGAACAAATAACGTTATAAATGGCTAGATATTACAAAAATATTAATTTTCTATTAAGTTATTATTTTACTTTCTGATTGTAGTGTCGTATTTATATACAATTGTGCATATGCATACGTTTTAATCTAATTTATATTTGTTCTAGCATAATTGTATATATTTAATTAAATATTTATTCACAATATTTACTTATTTATTTTTTCAAGGTATTTGAATCGAGATATATATATATAAAAATGCCAACTGACCCAGCCGAGACTCGAACCAGTGACCTTCTTGCTGTGAGGCGACAATGCTAACCACTGAGCCACCATGACACTTTTGCAGGTATATAATACATTATATATAGATTAAAATGTTCAAACTATTTTTACATTTTTTATTTATTTTTCTATACATTATTTCTCACAATATTTTTTCAAACTACTAAAATGTCAAGAAAAACCTTTTATTAAACTGCAGCGTAAAAATTTCAATATCAAAAGTTGTTGAATCAGAGATCAAGGTCACGTAATATATAAAAGTGTAAATAAACTGATAGGTTATATCATGAAGGACAAAACAAATGTGTTTAGTGATGTGAAATATATTTTTTAACACTAACATACTTTTTGTGAAGGGAGCTGAACATCCACAAGAGCTTTATATGTGGCAATGACACTATTATTACACAGTTGTGCCGCCTCTATTATTGACTGAGAACTCACTCATGCGCTCAGATTTATGACAGACAAACTTTAGCATTTGCCTTTATTTTTGAGGTCTCCTCCTCATAGTAAAACCAGATGATGAAGAGGTTATTTGAGAATTCAGTGAAGTATCTTATAGAAAACAAGCAGAGCCTCCTCCCTGAACACAATACTCAAGCTCGATGAGAATTTAATGAGACATGAAGAATAGATTTGTAGTTACGGGAAGCATGTGGGATGTCTTCATTTGAAAATAAATAATTTGTGTCATTGTCATGAGTTGGTTCAGTGCCTATAGAAGTTCGTAGAGAAATAAAACCTGTGGAAGTCAAGTTTTGTTGTAGGTTAATAAATAAATTTCATTATTTTTAGCACAATTTTTCAGTGGTACAATGAATCAAAAGTTAAGGGATCTCTTTTATTATATTTTACTTTATGTCATTTAATTCTTTTTCTGCAAAGACAAATTGATTAAAAGTGTCAAAAACAAACTACCTTTTCCCCAAAAATATCAAGAAGCCATTTCAACTTTAATAATAATATTAATAATAGTAATGTTTCTTAAGCACCAAATGAATGATTTCCGAAGGATCATGTGATGTAAAAGAGATTTAAATATATATTAAAGTTATTTTGAATTGCATGAATAGATCAATTCAATATGTATATCAATTAAATGCATTTTAAGAAAAATTACTGACCCCAAACTTTTAATAGTGATAGAATAGAAATCTACTGGTCAATCAGACACACACACAACCATACACAGACAACATTTATAAATCACGCCTTGAACACAATACAAATACATCAATAATGGAGAGCTGCATTTAGCAACAATTTTATAATATTACATAGATTCTTGTGTTTATATTGCTTGAACTGAAAGAACCCTTGAATGAAGGAATAGAGGTTAGTATATCCTGATCACAAAGACCACGACTTCTTCATTTCTGCTGTGTTTCTAGTCCACGCAAGGCTGAAAAACACAAATAAGTAGACATGAGCTTGTCTGCTGTTCACACTTTTCAAATCTCCATATGTATGTAATTTCACACGTCCTATACATACAGTATATGTACTTCTTAATAAAGATACAACGTTAATGGACAAAGGAAGTACCGTATATGTGTGTGTGTGCGTATCTTGTAATGTGTATCCCAAAATGTCCCAACAAGCATAGCAAAAACCATGCAGTTTGGCCTTGTGGGGATATTTTTTGGTTCCCATGAGGAAAACGCCTCATAAATCACACAGAATTAGAATAAGTATTATGAAAATGTAACAATCCAGATTTTTTCCTGTGAGGGTTGGGTTTAGGGGTAGGGGGATAGAATATATATAGTATAAAAAAAAATCTTTAACGTCTATAGGAAGTCCCCATAAAAATAGCTGTAAAAGTGTGTGTGTGTGTGTGCGTGTTTGTTGTTCTCTCACCATGCAGATAGGAAGACTTGAAATTTGGCTTTGTTAGTGCAGCTTCAGAACTGGAGCAAAGGCACTTTTCTGCTTCACTATAGAAATAAGCACAAGAGAAAGATGAGGTTTAAAAGTGAAGGTTTAAAGGGGTAGTTCACCCAACAATTCATATTCCATGATAGTTTACTCACAGTCATGATAACCAAAATTTGAATAAGTTAATCAGGTTTCAATAACATTTACTTTAAGTTATACAAAGTTTAACTTAATATGTTTAGTCAGTTTGATTGATGTAAATTGTGATCACTATAGAACAGGGCTGCCCAAACTTAGTCCTGGAGGGCCTGTGTCCTGCAGATTTTTGCTTCAACCACAATTAAACACACCTGGACCAGCTAATCAAGCTCTATCTTGGTATACTAGAAACGTCCAGGCAGGTGTGTTGAGGCAAGTTGGAGCTAAACTCTGCAGGACACAGGCCCTCCAGGACTGAGTTTGGGCACCCCTGCTATAGAAGGTCATTTGATTAAACTAAAAAATTTAAGTCAGCAAGATTTTTTACAATTTTTACAGTGCTCACTGTGTTTAAGATGTACAGTAGGTAACTTTTTCAGTAGAATGTTAAAAAAGATTTTTACGTGTTGTCATTGTTGATTCATAAAATGCAAATAATATATTAATTTAGTTTTGCCTGTAATGTTTTCTGACTCTCACAGTGCTGGAAACTGTTGACTTGCATATTAATTGAATCACAAAAGGTTCATGTTTTCTAAAATAAGCAAAATAAATTGTTAATGTTCTTCTGAAGAAAAAGGGATCAAATTGGGTGAGCTATTCTTTTAAAATGAACAAATACAACCACCAGCATATCCCTTTAGCTTCAAAAGGAATATAAACAATTGCTTATTAATATAAAATGATTATAACAATGATTCAATTTAATAATGTCATAATTTAAAATAACTAAAAATATATACACACTGAAGATAGCGGTGTGTCCATAGTAGAATATGGAGTTGTTGTTGTTTTATTAATCTTCACTAAAATGGGTCAAAAAATATATTTTGTATTAGCATAATTGCAGAATATATAATTGTTAAACTGCTTTTGTGTTATCATTTTAACACATGCAAAAAAGTAATCAAATATCTGCAAGTCAACTGTATTTTAAAACAGAATATTTTTAAAACATAAAATTTGTATTTTTAATCATAAACATTGTTTTTTTTTTTTAATGTTTAGATTTTTCAAAAATTCTTAATGTTTTTGTTTGTTTTCAAGGTCTCACAGACAGAGAGAAAAATATGTTCTTACCGATGTAGTGGTGTGTGTCCACTGTGGGACTGTCTTTGAATGCTTGTGTGGCAGCCATAGAGAAGTTTGGCACAGCGGGGCGTGTGTGTGTTTGTGTGTGTCCGGCCATGGACAGGTGTGTGTTTGAGTGTGAATGTGTGAGTCCATTCATGCACGTGTTGTTGTTGAATTCAGACTGTTGGGATGTGCTGCCTGCAATAAAGCCAGTGTTTGAACTCCTGTTGAAACCCACTAAAAGAGACAATGAGACATATATTTATTGAAACAAATGACTGATGCACATGTAGCATAATCACATGCATATTGTACATACAGCATACCTCGTTCTGCATCCTGCTGGGAAACCTCTGTGTTCAAGCTTAACTGTCCATCATAGGAGTTTACAGCCATCATCCCGTGTGGATTTGTGTGCGATGGGTTTCGGTTTAATGGGATGCTGTTTAATGCCTCGGCTATGTCAGATGCACGCTTTAGAATGATCTCCTGTTGTCAGGTACATATACAATGCATTAACACTTTTTTTCAGTAGCAGTTTTTCACCATTCACTTTTTTATAATCAGGATATGTTAAAGCATTATAATCCATGAACAAAAAAGACAAAGGTAAAATCCTGAGTGTAAACTCTGCAGCTTTATCAGGGAAAAAAACTGCAAGAAGCATCGAAAATGACAATCTAATTAGAGACAACAGAAATATCTCAAATTATTCAGGGTGAGTGGGATTGACAAACCACCTGTAGAAAACATGCTCTTTCATCTCTCTGGCATTTTAAACCAACACTTGCAATAGATTTGCACCAGACACTTTCTTACGATCACTTAACATCTAATAAAAAGTGCATTTATGAAGTGAGGTTCACACAGGTGAGTGGGCTTGTAGAAACACCCCTCTCTCTTAAAGAAATACTTGTAGAAACACTCCTCATAACTCTCACGCAATACTCTGAGCACTAACCGTTCCTTTGTATAATTAGCAGTTTTTGTGTATTGCCTCTTCTTATTGAATTGCTGAATGACTCCTCAATTCTAAGTCACTATGAACAAAAGAGTTTGCTAAATGACTAAATGTAAATGTATTCATTTATTCATGGTGGAAAGTTCTCTGTGAATTATGGGTAATGTAGTTTTTTCTGCATGAACTCTGCTATTAAATATGATTGTTTTAAAAAATAAATTGAATTCATGTGAACAGATGGGTACAACAAATGCATAATCAATCGATTAACAACCTCAAATCTATAACAAAATGTTTATCATTCATTTTTCACAATTATCATTTTTTTCCTATAGAGAAGATGAATGGAGATTTAACTACTGGAACCTCACCGTAGAGCTCTAGAGAAGCACAGAAATTACATCACTTCTGTTCAGTGTTTATTTGCCTAACTAACTAATCAGTTGCAATAAAAATACAAATTTAAATGTTATGTTCACCTGGTTGTTGTGAGGCACTCCATAAAATGTCTCTATGAGATCAGCTGCTCTCTTTAGCAAGACCTCCTGATAGTCAAAAACAAACAAATAAAATCATGAGCACAGATTATCTAAAGATGTAAGTACAACTGAACAGATATGAAGATGACGTTCAATTAAACATTTAAAACAGGACCTAGAGTAGTTAAAATTGAGTTAGCTACGAAATAAACAGATTTCAAAGGGCCCTACAAGTAAATTCACAGTATGAAGTCAACTCAGCATCACTATAGGCAGCATTTATTAATCGCAGTTCAACATTTACTAATGCATTACTATAATCCAAATTCATACACTCACTGTGTGTTAACTTGAACTAACAATGAACTAATGTTAACAAAGATGAATAAATAATGTATGTTTACTGTTTGTTTGTGTTAGTAAATACATTACGAAACACAACCTTATTGTAAAGCTTGACCATTATATCTTATATCATTCGCAACATTACTTCAGAACATCTTCAACCTCTGAAAAAACCCCAAACGTTTAAAACAGAATGTAGAGTAGTTAAAATAGAGTTTGCTAGGAGGTAAATTGATTTCAAAGGTCCCAACAAGTATTCACAGTGTAAAATCAACTTTGTCAGCATTTCTGGCTCACTTTTGGCAGTCTTTCCACATCGCCAGCATGATGAGGAATGACCTTCTGCAGCCGCTGGAACCCGTAGTCAATAGTTGGCTCATTTAAAGCTAAAACAGGGAAAAAAATAATTCATAAAGCAACAAAATATGTCAAAGAATGTCAGAGGATGTGCAGGCTTCCAAAAAGGTATTACATACAAAGAAATGTACAATTTATTTATTTTCACATATGCCTAAAAACAGAAAGAGTTCTCTAAATATAGTCATTGTTCAGTGCAAACTCAAAAATGGTCACCAGTGTAAACAAAGCGTCCTGGAGCTCCCCTGCAGAACTGTTTGGATTTGTAGGACAGTGTGACTTCTACAACCCCAGGGATGTGACGAGGTGGAGTCTGCACTCGAATCGCATGTGGTGTGATCACCTACAACAAAACAAATAAAAGAATTTAGAAGAAAACAGATTAACTTCACTTCGCCATCAACTGCATATCTCATTCTAACAGAGCCTTACTTTCATGCATTGCATCATGTTTAAGTTTCAAAACAAATGCAATGCAAATCTGACGGGAACATGAAGCAGTAGTAAAACCAGTAGTTGTTTTATATCTCCAAAGAATGTGACATGAAGAAATATCAAGTAATTACTTAACGAGTGCAGATCATGACCTTTTGAATTATACTGTTTACAAGACTAACCAAAATTTAAATATCACTAAAGCGCAGTGCATACTTCACTACTGAACATAAAGGAGTAGAAAATGTATGTCACGCATCTTAAGATGGTGAATGAGTGGAATGAAAAGGCTAAAACGAAAGAAAAAAGTATTTATAGTAATTCTTTGATGCACACCTCACTCCAGACCAGCACTGTTCCGAAAACCACCTGTAGGCCATTGAAGAACTGATCTCCAATAATGATCACTGACGCTCCACCTGAAGTCCAGCCTTCACTCGGACTGATGGCCTTAATGCAGGGGATCTCAGCTAGACACACACACACACACACACACACAGTACACATGAGGGGTTGCACATTACAGATACAGAGTACAAATGACTGGAATCAGTAAATCAATCAATCAATAAACAAATATTTTTATTAATTTATGAAGGGGTCATTTACAAAAACAGATTACTAACTAATTAATCTTTTTTATTCCTTTTTCAAAATAACTTTTTTTTACAAATTAACTCTTCAATGCACAAACGAACAAACAAATAAACAAAATGTATGAAAAATTATTAAAATGGAGGTTAATACTTTTATGTACTTTATGTACCAATTCCAATTCTAACTAAACTATTAATTTGTGGCTTATTACCAACCTTTTATTTATTGTTTATTAGTACTTATAAAGTACATATTCTGCATGATCTTATTCTACATGCCTAATACCTAAATCTAACAACTCGCTTAATAACAATTAATAAGCAGCAAATTAGGAGTTTATTAAAGCAAAACTCATAGTGATAGTATATTAATAGGGAGAATTGTATCTTAAAGTAAAGTGTGATCAAATGGGGTTAACTGCTTTTGCAAACGAACTCTTGAAAAGTGCATCAGATAAACAGTTTGAAACAATAGGCTTTTAATGAACAACAACAGCAACATCAAATTAAAAATCTTCTTCTATAGACAGAATATACTTAACTCCATATCATCATTAGAAGACACAGTCAGTAACTGCACTGATTTGAACTGCATTCGTCATTTAACTCCATTTGAATCTTCTGACAATTTTTCCAGTTATATAAATTGCAAAGTTGCAAATATGTTTGATTGCTGTACCTTCAATCAACTCAAATCGTCTTGCTCTTCTTCCATGCTTTGAATTGTTGTGGACAAATATGTTATCCGAAATGGCTAGAATGTGGCCCTTAACCAAGGCTGTGGTGGAGACCAACACCTGCAAGGTAGAGTAGAGTTTACAAAAAAGGCACAGAAAGACATTACAGTACATCAGCGTCCATGGTGTTTATACAGAATCTGTGTGTGTACCTGGAAACGGCGTGTGTCTCGCAGGTTTCCTGCGTTCTTCAGGCAATTTTGATTGCATTTGAGAAAAAACTTCAAGAAGAATCTAATAAGCATGTAATAAAAAGAAAATAGGCATTATTTTAAGGGCAAGACAGGCATCTTTGCACTACAAATGCGTGAAGGTATTTGTGGATCAGGGTATGGAGAAAAAGAGTCACTGAGAAAATGATGCAAAAAGATCTGGAGAGATGAAAGAATATAAACAGTACATAAATGTGACCCTGGACCACAAAGCCAAAAATATTGTTGCATATTTTTGGCAATAGCCAAAAATAGATTGTATGAGTCAAAATATTGTTTTTTCTTTTATGCCAAAAATCATCAGAATATTAAGCAAAGATCATTTTCCATAAATATATTTTGTAAATTTCATATTTTAAATATCAAAATGCAAATCTTGATTAGTAATGTGCATCGAGTACATATAAACTTTAACGTTGATTTTTTCAATATTTAGATTTTTTTATTTGTTTATTTGTACTTATAAAGTACATATTTTCTGCATGATCTTATTCTACACTGTAGAAAAAGCAATTCCTTCATGTTGTCCCAACACAAAACGATTAAGTTATGTGGTAATTAGGTAATGTGCATTGCACTACATATAGACAACTTTAAATCCGATTTTCTCAATATTTAGATTTTTTTTAAACCTTCAAATTACAGATATACACATAATTGTATCTTGGCCAAATACTGTATGCTAACAAACCATAAATAAATGGAACGATTTTTTTGCACCACAAAACTAGTCATAAGTGTCATTTTTTGATTGATATCTAAATTCATTCATTCATTTTCTTTTCAGCTTAGTCCCTTTATTAATCTGGGGTCGCCACAGCAGAATGAACTGCCAACTTATCCAGCATATGTTTTACGCAGAGGATGCCCTTTCAGCCACAACCCAACACTGGGAAACACCCATACACACTCTTTCACACGCATACACTACGGCCAATTTAGTTTTACCCAATTCACCTATACCGAATGTATTGGACTGTGGGGGAAACCGGAGCACCTGGAGGAAACCCACGCGAGCACGGGGAGAACATGCAAACTCCACACAGAAATGCCAACTGACCCAGCCGGGGCTCGAACCAGCGACCTTCTTGCTGTGAGGTGATCGTGCTACCCACTGTGCCACCGTGATGCCTGATATCTAAATCTCCTATTTAAATAAATATCACTTATGACAAATTTTATTATTCAATTTAAATTTTACAGAACTGAAATTATTGTCCTACCTGTCAATAATGACAGGGTCTGATGGTGTTTCGTTCCTGTTTCCACAGCTTTTTTTATCACAACACCGGCTGTAAAGAATCACATATACAGACACACAATTATTACTTCATCAACAACAATTAAAGCAATTAAAACAAACACACAAGTTAGAGACAAGTCACCTGCACATTGTCTCATGCGTGAGAAGAACACGACACATCTCAGGGTTTTTATCTTGACCTTCAAACACAATTGCCTGAGAAACAGGCGATTGATGTTATGTAAAGCAAAATAAATAAATATCTAGTAATCATTTACTTAGTAATCATTTATTATTTCTGTGTAAATGTCATCTCTATGAGCTCAGTCCCTGCATATAACATGGATACTTTACTTTATATCAGTCACACTTTACAATAAGGTTTCATTAATTAATGCATTTACTAACATGACATAAGAAAGAACAATACAGCATTTATTAATCATAGTTCAACATTTACTGATGCTTTAATACAATCCAAATTAATTATTGTTAGCATTAGTTCATGCACTGCGAGTAAACATGAACTATTTTATTAACTAATGTTAACAAAGATGATTAAATACAGGAACGAATACATGTTCATTGTTTGTTCATGTTAGTAAATACATCAACTTCTTGCTTAGCTTATTGTAAAGTGTAACCATCATGTCTTATATCAATCACAATAATACTTATCAAAACAAAACTGCTGGGTTTTAAAAAAAATATTCTTGACTAATACAATCTTTCAGCACTAAAAGTAAAGTAATAAGAAATATTAAAGTACATACAATGTTTTACCTGTTTGGTCACAGAGTCTATCAAACGGATGTACAGATCTTGCTCTGTTCTGACACCTAAAAAGCAATATATCAAATAGCACATCATTCATATTTCATTTAAAACATGGGTATTTTATAAAGTGCTCACCATTATTGTAAAGTAACTGAAGTTTGTAATGGATTCCATTGTTTGTTTTTTCACTCACTGGTTCCTAAATTAATTAGATAAATGGACAAATCGATATATGCTTTTCTCATTTTGTAATTTTTCAAATATAATGTTTAATTTCTTCCACATTTCTCCTTACCTTGTCTTTTTCAACAAAATCCACAAATGCGGTTTGCTCAATTTCCACAGACTGACCCTGACTGTCATATAAAGCCAAAACAAAGTGAAAGAAGTTTGACTTGCGCAGGTTTGCAGGCGGCTGTTTCTCGAAGTGTGCTCGGGCAAGACCAACATCTCTGCCGGGAACAGAAAAAATAGTTCTAAGTGATTTAAATGAAAATAATTTGCACAAAGTTTGAGAGAAGCAAACTTTCTATCGCAAAGTGGATTCCATAGTAAAATTGAATTCTAATAAGAGTTACTTATCAGAGAAATTAAGATACCTAGTTTGTTTGTCCCTTATCTAATCATACCATTAAACCTATATATATATATATATATATATACACATACATATACATTTCTTATTAAAATATTTTCTTTTAAACATAATAGTTTTAATGACTAATTTCCATTGTCTTTTGCCATGATTACAGAACCTAATATTTTAGTAGTTATTTTAGTATTTAGCTTATTAATATAAGTGCAAATGAATATATATATAAATATATCAGTAGAGTGCTTCAGTAGAGTTAAAAATCATTCATTTTTACCAACTACCATTTTATTCCAAATAAAACTAAATGAAATTTTAAAAGCTCAACATTTTAATACAAAACTGTACTGAAATAAAAACAACAACAAATGTTAGAATTTTAGTCAAATCCATAATAAATAACATCCAGAGAAACCAAGAGAACAAGTGGTCTCTTTTTATATTAAGTGTCATTAAGTACTGTAACCTTTAATTAAAACCATTTTAATAAAATAACCTGTTTAAACTGTTAACCCTGTACTTTAGCATATCCACTAAATCCATCTCTAGTCTCAACTGAATAAATCGAACTATAATAAACTAACTAATCAATAAAACAGGTACAAAAATAGTCACTATTTTATGGTGTCTGTATTTCAATTTACCTTTATATATAATTACTCTGTAATCTTATTTAAAAGTGCACAAGCAAGTCATTTTTGCATACGTTTACTGTTTTTTTATTGCTATAGTAAGTACTGCAGGATACATGTAACAAAATAAAATGCTAATATGTTTTGCTATACAGCAACACAATACATTGTGCCTTATTTATTTACTTCTTACTTAAGTAAAGCCATCTTGTGACGCTTACAAACAAAGCAAATTCTGTAAGCTTGCTTTCTCCATCTTACAAATGAAGTTGTTCATGAAAGTGGAAGACGGAATGAACAGGATAAAAGTGCATTCATCTTCTTACCTCTGCGCGGAGAGACTGCAGTGTGTGTGCAGCCAGGAGCCCGCTGACCCTACAGATGACCCTCTGACCTCCTGCTTCATCCCGGCGGATGTCGAGCTTCCTTCTCCCTCAGGACTGCCGTAAGACAATCCGCAGGAGAATAGGAGTTGATGGATGTAATAATATGGTATGTGGGCGTGGCTGTGACGCACAACATCAATCAAGCTTTGAAAACCGAGTGCCACATCAAAATGTCACTTTACATTAGTTCAACACTAGTTGAATATATTCGTTAACATTCAAAGTATTTCTAATGGTTATTACCAGTTACCATTATGCGACTTTTAAAAATACATTAGTAAATATTATGCTAAATGAAACTCAGTTAAGTCAAGTCAAGTCAGTTAACATGAAATAAAAATGAACATGTTTATTAGACCTATCTAATATGAGCTAATATCTAATATTAACAAAGATTAATAGGCTACTACTCATTAATGAACAAACACACAACGTTGCCTCAACGTAGCGACCTTCCCACAACGTTGTACCAACCTTGTAAAAAGGTTGCGGATCTACGTTGTTGCTGAAGGTTGTCACAACGGTGTCATAACGTTGCCATTTAAACGGCCGTTGCTTTAGGTTGTGCTTAGGCGGCATGGATGACCACTGTACAACATTTACTCGTCATTAATGAATCAGTTTAAATTTCAACAGACCGTTGGGCGTCTCATTCAACAATGACCAAGGAGTGAGTAATTATTTCTTCTTGCTAAGTAAGACATCAGTGGTCATTTGTGTAGTCCTGTTGTGTCAAGCTCTGATCTGTCCTCTCCTGTTCGCTGCCTATTTTGACTTGTGGCTGCTGTGGATCCATCTCTGAAACTGGATTCTCTGTTGGATTTGTTTCTTTCTCTGACTGCTTTCTCCGTACCAACAACTACGCCTGGTCTTCGGCTGCGCTGCCCGGTCTGCTGTATTCTCCAGTCCAGAGCTTCGATGCCCCGCGTCTGCATTTTAATTTGCTTTCTTGTTTACTTTTGTTTGTTTACTTTACTTTCTCAATTGACATATTAATTTAGCCTATCCTTTTAGTTTAATTACATATAGTTAATTATTTTATAGAATCTAAACATTATTGTATACTGTTTGCTTATAATTAGATGTGTACTGTATGTATTAAATGTTGTGAAATATATAATAAAAAAGTTTGATTATATACATTTGTGTGGCATTTTTACACTTAAAGGTTTACATATGCAGTTATTAAATTAAAAAGGAAAAATGAATGAACAATATTTAATATTAAGCAATATTGGAAAATGATTACTGCTTATCCTGTATTCTAGGCAGTATTGATAAACTGCCAATAAAAAAACATTAATACATGTACCAAGAACGTCGTCTCACGGTTGCTGAATGTTACACGACAACGTTGCTACAGCCTTCTCACGTCTTACATTTCTACGTTGTAACAATGTAGCGAGCACGTAAGTGGCGACGTTGCCTTTGAAAAAAAATTAACGTTGTACAGACATCGCTACAACGTAGATGTGTTTGTTGGGTTGTTAGTGTTAGTTAATGCATTATCTGATGGTAAAGCGTGAGTTTTAAAATGTAGTTTTATATTTCTTTACAAAGTACCACTGACAATAAATTGTGACAAATTATCAACCGGCAACCCTTTATAATATTAATAGTATTAACATTATTAGTCTTATTTAAAAGAGTTAATTTTACAGTTGGATTTTTTTTTTTTCTGATCTGATGTGTCTCAATTTTACTTATGCTATAATGTGCTCCACTTGTGCTATAATTAAAATAACGCATTATTATTAGCATTTTTCCTATCTTTTTATTTATACACACATGCAAATCTTCATATTTCTTTAAGTTTTGAAACATATTCAAAAGTACTTTCGAACATCATGAGTTTAATCATTTTTAATGCCGAGGAGTTAATATATGTATATGTGAAAAATAATCATAAACACCCGCAGGTTTCTTAGAAAATGTTTACACATTAGAAACGCAGTAATAATAACCTCCTGCTGTTCAAACTTCTCCAAGTCCTCAATTTTATGAGCTAACTTTTTGGTGAAAATAATTATAGCCACGGGAAAAGAAACAGAAATAGAAGCAAGACATATGAACAATACAAGAATAAAATTAATAAATAATAGCAGTTTTACACAACATTTCAAAATTACACCAGACTTGTTCGTTCTCATGTTACAGCGAATATTATAGCTCTGAAGCGACCTCTGTGAAGAAACAGCAAAAACTGATTGCCTATACAAAATCATGTTGCTGTTAATTATATAACTGTTGCTGACTGCTTTAAAAAATATATCTATAGTATACCTTTACATTTATTAATTATTAGAAGTTATTGATTTATTAGAACAGTCAATTCCAAAAAAAAAGCAAAAAGCCTTCGAAAAAGTGGATCAAAGCGCCACCTGGTGTCCACAAAATGCCAGTTTTAAACACAATAATATTTAGGAGTAATGCACCCCTGCTAGATTATGCATAGCACATTGAAGTGTCACACCTGAATTGTATTGTAGAAGTCCACACCTCCCACCTCCTAATTCTAACCCCACCCATATACTGTCGAATGAGGGGGTGCATTTTTCACCTGAAGAGAGTGAAATGGTTATTATTAGTATTAGTATTCTGTACCTGTAACAGTCCACCAATTAATTAAAAATAAGAACTCAATAACAATTTATAAATAATAAACGTAGCAATTTTTATTAACTTGGATGCAAAAACTGAAACATTTTTAAGCATTAATTAATTGGAAGATTATTATTTCGGCAGCACTGTTTATTGATTTTTCCATAGCATGTCATATTAGAAAAAAAAAACCCATCAGAATATGTTTTTTATACAACTCTGAATATTCTGTTAAACATAGATTTGCATTTTCCAAGAATAATGATTTGAAATGGTACAAAAACGGTCACTTGAAAGGACTATAATGTGACCTGGCCATTAAATAAAATAATCCTCATGTCTTTATAGTAACAATATTTTAAAAATCTTAAATCTATCAGGCCTATTTGTTGGTTAATCTAATCCGATACCCTTAAGGACGGGATTAATATTTATTAATTCTGAACCAAAGTCCCCGCAGGAGAACCAAAGAAAAACAATGCTGAGAGTTTCTATCTCTCATCATATTTTCACAGTGTTCTCTTACATCTCCTGGAGGAAAACAAAAGGCTGTGAGGCCTTTTCTAGAGAGGATCTCACAGAGTGACACTGACACACACTTTTATCTGCCGATTCAGATAGCAGAGCACTGGGTCGAGAGGCGCCGTCCAATACAGATCCTGCAGAGACAGATTAAAAATAGCAAGAGTGAACAAAAGAGTGATAAACAAGACGTCAAGCTTCATAAACGCACAATTGTCTCACCCCAATCCAAGCATGAGGATGTGTGTCAAAACCAGAGAAGGCAGCAGTAACTTCAGCAAGTCTCTGTCGATCTCCTTGTCATCTTTGTCTGTGTTTGTGTTGCATATTCTGTTCCGCTTTGGCTGTTTAATAATAAATGCTGTGGGTGGTATGTTTTCTGGCCGACTGGACCAGTCGCTGATCCTTGCGACAGCTTCGGCTTCCTGTTTGCTCTCCGGCACAACTTCCCCCTAGAAGAGAAAGTGGAAAGTTTAATAATGCATTGAGATAATTGGTCATTTTACTTCTACCGATGTCTAATTAAACTGTTAGTGTGTGATTCTGTTTTATAAAATCATGTTTTTGGGTGTACACATGGTGGAAAAATTAGATCTGGGTCATTTTGTGGCAAATCAACCAAATTTCAGAAATATTATTTATTTTTTAGAAGAAAGATGAACATAAATAGCGATGAAAGCCAAACTATTTGATTGCCATTTAAATGCATTAAAACTATTTAAATGCCATTAAGGTATATTTACTATTTTATAATTTTCACTACACACTTTTCCCCATTTTTTACTGACTCCATTGTCATGTAATGCAACACAGATTGCTGAAGTCACTAAAAGATCTACCAATTTGTGTAAAAAGTAAATAATGGTGCTGCCATTTTCTTAAATTATTCTACTTTGGTTCCAAATGCCTGGAGAAAATGTTAATTTTTTTACATTTCTCTATAGAGCAGTGTAGTACAGTAAATATACATTCATGATATGTGGTTTTTTTTTGTTTAATCACTATTTATCTTTGTTCTTTTTCCAGAATAAAATATTAACAAAATCAAAAATCTGAGATAATCAAAAATCAAAAATCAGGGTAAGTACTGTTAACTACAGCTATTTTATTTATTTTTTGTTACTTACAACAAAATGAAACAAATATTAATTAAATGAAACACAATAACTCAAACCTACTTCACATAGTTGCAAAGTAAACATTTTTTTCCTTTTGGAAACAGAAAAGCATTAATTCAGTCCAATTAAAATATGATAAAAACCATAAAGGACTCTCAATGATTCTAAAATAAAATTGACATATTAAAATTATATATAGATAAGATATATAATAAGATAATAGACTTATTTTGAAACATTTTGTGTATGATGTGGATGACTAATATTTGAAAGGTTTTTATTTATAATGGCAAAGTTAAAAACTCATTTTACCTGTGCAATGGTATGTGTGTTGAAGACAGCTGTGTTAATGAGTGGAGGTGTCTGGACACGTCTAGGACTAGGAGGAGGAAATAAATCACAAAAATCACACTGTACTTAAAATAATCACTGAATCTCTCGTAAAAGTCTTAAGGAGGTTTGTACACTACCTGCTACAGTGAGAGCTTGTTTGCGAACTACTACTGGATTCCCTCTGTGCCTCCAGAAGCATTTTCTCCAGATCTATGATATCAGACAGGGCTGGAGTGTCCTCGCTGTGTTCACTACTTGAATCAAAATGAAGCTCTACCCACGAGTCTGGATGGGAAATGTAAATCATGGTAACTAGAAAGTCTTGAGAGCAGCAACTTCCATTTTTATAAACACTTTTTAGAGAATAATGAACAGCTTATTTCGTCTTTCAGATAAAGCTTTACATTAATCATACATGCTTACTACCCTTGATGTTAAAAAAGATCCAAAATTGGTCAAAACCGTCATGCCCTTTGTATGTTAGTCAATAAATCTCAATATAATTCGTTGAGAAAATATGGGGTCACTGTGAACGCCTTTTGTGCGTTAACAAACATTTGTACTTATAAAAAAAGTGTTTGTTTTAGCAAACAAGGAGCTGCTGACTTGGCAGTATAACACAAACTTCTGCATTGTTGAGATTTATAACAGAAAAAAAACAATGATTTGTATAAAACCCAGGAATACAAATAAACAAGTCACTGTTACTCTTTTAACATCCTTGCTGTCGCCACTGGCTTGCTCGGATCGGGACTTGTGGAGCTGTGCTTCGGTAGATTTGCTCTACACTGTTTGAACTTTCAGCAGTGAATTTTAAACCACACTGAACTAAACTAAACTGAACTTCAACTCTGAAATCTGGACTTTACTAGAACTATGTTAAGCTGCTTTGACACAATCTACATTGTGAAAAGCGCTATATAAATAAACTTGACTTGACTTGTTTTCGTTTGCTGTTGATGCTGGTACATTATCTAATCGAGCCAAATTCCATAACTTACCGTGCAGACTTTCTTCCTTAAGAATAAGTTTTTGCGTTGACATTGTTGTTCCTTTGAATGTTATTCACTCTTCTGAATGTAATGTATCCTAAATTTTCTTTGTTTGTTTGTTTGTTTGTGACGAAAAACTAAACGTTGTTCGCCCTGAAAAACATACGGGACAATATAGCGCTCCTGGAAAACACTGACGAAATCTTTTGTTTACAGACTAACACTGCGCTCTGATTGGCCAGTCGGCAGACCAATCATATCATCCTACGTGAGTCGAACATAACTCTGGCGCGAATGCAGAATGTTTGAATAATACAATAACATTCATTCATTCTTTTTCTTTTCGGCTTAATCCGTTTATTAATCTGGGGTCGCCACAGCGGAATGAACCGCCAACTTATCCAGCATATGTTTTACGCAGCGGATGCCCTTCCAGCTGCAACCCATCACAGGGAAATAATATAATAACAATAACAATGAATTTAAAACAACTGATTTTGTATTATATGTACTGTTTTATTTTAGACTAAAATACTAAAGTAATCGGTGAAAATGTATACAATGTAAATTAACTGATATAGATACTTTTTACTCAATTTCAGTTGTTAGTCTGTTAATATTCAAGTGGCCAGATTGATAGTAAAGTCTAGATGGGATAAAGCCGGGGATACTTACATCAATATACCATAATTTATGTGACACTGTACAACAATAATTAATATTTTTACATTACCGCGAGGGGTAGGTTTATGTTTGGGGTGGACATTAAAATAATACAATTTATAGGTAATATAATAAATAATATACAACCCAGTTTGAACCAGGGAGATTCTAGAAATTGTGGTGGTTAAAATAACATAATCGTCAGCATGGAAACAACAGTAGTGAAAGATTCATTTGCATTGATTGACCCTTCATTTAACAAACAGCCACAGGCAGGTGTATTTGTGTATTTATATTTGTGCATTATAAACAGAGATTTCATAAAACTATGAAGTATAATCTCAATAAAGTTATATTTTTGGGAGATACAAAGTTACATGATTTTTCTGTTTATTTGAGTAACTGAAGTAGTTATGGGTTTCAATCATTTCAGTGTTAAATTAATATTTTACTGTATTTTAAGTTATCTTATTACAATTGTGTACTCAATATAGCACTGCATTTATTTATTGATTATAGTTCAATAATAGATTTTTTATTTATTTGAATCTTATTTAATCTTTTTTGCATAAATATTTTAATAAACCAGTTTTAATCCGATTTAATTAACTAGCTGTTTGTTTTATACTACTATATTATTATTATTGTTGTTGTTATATACTTTTGCTCTACTTGGTGCAAAAGGACGACAGCAAAGCATAGACAAAAAAAAAAGAGCAAAATTACTCCTGCTTTGGTAACATCGCGACATCCCTTTGTTCAAGCGTGAGTGTGGCGTCACATCCGGGAAAAGGTCGAGGCGACGAGAACGAGAGGAGACACAAACGTAACAACAACGGCATTTCTTTTTACGAAAATACAGTCGTACATGGACACTTAAATACCTAAAGGCATCTGTTTTTCATATAAATATTGTACTCGGAATATTTAAAGGTAAGACTCGTGTTACAGAACGATCCTGTATTTCTGTTTATAAACATATAAACATGGCTTCTGCCGAGCGTGAGGCCTTTCGCTCGCTTTATACATTAATCGCTGATGTGCATATAACTTGAAACCAAAACAAACGCTTTCTGAGATTCAATGAATGAGTAAACAATTGTAGTAAGAGATGAGTATTCAACAAATAAATAATCAAATATGTCAATTGTATGTGTAAGGATTATAACCGGTTCCTTACGACATCACAAGCAAAACTTTAGTACATTGTAATATATGAGTTATTAACATATCTATAAACAAACGGGAGTGGTCTGGTGAAAACTATTTAGGTAGGATTTGAATAATAAATATGTTGAACAGCAGGTTTTGAGTTTTGCAACATTAATTATATTTATAAGGATGTTTTGAGGCCTGTTTTCACGTCACTTAATTTTTTTTTTTGATTTTTCAGATGTCTGAAGAGTTGATGAAGCAACTGAGCAATTATAAAGCTCAGCTGCAGCAAGTGGAAGCGGCTCTTTCTATAGATCCAGATAATGAAGATCTTCTTAAACTACAGAAGGACCTCCAGGTTTGTGGATTATTTACTATTATTACCAATTATTCACTGTTAGTGAGCCATTACTAGAGTCGAAGGGAAATGTGAGTTTTATTATTAAATAAAGGTTTTGTTGGACTTATATTCGCACATTCAGAGTTTCTGCTTAATAATATAATGTCAGAAAAGCGTGCTTTACAAATTCTAAATAGGAAAATCATATTAGCAGCCTGTGACTATCAAAGTACAACATTGTTTACAGTCAATTAAATGGTGCTGTGCTGTTTTGAAGTCATACTTGCATCTGATTTCAGATAGAATATTTAAAATAGTGTGGTAAACAATTTAGGGACCATGTCACAAGATGTCACTGTTCAAAGATGAACAAATGTGCAAATATAACAAATATAAAACCAATTTTACCTCAATAGGTTTATTATGTATATAATTATCTTTATGTGTGTTGATTACTGTTATTCAGTATGGAGGGGGTCCAGTTTTTGTCATTTGGGGTGTGTTCACACTTGACCGGTTTAATTAAAACAAACTGGTGCATTTGCTGTAAGTGAGGTTTATTGGAGTACATGGGAATGCTGCCATCCGGACCAACAGAATTAAACCACTGAAAAAACGGGTTCCCTTTCAAGTGAACATTTTTGGTCCATGTTTTTTATTATTATTTTATTTTTTATTTTTTTTCAATTTATTTTTAATTAGGCAGGGCAATGGAGAGTATAGACAGGAAACTGTGGGGAGCAGAGAAAGGCATTGTAGTGCCATGTGTTGACGCACCATCCATGAGGCCATTGGCACTGACAAACTTTGGTACAGTTTGACTGATCTTTGAACCCAACATGGGCCGAAGACAACCAAATATGGGACAAGATGTCATATCTGGAGTTAAATACGTGCAGTGTTGCCCATTACAGTTTGTTGCAGTCATCAGAAATGTATCACTTTAAAGCAGATGACTGATAAAGTCCTTTAAACATTTCAAGTCAATTCAAGATAAGCTTTATTGTCATTTCACTTCATGTGAGGACATACAGTGGAACAAAATGTTGTCTCTCCCAGGACCACGATGCTACATAAATGAATTATAAATATAAACACAACTGGATGTAAGAGCTATTTTAAATCTATACATAACTAACATACTGGAGCGGTAATCTAACTATACATATACTATACATACTTAAACTATACAAATAAGCTAAGACAGACTATACAACTACTATTACAGACAGAACAATATTGTGCAAAAGAGGTATTTAAGGTTGATTTTATAAGTTCTCAGCTGAAAAAAATCATCACGTTAAATCACAAAATATGCATCATCAATGCCATTTGTTTTGTTTTGTGATTTTAAAAAATAATAAGTTTCTTTCTATTCTATCCTACAAATGACAAAATTAATATTTGGGTCTATATTTTTGGTCAGAAGCAGACAAATCAGCAGAACCGAGGCACCTTTGTAAACTCATCCCAAACTGCCTTTCTGGAAAAGGAGTACCTGAGGTGGATCCCTGATTGCCTCTGACTTGATGAATAAAGTGACTCTTTCTGTAAGTCTAGTGATCAAATCATTGCTGTTCTGTATTACTATAGGAGGTGATTGAGTTGACAAAAGACCTTTTGACATCACAGCCAGCGGAGGGTACTACCAGCACCAAAAGCACAGAGACGGTTGCTCCGTCTCACAGCTGGAGGGTCGGAGACCATTGCATGGCCACCTGGAGCCAGGACGGACAGTGAGTATCACACAACCACAATGCTGGGAGGTATATTGGGGATTTATGTTGTTAAAGGGACAGTTCACCCCAAAAAAGAAAAGTTACCATTTACTCACCCTCAAGTGGTTCCAATACTTTTTCTATAGTTTCTTTTTTCCTGTTAAACACTAAAATAATTTTTAAAGCTGAAAACCAGTAAATAAACACCCACAGTATGAAAACAATTACTATGAAAGGCAATGGTTACTGGTTTCCATAATGCATCTAAACATCTTCTTCTGTGTTCGACAGAAGAAAGAAACTCAAACAGGCTTGAGAAAAGTGAAGGGTGAACCAATGATTTTCATTTTTGGAAGAGCTGCCCCTTTAAAAGAGCAGGATGGGATTGTGGTCGGCTGCATTTGGACATGCCAGAGGGATTGGAGTGTACATTTGTACTCACCTGCTTACAGTGGTGTGTGATTGACAGGGTGTATGAGGCAGAAATTGAGGAGATTGACAATGAGAATGGCACAGCAGCTATCACCTTCGCTGGCTATGGAAACGCTGAGGTGATGCCACTTCATGTGCTCAAAAAAGTGGAGGAGGGCAGGAAAAGGGAAGAGATAGACGGAAAACCCAAATCCAAGTAAGTAAATGTTCAAGTTATATGGAAATTACATTGCATATAATAGAATTGCAATGTTGTAAGACAAAACATGGGTTGAGTTTCATTCAGAAATTATGAAAAGTAGTTACCGGAAGGTATATTAAAAGTTATATAAACATAAGCATCTGCACAGCTTTCAAAGTATGCTAGAGTATACATGGACAAATATGACAGATATGCAGTGGTCTTTTTTTATGCTCTACTGGACGTCAGAGGGCAGCAGTGCACAGTTGTTTAATTAGAACCAAAAACAAAGCAATGGGAAAAAGGATATGCTGATTTACTGTTCTAGGAACACATCTCTGTATCCTTTCAAACACTTATTGAATAAATGTTGTACTTCTTGTTGTACTTGCATAAGTGCTCATCAAATCGCTGTTCAGTGTTTTTATTTTTTTGACTTTTGTTTCAGTGTGTCTTGTATAGACATTGGCCAGAATAAAATTGTGATGGTATTATAACCTAGGAGACAAATTTCACGGTACCACAGTATTGCTATTACTTCTCTAAAAGAAGTTCTTTTTAAATGTCTGGGTAAAAAACAAAAACCTATATATTTTATCTTGAGAATCATTTAAAATATTTTGGAACAGTAAGCATGTTTCACAATCAGGCTAAATAATTCATATAAATCATTGACTTCTGCTCTCTTCATTAGTTTAAAAAACACTGATTTATTTACAACTTGAAAAGGCATCTTTAGGTATCTTTCTTTTCATTTGATTTAAATTAAGCCGCTGCACTGTTCAGTTCCATGACATGCTTGGATGTAGCTCAAAAACGGTTTGTTTTTCAAATATTTCCTGAATTGTGGGCTGACCAGTAGCTTTTGATGTGGATGGGTCTTTGCTGCTGTTGCCCTAAAAAAATAAGTCTTTGACAACACATAAAAAAACCGTTTTAAAACCGTGGCTTTTCCAAACTGCAGTAAACCTTGAAATGGCTTTTTCTCCCATGCCTAGTCTTGTATCACTTTTCTGCACTCCGCTTCAAACACGGCACAGCACGTAATAATTTAGATTTTTGAACTAGTGGAATTTCAGTTTTAGCATGTGCAGTTGTGTAAATATAAAAGTTTATAAAAATGTCCAAACATCATGCTCTGTAAAAGTTTGTGTGTGTGTGTGTGTGTGTGTCTGAAATTCTGATTTTTGCTTAGGAAAGAGCTGCAGGCAGAGCAGAGGGAATATAAGAAGAAAAAGGCCCAGAAGAAGGTTCAGCGTATGAAGGAGCTGGAGCAGGAGAGAGAAGATCAAAAATCCAAATGGCAGCAGTTTAACAATAAAGCATATTCCAAAAATAAGAAAGGACAGGTGTGTATGAGAGGAACATGCTGACTTTATCATGCTGTTTAAAAAAAAAAAAAATCTTTCCTAATGCTCATGATGCTTAATCTTTCTCTCTAGGTTAAAAGGAGTATATTCGCTTCTCCAGAGAGTGTGAATGGAAAGGTTGGCGTCGGCACATGTGGAATCGCAGATAAACCCATGACCCAGTACAATGACACTTCAAAGTATAACGTCAGGCACTTAATGCCCCAGTGAAGTCCCCCTTTGTTCTGTCTGTTCGTCTATAATCACCCATCATAAAAATGAAATAAACGAAAGCCCACCTAGAATTCATAAACCATCCGATTGGACATTGAATGAATATAGTAACACATTTCCCCTTGTTATATTTCCACTAATAGTGGGTGGTGTAGTCTGTGGATGTTAGAGCTGTTCTGGACTGAACGAGTCTCTGAGTGTTGTAACTTATGAAGCATCAGTCCTCAGTGAAGGACAGCTCTCCTGCTTAGTTTTACAGGTTCTCCTCAAGCTGTCTGGACCAGGTTTCTGAACGAGCGCTTGAGGATGCGAACTGTGCTTGATCGTTTTTATAATGTGTTGAACAAATGTATACAGAAAACACTGGCCTCCCTCATACATTGTCCAGGTAGGGAAGACTGGTGCAGTTGAACAGATTAATTCTTTTTTTGTTTGTTTTGCTCTCGCCATCGCCGTGTCTAATAAGCGTTTTTCTGCGGTCCATTTGTTGTTACATTTGCTTTTCAGTTTTCTATATTTACATATTTGAGAGGAATAAAAATTGATTTGTTGACATTTGTAGAAGAATTTGTGATTGCTTAAAAAATTTGACGGGAAGAGTGTGTTTAAAAAATTCATTTTAAGCTGTAGCACACTTTTATTTCACAGCCGTTACATTACATTTACACACATGACCATGAAACGCTGCAAATTACATAAGCAGTATTTGAACATGGAAGACAAATAATGAGAACACTTAAGTATTTATGACATAGTCCTTCCAAAGATGAAATTCCATGCCTAGAAATTCCATAAAATCTATATATTTTTAAAATATTCCATTTTTGGGTTGAATACCTACGGACCGGAACTCCGGTTGCCAAACGTCTGTCAAACAGATGGAGTTACCACAGAAAAAAAAGTACATGGATCGTGTTTTGTTGCATTTTTATCGGACTTGATTTCTCACAACTTGTATGTGTTTTCAAGGCAAGTTTAGATGGCACACTAATAGAGTTAACACGCATTGTTTCAACAGACAAACGAGGTCAGGATTTCTGTTCAAATCTGTTCAATATTTTACATTTTAGGTTGTTTTCCATCAAATCATATCATATACCCCCAGAGCACTTGCAATATATATTTGTAATTTTGTAATCCATCCATAGACACCATAATTGTAATCTAATTACAAGTAATCGATTTTTGTAATCCAGATTACTTGTAATCACTTATTGCCCAGCCCTGATTACAACGAATGGTGTATTTCATAGTTTTGTATAATTGATATTATAATCAATATGGTTTTGTATAATCAACGTATAACAAAGACGGTTGTTTATAATAAAACTATAACTTGAATAACAATGCGTTATCAACCACAACTCCATTTAGAAACCAAGCAAATAAAAAAAGGTTCATATCACACTGAATGGCCATATCACACCTAATATTCCAGAATCCAATTGCACACTGTCTTTCATATTTTCACTGTCACCTGATTAAATCAGCACACAACATCAATTAATCTACAAGCACAATGCAAAGCCATCAACACATTTCTAATACTTCTCATATTCAGGATCTGTGGATATGGACTAGAAATCCTCCTTTAGTGCAATATTTTGTGTTAAGTGTGCATTATGTACAGTTCACAAACATTTTAGGTATTTTGACTCTTTATGGTCTATTAATATGGCTTTAACAAACAAAAAAAAATGGGTTAAATTGAAATATTCTGTTTAATAACTACACATACAAGTCATTGCTTTAATTCTAATGTTGGTCTCCCCGCAAATCATTGTATTTAACACCAGGATCCTCCTTAAACTACATTACCCACAATCCCCTGCACAGTTAGACACCTTAACTCAGTCCTTTTTGGTTTCCTTTTCTTCCTCTATCTGCATTTCTTCTTGCTTTTTCTCTGTCTCCATTGTCTTCTCCTTTTCTCTCCTCTCTTTCTTTTTGGACATGCGCAGAAAGGACGGAGTGCGAAATTTCTTTTTCTTCTTTTTGGGTGACTTCTGCTGGCTTTCTGAAGAGCTGGTGACTGAAATGTTGTTGGCGACGGTGGTGGTTATGGAGACCTGCATCTCTTTAGTGAGGCTGAGCTCAGTGACCTGTAGGGTGAGATCTTCATCCTGCGTCAGGTCATCGCCATCACTGCTCTGCAGAAGAGCTGACAGACAGTCTGAGGACCAGAGAAAAGACCGTTCAGCATGAGGTCAGCCAGACAAGTTACGGAACTCAAACTAATGTGCTTCTATCAGTGTGATAATATGCTGGTTTAATCCTAGCCAACAGCTCAAAAGAGACAACGAGAGCATCTTTACCTCCTCTTTCAGGACTCATGAGCGGTGAGATGGACAGTGATATGGTGGAGCCGTCATATGTGGTCATTTCTCCATCTGTGAACTCCTCATCAGCTTCTGACTGAAGAGCTTGTATAGAAAAATACACAGTTTATAGATTTTGTTTTGGAGGTAGACGTGGATGGTGTAGTCTTGCTAAAAAAGAATGAAAAATATTTAGTGGATTAAGCTAGAACTACACTAGGTCGTATAGTGCTGTTAAACGATTAATTAGGACTTAACGCATTATATGAAATAAATTTTCATTTATACATGCGTGTGTACTGTGTATAATTATTATGTATATATAAATACACACATCCAGGGGCAATTTTGGGCCCTATGGAAAAAAAAAAGAGAAGGGTAGGAGGAGGTTAGTTTGATAGTATCTTTGGGGGCCCCAAAAGTGTGTGGGCTCTTAGAATCTTCCTAACTTAACCCTCCTTAGTAGCACCCCTGCATACATCCATGTATATACATGTATAGACAATATTTATATATAATATCACCAAAGAGGAGCAGCACCAGATGTCCAATAGTGAAAAAAAAACAGTTGGTTTGGTGCATTGATCCAAACAATAACTACAATAATCTGAAGTATAATCTATACACGTTTATACAGAGTTTACATTAAAATTCATAGTTATTGCATTATCTTAGGTCATACAAAAAATGCAAATGTGTGCAGCGGCACTTGCTCAGATCCAAGACCCATCCTCTGAGGACTTGGAGGACAACACAAACAATATAGAAATACAATATATTGAACAGGTATTATATACATAGACATCACCTTTTTGGAAGGACACTATATACTGTATAACAGCAGGTTATGTTTATATACTGTTCAATCTACTCACAACTCCATAACTTTTCAAATTTGGACTGTAATGTAGTAATAATGTACACCTTTTGTTAAGCTGCTTTGGAATGATAATTATTATGAAAAGCGCTATATAAATAAACTTGAATTTAATTGAAAACATTTTTGATACAAAACTCTTCCTTGGTGCAAAGTTCATTGACACACACCTGCAGCTATCAATACTCTAAAAAATATCACGGACATCCTAATACAAACGCAGGCACAAAAATATGACACCATAACAATTTCATGTCAAGGAAACCCAATTCTCAATGCAAATACTTACATCAACATCATAAAAGATGGCACCAATGTTTTTTTCATGATTATATATATATATTCTATTCACAAAGTGAATTTAAGATTGAGTTTAGTAAGATTTTTGAATGTCTCTTATGGTGACCATGCTGCATTTCTTGGATCAAAAATTCAGAAATATTACAATTTAATATGACTTTTTTCTAAATAGAATTTTCATATACACTGTAAAAAATGTAATGACAAAAAGTCAAGACCACAAATATTTTATGTTGCTTTATTCAGGTTAATCGGGTTTCAACAAAATTTTTTAAGTTATGCAAAGTTTAACTTTAAATATTTTTAATCAGTTTGATTGAGTAAGACGAGATGACTAGGAAAATGTATTTGATTCAACAAAAAAAGTAAGGCAGCAAGAATTCTTTTACAGTGTATTTATAAAATAGCTTATTGCTGTACTAAATATATATTTGTACAACTATTTAGGGTTATTGGATGAATAGAAAGTTCAAAAGAACCACATTTTATATTCATACATTTCCTTTAACACTATGAATGTCTTTACTATCACATTTCATCAACTTAGTGTCGTTGCTGAAAAAAAGTATTTAAAAAAATCATATTGACCTCAAACCTTTAAATGAAGCTGCGGTTCTGTTGCCTTTTATTCATTGTTGAATGTACCTGATTGGCTGTTCTTGTTCTCCACAGTTTGTGTGTATGCCTGTAGATCTGCCTCTGATTGGTCGAAAGGGTTGGGCGGTAGAGCAGCTGTTTTCTCCTCATCCTCATAGATGAATGCCTGAAAGTAATTGCAAAAGCACCGACTGATGTTTGTTTCTCAGTTATATATATTATTTTTTTCTATGGCATTGGTTTTGGACTTATTGACATCTATCAACAGAACTAAAAATGGTCAGATGTGAAATTTTAAGTCAACAAATAAATTTAGGAGGACTATTAGTTTGTCATGTGACCTCAGCATGAAGTCACATGACGTGAGGTCCTGTGTGGAGTATACAATTGCTTTTTCTAGATTGCTGATGATGTGACTGGAGGATTAATCATGTGAGTGTCATCATTTTAAACGCCTGTCAAAGTACTATAAACTATAACAGCAGTTTAGAGCACTTTTGAAGGGTATTTATTTGGGATGTGTGTCTGTGGTGGAGATTATTGGTGTGGTTACGCACTGGTCCAGGAGGCTTGTCAATAACAATTTCTGCCAGCAGTTGAGACTTGGGTCCAGCTGTCATCAGATCTGCTCTGTTCTGTTCTCGAATCTAAAGCACCACAAATAGAGCAGTGCTTTAGTGTAGTGAACACAATCTGTGGACACAGTCTGTTCAGTCTGCCTTCTCTTTTTTTGGTCACACACACATACCTTATTTCTTTTTTCCAGTACTTCAGTGGGGTTAGTATTAAGAGGGACAAACTGGTTGGGGTCCTCAATCTTAATTGGGGTGTCCTTGCAGCTGCCTGACTCTTCTGACTTCAGCCACTGAAAAAAATAAAGTAATTTGTAATTAGCCCATTTTTCAAATATATTCATGTTGCTGTAGATTTTTTTATGGATATTAGTGTAGTTGTGCTCGGGGAATGTAAAACTTTCATATGTGTTTTCATTTGTGATTACACAAAGAAACATGCTTACTGGGAAAAAATACAAGGGAGAACCAACAAAATATTAAAGGGATAGTTCTCCCAAAAATGACAAATTGCTCATTATTTACTCGCCCTTAAGTGGTTCCAAACCTTCATGAGTTTCTTTATTCTGTTGAACACAAAAGAAGATGTTTTGAAGAAAGCTGAAAACCTGTAACTATTGACTTCCATGGTAGGATTTACTGTAGAAGTCAATGGTTACAGGATTCCAGCTTTATTCAAAACATCTTCTTTTGTGTTCAACATGATAAAGAAACTCATAAAGGTTTGGACCAAATAAAGGGTGAGTAAATGATGACAGTATTTTCATTTTTGGGTGAAAATGAATAGCATATTAGAGTGAATGTGTACTTTATTTGTTAGTATACTTAGTTTTTTTTCTGTGAACTTTTGTATGGAAAAACAAATACCATTTTCCACGATAAGCAATATTTGACTGTATATATAACAAAATATTTTTGTATGTTCCTCATGTTTTAATGATTTAATTGAACTAAGCAAATATTGCGAAACTGTCCCCTCCAGACATCACCGATTTTCGCAATGTTAAAACAAACCATTTTTATATTATTATTTCTTGTACTTGTGTATATAATTCTAGTATTTCTTACTTCAAAATTGATCTCACAGTAGAACAGACACCATTTCAAATTTATGTGGATTCCGTACAAGATGCATACACTCAAAAAATGACTTTAGCTGCTTGTTTAAGCTACTTATTTATAATGAGTAAAAACAACACAGTTCTTAAGTGTTTTGGGGGAAAACTTAATTGTTTTATGTTCAATCCACTTAAATTTGTAAAAACGACTGTGTTAACTTAATCGATTTGTGTTTAAACAACATGAAGGAACTGTGTGGAACCCAGCATTTTGGTACTTTTGGTACCTACAAATCATCAAGTCATCTGAAAGTTTCTTTAAAAACACATTTCTTCTGTTATCAGTCACTTTATTGATAAACAGTACAATTAACTGACCACATTCCTGTCAGAAATTAAATATGACGCTTCCCTCGCATTTATGAACTTTAATTTCAATTTATACATAATAACCCACAACTTTATGAAATCCTCAATATAAGCATGCAGTGTGTGGGCATGTTCATAAATCAGCATATGTAGTGATACCGTGGTTTTGGTGCGGGGGCTGCAGGTCCCGTTGAAGGACTCCTCTGGTACATCAACCTTTAAGTAGCTGTTGGGTGAATTCAGCCATCGTATCCTCTCTCTGTCCCGTTTCTGTCCCAGGATGTGCAGCGGACTCTGTGGAAAGACGTCTTTTTCCTCTAGTGCCATCCCAGTGACGGTTGCTGGGATCTCCACGTCGTTATGGTGTCGAGGCTTCTCTTTAACTATGGGATGGCGGTAAGTGTAACCTGTTCTGTAACCCTGGACAAGCAAGAGGCAGAATGTTAGTAGGACTATTGTTTGTTTACTGTTAAATATTGAGGTAAAAAAGACAGCATTTAATTGTTGCTAACACGTCTGGTAGAGATTAGCTTAAAACCCACTCACTAAGTTATCTAACATCCTCATAAGCGACTCAAATTCTGCCTCTCCAACCCTCCATCTGATCTGTCCGTCTGGCATTTGTCCACCGGGATGTTTCGCCGGAGCTGTTTTTAGACTCGCTCTGTCTAATACACACAGGTTGTCGACGCCACCTGCAGATAGCAGAGCGCTAACCTGAAGAGAAACAAACACAGATGATGCTGGATGACAGATTCACTGTTCTGTTAATGTGTTGGCGGAGTATAAAATGACCTGGGAATGATTCAGAACAGAGAAAAAAAAACTTGGTTGTCAATTGATTCCATTTCTATGTACTCTAGTACAAAATATATATAATGTATAATATTTTTTAAATCTTCTAAAGTTCAAACTTTGGTATTGTATTGTCTAAAATGCTTAAATGTATCGCATATGCGTATATTTCTTTGACTTGTAACAAAGAAGTATACGAAAATCCAAAACACAAACAAAAATGGAAGTATGATGAAGAAATGTAAGACTTATTTTAAAATAGTTGGTACATTTATATAAATAATATACATCAAGTTTATTGTGAAGTGTGCATATATTTGTGAATATGTCAAGTGCAGGGAGGCCAGCTTGATATACAATTCCATGGGAGTGGTTGGAGCTAAAGATCTTTTTTGCACACTTTGCTTGCTGCGACTCTCAGATTGGGGGAATTCTGTTTAGCATCATGGGCAATGTAGTTTTTCTACATGAGTTGCATTATTAAACATGATTGTTTTTTTTTTTTTTAAAAGAGGTAAAATTATTTGCTTTGAAATTTTTTTTCTTTTTCAGATATTTCCCAATTGATGTTTAACAGAGCAAGAAAATTATCACAGTTTTTACTATTGTTTACTATTTTTCTTTCTGGAGAAAGTCTTATTTCTTTTAGTATGGCTGGAATAAAAGCAGTTTTTTTATTTAATAATTTCAAGGTCAATATTATTAGCCCATTTAAGAATTTCTTTTTTGATTAGCTACAGAACAAACCACTGTTGTCCATTGACGCCTAATTAATGGAAAAGACAAATGCAATTAGTTAATAGCAATTAGTTATGAAAACTTTCAAAAAGTGTTAAAAAATGTTCTCTGGGAAATTTTGGATTTTTTAAATTTAATTATTTAAGGGCTAATAATTTAGCCTTCAACTGTAGGTCTGACATACAAGCTTACACAACCTTATAACAGATCTGTCTTTAAAGGTTAATCAGTTGTTCTAAAAAAATCAGTTTTTACTTCATGAACCTGACTGTTGTGATACATTCATTTTACATTTACCGTGTGCCTGTACTCCTTTCAATTTTCATAATTTATCAATTCCATATTTGTTTATTTATTCCATATTTCATCTTTTAATGTGTGTATTTACCTACCTGTATCTCACAGGCTTGGTGGCAGTGGTAGAGATAGTGGAAAGCTTCCTCTATCGTCTCTCCAAACGCCAGCAAACCTTGATTCCTCAGCACTAAAACCTACAAACAAACAGAATTGCATTATTGTTGTAAATCCACTATAATGCATCCCAGTATGCACACAAAACATTACTATATTACAGTTATAACATATAAATATAACTATAAAAATGTCTTAACAAAAATAATAAAGTATTCTATCTGTATATAGATAGAACTGGCTATTTTTCTTCTGTTTTAAGCTTTTCCATGCTGTACTATCGTGAACTACTAATAGTTGTCATGCCAACGGTTAGCTGTCACCTTGGCAGTGGGACCCAAAGATTTCTGAAGCTCCATCTTCTCCTGCTCGTCAGCTAAATCACCATGGTAGCTAAAATAAGACACTTCCCCCAGCAGCAAAGCTTCATGGGTAATGGGTAAGATTCCACATTTCATAGAAGAGACCTGTAGGACATAACGGAAAGTTAGTGAACTTTGTGCAGTAGACCACAGGATTACTTAATCATTATAAATCTAATAAGAATTTAAGTGCCCAATTATGCCTTTTGGAGTTTTACCTTCTATGCAGTGTGTAATGTAGCTTTTTATGAAAGATTTAAAGTGCACAATAATGCTATTGTCTCTTTAAAAAAATGATGAATTCTGAGATTTGCATAATGCCACATCTCTAGATACTGCAGCTGGTATTTGTCAACATAATGTACAGAAGAAGCATTTATTGTCAAGACACAAAACCAAAAACTCCATCGCAATAAAAAAACCCTGTTATAATCACTGAAGCTGCTAAATGAATGCTCATGTCTGCAGGTTGTTGTTTATGATGAGAATTTGTGAGTATGTGGCACTAAGTAGGGTTTATATCAAACTTCACTCACAAATCCTTATATTAAGAGTTCACACACATGTGGAAGGGAGACTGATACGGTCTGTATGTATGTGCGAGTAACATTAGCCATTGTTGTTAGCTATTAGCCAATAGGTCTGTACAATTGAGCATGTGTGTATGTTTAGTGTGATTTCAGCAAGTAGGAAATGTTCCTGGATCGACATCTACTGTATGTTAGGGATATATGTATTATGTATATATGGGTTATTGTTATATTTACAGTTGGGGCTATGTTTAGGGGTAGGGATTAGTTATGGGTAGGCCCACACGAAATCTGCCTGCCCAGAAATCCGCAAATTTCCATAGATTTTTAGCCTCATCATTGAGTCTATTTAATTATATTTATTCTGTTTTTTAATTAATTTCAGTAATATTATTGACTAATATGAAAATGTTCATTTGATTTATTTACAATACAGTTTGTAAAGTAATATTTTCTCTCTTTTAGTAGATATATTATAGGAGAGACTTGCTTTGTTTATCAAATAAGTGGATCTAATTGGATTTGCATTGTAAACATTAAATAAAATTTAAAAAGATAATTTTTTTATTTGATATATTAGGTTTTTAGTTACTATACTCCCAAAATCATTCCGCATAAATCCACAGATTCTGTACACAATTCTGCGCAGAAATAGCAAAAACTGTCCACAGATTCTGTCTGGCCCTAGTTATGGGTTACATTTTCGAACAGGAATGATGTTCCAGGATCAACATGTTAATCCAGGATCATATCCCACTTGGAAAAATCAGACCCGCCATGTATATTATATACTCACTGCAGCTGTATTTGGTGTGTATGTATGTATAACACATTTGGCATCTGGTCGGGCAGAATATATGGCAGAATGTGGTTTAAATCCCAAAACATCCACAGGTAGTGCAGTCACCCCTTGATCAACCACCTCACCAATCAGATTCACCTTCACCTGTGAACAATATGATGTACATGGCAAAATGTGAACATGATTTTTAATGTCAACTTCCAAATATTACATATAATGGTGTATTTATAATTTGTTGAATAATATACATCGTTTTTAACTCTATAATTTATGTTTAATATGTAAGGAGGTGTGTGTACCAGACTGGCTGCTGTGGCCTCGGAGAATGACAGTCCTTTAGGGAGAATAAGAATATGATCCTGTTCTTTGTTGATGCGAAGCTGAAGAAGAAATTGAAAAAAAGAGATTGAAGGAAAGAAAGGAAGAGAAAGAGTATATTTTAATTCTGGTATTAAATTAGTTTATGCTCAACATGGTCTGAAAGGATTAGACAGAGAAAAGAACTTCAGATGCGCTGGAAATCTCCAGTTCCAACATCTTCATGGCTGCTTCTGACAACTGGATTGAGGGATTTAGCAGAAAGTAAGCTAAGTATCTGTCAGAAGAACTGTATATTTCAGTTATGCTCAGGAAAAAACACTTATGACTGGATAGCTTTAATACCTAATGCTTTCAGACAGCAACAAAATGCCACCAATTCTTATGCAACTGCACTTGCCAGACGATATTTAAACTTTGCTGTCAGAAATCGCAAGTTTGGGTTGAAGCTTAAAAGTTCACTTACTAGTCCTGATTCTTACACAATCTCACAGCGTTGAGTGTAGTTTTGTGGCTATTAGAGGAGGAATGAAAGATGCTGTTGTATGTAGTATGTTTAATTGTTTCCTTTTATCTTTCATATGTGTGTTTATGTTCTTTTCATAAAATGTCCAAGCTTATTTTGCTATATTAAATCGAAAGAACAAAAAAAGGCCATAGATAAAACTCACCCTACCCTAAAAGAAATCAGGAAAGTGCAAAAATAAATAAATAAATAAAATAAATCCAATATGTCTCCATCATCTATTTATATATATCATAATTCGCATGATTTCTCATATAAAAATCAAACTCTGTGATGGAAACAAGTTCTTATTACTGTTACTATTACTTCATACTACTACCACTATTGCTATTACAAGTAATGTTTTTACATTGTTTTATGTATTCATTTTTTCCAAGCTCATCTAGTATTGTGGTATAATCCATTTCAATTAAATCCATATTTAAACAGAATGTAAACGTGCCATGCAGGTGGCCTGTTCCTTTTTAAGTGGGCAGCATTTGGCCAGAATATACCAAAATGAGGAGCAGACTGTATTCAGACATATCTGACTCAGATCTGTTTATCTGTTTGTAGTCTAATCGGCAAAATATATAAATAAAAATTCAAACTCAATATTACCCAATATTGCAAAATGTGCTTCAATCGGAATGGTAGATACAATTTTAGTTGTTTTTGTTTTATCATTAAGATTGATTTATCAAATTTTGTGTGACTAAAATGATCTTAATTTATTCATTTGCACATTCACATGAACAAATATTTGCACATTTATGAATCTTTTTGTCGTGCAGTAAATTCAGCATCACTAGCTGGGTTTCCATTACCCTATTAACGCACATTTTGAAATGTCACCTGAGAAATGAGTGATGGAAATGGTAAATTTCAAATAAAAATCCCTTAATTTGAGAAAAACAAAACAAACATTACACTCACTTGAGGTGGTTTTTAGCTTGTGCAAAATAAGAGTGTTAATGCTAATAATGGGAGATTGAAATGTTACTAATCCACATTACTAATCAGATGTTTCCATAATGCTTGCATTTTTCATTGTTGGTTAATTTAATTCAATTCGATTCATGTTTATTTGTATAGCACTTTTTAACAATAATTATGATTACTAGGTTACCCATACTACAATCATTGCTCTTCCACTTTATGGAAACGCACCAAATTTGCATTTATGACATTTTCTTTTTTGCAAACTTTAAAAAGATTCACTTCACATTAGAATAGAAACTGACAAATGTCATGATAGACCCAAACAGTCGAATTTAGAGTTTCCCTTGATTTCCACCCCCCCCCAAATATCTGTTATGTAGTCTCTGTATTGTTCTGTCACTTAAGCCATTGCTATGGCAACCAATGTTTTCCGAACAAAGGCATTCGATCTTATTACATGCGAAATGACAGCGAGCACAGTCAGTCCTAGATCAGATTTGAAAAACAGTGTGTGTGCAGTGAATGTCAGTACTCACGGTTATATATGTATTTGGGAGGTGTGTGTGTCCGTAAAGGTCCAGCAGACGGTACAAGCAGGCCAGTTTACAGCGGCCCTGCCTTTCAGCTTTGGAACAGTTAAACCACTCCACGCCACACAAATCATTCACTGGACTAATTGACCCTGTACCTGGAAACACGCATACAGTGACACACACAACAAAAACAAATGTGGCTTTATCTGTGTTTCTAGCTGATAACCATTCAGAATTACATGCCTGCCATCTGTTGAGCACGACAACAAATAATCTGCAGTGTGAATGAATGAAGTGTCAATGAGTGTGTGTGCATGCGCATGTGTGTTATATTATTATATTTCTTATGTTATCGGGACCAAATGTCACCACAAGTATAGTAATAACTATATATTTTGACCTTATAGGAACATTATTTTTGGTCCTCATGAAAATGGCTCATAAATCACACAGAATGAAGTATTTTGAAAATGTAACAGTTTGTTTTCTGTAAGGGTTTGGTTTAGGGTAGAGGTTAGGGCTGCACATATTGGAAAAAACTTTATAGTTTTTCTGAGATACAAATTGCGATATAAATATAATGTCACGAGATGACTTAAATAGCTCAATTTGTAAAGAATTCATAGTCTTATATTGATTGGGATAATTTCGTAGAACAGATAATCTGCCTAAATCAAACAAAGTCTAATTGTATTCAGGTACAGAAAGTAATTAATCAAATGTAAATAAATGACACTGCGTAGTCTTCATTGTATATAAAACAACTACAATTAATCTTTGATTAAAAACTACAAATGTTATACATTCTTATACACAAATGGTTTAAATATACTTGAATCTCACAGTCATAAACCTTATAAACAAAGCAAACAAGCAAATGAAAAACTTTCACTCTTTTAAGGTTAAACTTCACAATGTGGTTCCTGGTCAACTATAATCCTCACTCAAATTTCCTAATGGATGACTAAACTAAACCTGAACTTAAACTAAACTAACATTGCTGATCCTGCGATGTGACTATTGTGGATTTCCACATTGCGATTTTGATACTGAAACGATATATTGTGCAGCCCTAGTAAGGGTATATCTTTATAAGCTGTTATTAAGATAGTTGTACAAGTGTGTGTATGTGTGTGCGTGTGTGTGTGTGCTCACTTACTGCTGGGACTGTGCACTCCAGTGTTGCTGAGCGTGTTGCTGATGATGATGTGTGCGATGTGACCGAGTAAACCACTGGAGTTGCTGCCTTTAGAGCTCTGCTCCTTTACCATACACTCCAGCTCCTCCTTAAAGTCCTGCAACAAAACACACACACGCACACGCACGCACACACACATACATACACACACACACACAATTTAAAGATGCACTAAGAAATATTTTAAAAAACGTTTTTGACCACAGAGTCCCAAAACACAGCCAATCAGCAATAAGGGGCGTGCCTTGTAACTATAGCAGAGCTATCAGAAAGGGGCGTGGTCTTGTTGGGTTATGGGTGTGTTTGCTTTGGTGCTTTCAAATGACAACATTGCTTGGCAAATGTTGCTGTGTGCACCTTTAACACCTACTTTAAACTAAAATATATTGTGATAAAATATGTGCATTAGTTAACAGATTATCAGGTGCAATACATTTGAAACATTATTGTTTTGCATGGAAAATATTTCACAAAAGGAAATGTTAGGGTTCTTTTCTGAATTATACTACAGGGCTGTTTTATGATTTAGATTCTGACTGGTAAACAACCACTGTAAGGAATGCAGTCATTTTCAGGGAAGTACAAACAGGTTTGATGACATTACACTTCTATATCACTTTGCATAATTATTTGGGTTATTGCAGGATCTTGCTGTTTACAACAGCAAAAGAAACAAAACCCATAAGGACCAAGCAAATATGAACTAATTTAATGTTGTTGTTGTTTTTTTTAAGCTATGGAAACATATACACTCTTTCGTTCTCTCACTTTCCGTCCCATACATTCATTCATTCATTTTCTTTTCGGCTTAGTCCCTTTATTGATCTGGGGTCGCCACAGCGGAATGAACCGCCAACTTATCCAGCATATGTTTTACGCAGCGGATGTCCTTCCAGCTGCAACCCATCACTGGGAAACATCCATACACACTCATTCACACACATACACTATGGACAATTTAGCCAACCCAATTCACCTATACCATATGTCTTTGGACTTGTGGGGGAAACCGGAGCACCCGGAAGAAAACCCACGCAAACACGGGGAGAACATGCAAACTCCACACAGAAATGCCAACTGACCCAGCCGAGGCTCGAACCAGCGACCTTCTTGCTGTGAGGCGAACGTGCTACCCACTGCGCCACCGTGCAGGCCTCCCATACATTCAATTCAATTCAATTACAAAATCATGCACATCCAAGATGCAATGACCATGACATCACTACCAGTATTTTCAAATAATTCAACTGCTTGTTATCATCAATTATTCAGTCAACATACTGTTTATTACAAAATACATAGGTACTTTAAAGTCACTAAAATTAACAAATGGTTAAATGTAGCTGCAATAAATGCAGAAAGTTCGTTCTGATAAACTCCAACTGCCATTATAAATTTAGTTTGAAGATTGAAATATTAAAATATTTTTAAAAACAAGCTCTTCTTCAAGCCTTAAAGCCGAAAAATATCTCAAGGATCATGTGACATTGAAAACTGAGTAATGGCTCTGTACATTTTGCTATGCCATAATATAAAACAATATATTATTAAGTGCAAAATATTATTAAACCGTGATTGTAAAATTCCAATTCCTTTTCAGTATTTTTTAAAATGCATGCAGTCTTGATGAACACAAGAGGTTTTCAAATAAACCTAACAACTCACAACTTTCCATGAAAGAGTAAAATTGAGTTCATGTGTGAAAATTCTTTTCTTAAATATAGGACATTTCTGATTTGCTCATAGCTCATTCTTTCATGGTACTGAATAATCAGGCTTTAAAAGAGAATTTCAGTAAACAAAAGATCCAGTCATGTCTGCCTTTGGTGTGAAATCGTTCCGGGAAGTGACATGTCCTGAGGTGAAGCATGCTATACTTTATCTACAGTATATTAACCAGCATTTGATGTTTTTTTAATCATCATACATGTTAGTCAGTTAGACTTTTATTGTCCTTTTAACTTATAACTGCATTGAATATCTGTACTTGAACATATTGATGTATTCCAGTAAACATGCGCTTTATATACATTTCAATCTAAAAACAAATCAGGCATATGTTATACTTTAACATCATTTTCTGTGAGCTTCAACCTCGAAGCCTTGAGGCCAGCAAACTATGAAAGCTTTTACTGTGTATTTAGCCAAAACCAGGCCATGGACGTCATGCTGTTTTGTTGATTATACAGCTCTGAATTTTGCATATAATACGGACATTAAAAATAGATGAAGCTACAATCAGATAAGAGACTACGCTTCATCTAAAGCACGAGAAACATGATACACAAAAATAACTTTGGCTTTTTCACATTAATTCCCCCATTTCCACTATTTCTGATCTGTGCATGGTTACTAATGGCAACGGATCTCTACTTGTTGGCTGTTATGCAATCAAACACAAGCGTGGGCTCCTCTTAAAATGCACAGAGAGGGAGAGAGAGATAGAGAGAGAAAGAGAGAGCATGTGAATTCTCACTTTGGTGCGATTGTGTGTGGGAGTGACGTCTTACTGGACTCTGCAGAATCTGTGTGACTCTCTTTCTCTGCTCCATCATGTTGAAGTCCTGCCTCAGGTCGGGTGACAAAGCGCAGCCCCTCAAAGACTCCGGGGACTGGACCTCTTCTGCGTTTTCGCTGTAGAACTTCTTCACATTTAGACTGGATGGGGGGCGGGTTTGTAAACCGCCCTCTTCATCGATCGTGTTCATCTTAACAATCTCAGTCTCACTTATACATAAACACAACCTTCTGCTTCAGAGAGAGAGAGAGAGAGAGAGAGAGAGAGAGAGAGAGAGAGAGAGAGCGAGAGAGAGAAAGAGGGGTGGGCTGAGTGTTTTTCGGATCCACTTGAAGCTGTTTTCACAATTACTGCTTGAATACAAAAAGGTCAGGGCACTTTGGATTACAAATGAATTCTGTAAACACATACACAAATAAACTCTCACACACCTGCATGTCTGCTCTCCAGCTGACATCCTATATAACTCATGCATATCTGCACGCACCCTGCAGAGAACAATTCTCACCTATAAGACTCTCCTTTTTTACCCTGATGGCCCCTAAATCACTCCACCACCCCCAACATCTCATCTTCATTTATATCTCAATTGGTTTTAACTGAGCTTAAACCTCTAGAACATGTTGTAACATCTGCCAGAGTGGCACCCGGATGGCAAAGGTACATTACAATATAGGCAGTTAATTATAAATTGACTATTAAAATTAGACTATTAAAATCGACTTCTTCAGTTATGTTGACCTGTCTGCCATCTTGCAACAGTCAACATTGTTGCTCGCAGTAAAAAGCAGTTTTCTAAGATTATACAACATCCTGGTTGTAAACACCAGGATGAATTAAATTCCCAAATTAGCTGCATAGTCCTTTACATGAGAGAACGAGTTGGTTTGTGTTTTTTGTAGACCTGTAAACAATTTTTTAATGTTGTGTTAGCAAACACCTTCATTTTGAAATGTATGGTTGCTAGTTTCACTAAGTCATCTGCTGAGCTCTGGCTTCGGATTTACGGAAAATGACTTTCTAGTGTCTGTGAAGTTTGCCCATTCCAATATGGTGGATGACTTGTGTATAATGGTATATTAATTGTTTTGAATCTATGTCATAGTCTTTGGCTTAAAGGATTATTTCACCAAAAAATGAAAATGTACTTATTATTTACTATAAAGTGGTTATAAACATTAGTTTCTTTGACCTGTTGAACACAAAGGAAGATATTTTAAAGAAAACCAAAACCCCGTAACCATTGCCTTCTATAATAGGAAAAACGAATACTATGGAAGTCAATGGTTATATGTTTTCAGAATATTCTTCAAAATATCTTCTTTTATTTGCTCATCAGAAGAAAGAAACTAAAACAGGGTTGAAACAAATAAAATGTGAGTAAATGATAACAGAAGTTCAGGTTTGGGTGAACTACCCCTTTAACTGCTTGTCTAAACAATCCAACTGAAGTAAATGAACCCTCCCATAAGCTTTACACTGGAAAATACGTATTTAAATATTTTACATTTAATAATTGCTTGTAAATGTCACATAATAAAACAGATATACTGCAAGTAGGTTATTGAATTCAAGTGAGTAAAATGTTTTGCATAAAAAGTAGCGTCAGTTTCCCTTGTTATTGCGCATCTTGAGACCATTACTTGCGCGTACTCAAGTAATCTGCTGTGTTATGAAATTTAGTAAGTTGTCTATCTAGAGAGCATATAGGCACGCAGCATCATTTTTCGGCACACATAATTTTGGGGTACGCTCAGGCGCAATAATAATGTTTGGGCTTCAAAGGCGCACGATTTTTTTTTCTTGCGCGCATATAGGCTCGCTCCATATCAGTTTGCAAAAACTGCGCATGCATTAAACTCCCCGAATTGCTATTTGGGATTTCACCCGATTTTTATGTAGGCTACTAACATTGTGTAGCTGCTACGTTGTGCAACGTTAAACATTTAACTCACCAACTTCACATCCTTAAAGATAAGAATTCTGGAATATACTTTAGTTGACCATTTTTTATGCATTTTAAAATCATTAATAATTGAGAAATCTGCGTTGTTGCACTTTACCAAACATTTTGCGTCTCATTAAAATAACATTTAAAAGAAACCATTAGCCTAGAAGTAGAATAAAGAAGCAAATAAATATAGGTTACTCACCTTTCTCTTCCTCAGCTTAAGTTTATTTCCCAAACTGCAGAAGAAAACATAACTCTTCGAATCAGCTTCAGGAAGGACAACTTAACAGCACATCAGATGCCTCCAAGATTATTTTCCCTCAAGTCGCAGTTTCCTGGGTCTAGAGCCCCAGCACTCTGTCGCAAGTATCAGGGCCGTGAGCGCGCAGCGAAAGCGGGAGCGCGCGTGGATGTGTGAGTGTTTTGCGTGGGAACTAGGAGGGAGATCACGTGACCAGTCCTGTCCGCCCACTAATGCTCGCGCCTTGGCAGGACCAGCACGACCTCCCCGAGCCTTATCTTCCAAATACAAGGAGAGAGTTTATACAAACGCCAAGATACGAGCCAGATGTTAGACATCAAACACACATTTATACAGCTCTGCTGATGCTGGGTTGTTTGGCCACTTTATTGCAGTTTTACACTTAAACATCTATAAATAACGGACATGTATATAAAATATTTCATACTGCCCATTAAAAGCCTGTTATATTTGTCACACATTTGCACTGATCGTGGGGGTTTGGTTTTATTTACGAGACTGATTGCATATTTTTGAGTGTGAGTAAAGATTTAATGAATAATTACATCATTCACCTGTTGCTACACAAGTAAATTATTATACAGGTAATTTATTGAAATCTTTAAAGTTATTTCTCATTAATATATAGTCAGCATTGTGCTGAAACTAGATGTAACACAAACATCTTTCTCCTCGGACCTGTTTTATCACCAACACACACACACGCGCACGCACGCGCGCACGCACGCACGCACGCACGCACGCACGCACACACACACACACACACACACACACACACACACACCATATCTTAGTCAAACTGCTCTGAACTTGAGTTTAGCCTTCTGGATCTGACATCTAATGACTGGTTCTGTTCTTTTTCATCCAGCATGCATTGTTCTAACAGTAAACCATTTAACCCTTCGTACACCAACGCTCTGTGACCATCCTGACCCTTTTTTGTGTTTGAGTGTGGATAATTACTCTAATTACTTTAATACCTGTGAACAAACATCTGAATGAAAATGAATGGCTATTCTTTAAATTACATCTCACATATAAATGTCAGTTTTTCTTGGCAGATACAAGAGTGTTATATTAAATTTAAAAATCGTGTTCAATAATGTCTTATGCGATCATATGTTTGGCAGTTAGATTTGTTTTAAAATTAATTATTAATTATTCCACAATAATATTTTTGGATCAAAATCTTTGAGAAATGTTCCCAGTATCTGTTTGATTTTTCTACTACAACAGTTAAGGGAGTTCTTTAAGCAAAATGGGATCTATTAGACATACCTAATAAAGGTTATTTTTTATATTGACAAATAGCAACACACATTTGCTGCAAATTTGTCAGTTTCACAGCCATGATGTGAATCTCCCATTCCAGCACATCCCAAATGTGTTCTACACGGGACTGTGGAGGACATTTGAGTTTAGTGAATTGACTGCATGTTCAAGAGAAACCAGTTTGATGATTTGAGCTTTGTGATGTGAGTAATCCCTCTGAAAGAAACCATGACAAGATGGGTTCACTGGATGGACATGGCAAGCAATAATTCTCAGGCAGGCTGTGGAATTTAAACAATGCTGGTTCTAGTGAGTCCAAAAGTGTGACTAGAACATTTCCATCACACCACCACCAACCTAAACTGTCAATATAATGCAAGATAGATTCATGCTTTTATGCTATTTATAATAAATTCTGACCCTATATTCTGGCATCGGAAATGAAGTCTCATCATACTCAGGGACCACCAACCATGCCAGGTCCAAGGTCATTTAAATCTAATTTCGTGAATCGTTCCCATTCTTATCCGCAGTTTGAAATTCAGCAATACTTTTGAAAAGTTTGAATAATGTAATAATTATTGTGCAACGAAGACTGTAATATGAATATGAATAAAATAAGAGAACATACAAAAAATATTCAACATAATCTAAAATAATCTAAATATTTATGCTGTTTTCCTTATTGTTTTTTTTTCCACCCACAGGGTTTTTCCCTTATTTTGAATTATGCATTGTATAGTGTTTTTTGATTTATTTTTTTTACCAGAAAATTACAATTACAATTACAATTACAAATACAAGTGATTACATTATTTTCAAAAACCCAATAGCACAATGCAGTTTTAAATAAAAAATATGCTGACATTATAGTCAGTCCCATGTGCATATCGTTCCACCTCTGACCTTTTGAAAATGGCAAATACAATTTAGCCACAACTATTTTGTGTACCATTACACACATGACCTTAGTCCTGAACTCTTGTCATTAATGCTGCTCTATATATGTGTGTTTAACATTTGTTGAATAGATCTGAGGGGGGCTGCTTCAATATCTTAGAGTTTCCAGATGTCACAGACAGTAAATAACCAAAGTGTACATTTTAAAAGACAGAAGAGAGAGTAAAAGTCTCATGTCTCAAGTTAGGCACATCTGGCCAATTTCCCATGAGGATCTTGCATAACCATTGGGCTGTTTATTCTTGAGACGCACACACACACACACACGCACACACACTCTGTTGACTCCAGTCTTCCCATTCAGCTCAGTTTAATCCAGATGATCTGTTTTGGAGATGGTTTTAATGTCATCATGACATCTTATGACTGTAGTTAAGCTCTGTTCAAATTTTTAAATCACACTTTCTAATGTTGTTTTCTTGTGCATTACAGATCTTTGCATTTCTGTCATCTGTGCATTTCAGTGCTGTTTTAACAGGCATAGTTATCATTTAGGTTATATGCATCAGCAATATCACAATCAGTTGATTTTTTGTGTGTGTTGTAGCTGTCATTGTTGGTTGTAGTAGGCAAGAGCGGGGACGAAAGTAACGTGAAATGAAAGTAACAAAGTGATTTTCTCGAAGCCATGACACCATTTGATTTCCAGGCTATAACAGCACATTCAGCATACAACCCTTGATGGAGCTGGCAAATATCATGTGATTTTGGGGCCGTGTCCCGTAGTTAACTCCAAATTTCTGTTTTTAAGTGCGAAAAGCAAATTATTGTAGTTGTCCTTTTTTCCTTATTACATGTTGTGTTTCTCTTTTCATGTGTCATGATCAATCTACAGGTTATTTAGTGCAATAACACATCCTTGAGTTTGAAATGTCTGAGTTTTCAGTTTAAAAGTAAATCAGGTTTAAATGGCAAGAGTTCCTGTGGGGACAAAAGTAACAGTTATTAATGTCCACTTGCTAATAGACAAACCTTATTTTTCACTTCCACATTAGAGTTTGCAGTGTTTGGATTCAGATGTTTTATTCAGATGTTTTGCGTATTGCCAATAATAATAAAAAATATTCAAAAATTATAGAAAATTTAAACATTTTGCATTGTTGGTTTGCTTTTGAAACATTTGATGGAAGTGAAATTTGAAATGAAAATGCTGTTTAATTTTTTTTTTGCAAAAATAAAGGACAACATATGTTTGCAGTTAACATTAACAAAGCCATAGTCAGATATATTTAAAATAAACAAGATTAAGCCAGTAAATCTAGCAAATATTGTTGTTACCTTTCACCCTTTCACCCACCCGTGTGTTACTTTCGTCCCTGCCTATCGGGTCAAAAGTAACAATGTGCAACTTTTGTTTAAAGTATAGGGAAATTGTAGTTGTTCAAAAATATATTTCTGCTAAAACATTATCTTTTAAAATTAGTTTTTTATGAAAAATGTTACTTTTGTCCCCGCTCTCCTCTACTGTTGTGTGTGTGGGTGAGCCTGTGACATACTGAAAACCTATATGAAATCAAGATATTTTTTTATGCCTTTTGGTTCAAACGTAAAATTGAGATTGTGCATACATTTTTGACGCTTCATCAGTACTGTAGTAATCTCATGATAGTGTAGTAACCGTGTTGTATTGTTAATGAATAGCTAATATGTGTTCATGCTGCATACAGTGTATAGTGAGCTTCTGCAGTGTCTCTCCTTTTACAATCCGCTCTCACCTCCTCCTACACTCACTCCATACAGCCTGACTCACTATCTGCGAGACAGAACAAGAGGAAGAACATTTCCTAGAAAAAGAGAAAGTAATCTTTTTAGATATGATATGGAGTGCGTGTGAACTGTTTTTTAATATGTCTATGTATGTATAAGTAAAATAATAGTCTTACTGTTTGTTTTAAGGGATTCAAATTCTGACAAATTAGTAAAAAAATCTTCTGTAGAATGAGAATGCATGATCTCATGTTGATATTAGATCAGCCCCCACTGCTTACTGAATTGTTTTTATTGGAATATGAAGTGTGTCTCCTCTCAGCATGGAGTCCTGCTGTTCTCTGGTGGATGTTTTTTGAACTACAGAGGGAAAGAAACAATGTTGAAGAATGTCGTAAAAAGGGGAATTCTCTTCACCATTTACATAATTTACCACAAAACAAAAAGGCACCACCAACAACATAGGCATCATTAATATCTATTATAACTGAGTTATACGTATTTAATTTTTATTGCTAATTTACTTTTACGCTGATTTATGTATAACTCTGTATTCCCATATTAGGCCTATATCAATAAAAAATTAACAACATAGGCATCGCTAGCTAATAATGCATTTTTTATACACAATTAATTATTTCATTAATTTATAGATTTATAATCAGTATCAGTTTATACACGTTTTAAGTTTCAGATTACGACACTGACATGAAATAACATCAATGAAAATTAATCAATGATGAGCAGTAGCACATAGCCATATTTAGAAACGGCCCGATTTACTCCAATTATAGGCCTATATGAAATTCTTGCACTGCATCCATAGACTGAAGGACTGCACCTCTCTGATCTTTTTAGCTTTCCTACGCCGCTCATTAATGCCGAAGTGGTTAAGCGGGCCCAATCAAAATAAAGTAGGCGGGGTTTATTGTTCACACCACAGAAGGGAAAAAGTCTAAAGAAAACGCGGTAAGAGTGAAGTAACCAAACATTTAACGTTTAACAACTTTTTATTTGATGGAAGTGTTAAACAAGCGAACAATAATATACAGTATGCAATCTGCTCAACGTTTTTCCTCAAATTTCGTCGACCACTAACGACCACCTAACGTTATAGCATAGCGTTACAAAAAAACAGCGAATTTATGCAGCTTTTAAACCATTAACTACTTGCAAATAGTTCAAAATTATTATTTCACAACAAGAACTAGACTATTTAACATAGAATTTCCCATTTCTCACTGTTCTGTTGCTTTTCTTTGTCAAACAAACCGGTTACGGCCTTGATACGATGTAGTAGGACTAAGCCTTACCTCACTGTAGAGTACTACCAAAAAATATTAAATAAGATAAACAAAATACCATATCAAGATTATATAGCGACTGTAGGAATATAATTTCTCCACTGAAAGTTTTTATAAAGAGAAAACATTTTTATTGGTATTCTTAGCTGAGAGTTCGCCCGGGGGTCGAAACTGTCAATAATAACGTAAAGGTCTCGCTGAATCGCTGACAATTTAAAAAAACAGGCCTACTAATGGTATTATGCATGCAACATTTATTCGAGACACTAGGTGGCAGTACAGACTTAATGATGCTGTTTAATGAGCCCGTTATTACTGGAGTTACAACATCTTCTCTAGTGAATGCTATCAATTAATTAAACTTGACTGAATGGATGCTCATGAATATACTCATTGTTTTTTTGGATGTCATATTATTAACATTTCAATGGCCAAACCTCAAACCCAGGCAGAATTAGATGTGTAAGGATTTAAAGGTAATCACTTAGAGAGGTGTAAGAGTTCAGCTTGTTCAATTACTTCCAGTCCCTGCAGCCGCTGGCCCGCTCTTGAATCATCTGAACCCTGAAACCAACAAATGAAAGCAGGACAACGCCTGGGGCATCAAATCAATCTCTCCCACGCTCTCTCTTTGTCCTGTTGTGAGTTACCTGTGTAATATTAGTTACAGCATACAGTGTCTGTCCCACCTTTGTCTTTAGTGCACACATACACACATTGCCTCAATCGTACCCTTAAAAAGAAACCATTTAGCATATTTACATAAAACATTGTTTAGCATAATTAACGTTTTACTATCCTTGATGACATTTGTCCCCCCCAATCGTAGTCAAAGGTGAACCCACACCACACAATCATATTCACATAACCCTATTTTGTGTCAAATACAGATGTGTGTATTCATACTTTCAAGCATGCTCTTATGTGCTCATATCTCATAATAATTCAAGGCCGCTCTTCAGCACAAGAACAAAAAGAATAAAACATCCTCCATCCACAGCCATCTATTCTGTCTTTCCCTGATTCCCGCTCAGATTGATGTGACAGATGCCCTCCAATTGTTTGGTGCAGATTATTTACACCCGCTTTTTCAACTCCAGCTCTAAGTATAAATGTGTTTCGCTTGCCTTTGGTGCTTTGGTTCATACGTTATAAAAAAAGGGGTGAGAGGTCAAGGCTGGGGATTTGTAGACCTTGTGATAAATCATGGCTAATCGGCTGCGCTCACGTCAGTTATAATGGTGTATTTCAGAAATGTTTGGAACGAGGAACTTTCAGGTCTCCAATTTGAAAATAATGACTGGAATGGCTCTCCGAAGGCCTGTTAAAACCAAATAATGAACATAACCTAAGTTTTATTAGGGTTTTATTAGAATAGGAAAGTCCACACACCACAATTATAAGGATAAGGACACAGAAGAATTAATATGTTGAAACATTTTTTGCTTCAGTTGTAAAAATAATAGAAACCCTAACAGCCAATCAGAATCCACACAACATTAAAGATCTTAAACGTTTAAAGTAACAGACAATTTAACTTATAATAAACAGAACATTCATTCATTCATTTTCCTTCGGCTTAGTCCATTTATTCATCAGGGGTCGCCACAGCGGAATGAACCGCCTACTTATCCAGCATATGTTTTACACAGCGGATGCCCTTCCAGCCGCAACCCAGTACTGGGAAACACCCATACACTCTCACATTCAAACACACACTACGGCCAATTTAGTTTACTCAATTCATCTATAGCGCATGTCTTTGGACTGTGGGGGAAACTAGAGCACCCTTAGGAAACCCACCATGCGAACACGGGGAGAACATGCAAACTCCACACAGAAATGCCAACTGACCCAGCCGGGACTCGAACCAGTGATCTTCATGCTGTGAAGCGACAGTGCTTACCACTGAGCCACAGTGTCGCCCATAAACAGAACATTATTGTTAATTTGTAGGCCAGTTAATGGTAATCAATGTAGTTAATTTTTGTTGGAGTAAAGAGCATTGAGATATTAGTGAGATGCAATGTTTGATAGTTTCAAAGATGGCGGCATTGTCAAGATTGTGTAATTACGAGATTCTAACTTGTAATATGTCCCTGTAGAATCAGTAAACTGATAAACAAAGGTACATTTAGACATTTTAGCATATTTATGAATAACAGATTTGCATGACAACTGTTGCTTGTGCTGTGGCATTGTTTACTGATTAATCAGATTACACAGATTAATTTTTGGCATTACTTAAGTTGTCATAGAAACACATAATTCTGAATTTGAAAACATAAACATCTCCGAGTAGTACATTTCTATTTATAATGATAATTGCAACATGACATGTTTAAGCAATTTACCAAAAACCTCTATTTCTGTTTATGTCTTGAATTTTGGGTTTATGACTTTTGTTTTTGACATATTCAGAAAAATAAGTTCCTGTTCTTGTTAATTGATAGTGCCAATTTGTGGTGCCTGTGATGTGATTCATGGAATGCTTAGAGGTTGCATGTGATTTGGGAAATCCTGGGTGGTACGCCCTCCAGTCAGGACCAAAAGTTTTAAAATGAAAGCCATATAATTTGACTGTCAAAGCATGCAAAAGCCAGAATTGCTGTATTTGAGATAATATTTGCATTAGTGATGTAATGGTGAATTGGCATATAAGTATACAAACATAACTCACACAAATAATTCTGTGATTTTCCAAGATTCCACAACATTCCACAGCCTCTGGTTGTAAAAACCGGCCAAGAAATTGAATTCCTTAAGATCTGGGATAACATTCTGCAGCTGAAAATGTGTGAATCTAGGTTGTAGGAATTAAAGGGATAGTTCACCCAAAAATTACCTCACCAATTGCTCACACTCAAGTGGTTATGAATTTCTTTCTTCACAAAACAAGATATTCTGAAGAATGTTGGAGAAAAAAACAGCCATTGACATCCATGGTACCAACCAACCCAACCAATCAACCCAACTCAACCCAACCAACCAACCAACCAACCAACAAATTGTGAATGTCTTCTCCTCACACCCCCACCCCCTCCAACATTCTTCAGTATATCTTACTTTGTGTTTTAGATACGATATGGAGTGTGTGTGTGCTGTTTTTAATGTGTGCATAAAGAAACTCAAAACAGGTTTGGAACAAGAGGAGGATGAGTAAATGATGACAGAATTTATGTATGAACTATCCCTTTAACTAAATATTAGGCTAAAGATTTTTAAATTATGGTACCTTTTTAATGTTGTATTAGCTGCCATATTTGTCTTGTTGTTTATGTTTGGCAGAATCATTGGCATATATCTTTTTCAGATAGATATTCTCATACATGAGTAGCTACCGTTGCAGACGGACAGCCAGCTCACTTTTGATTTTCTTTTGTGACGGGCACAGTTTGGCCATTTTAGGGTAGCAATTTTTATGGAAATCGCTATAATGTCTGATGTTAGCATACACATTTTCCAGTATATCATTGTGATATACTCCATAAATAACATTTTAGTCTGATGTTTTGTAAGCATATCATTGGCTGTTGTGCTTATGGATGCATCGACAAAATCAAATGTCACACATTTCGTTCAAACACTTTTGGTCTTGATTGATTTCCACAGTCGCATTGATCATAGAAATGTTGCATACTGGAAAAACAGTATGACCAAATAACAAAGTGTATCAAATTTAACGCCTATGTTTAAACCGATCACCTTCCAACTTCTCTGGAAAAAGGTATAATCCTCCTGCACTATATAAAATGCAGGGTTTCACCCAATTCATTCATGTTGTCCCAACACAAATCGATTAAGTTAACTTAACCAATTTAAGTGGACTGAACATAAAACAATTAATTTGTCCCCCCAAAAATCTCAATAGTTCTGTTGTTTCAGCTCATTTTCAATAAGTAATTTGAAAAAGCAGTGTGCGCACATTTTAACCATAACACAACATGTAATTGACAAGCAGTGCATGCTAAATTTATCATAAATACTAAATTATTCTCAAATTATATTTTCCGTCATTAATAACTCAACACCTGTATACTAAAAGAGCTACTTGTTGAAACCTCAGTCCATGTTTCACTTGTTGTCTGGACTGTAGCCTGCTGTCTGGAGCCTGGTTACATTGTTGTAATACATCAAGCGCTCGGATTTAAATAGGTTAGTAGTTTATTCGAGCTCTGGGCACATTGCGACTTCCGCGACCTTACTGTAATTCTCGTTCCCTTGAAAACCACGATTTCTCATTCCCTCTCGCTATACCCGCTGCCCTCAGCTGCACTGCCTTTAAACTAACATGTTTTGGCTTGTGACTGTTTATGGATAACACAGTCTACAGGGGTTGGCAGCTCATTACTCCACATTGCAGTCATGACCCATAGCGTATTAGTCATACACGAATTGCAGCAGTTCAGAATGGGGGGGGAATTGCCCTAAAGCGATGTTTTGAGTAAGCAGTGTTGTTGCTGACAAACCGCTATTAAAGTTCGACACCAGAAGAGGTTAATAACCTCTCCGATGGCTATGATTTGTGAACATGCAAACAAATAAATGGAGAATTGTTTACAAGGCTTGCAGGTGTAAATCAGCGCAGTTAACTAGACACAGTTTATGTTTTTTTGCTGGCGTTTAATCTGTGGGGAATATATGGAGGTATTGTTTACTTGGTTTTAATTAATCATTCAAAAGGTATAGGCCTACTATTCTTGAAACCATGTCAGCAATCTCTAAAATAGTTTATGTAGGCATATTTACTTCAGGATATAATGCTGTGTCACTAGATGTCACTGCATGTTCATTCAGTTCCTTAAATTTGATGTGACTTACTCAAACATGATTAAAGGAGATGCAGTTGTATGCTGCTTAATATATTAATAGTTTTATACGAATAGAATTTTTTTCATTGCCTCCAGAAAACATTGGCAGCTCTAAAAACTGGAATTGTTTTTAATACAAAGCAAATTGTCTGATGTGAAAAGTTGGAAACATTTATGTTTTGCAAAGAAAAAAACATTAAAAAAAGCTGGCAAACTAATGTATTTAGCCAGTTGAGTCTTTCTAAGTTGGTGGCAAACTAATAATTAATTTAAAAAAACGTTTCAAACTGAACTTTAATTATTTCTGAATAAATAAATAAATATAATTTCTGAGTGAAAATTGTTTCAGTATAGATGTTTTTTTTAATAGACACCGAAAATTGGCTCAGTGGTTAGCACTGTTGCCTCACAGTTGCCATTTCTGTGTGGAGTTTGCATGTTCTCCCCGTGTTGGCATGGGTTTCCTCCGGGTGCTCCGGTTTTCCCCAGAGTCCAAAGACATTCACTACAGGTGAATTGAATAAACTAAATTTGCGGTAGTGTGTGTGTGTGAATGAGTGTATATGGATGTTTCCCAGTACTGGGTTGCAGCTGGAAGGGAAATTGCTGTGTAAAACATATGCTGGATAAGTTGGTGGTTCATTCAGCTGTGGTGAATTTGATGACAGCAATGAAGGTACATGTACAAATACACATTTATTCAAAGGTTTGGGCTCAGTAAGATTAATAATTTTATTATAGACCATAAAGATATTTATAACTTTTGAAAATAGTTCTATTGAACTTTTCATCAAACGATTTTGACAAAGAAGTATCATGGTTTTCACCTAAATGGTAGTTTAAAAAAGTAAATAAATATATTAATTAATTAATTAAAAATTAAAAATAAATAAAAAAAATAAATTTCAATTACAGTAATAATCAAAAAGAACATATTTGTTAAATTCAAGAAATTCATTGAGAAAAAGTAGTGTCCACTTAAAGGCTTGTTTTAGCCTAAAATGTAGGTTAATGTGGTGAAAAAATTGCCAACCAAGTAGTTCAATTCAATTAATTTCATCTTTATTTCTATAGCGCTTTTACAATGTACATTGTGTCAAAGTAGCTTAACATAGAAGTTCTAGTAAATTGAAACTGTCAGTCCAGTTTTCAGAGTTGAAGTTCAGTTTAGTTCAGTGTGGTTTAAATTTCACTGCTGAAAGTCCAAACACTGAAGAGCAAATCCATCAATGCGCAGCTTCACAAGTCCCAAACCAAGCAAGCCAGTGGTGACAGTGACAGGGAACAAAACATCACCAATTGACGAAAGTGAAGGGAAGAAACGACCATTTTTCTTCTGGCCAAAAGCGATGACTGTAGGTGACTTTTTTCTTCAGCTGAACATTAAAGAAGATTTTTAGCTAAAACTTTTTGGAGATTCATAAAATGCAAGTAAAGGGCTACCAGCACCTTGAGAGTCAGGAAAAAACCTATACAGACAAAACAAAACAAATATCTGTGGCTCATGACAATACATTGGATTTTATCAATCACCAAAAACTAAATATTAAGCCAAAGAACCTTTAATGTTTAATTGAAGAAAAAATAAACATTAAATTTAATTTTGGGTAAACTAAACTGTTTCTTATTTCAAAGTATAGTTTAACATGCTCTCTTTTTATAGGTTTTGGACATTTGTGAAAACCCTGGTTGGACACATCATCAGCTCTTAGTAAGTCACTCTGCTATTATAATATAGAGACTATCATGGTGCAATTACAATCAATTATGTGGTGAGAAAGCAGCAGCAGTTTGTCTTTACGCTTGCATAGATGAAATTCATCTAAATGAACACATGAAATGTACATCATCTTTCAGCACTAATTAAAGATGATTTATAGCGGTAGAATAAACAATGAGCAGATGTTAGCTTTGCAGTTAGATGGCACTGACGTGATTTAGGTTGGTAGTTAGTTGTCATTATTATTCAGTATATTTCCATCACAGTCCATGGTGTGGTGTGGGAGTCTGAAAGGCCTCGGTGGAGCATTAACACACATATACACACACACACACACGCACACAATCTTGCTCATAGTATGTGTAATATATCAGTGGTGACAGGCTGAGAGAGATGTGTCTGCTTCTTTATTAGAATGTGTAATTGATTTACTGACCCTTGTATGGGCCATAAGACACCATCATTAGTCACAGAGTAGGAGTTAACATGTGTGCGTGAGGAGATGTGTCCGCTGTGACGCTTTATGTGTGTGTGTGTGTGTGTGTATAGAGTCCCTGTATAGGACACTGGAGACAGTCATTAGTCTGACCGGACTCCTCCCTAACACTCACACACTAGGGAGTCAGTAGAGAAAATGTGCACTAGTGAGGATTGACTAAGCTTTTGTGACTTAGTCCACAGATCTGAAAATAGTGCTCCACTGCATTAATCACGGAGTCGTTTCACTTAGCGGACGCTCAACATTAACCGCAGACTTAATAAAAACACTGCGGATAACGAGCTGCTTGATGTAATGGAAATGATGATAAAAGAGCTTGAAGGGCCGCTGTTTATTTCCCAGGGCTCCTGGTAGGCCCTGATGGCTCTGATGCACCTGGACTCACAGGTCCTGATTTAAGTCTTTAAACAGTTTCCAGGTCAGTAAATGTAGATTAAGACACTTGAGATCATTAGTGATGCATGATAAGGGAAGTATTGCATTTGCTATTGCCTGTACTTCATTGCCTGACTATTGGTATGTTTAATGTAATGCACGGACATCAAAGATACCTCAAATCAGCTGTTGTAAGGTGATGAGATTTCCCAGCAGCCACCTTGATGTCGAAAAGGCATAAAAAAACACATCAAAAATGCAATTGATTTGATGTCATTTGACTACAAAATGACATCAAATTGACATCTAACATTGACGCCAAAAATGCGAATCGATTTGATGTCAATATTACATCCAATTGACATCTAACATTGGCGTCAAGCATCGATTAGATTAGAGGACTGTCATGTAATTGATTTTTGATGCCATTTTAGATGTCAATTTGATGTAATTTTGACATCAAGGTAGTTTAGTGTAGGGGTACAAAATCTGTGATTTGTAATTGAAGCTTTTAGAAAACTTTTCATATATTATACTTTTTGTGTCGTTATTTTGGTGGTCAAAAGGGCATCAATGTGTGGATGTCAAATGGATGTCATGGTTTTGTCATCAAATCTATTTGCATTGTCGTGCTTTTTGATGTCGTTTTGACATCAAGGTGCTCGCTGGAGTCCCATTTAGGTACCTGCATAAAATTAGATTTACATAGGTGATTTTACATGTATATACTCTATATAGAAGACATACTAAAAGCAAGTGAACATCACTGTGTATGGGTTTTTTAATGTCATCAAATTATTCTCGTTATAATAGACTTTTTGATGTATAAGCTGTTGTTACACTGAATGTCATGTAAGTGTGTGATTTCTGTAAATCACAGCGAAATAAAAATATTTTGACAAGTCACTGCAAGCTTTACTGCAATTTTACTGCTTCAGCTGGATGATTAAAACAGGCGAAAATATGCACAGACATAGAGTACTGCTTAAAAGTTTGGGGATAGTAAGATTTTTAAAAATATTTAAAAAACATAAAGAATTCTATGTTCACCAAGGTTGCCTTCAAAATGGAAAAAATAAATAAAATTGGGGTTAAAATATATTTAAAATTGTATTTATTCTGTCATAGAAAACAGCATTTATTTAAAAACGAAATCTTAAATAATATTTCATTTCCTTCCTTCTTCGGCTTAGTTCCTTATATATCAGGGGTCACCACAGCGGAATGAACTGCCAACTATTCCAGCATATGTTTTACGCAGCGGATGCCCTTCCAGCCGCAACCCAGTACTGGGAAATACCCATGCACTCTCATTCACACACACACGCACTCATACACTACGGCCAATTTTGTTTACCCAATTCACCTATAGTGCATGTGTTTGGACTGTGGGGGAAACCGGAGCACACGGAGGAAACCCACGCCAAAACGGGGAGAACATGCAAACTCCACACAGAAATGCCAACTGGCCCAGCCAGGAACTAGTGACCTTCTTGCTATGAGGCGACAGTGCTAACCATTGAGCCACCGTGCCGCCATCATAAGTAATATTAAATAATAAAAATCTTTTTCTGAAAAAAAAAACAACTTTCATTCAAAATAGAAAAAGAAAATCTGACTGATCCCAAACATCTGAATGTAACTGTAATGAGCCATATCAATGAATGGGATTATTTTGACCTAGCCAATAAACAACAATAGCAACCACTTATCAATGGGGTAACAACCATTAATAATTCCCTAGCAACCACAATGCAACGGATAAAACAAATGTGGTAATGCTTTTTTCCTGCATTTATCCTACACTTACAAGATCCCTAAAAAAGTTCTTAGCTATTTTTAAGAACGTCTGTAGGTATGCATAACCAAAAAATAATAGTTTTCATATACATGAGAATGTTTATGGGTAACAGATTCTGCAGGGTTTGCTAGCTAATTTTAGTTGTCAATTTTTACATTTCTAAATGTAATACAGCAAATACGAGTAGTAGGATAGTCACATTTGCCTTTTCACTGATGAGATATTGTATGTGTGTGCGCATTTGAAAACTTGCTAAGCACAGTGACTTTTTCCTTTGATGCAGCTGGCTCTACACCTCAGCCAGTCGTGCCTTTATCATGTTCAAACACATTGAATAATTCAGTGCATAATGTACAATGACGGCAAATACAATCACAGTATATTTTATTAACAGCAGTGATACACAAGTGATTGGGGAATCAAACCTGCGCAGCATGAATATCAAATATAAACTGCACACAGGGAAACTGAAGCTGAATGTTTGCACTTATTATTGCATCTCTTAGTATCGGAAGTCAATATTTGTAATCTCTCCATTATCAATTCCAGATGAGAATCAAGCAAGTCTCTAAACGTACAGAGATTACATGAAAGTGTAAATTAAAGTAAGGTAATGCGGATGAAATGATAGCAGGTGTAGTTTTGTGTGAAAGCGATTTGCATACATTTTGACTTTAATTGAAGATGCACTCAGTAATAGAGTAATGCAGGAATCACGTCAAAACCTGAGAGATCAATTCACTAGTGGTTCCCTATATTTACCTATAGGTGTTTTTTTCACTTTAGGATTAAAATAAGTTCTGCTAAGCATTATTTGACTCTACTTTGTCTACAAGACAAACTACACACACTCACTTTTCAAATATTCTTATCTAGTCACTTACTACAAACATACATTTTACAAAATAAACATATCTTGTTTTCAATATACAGTGGGGGAAATAAGCATTGAACATGTCACCCTTTTCTCAGAAAACATATTTTTAAAGGTGCTGTTACCTTGAAATTTTCACCGTTGGTAACAACCAAAGAAATCCATATATGCTAAGAAAACTAAACTAATTAGTTTACAAATGAAGTTATGTGTAATAAAATGAAATGACGCAGGGAAAAAGTATTGAACACATGAAGAAAGGGAGGTGTAGAAAGGCAGTGAAAGCCCAGACAGCAGCTGAAATTTCTCCATAGTTATAAAGCAACCCTCTGTGCTTTGTCATTGTATATTAATTTTACTGCTTCAGTACAACATCTACATTACCAGGATGATGAAGATGAAACCAGAGTGGACATTTCAGCAAGACAATGAACCAAAACACAGCCAAGCAAACTCTCAAATGGTTTTAGAGAAAGAAAGTAAAGCTGTAGAATGGCCTATCCAATCACCTGATTTGAATCCAATAGAAAATACAAAATAAAAATCAGATTTGATAGACGAGACCCACAGAACCATCAAGACTTTTTACACTCTGTTGAAGTCTGTGAAAATCTCACACCTAAGCAAATCACGTGACTTTATTCTCCATATGAGAGGCGTCTTTAAGCTGCCATCACCAAATAAGCCTTTTATATAAAGTATTAAATACATTTCAGTAGTTCAGTACTTTCTCCTTGTGTCATTCCATTGTTATTACACGTAACACATTTTTCAGATTTTTTGTTTTGTTTATTTTTACGTTTCTATTACTTGGGTTTTTACCAAAACCTGGTTCAATTCCATGTCAAAAGCTCCTTTATAAATATTATTCCCAGGAAAAAACATGATGTGTTCAATGTCTTAATTCCCTCACTTTATGTGTGCAATTTATGTAGTAGAGCTAGTATGCAACAACCTAACACTTTCCAAATCCCCATAGCAACGCCCTAGCAACCACCCAGGTCACTATTGCACTGCACTGTGGTGGCAAATATTTATTCATTCATTCATTTTCTTTTTGGCTTAGTCCCTTTATTAATCTGGGGTTGCCACAGCGGAATGAACCGCCAACTTATGCAGCATATGTTTTACGCAGCGGATGCCCTTCCAGCTGCAACCCATCACTGGGAAACATCCATACACACTCATTCACACACATACACTACGGACAATTTAGCTTACCCAATTCACCTATACCGCATGTCTTTGGACTTGTGGGGGAAACCGGAGCACCCGGAGGAAACCCACGCGAACACGGGGAGAACATGCAAACTCCACACAGAAATGCCAACTGAGCAAACCGTGCAGCCCGGTGGCAAATATAATACATGCAAACATTTTATTCAGAAAATCAAATTAATATTCGTTCTCACATTTCATTATTTCATATAATTACGAAGCAAGAAAGTCTCATAAATATAACAAATGTAAACATAATGATTGTTTTCTGATCACTCGCATTCTGTCCATTATAAATGAAAGCTGGTTTGGAGTCGTGACGCTCCACAAGTTGCCTAGTAGCAAAAATCAGGATATGAATTCTAGAATATGGAATCACACCACAGCTCTCTATTTACATAAATTAACATGCAATAAACGTGAGACATGGCCGCATTAGCACAAAACAAATAAAAAGGCATTCAGTAACTGAACGTCTGAAGGGAGAGAAGGTTCCTGCAAATATAAGCATAATCATTAGTTTGGTATCACTAAGGACAGCCATCTCGTTTAATACACTTTAATGAAGCACATAAAACAAAATGGCGTTTCATAAAGTCTCACTATTGGAAGGTCACCATGGAAAAGGATATTTCCTATATCAGTCTCTCGCTTGGATCGTATCCAGTTGGGAGGGGAGTTGGCGTCCAGATTTGAAGCCTGGCAGTTATATTTGGCATTAGTGAATATATATTCACTTTATATATTAATGCCTGCTACGTTATATTTATATATAAAAGTCAATTTTTCAGGCAGCGCAAAGTCTCCTGCTGCTCTAATGATATGTTTTGACAACTCAGTGACAACATCTCATTTCAGTGTATTGTATTTTTTTCATCATATTTTTTTTATATAAAGGTCATGAATAATGATTGTGCATAAAAAAAACGAACATGATTGTTTTTCTAACAATTGCGCCAGTCAGAATGGCACTGAAGTGAAACGGGCTTGATGAATGTGTCATGTGTGAGGTGAACTCCATAAGTCATGACAGACGGAAGTGCTCAAACCAAAACAGGCCTTTTTAATAATTCATCAGACATTAAATAATCCCTCTGACTTTATCAATGTTTCTCCATCTCTGAAAGCTCAGGATGACCTTTGGAAAATATTAAATCTTTTCAACGCGCCGCAGTGATGAGTCTGGCAGGAAAGGTTGAAACCTAAACAGTCCGTCAGCTACAGGAAGTACACACACACACACACATAGTCACACACACACACTCGTCCACTGACAGCCGACGCTCAATCACTCCAGCATAGATTCATTTTTCAGACTTTATAGTGACAGCTGTCTGTCTTTTCCCCAAAAACTGGAAGTTGAAATGCATTAACTGCAGAAAGTCTGAAACCTAAAGTTTTTACGCTGATGTTTCCTGGCTTGACAGTACATTACAATAATGACTTATTAATTTTTTAGCTATTTATGTTCACACAAATCCATTAAATTGGCAAATACATTAGCTGAAGTTGAGCAGAGCGGGGCGTTTTTAATCAAACATTTGCAAAACAAGTTTGCACGATAATGTGAAGCGGCGTGTCATGGGATATGTAGTTTTACAGTTTGCGTAAGCTCTCATTAACTTGCAATTATGCTGGTCACATGTGAATTTCATCTGAATTTAAAGCAGGCCCATCGCAACAAAATGCTAAACACTTAGAGAGCGTCCAAATGTTTTCTTTGCTGTATGTTTTTTCATAATGGTAAATGAGATTCCAAAGACCATCCTCGGAGGAAAAGCTTTACCTATAAAATCACTCAAGCTCTCATCTTCCCTATACTCTCTCTTATCGCAAACATGACCACTAGAGCTTCTTGCAAGACATAAAGCTAACTTTGTTTCATGTGGAGTGCTCTTTTGTCCATGTTGCTGAACTTTAATCTTCAAATGCAGTCTTGGAAACTTTGAAAAATGCTTAGAGCTATGGAAACCGCTGGATATGTGTGAGTCTGTGATTGTACCTGTGTGTGTGCGAGAGAGAGAGAACTAAAATGATGAAAAATTTGACATTCTAAAGGCTGCTGGGTGCAGGATATTTAGACAGCCTTTGTCCAGACCAGCAGTCTGCACATTTATGGGTGGATATTGAATAGAGGCCTGTTTGCATTTCCTTTGTGTACCGAGTCTTTGAACAGCTTCAGCAGATCCTGGAGTCACAAAACCGTAACATACTGAAGACTTTTATTTATTTCCTGTTTTGTTCACCAGATGCACTTTCGGTGTCCCTTCTTAAAATACTGAGCTATTTTGGCTTCATTTCGAGTTTTCTGTTCAAAAATGCTGATCTGCGGGTGTTTGCTCAGTTAACCTTAATAATGTATTTGGGTCCATTTTCACTTGGAGAAGATACTTAACATTTTTTAAGTGTTTTAAAACCCTCAAAATACACATTATTTGTTTATAATGTTACATGTTTGTGTTCAGATCATTTTGCACCAGGGCAGGCACGTAGAACATTTTTGTTTTGTAAAATTAATTATTGAAGGTACATTTGTCAGAAAACATTTGTAAAATTCATTTAGTATATTTCTGACATCACACACTTTGGGGACTGAATTTTGTTGATAAACATGAATATGTACGCTTATTGATGAACCACTGCAGCATGAACAATTTTTTTTTCACTTGAAAATAAATGTTTATGCAAGGAAAATGAATTTATTTACTCTGAATTTTTTTTGTCGATCAATCCAAAAGAGATAAATGAGGTAATAATGTGGTAAAACGTTATTATTACTGATAGATTGCCACTCAGTATGGTGTAAAATAGCGATTCTTTGGATTCAAATGAAATTGGAAAGTGTGAGTATACAGATTTTGAATGAATAATGATGGTTAAAGAATTCTTGTTACTTGGCCCCCAGCTACACTATCATTCAAAAGTATGGGGTTTAACAGAATAAAAAAAGAAAAAAAAGAAATCTCTTATCATCAAGACAGCATTTATTTGATCAAATACACAGGAATGCAAATATACACCAGATGATTTCTGAGAGATCACATTACATTGAAAACTTTAGTAATGGGTACTTAATGGTACTAAATTCAGTTTGAAAATACACTAAAATAGAAAACAGTTTCAGTATTTCAAACTGTAATAAGTTTTGCTGTGTAATATTCGTGTGGAACATAGGAAATATGTTTTTTTGTGTGTCTGTAAATAGAAAGTTCAAAAGAACAGCATTTATTTAAAAGAAGTAATAAGTGTTTACTGTCACTTTTGATTAATTTTATGCATCCCTACGGAATAAAACTATTCATTCATTCAACTTTGTGTGCTTTCCCTGCGGGCTCCTTGATGTCAAGACGGCATCAAAAAAAAATCAGAAATGCTAATTGATTTGATGTAAATTGACTACATTGATGTCAAAACAACACCAAATTGACATCTAACATTGGCGTAAAAAAAACCCCATCAAAAATAAATGACATGACTGTCCTGTAATTGATTTTTCACAGCAATATTAGATGTCAATTTGATGTCATTTTGACATCAAGGTAGTTTACATGCATTGTAGGGATACAAAATGTAGTGTAAATTTGGAATTTAAGCTTTTAGAATAATAACATTTCCTATATTATAGTACTTTTTCTGTCATTATTTTATTGCTCAAAATGGCATCAATGTGTGGATGTTAAATGGATGATAAGGTTTTGACATCAAATTTATTTGCATTTTTGACCTGCTTGTTTATGTTGTTTTGACATCAAGGTGCCCGCTGGGTTTAAAAACTGACCAAATTAAAAAAGGTTTTTCTGTTTGTGGAAAATTGACCAAAAATATTGTTGTCTGATGCAAGACTACACGTTTTTATCCAATCAGAATCAGATGCTCTCAATAATGAGAGTGTTTTACCACCTGACAATGACTGGCAAGTAGCAAACCATGTTTCATTACTTGAAAAAACAGAGTAAAGAAACTTACCAAAAATAAAAATATAGCTGGAATGGTGAAAAATGCAGATTATGTCTGGTCACAGTGTTTACTTTCATTTCAGCAGAGGAGCTTTTTTGTATCCTTTCATTTAATGTGATCCTATTAAAGATTTCTCGGTGTCACAGGTCATCTGCTGTACGCTATTTACTGGAGAAATGAAAAGATGATGGGTGTTTGGAAATTGCTTTGAGAAATTGGGACACACAGGCCATTCGGCTGTTGCAGAAATGCCATTGTAAAGAATCAGTGGGCAGTCACTAATGTAAAAATACATTTATTCAGATTAAAGTGACTTTCAGTTCACAGTCAAATATAAAACTGGCTGTCAGCTATTAGCAGTGATGAAACATGCGCTCTAAATGAGTATACTTCCAGGAATACAGTATTGTGAATACTAACCAAATCAAATGTCATATGTTTGCCGTCTTACTATAGAAACACACATTGTCAAGGCACAAATGGACACGTTCAGCAGATGAGGCTACTACACAGATGAAGTTACCAACCACTATTTGTGCCATGTACATCTACTCGATCCTAAGATCATGCTCCTTATGACCTCTTGACGTTAATTAAGATGATGTAAGCATCAATATAAACATACATAAAGCTATAAGCAGATTTCAAAAGATTAAATATCGATTGCTTATGAGAGCGTAACATGTTTGTTGGTCTCTAAAAGTGAGCTTTTATACAAATGTGAGGCAGTTAACCTTGATATATCTACAAGTTAGCATGCGGAGGATGATCTCGTACTTTTACAAAAAGAATTTGGCGCCTTGCTACGAAAGTATAGGTCAATTTGGCTGATCACTTTAAAGGAATAGTTCACCGAAACGGTAAAATTTGCTCAAACTTTTCATACCTTCATTTATTAGATTTTTTTCCTCTATCAAGGCAGATTCGGATAAGTTTCTGTTCTGTAATTGATTTTTGACGCAAATATTAGATATCATTGTAGGGATACAAAATCCAGTGTAAATTTGCATTTTAGTCTTTTAGATAGATACAATTTGTTATGTCATAATACTTTTTGTGTAGTTATTTTCATGGTAAAAATGGAATCAATGTGTGGATTAGGGCTGCACGATATTGGAAAAATCTGACATTGCAATATTTTGTTTTGCCGCGATATATTTATTGCGATATGAATACAATTTCACCAGATGATTTGAACAACTCAATTTGGAAATATTTCATTAATTTCGATCGACTGGGATGATCAAGTCTTTTTTCTATGCAGTGCATCTGCATAAATTATAATAAATGACTAGCAATAATAAATAAATAAACTGTTTTATGGTTTTCTGGGAAGTCTAACAGTATTTATGTACAGAAATTTAACAATCAAATGTAAAATAACATGGTCATCGTTGTATAAATAATAAAAAAATACAAAAAATGTATAATATCATTATCATTTTATCTTTAATAAATAATCTAATCCTGCGATATGACTATTGCAGATACATACATGCGATATTGATGCTCAAATTATATATTGTAGTGTGGACGTCAAATCGATATGTATATTTGACATCAAGGTGCCCGCTAGGTTAATTTTTTTTAACCCACTGGGTCAAATTAGTTTCCCTCACACACAGTGTTTTAGTGACATCTCTCCTATACACTAAATTGCTAAATATTTGAGCAAATTTTTCCTTTTTGGACTATTCCTTTAGGAAAGATTACAGGTGAAAAATAAATACTCCTTAAGTGCTAATATGATATAATCTTACAGTTCTTGATAGAAATTAATTTACACCCGTAATCAATAATACCTTCATTAACACTTAAGGAATTGTTCATTTAAAGAGCACAAACGTAAAACACCACAATAATATAAAGGCATAAGTACCACATTACAGAAATAACTAAAGGGATAGTTCACCCCAAAATGAAAAAATGCTGTTAATTTACTTACCTCAGGCCAACCAAGACCTTTTTTTTCTCTCTAGTAGAACATTAGACAGAGAGAAAAATTCCAGGCAAAACAAAATGAATACCCATAGCTCATGATGGTACATTAAGGTCTTATGAGTTAAAACAATCAGTCTGTGTAAGAAACTAAACATTATTTACAGTATTACTATCTTTTATCAACAGCTTCATGCATTTTGTTTGCAGAGGATGTGGATTAAAGATAAGAATGTTGTAAATAATGTTCAGTTCATCATTTTGCTTAATTATAAGCTCAATTTATCACCAGGAGCCACAAGTATTAGTTTTGTTTTGCCTTTATATATTTTCATACTCTCATATTGCCAGTAGCAGTTGACTTGTGTTTTAAGAATTACCAAGAACTACAACTATAGCTAAAAATCTTCTCTAGTGTTCTACCTTAGATGGCCTGAGGATGAATAAATCTTTGGGTGTACTATCCCTACATAAAAAACTTTATAATTATACATCTAATACAACTGATGTTTCATCATCAAACCTTTCATCATCATTTCAGACATTTGTGCAGTTTGGAATTTGTCTGGTCCTTAAGCGTTCTCCAGCCCCAAGGCCTCCTGAAACACACACACAGAAAAACACACACACGCACACGCACACACACGCACGCGCACACACACACACGCACGCACACACACACATACACACACACGCACGCACGCACACACACACACACACACATACACACACACACACACACAGAAACACAGAAAAGCAGAAAATCACTGTAATTGCAACCAACAAGCAAGGGCAAGTCTGTGATCAATGCTTTCCACTTCAGTGTCATGGGATCAGTCCTTGATTACTGTGAATCAAAAAGTCCTGGGACACTCAGAAGACAATCACCTTCTCTGACAGCGGAGCAATAAAAGTAGAATGAATGAATTGGGGTCCATCCACTGACCTCACGTATACGAACAACAACAGATACACACTAAAACAAGCACGTCCCTCGTTCTGCTCCTTGAGCACAAATTGCATCTTTATAAACATTAAAGCCGACAGAAAAGAACTGACAAGAAAAGAAGAACACTTAATTGTATGAAATGAACATTTGTAGTGTACTTTCACTTCTAAAAAAATTTTTTTTAAACATGTACTTTTATGTAATACATTATTGACGAAATGATAAAAAGCCACTTTCTGTAAGTGTACTCAAAGAGATGAAATTCATGACAATACACAAAAAGAACTAATTTTTACACAGATATTGTTAGTAAATTTCTAAATTAATTCAAAAGAGCACAAAAGAATTGTGCACAAAGCACAAAGAATTAAACATAGTAGTAAAAAGATTGAAGTAGTATTAAATTGTGTGTTTTGATTTGCTACTTGTCTAGTGTAAGAAATGTTACACCCGGGCATGGAGCTTATGTAAATGTTAGGTTTTGTGATGTCACAAACTCAGAAAGAAGTATTCTTCATTGTAGTCCCTATAATAGTCGCTTGTTGTAGGCTATAAAGGGCAAATTTTGGAATAGAAATTGTCCAACCCAGGGTCATTGGAAATACGTACCTTTTATTTATTCATTTTCTTTTCGGCTTAGTCCCTTTATTAATCTGGGGTCGCCACAGCGGGATGAACCGCCAACTTATCCAGCATATGTTTTACGCAGCGGATGCCCTTCCAGCTGCAACCCATCACTGGGAAACATTCATACACACTCATTCACACACATACACTACGGACAATTTTACCTTACCCAATTCACCTATACCGCATGTCTTTGGACTTGTGGGGGAAACCGGAGCACCCGGAGGAAACCCACGCGAACACGGGGAGAACATGCAAACTCCACACAGAAATGCCAACTGACCCAGCCGAGGCTCGAACCAGCGACCTTCTTGCTGTGAGGCGAACGTGCTACCCACTGCGCCACCGCGTCGCCACGTACCTTTTAGTGAAAGGTAAAATACTTCAGTTATGTTTCGTTGCACATTTCAGATTACAAATCCACTAGAGGGTGCTGTTTAAATTTTTTTTAAATCTAAAATGTGATACTTAGGGTGCATTTTGTACTTTTTGTACATGTCCACTAGGCTGGGCTTGTCGTACAGATCATCTAGCGAACCACTGACCTAAACACAACCAATAGTGTCAGAAGAGAAAAGTGCATCTAGAGTATTTGCACATAGCTTGACCTTGATTTTATATTGCCTTTTCGTCTTTTGTGGAACTTTGCTTAACTGGACTCAAACCCACAAGTACAAGAGTTGTCCATATGGAGATAGATAGGTGAGTTAAATGTATTTGATTACAAATCATAGACACCACTAAGTTTTGTGGTATTTATTTGGTGTTGTGCAAAGAACTGCTTGAAATTAATCCTTTGGCCAGATGTCCCTGTAAATATAATTCGTGTGAAAAGGAAGAAAACCTGTTGATGTCATACTGCCCCGTAGCATATATTTTATCTAGAAAGTGCAGTCAAATATATGTTCAATGATGATAAAGGGTATGATTTTTATGTTCAAGGGTATGATTTTGTGGTTTTCCAAAAATGTAGGCTGAAGTACATATTTTTTAATGATCCTGTGTTGCAAATATCACCCTTTGAGCTTTAAACATTTTAAGTTTGCAGATGTGTATGTTTACTTAATTATACTAAAGCACTGGTTTTTTTTTTCAAAAAAAGAAAGAAAATAAGTATTTATTAGAACTACAGTATGCTAAGTTGTTAATCAGATTTAACAAAGACTCAACAAATATTCAAAGACTGTATGGTGTGACCAGGGATCTGACCTGTGCTGTGAGCCTCCAGCTCTTTCTCCATCAGTTCTCTGGGAGGTGGCAGATGGCTGAAGCTGTTGTGTGTTCCTGTGTTTAATGGACACGGTGTGTGTGTGGTGTGTGCACTGCACGACGTGAAGGAAGTGGCTGTTGCACGTGTGCCGTTCTTCTCCTGTCCGACCGCACTGATCATCTCAGGCTCTTTCTCATGGCTGTCTTCTGTCTCAACGTGGATCCAAGGAATCTTACTGAGCAGACAGAAGCAAAACTAGGCTTGAGGAGAAAAAACTGATGCATTTATTCATTCTAGTCCAAGTAGACTATATCATGAGGAAACTGATGTCAGTAAGAGTAAGCGTATGCAGCATTTGTCAAGATCGGCTGGCATATCAAAATGACTGTGCATAATTAGGGGGGATTTGTTGAGGTTTACCGTTTGAACTTGTAGATGAAGAGAATGGCCAATCCCAGCAGGCCCAGAGAAACCAGTAAGAGCATGGCAGAGCCACTGGGCAGAACGCTGGAGTCCACCAGAGGTGCTGCAGGCAATGATACATATGCAGAACCAGGTAAACTCAATGTCTCATCACACAGTGTACTGGAAGACTATAGTATATATAGTATATAGTATAGTATATATATTTTATAATATAATGTAATATGTGCATTTTGAATGCATCATGCATTAATTACTTTATATGCATTGTATAAATTATTTATAATTACACACATAATATATAATACTTTGGTAAACTTCATTAACCAATATAGTATATTCATGCAAATTAATTATAGGTATTTAAGTCAACTTTTTTTTTTTAAATCAGCAGTTTTTAAGAACTCATTATCATGATCAATACTTTCCTTACATATTTTTGGTCTATAACTTTTAATGTAATGTAATTTCCTAAATGACCACCTTCTGTGCACTTTATTTTAATATACCACAAAGAAAAATAAGACATTACTAATAAAATCTAATATTTGAAGTTGAAATTTGACATTGGAATAATATTATACCAAAAAATGTTAGTATAATTTTTCAGTACATTAAAAAGCATTTTATCACTAAGAAACTTACTGAGTAGATTAATTCAACAGACACACAGCACAAACAAATCTTCAAGACTTGAAATGCATTGAAAATAGTTTTAATTAGTATAGCTAGTATTTAGCTAGTAGTTTATGTAAATATCTTTAGTAAAGTAAAGTATTTTATTCCCTTAAAATATCTATTAAACAATTGATTTTAAATGACTTTTTCATTTTTTGCAGAACATTGTTGGTTAAATAGAAATAAGGAAAGACTATGTGTATAAGTTGGTATATCAACTGAAACACACACACACACACACACACACACACACACAAACACACACACACACACACACACACACACACACACACACACACACACACACACACACACACACACACACAC
>CAIGQV010017386.1:16929362-17004197 GCA_903798115.1 Danio jaintianensis | reverse complement strand
CACACACACACACACACACACACACACACACACACACACACACACACTGTATATACTGTTGATCTCTGTGCTGTTTCTCAGAGCATGTATGATAGTGTGAGAAGCATATCCATTTCAGTAATACTAAAAAACTGTCTCAGTTGCTCCTCTCTCTGTCTCTCTCTCTCTTTCACACACACACAAACACACACACTGCAGTCCATCCTTCAGCCCTTTGAGGGTTGACGCATGATGATTGTGACCTTTCGGCAGAATGCAGGAGGCAATCTGAACCTTTTCCTGTTCGGAGCAATGAAGACAAATGGCCGTGTCTGAAAAGGGTAGAATTATATGTGGCAGAGAGACACTCTTTATGATCCCGTAATGTCATTTCCAACTCACTATATTGGTCATGCTCAGACAGGCTCCACATTATCAATATTAATCTAAAGTCCAAGGTGGAGTACCTGTTCTCTACGATTTTTAGCACCAAGAGAGGGTTGAAAGATTTGCCACAATGGATCGTCAGCAATGTCAATATGTCGTGTATCTTATATAACTACACAGGAGTAAAGTCAGCTCGCATAACCACAGACAGCCCCGTATTTTACTACAGTGAGGGTGCAATTAAATGCAGAACTCAGTGTGATGGACAATTGTGGTCCTCTGGAAGGGTCATCTGAGAACAAGGATTGTCCTGTTAAAGCCTTAATAACAGAAACTGGTGTTTGGGTCTTACCCAGTGTGAGCTGAGACAAAGACACAGTGACCCGAGTGTCAGGCTTTAGATCAAACTGGATCAGGTTCTGATTTAAAGCGTTCATGAAGACCTCCGACATCTGAAACAAGAGGAAGATGATGATGAAGAGCAAGTGATACCTGTTATATTTCTAAAGGTTCAACTAAAATTGGGCAGTTGGATAATTCGAAAGTAATGCACCATCTTGAGTTCTTCTAACAACCCATTAAGAGTCAGTTATTCCACTTATACTACAGTATTCAGGTTTTGTTCATAAAATGCTTGTGTCAGAAATAACGGCTACAGCGAATGCATTTTACAATATCAAGATGATATATATGGCTCATAAGTAGATTCAGCTCTTGTCATTCAATATGTGGAGGTAATGGGGTGACAGACTGCAAAAGCACCATAATTTTTTTTCTGTCACTTTCTGTTGTGAATATTGACTTTGGTTTGAGACTCTGGCATAACTCTTGTGCAAAGTTTGCAAAGTGTGTGATATCTACAGGCTTCCCTTCAAGGAATAAAACTGAAACACTACCATTACTGCAGAAAAAAACCTTTCACATGATATTAAAAGCTTGTAAATAATCAAACAAATGCTTATATAAAAAATTCAATGACAAACTATCACTAAATTAATAAATAAATAAATAACAATAATTAAACTAACCCCCCTTTTGGCAATAATATTGTGTTTTGCCAATCTTAAAGACTGGACGATCTGACTATGAATTACTATAATCATGCAGATTAATTAGTTCAACTAGATTCATTAGTTCAACTAACTCATTCTTTAAATTTGGGAAGATGTTTAAAAGTTAATGTTAAAGAAAAGGAAAATATATATTTAGAGGCTTGAGGTTGGTAACTTTTAGTCCTTCTGAAAGACATATCGTATGCTAATAAACCATTTATTATTTGTTTATTTTTTTCAGAATTATTTGATGGCTAGAACCTTCAAAGAACGCTCTGCAAAAAGGCTTTATTTGCATAGTGATTTTGAACATAAAACTTGCGTAAGCCAATTTAAAATCATCTTAATACATTTTCCATTTTGGAAAACTCTAGGTCATCACCCTATATAAATAGAGAACGCAATCAAAAAATACTGCTGGTTTTAACATAAATCTGAATTATTGTCAAATATAAATTTGACAGATTTAATTTCCTTTTGTGGTTGCTGGGCATTACAAATTCAGCCCATGACATTTTAAACGTAAGTGCATGTATTTTTCAGCAGGTTTATTCGCTAGCAATAAAGCCCATCTTTATTGCCACTGTAATTTATTTAGTCATCAGAACATGATAATAGGTTATTTTAACAGATTGTATCAATCATAACACTTTGTCATTTGGAGAATGGTTTTATTCCATTTTGTGTGTGTGGTTCTTGCCTTATTGAGTTGTTCCTCTGTGTGTGATCTGAATGCCGACTGGTTCGTCTCGGGTAGGATAAAGAGCTCAGCAGCTGTTGGAGATCCAGGAAACACAGACACCAACAACTGGTCCTCAGGGAAGCTGCAGACCTGCCGAAAAGCACACAAATAAAGGCACGCCACTAAACATTAAATTAAGCCAATTTTATCAGCATGCAACATTCATGACAGACTGAATTCATGCATAAAAGCTAGTAGATCATTTCACGGCCGTTTGCACATTAATAAAATCTCTATTAATGTTTGTGAAGCATAATAAGCCATTCCGGAGAATCTGGAGATATTTTCGATATGATGTTGTGTAAGCACATTGAAAGCACTCTATTCGCGTCGAAAATCCAGAGGTATTGGGAGGCCATTATATTTGTGCTTGAGCGACTCATTGTAATGGAGTTCTGTGGAGCAGTTCTTTGGCTCTGTTCTTTAATTGGCTGACTGGCTTTAGAGTCTCTCTGTTGCCGCATCAATATTCACTCTGAACTCCAGTGATTCACTCTCGCCAATAGCACTACATTACCCTATCTCTCGCGCTCAGACTGAGGGGAAATCAGATGGATGCGTGAGAGCACGTAGAGCCTCTCAGCCGAACACAGAACCTCGCCGGAGAGCCCAGAAAGAGCCATCAGGCTTTAAACCAGCAGCGTTTGAGAGAGAGGAAAGAGAATAGCTGAAGAGAGAGGAAGCGTGGTGAGCTATCAGCGGCCTTTCAAGAAATTTCAGGAGTTCTTTTCAGCAGTTCACCGGCATGAACAGAGCACTCCAGCAGCAGCTGATGATGGACTTGAAGCGCGGTGTACCTGAGCGAGCGTTGCCCTGACAACACGCCCCACGTCCTGTCTCCACTCGGCAACAGACGGGTTGTGCTCTTCCAGGTTTGGAGAAAACGACAGCAGCAAAGAACGGAAGACGTCTGGAAACCAGAGAAGACAGAGCAACGTCTTAATTTTCAGCGAAACTAAAAATATCACATGCTCTATATCAAAGAGCACTGCAATTTTCATATCTACGGGAGGTCTTCACCTTTGATGGTGATGATTTTCACATCCTGTAGGACTGTACCTCCTGCCGACACCTGTACGGTGACAGGGTTCAGTCCCTCTTGCGTGAACGTGTGTGAAACGCTTCCTTCCAGTGTGATCAGGGGCTGAAAAACACATACAATTCAGATGTAGCAGCACGGAGAAACGGGAAAGCCAATCCTAACTCTGACTGATATGTGAGTGGCAGAATCATTTATAGCAGAAACCATTTACAGCCCTATATGGCCAAACTCCCGCTGCGTTTCACGGTTCAGTTGTCGTGCTTTTGATCTTAGGACTTGTCGTAGATATATTGGTCTTGCAGATCTTCCAGCTTTTTCACCAGTACTCCTTAACAAGCCACTCTCTGTGTAATTTATGGGCTTTGCTGATCTCATTTTTGGGGTCTTTTTGTCTGGTTGCAGCACATGATGTTGGGCGGCAGCACTCAAATAGACTGGCATTTATGAATGGCATTTTAACATTCGTATTCATTCAAAACAATGCAGTTACTCTTTAATGCTGTCTTGTTTACCAAGGTAATGACAGTGGTGAATAGGAAAAGGTACTTTTAGTGTATAATGGGTTAAGTTGATGCATTTACTATGCTTAAATTATTTACAAGCTGATTTTCTAATATTTCTAACACACCGGAGGGGTCTGGGTTTTGCCTGGCTGCATTCTTTGCTGTAGATTATTACTTTATGAAACATTAAAAGCAACCACATCAAAATACAAAACTGCACTGCAAAACTGGGCAACAATTTTGTTACTTTTCACTCACTCACTCACTATTCTTCGGCTTAGTCCCTGATTAATTAGGGGTCGCCACAGCGGAATGAACCACTAATTATGGCCTTCCAGCCACAACCAAGCACTGGGAAACCATTGCTTTTCAGTAGGACTGTATTATATTTGCATGTTCCTAATAACTTGAAAGCCTGTATTATATATCAGAGCATATAGGTATATATTGTGAAATGTCCAAATCATCATACTAAATGACAAAACAAAGCTTCTGTACAAGTGAGTTTTTAAATGCTTTTAAACTGCTCAGCCCTGTGGCAGATTTCCAGGGGAAAGCACTCAAGAACTTAAATGCATAATCATTAAAAGCTGCTCTTCCTCTTTTTATGTGTTTCACCTCAGAAAAGCAGATCTGAACTGAATGATCTCATGGTGCGATTAGGAACAACATTTAGTGATGTTTGAAAGCATCATAAAACAGTGATTCATCTGCCTATTATAACTGTAGGTTAAATCTGTCCTAATACTAAATGAGACAAGGAGCCAATATAATGATGTCAAAATGAAAAACAAAATGTCAGCAAAATTAACATTAATTAAATGAACCTACAGCAACTACTTCATTTTCTGAGAACCATTTTATACTCACCATGGCCACATTTCTTTAATCAAAAAGACAGTAGTGTTGTGAAATAGTATTAAGCTTTAAAAATAACCCTTTCTATTTTAATATGATTAAAAGTGTAGTTAATTACTGTGATTTTCAGCATTCTCTACTCCACTTAATAAAAACATTGTCTTACTTTTACAGTTTGTCTTAGTTCAGTGTGGAAACTGCTAAAATGTTTTGTTTTAGATTGAAATCTTACATTTCTATTTCTTTTTAACATTATAAAAATCATTTAAAAAAAATCTACGTGACCAAACTAGTGAAAAGTAGGCTAAATGCCCAATCAAACTCTACCTTTTGACAAGCAATCTACAATTAAAATTCTATGTGGGCTTTTAATCTATGCCAAATCTCTGAGCTGGAAGCACTTTCCCCATGCGTTTTCCCAACTATGCCTGTCATTCAACAAAAGCTATTCTGACAGAGTTAAAATTCAGTTATTCTTTTTATTTTGGCAGCAGGTGTTCATATAGCAAAGCGAAAAAACAAAACAAAACACAGTGTCACAGTACCACCCCTGCCCAAACATCAAGCTTTTTACTTACTTGACCCCAATTCCAATCCATCCTAATAACAGGTTTACCTTTCTGGCCTTGGCAAGCACAATATCTTTGGCCGAGCCCTTGTTTTGTTGGAGGTCAGAAGTAATACTGGAATAGCTGGCTAACTGATGTGGGCCTCTGGGCCGCATGCGTATAAATGTTCGAACCTCAGTGTTGTTATTGAACCACCAGTAGAAGGTGGCTGTCCTGGGCTGACTGGGCCACAACACTGCTGTCAGGTTGGCTTCTCTTCCTCTGGCCACGACCACCGGTGCCGAAAGAAAGATACGCTCCACGGGACCTAACAACGACACATCGGACGTGAGATCTTATCAGACGCAATATGAAGTCAATAAGAATCACATTTAGCAGCGAACACAGCAGCGATTTCTTCTCCTATGTCGTTCATTGAGAGCTGCTTCAGAAATAGATTGTCTCGATGTGCAGTCAGTGGTATAGAGGTAATTTGCTGTGACAGGAAAAAGTTTTTTTTTTTTTCTCTTATAGAGAATTGGAATAAGTGTGTGCTTATGTACGTACTGGTGATGTGCAGATAGAGCGAGCTGCTGTCAGAGCCCTGGCTGTTCTGAGCACATGCGGTGACCCTGAATATGCCAGCGACCCTGTATGTGTGTGTGATGCTGTCACCGAGGCGGCTTATGTTGGAGTATGACACCGAGATGCCATCTCCAAAGTCCACATGGAGACTCGTCGACAGTGAGTCACCCTACAGAGAAAACAAGAACAGATAGAGAATAAAGGACTGATGTATTGTACGGTTTTGCATGTAAAGGCTTTGGAAAATGGTAAGAGTGATTTACAGCAGTTCAAACTGTGGCTGACACAGAAAGAAAATAAGAATGATAAAATGATTGCAAATTACCAGATGCACCAACACTGAATGAACTGTATTATTATAATATTAATTATGAATATATTAAATCATAGATACTATCATTTAAAGTTTGGCATCAGTAAGATTTTTTTTGTGTGTTTTCTATTTGTATATATAAAAATGTGTTCCTGTCATGGCATTGCTGAAATTTTAGAAACATTTCTCCAGTCTTCAATGTCATATGTTCTTTCTGAAATGATTCCAAATATGACAATTTGATGCTCACAAAACATTTCTTATTATTATCAATGTTGAAAACTGTTGTGCTGCTTAAATATTTCTGGAGACTGTGATAGCAATCAGTCCAACTTGTCATCTATGTCGCTTCTTGTTCAGATGTGGGTGATTTGAACCCAAATAGCCTTAAGTATTTTTTCCAGGATTGATTGATGAATAAAAAGTAAACTTTAAAATGAAGATATTTTGAATCCAATCTGAGAGATTTCTCTCCCTCCATTGAACATCTCTTCATCTAAATCTCTGATGCTACAAACCATTTGTACAGAGATAATAAAAAAACATCCATAAGAATTAAGCTGTTTAATTTAATTCTTTCAAAGAGAATACGACAGATTTCTTTCTATGATGAACAAAATTTTATTTTATTTGCCTGTTAAGCCAGGGACACACCAAGCTGACGTCAAAGAACTTGTGGTGATGAAAACCAACTGTGTTGTCATCTCGCATCGGCCCCATCTGGTCCCATCTGGACTAAAAAGCTGTGCATGAAAACACTAAGCGGACAACAGCCGACTAAAACGAGAACATACGCTCTGCTCCTGTGTGAGAGGAGTTATCTTTTCATACCCGCATCATACCGGCATTGTTAGTAAACAAAATGAAACCGTGCTGCACACATACAAACCATAAACAAAGCAGCATTGACAAACTATTTTCACAGTACTTCTCGCTCACCACAGAGAGATTCAATCATGCAAATTTGTCTGATAATCTGATAGTCCATGTTGTTTGCAAATATTTAAAAAATGTAACAAACTGACAGATGGCTTCATTGCGTTTCCTCATGACTTGTGTCGTTTGTTTGGTTTCATCACTTACATTTTTGTTCTATCGCTCTAGATTCATAGATGATCAGCTAATTATATCTTTCAATTTCACTAAATTGCCGACTGCCGACACCAATTCTACATGCTGAATCGGGCGAACTCCCTCTGGTGTAACCCACCAAACAAACTAGTCTGATAGATGCTAACCAATGGCTTTGATGCTACTCAACAGCCAACCGTTAGCTTGGTGTGTCCCCGCCTTAAACATTGATCAGCATTTACACCATTGAAATTTGATTAAAAAAGCTGTAGAGTTGTGTGTTGCTAACTCACATTTTGCAATGCGACTCTGAAGGTGATGTTGGTTCCCAGTACAGCAGTGAGTTGTGTGTTAATGGTGCTCAGTTGAAGGCCACTGGGTGCTATGGGTTTACACTGTTGCATTCTGGGACTCAGTGTATCCTTCAGACCCTCTCTACAGTTATTCAACATCACTCTCCTGTACCTGCACAAACAGACACAGATGCTTTAGAAAACGCTCTCTGTTAGCTGCCGAAAGACAAAAAGGGACATGTACTTCATATACAAAAGAGGTTTACTCAAACGCTCTTGTACAAGCTAGATATTTTAATCTCAAAGAGACTCCTATTGCATATACGAATCATACGGCAGTGTGTGTGTGTTACCCTGTACTGTTGCGGTAGGGCTGTCCATAACTGCAGGTGTGTGCCGGTAAATTGACATCATACCAAAATGCAGGTGCACATTTTCCACTGGTCTGTCTCTCAAACCCATAATCACTGGAAGGAAATCATGAAAACACATCAATTATTCAGTTTGGTTAAGGTTCTCTCTAGGATGCCTCAGCAGGCTATAGAGAGAAGTGACTTGCATGTATACTATATAGAAAGCATTTTTAAAAAGGGGGTCTTCAATGCTTTTCTCATGCATTTTGGGATCTGCGTTTTTTGAAATATATATTTTAATATGCATTTTACTCTTTCTGACAAATATTTGACATTTGACATTTTCAGTTGTTATTTTTTATAATCGTATAAAGATTGACTTAAAATAGTTATTTCTAACCAAACAAATATTTTACAATCATGCATCAGTAGATTTTTGTTATATTAACAATTTCTTTTAATTATTTGAAAATATTTTAAAAGCACATTTCCTTTTATCTCTTTTTAAATCATTAATTATATTTTTTACATTTCCAACCTCTCAAACTATTTATAAATGTTTTGAATTAGCTATTTATACTTATTTGTTTTAGTTGTTTTGGTGTGTACATTATTCATTGTCCATTCATTCAATCATTCATTCATGTTCCTTCAGCTTAGTCCCTTATTTATCAGGGGTCTCCACAGCAGAATGAACCGCCAACTATTCCAGCATCAGCCCTTCCAGCTGCAACCCAGTACTGGGAAACACTGGAAAACTCTCGGATTCACCCACACTCATACACTATGGCCAATTTAGTTTATTCAATTCACTTATACCGCATGTCTTTGGACTGTAGGGGAAACCGGAGCACCCAGTGCAAACCCACGCGAACATGGGGAGAACATGCAAACTCCACACAGAAAACCACTGAGCCACCGTGCTGCCATTATTCATATTTATTACTTATAAATAAATAATTAATTAAAAAAAATTATACAAAATAATAATTAAATATTATAATACTTTAATGTCTCTTAAAACCCATTTTCCCTCACTCGTTGCGAAGGCAACATTTATCATCTAAATATTTTTATTTATTCTTTTATTTACATTTTACTATCAAGTTGTTAAATTATTATTATTTTTTATTTCAATTTACAAAAACAGTTTAAAAGTTCAACAGTTTAATAGTCTTAGTTTTAGTTCCTAATAACCATCCTGAATCAGGCTGTTAAACAGTTTTGGTGTTAACTGGAGCTATTATAGTAAATGTAGTGTAGAGCATGGGAAATGTACTGCAGCGATAAACAAAGCTGTTTTAATGGCAGAAGTCAGCTTCAAGTCTATAACACTTAAGCTCATCTAGATGGAACCCTGGTGAGCAAACATTTCAAGCAGCCCGGTAATCTTGAGTTGTGATTGGTTTGTGCATTTTTAAGGTAAAAATGGCTGTAAGGGATCAGGGCTAAACTCAGTAACACCAACTCCTCCAGGCTAATCAGATCACTGCCACATTTATCATCCATTTAAATATTCATTACTTATTCATTTGGAGATAATTAATCATTTGACATTATGCTAATTCTGCGCGCCTCTCATTCATACGTGTAATTTGCCTAAGAGCAGACGACTCTAATGGAGCCTGTGTGCGGTACAAGGGAGATTTATGTCGTCGTTATGATCAGCGCAGGAGTGTGTCTCCATGTGCATCGTTGTGGGCTTGTAAAGACATCTCCATCAGTATGGCGAAATGATTACAGCTGGCGGGTGTAAAACCAGGCTTTTACCTTGCTAATTTAATGTAGCAACTGCAACAGAATCATAAGCTGCATTGAGCACACTTAAAAAAAATAAAGCAACAGTTGAGGTGAAAAAAAACTTGGCTTTTTTCATTCAAATGCCACTTAATTAATCTGTATAATTGGTTGGATCCCTGCAGCTTTTGTTCTCTGCAACACTGAGTCCTTTGATCCGCAAGAGTTACTGTCACTCATTTGCTCCATTGGAAAAGCAGCTGCTGTGTGTTTTCGCATGTGTGCGACTCACCACTCAAAGTCATAGAGGGTGCAGATGCAGGGCTCAGCTGAAACGACTCGAGAATACTCCCGACCCAGAGTGCAGCGTGTGCCCGGCTTCCTCTTCATATACACCTGTCTCTCTCCCATCACACACACCTCACCCTGAAATGCAAAAATATGCAGACATTCACAAATACAGACAGTCGTAGGATTTCCCACCAAATATTTGTTAAGGGTCTAATGTCCCTCAAAATATGAGAACAAACTAGTGTGATGTAATTTTCAGCAAGGTAAGGCCAAAAGGAGTTTAATTGGTGTGCATATTGGTTAATTTTTGTGCATATATGTGATGATATTCTTATCATTTTTATAAAATGTGAGTCAAAACAAAGCATACATGTTTTTAAGGCGATTATGTTTAATAAGATGAATGTGTAATGTCATGTAAACACATTACCTGGATTTCTTTTATCAGTTAAATGTCAAAAACGACTTAAAATAAGATCAGAACAAATAGTTTTTTTGCAAAATACACAGAGTTTGCATTGCATGTAAACACCTTTATCAGCGTTCATACACTTTCTTATCCTAATAAAGCACAAAATTGTGTCGTTGACTCACACTGTTGAAGCACAATCCCCCCCCCCCCCCCCCCCCCCCCCAAAAAAAAATATTAAAAAAATAATGTGCTGCATTCGCTGTACTGTAAATAAGTGATAACATGATAACAGCTTCTGACAAAATTCCTGCTGACATTTTTGAGCTACTGATGCTGATGTTTGGGATATGACATCTTTACTGGTGAGAAATTTGGCAAGCCTTAAAATCTCCTAAAAGTGTTTTTGTGTGTAGCCAGTTTACTGATTTGCATGTAAACACATAAAAACACTTTCTGAATCAGATTTTAGATAGTTCTCTGCTTACTTTGTGCACGTAAAGGTACAGTGTCAGGCATTTCTCCATCAAACACACAAATGAACATCTGCTGCAAAGACATGTGATTCCAATACCTGTATTGAACTGTACAACATCAAGACAATGATAAGTCCTTTTTTTGGCCACATCTTGTAATGTTCTGTTTTTGGTTTGTTTAGACTGTCTTTGGTCCTTGTTGTGTTCATTTTCATTCAAATTGCACCAACGTTCATTTGAAAGTAGACCAAGACCCATTTTTAAAGGCCTTGGTTCATTTGTTTGGTGCATACTAAGATTTGAATGGGAGCTTTTTATAAAATGTATGAAGTTAAAATTCATTTTAAATAAAGTAAACCTGTCAAATGTGAACACATCCTGAAACTATCCAGAAAAGTTTCATCTGGCTAGAAAATGCCTTTTGACTACCATTGGTCCATACCAATGATGTGATACTGTAGGTAGGTGTGGAAATCTTCTTCAGTTCATTTATTCTGTTCAGTATGTTGAGGTCAGATTTGAGGAAAACTTGAACACAGCAGTTCAGCTATAAAGGAGCTCTTTGAAGTTGAAATTCTAACTGAAAGAGACATTGGCACTGTTTTTTTTTCATGTGTAATACTGTAAAGCTTTAAAGTACTTTAAAGTTCCCTTTATTACTTTTTTGGACTGTTTTTTTCCTCATTATGTTCTGGAGGTCTGCTACAATAGGACTACATACACCTGAGGTCAAAAAAAGTCTTCTCACAATACACACTGCACCATCACCTTTTTTCTCACAGTGTCTGAAACTATTTGTTCAAGGATTTGCTCTATTCTAAGAGTGTACTCTGCTCTGAATGATCCGATGAGCAGTCTGCTGTGATTGGTCAACCAGGTAAAGCAATGCTGAAATGAAACACTCGTAACAATATTTAAATGTCATCTCCAGAGGCTTCCTTAGTACATTTTAGTGTTAGGATGTTAACTAACAGTATTTCACCCTTATTTTTACCCTAAAGCAAAGAATAAAATAAAAGAATCTTTAAGTCTAATCTGAATTATAGAAAGCATATCATGCTTGCCAGGAAACTGATTGAACAAGCAATAAACGCTGACTTCTTAAAACCACGAGTGACTCAAGGCTGATGGACAACATGTCACCAATATTACCCGCTAAGATCTGTTGCAAAAATCCATTACGACTCCATTAATTTCCATTCTGCTTGGGCATGTTACCCCGGAGGTGAAAATAATCTCCCTCGCCGCCCTAATTACTAGCGAACTCAGTGCCAAAAGAAACTCATGTTGAATGTTGAGTGAGTGAATTAGTGCATTGCTGTTGAGAGCGAACAGTAAGGCGCTACTGAAAAATGTGAGGTGACAACCTTGTTATGGAGGTGCCATGTCTGAAAGTCTCCGTCTGTGCATTTCCGCCCAAACAGGGAGCTGTAGTCAATCTTTATCAGCTGCCAGTCGGAGTGGTAACTAAAGTGCCCGAAGAATCTACGAGGACAGACAGAGAGGCTTGAAAACAACAGGATCTGTTTACTTTTATTCTTTACAATTGACAAAGTGACTTCCAGGGCCATAAAATCCATAAAGGACTAATAAGAAGGAAGTGTCAGTAAAACAACAGCACTATCAGTGAAATGATCATAGTCCAGACATGCAAATGAAAACACTTAATCTGATAATAATGATCCCAGTAGGTGAAGGTTCATTACTGACCCCTTCTGGACCATTAAGATCGGTGTGGCAGAGAAGATGATTCTTACGTAATGATGCGATTCTCAGTCTCTGGAGTCATCAAAACCCCGTCGACAAACAAGGGTGTCGACGAAAAGCTGAGTTTGTCCCAATGGCGGCCTTCATCCAGACTAATCCTATACACACACACACACACAAATCATATCACTGGCAAAGCACTCTTCTGATTCATATACTGTACTGTGCAAATTTGACAAAGACATAAAAATAGAAGATGCATTTGTTCAGTCATCTGAGAATATTTTGCAGATGCACAAAAACAAGTCGTTGCGGAGTCACCGCATTAACATTTAATGTGGGCTGCATCTGCATAATTACATTAAAATCAAATCTAAGATATGCTCGTTGAAAAATAGCAGGACAAAATTATTCACCATACCCCAGTTGTGTTTACATTAGCCTCTAATCATTATTAGTCATGTAAAATGCAGATTATGTCTTATTATACATTCAGTCTATTTTGCATCTCGTTGTGCTTTTGTGTCGCGTCTCTTTATTCTATTTCCTTTCAGTCTTTTGTGTTGTTTATTCTTTTTAGTGTGTTTTTTTTTTCTTCAATCTTGTTCATTCTAAGTGTCTTGTATTTTGAAGGTTCTAGTAGTGTCTCTGGCATTTGCTATGTTTATATTCGCCTATTTGTATGCAAATTTTGAGATATTGCATAAAATGCTGGATGGAAATGGCAATATGAGCATACATTTGAAAAATGTGTATAAAAATGTATGCGCTCATAAATGACCACAAAAACACATTTACTGAATAAAATCCTTAATCCGCAACACAAATATATGTGGCTTTCTTCAACAGATGATGTGATTGTTCAATGAGTGGATCAATCACTTCATGTTATTTCATGAGTCAAAGTCCATCATCAAAATAATTATCTCCTAGATTGCTTATGACTTAGGAACACAAGCTAACATGACAGCTACTGTAAATTGGCTTCTCCTATATTGTAACAACTTCTGCTTGTCTGTCTCATATTTAGTGCCAATTTAAGAGTTCTCTGTTACAGTTCTCTGTAACTCACTTAACGGTAAAGATTCTTATTATTTGTGCCAAATTTCTGACTTTTGGATGGAAGTTAATTTCACAACATGAGATGGAAACAGCCAGTTACTGTTGCATATTTAGAGACCTTGAGTGTTGAATGTTTAACCTGAACTTATTTTCATAGTCGTATTTTCAAAGTCAACTTGTGTTCTTCAGGACCTTTATTTTGGATTTAAAGCACAGTTTGCCATTTTTTTCTTATACTGTACGTTCACTTGCTGATTCTACAGAATTATACATAAATCAACTGGGTTTGCTTTTAATAGAAAAAAAAAACATCTATCATTTATAGACTTTATACACTGCCCTGTGCAGAGGTTTGGAGTCATTAAGATACTTTTCAGTGTAAAAAAGCAACTACATATTTTATGAAACCTTTTGAGTCTCAAATACTAAGAAATCCTCTTCTTGAAATTACAAAAAACCAACAGAATTCCTCGAAATGTTGCCCCAATTAATTTTCATAATTTTGTTCTTTAGATTGATGGCACAGTGGCTCAGTGGTTAGCACTGTCGTCTCACAGCAAGAAGGTCGCTGGTTCGAGTTCCGGCTGGGCCAGTTGGCATTTCTGTGTAGAGTTTGCATGTTCTCCCTGTGTTTGTGTGGGTTTCCACCGGGTGCTCTAGTTTCCCCCACAATCCGAAGACATACGATTTGGATTAACTAAATTGGCCGTTGTGTATGAGTGTGTGTGAATGTGAGAGTGTAAGGGTGTTTCCCAGTACTGGGCTGCTGCTGGAAGGGCATCCGCTGCATAAAACATATGCTGGAATAGTTGGCGGTTCATTCCGCTGTGGCGACCTCTAATAAATCAGAGACTAACCCAAAGGAAAATTAATGAATGTTCTTTACATTATTCTTTTGCTGACCTCCATTTAAACATTTGAAATATTTTGAGTTATTGTTTTGTGTTTTGATCTACACTGTAAAAATGCAATTGAGTTGCACACAATCGATTTGTTTTGGGACAACATAAAGGAATTAAGGTAACTTATTAGTTTTTACTAATTTAAGTGAATTGAACAATTAGGTGGTCACAAAAAAACCCCTAAAGAATTGTGTTGTTGAGTTCCACACAATTGATTTGTTTTGGGACAACATAAAGGAATTAAGTTAACTTATTAGCTTTAACACATTTAAGTGGATTGAACAATTAAGTTGTCAAAAAACAAAAACTCAAGAATTGTGTTGTTTCAGCTAATTTTAAGTAGTTTGAACAAACAACAAATTAAATTTTTTTTTGTGTAATGTTAAGAGCAGTTTTACATTTCTTGAAATTTGTTTGATCAATTTTTGAGGCCTAATACCTGGATATAGCTTTGGACAACACATTCATTTATAAACAAAAATAGCATGTGGTACAAATAACATATTTTATATGGCTGAAAAAATATGAAAAATTCTGATATATTATACAATTTTTACTAATAATAAACAATTAACTATGACTTTTTTCTCAATTAACTCCTAATTTGATGCTTATTAATAGTTATTACAGTAGTAGTTAGGTTTAGGTATTAGGGTGTAGAATAAGATCATGTAGAATATGTACTATATAAGTACTAATAAACAGCCAATATCTTAATAATAGGCAGACAATAAGACACTAGTTAATAGTGAGAATATACCTAAACTAAAGTGTTTCTGAAAAAAAAAAATGATGTTATTAAATGAGAATTTCCTGGATGAGAAAGCATTGTCCTAATTTATTGGCTAAATTAGGAATATTGCTTTAAATAATTAAGCACATTTAAACTGAAAAAAAAACAAAAAAACAGTTACTTAGTGCAATCTATAAATTCAACGTAAAAATCTGAACGTATCAAGAATAAATTGACGAAACGTGTCACAAAGGATTTCTATTTCAAATAAATGCTGGTCTTTTGAAATTTCTATTCACAAAGAATACTTGATAAAATCTATCATCACAGTTTCTCAAGCAACAACTGTTTTCAGCCCTGTTTCTTTTTGTTTCAAATTGTTTCTGAAAGATCATATTAAAAACCTTTTAATAATGGCTCTTGAACATCAAATTACATTTTAAACTTTTGCAAACTATAGTAAGCTTTCATGAGCTTACAGTTCTCTACATTCTATTGTTTCTAACAATCTTTTTATGTCCTTTTTTTCATGAAGAAAGGAAAGAGTTTTTGTCACTAAAGATATGGGTCAAACTCACGCGAGCTGATGGCTAAACACCCGCACACACACACACACACATCACACACATCGCACTCCTGCTCTAACATCAGCAACCCACAGGAGGATACAAATTATCCTCCGCAGTCTAATTGATCCTGACAACGTTTCAGAGCTTAGCACATCAAAGCCGCATGTGTGACGTGGCAGGAACAACATGTGAACGGAAGCCCACCGAATCCCACCTCTGTTTCAAACCTTAACCCCCCCCCAACATGAGCATAAAAGCCCTGGCAAACACTGGCACCTGCACTACAAAGCCATGACAGGCACTTTCTGCTGAAAGGATTCCAAATGTTTGATATGATAAGACCTATTGCCTGCTGTTTCTATCTGCCAGTCCTCAAATCAAAGCTGATGTTAAAGTGGGAACTTCAAAAATTTAGTCTGAATAAAAAAAAAAATCCCAAAAAGTTAGAGATGAACTGTAATGAACTCTCTAGTGTTCTTTATCATATACAGTTGAATAATTATTATCTTTCCTATGAATTCCTTTTCTTTTCACATATTTCCCAAATGATGTTTAACAGAGCAAGGAATTTTTTACAGTATTTCCTACAAATATTTTTTCTTCTGGAGAAAGTCTTATTTGTTTTATTTCGGCTAGAATAAAAGCAGTTTTTAATGTTTTAAAATCCATTTTAAGGTTAATATTGTTAGCCCCCTTAAGCAATATTTATTTTCCGATTGTCTACAGAACAAACTACTGTTATACAAGGAGTTGCCTAATTACCCTAACTTGACTAATTAACCTAGTTAAGCCTTTAAATTGCACTTTAAGCTAAATACTAGTATCTTGAAAAATATCTAGTAAAATATTTTGTACTGTCATCATGGCAAAGATAAAAGAAATCAGTTATTAGAAATTGGTTATTAAAAATATTATGTTTAGAAAATTGTTAAACAGAAATGGGGGGGAAAAACTATACAGAGGGGCTAATAATTCAGGAGGGCTAATATCATTTTTGGAGCCTTACAGAGAGTGAGATTCACTTGTTTGAGACACAACTGAAGCTTGTGGATGAATTAAAACAATTAGCAAACAAAAACATAATAAGGTAAAATGTTGAGTTGTTAAATTGATTGTGATATACATTTTAGTAACATCATACAACAAATTGTGTCAGTACAATTTCAAATATGACACTGATTTTTATATAAACAAGTATAGTTCATATTTGACCAATTACATTTTAGACACATAATTGAATGTTTCGGCTTTATTTCAACTTTGAAACAAACTACCAAACAATGCTCATTAACACAAAGTGTTGTTTTGTAGATTAATTATTCAATTTATTGAATAAGTTGGGTCAATGATTCATTGAACCATTCATACAACAGTCATTTGCTTTTTTTAATCAAATCATTCAATAAATGTCTGATTCACTAATTAAAACACTTGCTGCCACCTTCCGGCATTTCGTTTCATATTTAAAAGTATCTTTGCAATTTTTTTCAAATGATGACATAACTTTCGGGGGAACTATCCTCATTTGACATTCATTCATTTATTCATTTTCCTTCAGCTTAGTCCCTTATTTATAAGGGGTCACCACAGTGGAATGAACCGCCAAATATTTTGACATTTGTTTAACGCATCGGATGCCCTTCCAGCCACAACCCAGTACTGGGAAACACCCATGCACTCTCACAATCACACACACGCACGCACGCACGCACGCACGCACGCACACACACACACACACACACACACACACACAGACACACACACACACACTCATACACTATGGCCAATTTATTTCATCCAGTTTACATATAGTGCATGTCTTTGGACTGTGGGGGAAACCGGAGCACCCAGAGGAAACCCACACGAACACGGGGAGAACATGCAAACTCCACACAGAAATGCCAACTGGCCCAGCCAGGACTCACACCAGCGACCTTCTTGCTGTGAGGCGACAGTGCTAACCACTGAGCCACCGTGCTGCCCCTCGTTTGACATATACAGACAATATTGTGCCAAAAATATAACTCAGTATTAAATTACTTACTGAACTGTTGTACAGAATCAATATCACATTTGCACTTGTGCTATTCAGGACAAAAACAGGCCTTGTGTGATATTGCTTAACTCTATAACATGTTACAAATGTGAGGAAATACTTCAAAAATGCCCCAGTATCTTGAATTAATTAAATCCATTAAAAATTTAAACATAATTTTTCCCCTGTAACTATTTGATATAATTAATGCGCTAAATTGACAGCCCTAATTTGTTCGTTAATTTTCTTTTCTATCCAGACTAGTCATTTTTCCACTAACAATGTCAAGTCTTGTCTTTCAAATACATGTGTTTGTATGAAAAAGTGCATGTTGTCTTACCATAAATAGCGTGTGGGTACGGCAGACTGTGTAACAGCTAATAAAGCCCCTCCATGGTCCAAAAACCAGACGCTGTGCTCCTCTTCAAAAATCTAAAGACAGTGTTTACAGTGAGGGGAAATACAATACAGTGAGCACTCAAACAGGTGAGGGCTTTACCTGTCTCCATGTGTTTCCGGCATCAGAGGAGATGAACATGGCTGTATTAGAGAAGGAAAGCTCAGGCCCAATGTTACCTGGGAGGAAAAATCCTGCATTATTATTCACCATACAATGTTAGATATATATTGGAAGTTTGCATGAGGCGATTTAAGTCAGTTCATTAGATTATAACAGAAATTCTAGTGCTAAAAGACAAATGAAAACAAAACAGAAGAGAGCAGAAGTCTGAGGTCTCTGAGAAAGTCTGAGGTATTAAATGCATTTGGGTAATTTTGCACACACAAACAAGACCATTTACAGAATTAAAGATATGTTTACCGAAAAAATGACAATTCTGTTATTATTTACTCACCCTTCACTTGTTCCAAACTTATATGGGTTTCTTTATTCTGTTGAACACAAAAGAAGATATTCTGATTAAAGCTAAAAACCTGTAACCATTGACTTTTTTTTTTTTGGTTACAAGAGTTCAGCTTTTTTCATAATATCTTCTTTTGTGTTTAACAGAAGAAAATAATTATAAAGGTTTATAACCACTTAAGGGTAAGTAAATGATGACATAATGTTAATTTTGGGTAAATTACCCTTTAAAGACTTATACAAAATCAAAAGGCAAAACTAGTAAATTATAATTGTTAAAACACACGTTTTTTTTTTTAAACATGAGGTTAGATGAGCCATACATGTCTGTCACAGCTAAAGCAGAGATTTTCATACTCCTTAATGTGAAGGCTCTAACATAAATAAAAATTTTCATTCATTCATTCATTTTCCTTTAGCTTAGTCTCTTATTTCAAAGGTCGCCACAGCGGAATGAACCGCCAACTATTTCAGCATATGTTTTACGCAGATGATGCCCTTCCAGCCGCAACCCAGTACTGGGAAACACCCATGTACACTCATTCACACACACTCATACACTACGGCCAATTTAGTTTCTTTAATTCACCTGTACCGCATGTTTTTGGACTGTGGGGGAAACCGGAGCTCACCCACGTGCACACGATGAGAACATGCAAACTCCACACAGAAATGCCAACTGGTCCAGCCAGGACTCGAACCAGCGACCTTCTAGCTGTGAGGCAACAGTGCTAACCACTGAGCCACCCTTATAAAAATTTAAAGGTTTTATAAAGTCATATAAAGTGCATTTTTTTAATAAATAATGTTTACAGCATATGTAAGAGAAATACATCTTTTTTCACAAATATTTTGTGCCCCCCTGGGGGTCTCTGGACAACAGCTTGAAAACCCCTGGTCTATGATATTAGCTGAAGTCCTTTAGATTAACCCGACTGTGTAGTTACATTTTGCCAATGCACAACAGTATAGTAGTAAATACATATTTTATATGATTTCCCCTATGAATTCCTGGTAAACATTGTCTGCTGGGGTTAATGTCAGATGGGTTTGAGTGCCCTCAAAAACCACAATCATCATGACACCTGATGGAGAATGTTTGGTAAAGCTGCCTGCAGTGACAAAAAAACATATTTTTTCAAATCCCATATTTATACACTCTGAGCATGGGAAAGTGATTGCAGAACAGCTGTCGGACATGACAGGCAATTATGAATGTGGAAGACACCGGTCATATTTTCTGCGTGCTCTGCATGGCTAACTTTTTGAGCGTGCATCTATCTAGACTCATGCAGGAAGCTATTTGAGCTTGAGTTTTGAAGATAACTTTATAATGAGTCTGACAAGCAAAAGAACAGTGTGAAATTAGTTTTTCCTCCAATCGTGCCAAACTCTGCGGCTGAAAAGCAGAAAGATGTAGCAACTTGAAAGCCATGATGTGGCTACCCAAATTCCATCTGCATTGAAAAGCATGCACGTTTATACTGTAATTTATCAGAGACTTCTGAGGGAATGGGCTCGTGATGCCACAAGCATAAAAACAAATAAAGAAAGTGGCACAGTTACACACACCTGTGGCCACTATAATCCCTGGAGCGGATTGTTTGGTGGAGATAGTGTCAGGTGTGTAGGGGTTTTCAGACATCTGCAGGTGAAGGTGCAGGGAGCACGACGGCTGAAAATCAGAACATTACACAGTATTAACTCATATTTCAATGCATTTACATTGATCTCCATAATCTCCCCTGCATCAACAGACTGTAGCATCCGCTTTCAAAAACTGTGCAAATTAATCAGTTTCGGATTCTGTCCATATTTTTAGTATCCCTTACAATTAGCGTGACCCAGTTCTTTTTCTGAAAACCAACAAAAATCAAATAGTCGATTTCAGAGCTTCAAAAATTCATAATGTAATTATGCCAATTAGAATTCAGCATCAAGTCACAATGTCAAAAATCAGTGCAGTTAAACAAACGCAATCAACCACCTAGTGATTCAAAACTAATTACGTATGTGAGCAAGCGGTAAACTTGTTCTCACAAGGCGACAAGCTTTTGAATTCTTGTACCAGCGGTTGTTTAAAGTTAGTAATAAGTCCCAAAATACCCAAACCACAAGGACTGGGGAAAAAAAAACTTTCATCTTGTCTTTCTAAAGAATCACAACACGTGCAAACACGCAAGCCACTGTCTTTTGGTGCAGCGGGGAAAAAAAGTAATTAAGATTTTCCGAGATTTACCGATAAATGAACTCCAGTTGTTCAATGTGTGTCTTAATTGAAATCACCAATCTTCCAGAACAGTGTAAAACATCAGTGAAAGTCATTACAAAGATACAGAGCAGGTAGTGTGTCTTAATCAAACCATCAGAATAGCACTGAATTCAGAGCTATTGTGTTAGGAAATCCTCTCTGCGGAGCTTCACTGTAAAACGTGTGAAAGGGGAAACTGTGTCAACACTGTAATGTCTTGTTTTCATCTGACTAGTCAAGTGTGTGTGTGTGTGTGTGTGTGTGTGTGAGAGAGTATAATGTAATGGATATAGTGGGTGTGTATAATGGGGTTGCTATTTTTAATAAAAGTGGGCGTGTTACTATATTAGTATCAACATTATTTTATTATGATTATTATGTTGGTTATTTATGACTTTTTGGCAGTGTCTTCATGACTGGTCAAAAATGTTCTCACCAGGTTGCAGTTGACGTCATGTCCTGTAGTGTCTTTGGCTGGAGGCTGTAGTAAACTCCATGTCTGGCCTTTGTTGTAGGTGATATATGTTCTCATCTGTGCATCTTCTTTCTTATTGGCTATTATCATCCCACTAATGCCTGAAACCTATAGAACAGGAAATGATGATCTGAACCAAAATACTTGGATTTTTAATAATGTCCAAATAAAGCTGCATGATATTGGAAAAAAAATGACATTCCATATTTTATATTGCGATATGAATACACTTTCACCAGATATCTTGAATAGCTCTATTTGTAAAGAATTCATTTATTTAGACTGATTGGGATTATTTTGAAGATTATGGGGATTATTCTGGATTATTATTGGGAAGATAGAAGTTAAATATTTTACATCACCGTATTCAGGTACAGAAATTGAATAATCAAATGTAAAATAACGCCATATAGTTTTCATTGTATAAATAATTCAATAAATACATCTTTTTTAGAGTTACATACAGTACAACTTTAATGTGCCTGAATACTTTAAACTCTTGTACCTGAATGCAAATGATCAAGTTTCACTCCATTATGGTTAAACTCTTCGGTGAGTCCAAAAATCTTCTGTGTTATGAACTGTGGCTCATGGTAAACTAAAATCCCAACATATAAACTCAATATTGCACGTCATGCGATGTGACTATTGCGGATGTGCACATTGCGAATTCAATGCTGAAACGATATGTTGTGCAGCCCTCGTACAAATATACTATAGGTTGTATCAACCTAAATGGTTTTGTCCATATTTAAGCCAAATCTGTGTTGGAACAACATAACATTTTAAGGTTGAATGGCTGTAATTGCTCACTTCATCCCCAGAAACTGGATGAAAAAACATTTAATACAGAAAATATTGGTAGCAGTTTTGGACTGGACTACTTTTGCCATTAAACAAATATTTCAAATATATCATCCTTGTCTGTGTGTGTATTACAGATAACTAGTATTACAGATACTAGTTTGTGTTCTTTGGTTGTAAGGACGAGAGGATATCAGGTTGTATATTATTGCAGAAACATTCATTTCTCTTTGCATTTCTGCTTACACTTCAGTTTCTGGATATTTTCGGTTGCTCTCATTATCAGATTTTTCTTCTTCTCTTTGTATTCATAATGTTTAATGGTAGAACTTCAAACACAGCTGTTTTATGCTGCATTGCACTGTACCCTGTTCTACTTTCACGTATTTCTAAAGAAAAGCCATGCTAATTATCAAAGTTTTACTAATTGCACAGAATGAATCGATGGTGCTCCTATTCTTAAGCTTATATCAGGCTATGCAGTGAAAATGGCAGACCTTGTAGACATCCACGATGAGGTTTCCTGCGAGGCCACGGGATGTTCTGAGGTTTGGGAGCGAGCGGGTGAAGTAGACACCAGGTGTGTCAGAGATGTACAGACTGTAGGTGTCATTTTCGTTCCACTCCTGCACGGCTGCCAACACTTGGCCCTCATCTGTACTGACAATGTGCATGTCCTGTATGGAGAACAGCTGTTAGAGCCACATACATCTAATCTGACAACCTATTTGTGACAGCTCCTGCTGCGTCATGTATCTTACTTTGGGCAGACAGTATTTAGGGAGCTGTATGGTCCTAAAGGGCCCTCGTTGATAGGACACAAAGTATGTAGTTCTTCCTGCTGTGGTTAGCTGAGACACACAGACACACAAGCAGACACACACACACGAAACAGTCAGAGAAAGCACTTACAAGTACTTACAACAGATCAGCACTTCACCTCAGTCAGGACTAATATTTGCCTGTCTATCATAGAAGACACGTTCTATTGCTCCTGATTTGGTGTTTTCAGCATTTCAGGCCTGCTTGCTTCACAATAATTCAGCAAACTTTCTATTTCTACATGTACTGCGAGTGTTTGGGAAAGCAGTGTCTGGAATTCACACAATTTCTAACATTTTTGCAGAATATTATGGCATTTCACTAGATTTGTGATGGCACACAACTGTAAACCTGTTCTCACAGAAACAGCAGTTTTCTGTCAAAATAAAACCGGAGTGTTACTGTTGACAGTGAAGATATTATCTTCTATTTTTTTACACTAGTAATAAAAGAATTGACATATAGAGTAAGAATACTTAATATATAATAACATAAATATAATACAACATATAAAATGTTATAAGAAGTTATAAGGGCTGTCTTCTAATTATCAACTAAACTAATATATTGGCAGAGTAAATATACATTGGACAGAACTCCACGGGAAGTGGCAAAGTAATGCACAAGTTTGTTAACACAGCAGGTCTGGCTGATCCACATTCTAATACTTATGTTGGTAAAAATGTCTTGAATCATTTTAAAGGGTGCAGTAGTTGGCATTAAAGGTTACACAATGCTTAGCCATACACTAATTGCATTACAAGTCCACCACAGTATTGTCTAACAGATCCTGAGTGTCAGACATATATTAACTTGTAAAATATGTGGTCAGTACCAGATGAAAAATGAATGAATGACTTACTGGAAGTCTCTGTGCATGTGATTGGCAAAATATCAAACCATTTGGGGGAAAACAGTTTGAAACGTGTGAAACAGTGTATTGATCTGTAAGTGCCAGCAGCCTAATATACCCTTCTGCTGTTTATCTGCCATTGCAACAGCAAAATAAAAAGTACCCAAATTGAGCATGTAGATACAGTTTTGTATCTGTGCCTTGTATATTATAATTCTGTCAATCACTTCTTTCTTAAATAAACAGGTTTTGTGCAGTTTGTTCTTTGTGTCAGGGGCAGGTATGTCTGTTGTGTATCTAATATTACCAAATGAGGTATACTAATTACTAGGGCTGCAAACGATTACTTGATGAAAGATTAATTGTCAATAACCCTTTTAATTGATACATCTTATTGATGGTCAATTAAGTATGGACACCATTAAAGTATAAGTTATACTATGCGCTGTGAGACACATGTCCACTACTTCACACATAATCAAGACTGTGCTGTTTATGTTTTCTTATCTAGTCACTCTCTTGACATTGCATTTTGGGGACACATAAAACCCTGTTGTGTGAAATAAAACAACAACACGCCGGTCCTAGTTTGAACAGAGTTGAACCAGTAGCAATGAGTATCCCTTATACAGTCAGGCAGTGTGCTAGAATAGCGTGATTTAGGAAGTGAAACAAGGAGGGAAAATATTTGTCAGTTAAATAAATAAATAAAATATTTTTTTTATAGAAAATAGCAGATGCTTTCACTAGATAAGACCTTCAACCCTTCATCTATTTCCTCACATAGACACACACATGCACTAGTTGCCAGTGTGTACACCTGAGAGGTGCTACTGTATATTTCATTACATGAAATATTAAAATTCTGATACTAAACAAGCTTTTTTATGATTTTACTATCCTTTTAAAGATTTATTGATTGTTAATTTAAATGATGATCAATCATGGGAATTTGTGGTAACTGACATCCTTTCTAATTCCAAAAATGTCACAAATTTCTGGAAAATACCATCATGAAATTAGTCCTTTTGATTGCAAAATATTACAAGAATGAACGGATAAAGAAATATTTGAAGGACAGAACCATATGCAACGTCAAGTCCAACTGTAGTTTAATATTATCTAGTTCTATTAGTCGGATTTCACAAAAATAAGAACAGCTCTTTGGTAACAAACTATTGTTTTGGTCAGACTGCTATTGAACTTTTAAAGTGTGTGTAAATGTACTAAATGTTGCCAAAATCTGAAGCCCACAGAAAAGCACATGTAGTCAACACTCTTATCAAGTAGATTGTAGCTATTAGGCTGTAACCATAGTGCATTAAGGCTCTAATGCTCCGATTGATCCTGTGTCAATAGAGCTTAGATGTCCAGAGTGTGTGTGTGTGTGTGTGTGTGTGTGTGTGTGTGTGTGTGTGTGTGTTTGTGTGTGTCCACTTTTACAGGGTGAGGATGGAGCAACACTGTGTTTTTCCTGCGAGAGATGTGGGGTGTCAGACAGTCTCCTGTTCCTCCGTTTTTTGAATCGATAACCTCATTATTCTCTGTCAACTCAAATCCAACGGCTTCAAGCCACAAAAGTCAAAAGAAAGTCGGCTTTTATTGGCAGAGGAGGGTCCGGGTTTGGGATTCTCGGTCAAAACCCCATCCTGTCCTCCCCTGAACCGCTTTTTAAAGATGGAGAGGCTGGTTTCAATGGTTATCACTCACTTACACGCCACTGACAGAGATAAAAGGAGAGCTATAAAAAGAGTCAGGCAGAGATTACCATCACACACATTTGGTTTCTCCCAGCCCAGTCTAAATCACATACGCTTATGTACTTCATGAAACACACACGCACACACACATATCTGTACCTGTAAGAAGATGTATTGGTCCTGCACCACAAGTGAGTTGGTGTCAATTCGGCCACTGAATGGATACTGCCTACCCTCCTCTGAACACTTTTGTGCTCGGCAGGTAATATACTGCATTTCTGTGAGACACACACACACATAGATTTAACAACGCAGGATACGCTTGTGCACAGGAACGCCTTGATCTACACCAAACAAAAAACAGATGATCAATATCTCTCACTCTCACTGGCACACACACACCCACACAACAAACACAATCTAGAGCATACACACAAACTTCCCACACATCTCTATGTCTAGCCAAATTAATCAGTGCTCTCCATTATCAGTCTCTCTACTGGCCATCCATCCTCACTCAGAAAAGAAAGAAAAGAGGGGGTGGGAGGAAAAGCACAGAGAAGAAAGATGTAGAGAGAGAGCATAGAGGAGAAGAAAATAAGAGGCCGACACATAAACAACAGATTAGGATTTATACCTGTTTTATCTGTGGACTTTTCTGTAATAAAGAGTGGGAGGAGATAAAAAGTCTTTTAGAATTGGGATAAAGCTATTTTATGTTTTTTTTCTGTGTGTTTGGAGAGGGAGATTTTCTTTACAGGGTTAAAATAGCATTGTCATTATGTTAATCAATGCTGGATTTAGTTTTTTGTGGACTATTGTTTACAATGTTGGTAAAGAATTTTAACGTATGTTCAAAATCTCTTGACTGAAGAAATCATAATATTCCTTTCAAGTTCATGATATGCATTACGTGCACTCAAAAATCACTTGTATCACTTTCACTGTCAATTTGAATAGTGGTGTATGATGTTTAATAAGAGAATGTTCAATAATTTGGACTAAATTGAAATTGCTTTTTTAATTTTTGGAGCTTGACAGTGCTGTCTGTTTCCACTGATTAAAGGAATGTGTGGTTATTAGGAAACATTTCTCCTTGTGTTCTATAAAATCCCAATTAGCATGAAAGTAAATAATTACAGTATTTCAACTTTTGATGAATTATTTAATTTATTATTTGATTGCTTATGTGACCAAAGTAACAATGACAACATCTCAGATGTGAAATGTTTAGTCTAAACCAAATTTAATTGTGCTATATTTCTCCTCATCAGTTCTGGGTTTGATTTTCAAGTTCAGTAAACTAGAAAATTCCTTGGTTTGTATTTAACACCAAGGTAACTTAAAAATGTCATGCATGAGCATCTAAATTACATGAATCTTCACATGCACAAGAATTCTAGACCAGGGGTGCCCAGACTTTTTCTTATTAACGGTGTAAAAACTAAACTTGATTGAGGGTGGTGAGCCGAAGGTAAATATACCAAACTCTATTACATTAAAGTTGCCATGGGTAATTTTCTCATTTATTTAATATTTAAAAATGACAAAAAACACTGCTTTGTATGAACTAATGGAGTATATATATTTTTTAATTTTGTAATGAACGTATTACAGTAAAAAAACAAAACAATCTTATTTATAACAGAATGGAGTTACACTAGTCAAGCTGCACCTGTTTTTGCCTTGATTTGCTCGCTGATCTCTTCTGCATTGTCGTCTATTCAACGAGTGACAGTATTTACTGTATATTTTCAAAAATCAGATTAATTTACAACATTTAATTGAAACATTTAATTTCAGTTTGCTTTTTTTGTAGCTCAGCAATAAAACAAACAAACAATAAAGGTTACTTTAAATTAGAAATGACGATCTCGTTTAAAGGCATTTGCCCCAACCCTCCCCATCATTCTTACTCTCTTCTCAGATGGGGTGGTGGGCCAAATCAAATGTTACCATGGGCCAACTTTGGCCCGTGGGCCCTAGTTTGGGCATCTCTGTTCTAGACAGTATTGTGCATCATTCAGTACCAACTAAAGTAGAAAACTGAATGCAGAATGCAAGGAAGCTAAATTAAGACTTTTAAAAAGACTTTTAACTAAATACAACAAAATTTTCTCTTGGTTTAAGAAAGCCTTTTGAAGCTGTGTGTCTGACTGTGTTCATCCTATGGCATACTGTATTTAGTTCATTAGAATGGAAGAGCACTTCAATTCCCAGAATGCATTTCTCGTGTGAACGTCACTAATTTCCTCTTCCTGTCATTCTAATTCATCTTCTTTGAGGTGTGGCCAATTTAATTTAATCTGTAATTGAAAAGGAGCCAGTTCTTCAGTTTTGAATTTTGCTGAATCCACATGCCTACTCTATCTAGAACAGACTGATAGATCTGCTCCGAATCCTTCTTTCAGATTTGACAGTCTGAAAACGAAAGAAGCTTTTGCCGCCTCCACCCTTTGCTAGTGCTTGAAACTCAGCTTGGTGTAACCACCGCATCACTCATAACACATTTATATGTATTGTTGTTGTTAGACTGTCTGTAGCTCAGAGCCTGTTGTGTTGTGTCAGGTTCATATCAATAGCGCTTAATGCACAACACTGTCCCACAAGGATATAACACAAGCGCCAGAACCAAGCCAGAACCATTTACTATTGAATTTACTGTTGTCCACAATTCATCTCTTCATTTTTCACTGCGACACAAAGGGGGAAAAAAAGCAGTGGGGGCTGAGGAGAAAGTAAGAAAGACAGGGAGAGAGAGAGCCAGGGAGGAAGGAAGAGAGAAACCGAAAAAGCAGAAGAAAGAAAGAAGACTAACGTCCGCTGTCAGTTCGAGCCTCGATGTGCACCAGGTCTGCCTCTTTATCCAGACCACTCAGCGCCCTGAAAATGAAACAAGAAAAAGACAGAAAACAAAAAAAAAGAACAGAAGAGAGGAAAACAATCAGGAAGGGCTCCAGTGGAGAGGAGATGAAGAAGGAAGGAAAGAGAAGGAGGTGCCAGCAGGGGACGGACGGATGAGTACGGTAATAGCATGAGAGTGATGGAGTGATGGAAGAAAAGAGGGGAAGGATGGAGGGGAAGTGATGGACAGCATAATTCCACCGCTCCAGTAGGAGACAGTCTGTCTCCAGTGAATCCTTATTGTTGCTCTGATAGCAATTAATCACACACAAAAACACACACACACACACATTTCACTCTCACAAACCATTCTCCATTGCACACACACTTTCATTTTTTACCTACCTATTTTCACCTGCATCGCACACACACATTCACCATCATATCCTCTTTCTGAAGTTTTTAATCATCTTAACGTCTTTTGTTATCCATATTTTCCTCCGAGTCAGTTTGAACACGTTCACAATCTGATATTAAAATCCTTCTCACAATCCAAAATAAAACCTTTCAACTCAAATCTGATATTCCACCTCTACAGAGGGCTAGATTGATATTAAACCCTATTAACAGCCTCAGATTAATATTAATCTCAAACTGAGAACTGAATCATTCTTATTGCATGTCTGATTTTAAAGCCCTTAATGTCTATGAGACTCCAGTCTGAGATTAAATCCCTTATTTATATATTTTTTAGATTGCTGTGTGTTTTTCTTGTGATCTCAGCACACATTTTCTCATGATCTAGACTTGAAAACTGGATGTCGGTCACCATTTTTATGGTCGGCTGCAAACTGCAGACTTTGATGTCCCTGGAGTTGACAGGCAATGAAATTAAAGATAAGGATACAGCCTCAATCTCAGTGTCAAACAGTGATTTGGATGTGGTCCATCATTGATATTGAGTTATATTAGCTGGAGTGAGTTCCTGATGTAAGGCCGATTCACTCATTTATATTGTAACATTATACTGTATTTATGTTCAGTTGGTCAAAAGTGGTCAGTAAAGACATTTATAAAGTTAAAAAAGATTTCTGTCAAAACTGCTGCTACTTTGTATTTCATTAAAATTCATCATGGGTAAAAACCATGTGGTGGAAACCCTGATGCATTAAATACGCATCAGGGTTTCTTCAACAATATTGAACAGCTTGACTGTTTTCAACATTATAATAAATGTTTATTAAGCGACAATCAGCTTATTAGAATGCTTTCTGAAGGATCATGTGACATTAAAGACTGGAGTAATCATGTTGAAATATTTAAAAAGAATATTTATTTTAAATTGTACTTTGAAGACTTATGCTCTATTGAATACCAGTAATCTATATTTATCTAAAAAAAACATTACCTTCAGACCAAGAAATTACATTTCCATATATATTAAATATATTATCATTTAAGATAAAAGCATATGCAGCCAATTAGAAAGTGGCAGAATTTCTTAAACAGTATTAACATATGCATCCACCCCACACATAATTAGAGTCATCATGTGACACTGAACAAAACACTGGAGTAATGATGCACAATTATTTTGAAAAAGAATTGTTTTGAAGACAACAAATCTGTGGAAAAATACTTTCTCTCTATTGGCTTCATTCTGATACAACTATTAGGAAAGAGTAGATGATGACCGCATCAATAAGAACTTGCTCATTTCTTCACTTAATTTAACACAGATTAATTTAAAAACAAGTCACAATTGCCAAGATTTTCAGAAATACTGAAACAAAAGGATGCTGTTTTGACTATTTTGAACCTGACAGCACACAAGTTCGTAATTGTTTGAACACTGTTGTTTTATCTGTTATTACAGGTCATTTGTTATTTACTCAATAAGGTTACAATTAAGTGTTTTTAACCTAAATTACAGCAGAGTTCTGCTATGAAGGATGTATGCACAACACTGTCCTTTCAAACATTAGAACATTTAGAAGCACTTTACAATCCACTACAACTAATCAACTTGAGTTCTGATGAGGGGGTCAAAACAGGACAGGAAATAAAGCATTACTTCTAAACTATGATTTTATTGATGTAAAACTCTTAATAAGTAAGAGTGTACGTCAAAGAATAAGTGGATTTCAAAGGACAGTACAAAATGTAAAAAGTAAATGGGCAGTTCAAGACCCTTTTAAACGTCTATCTCAGTCCGAGATGTTTAACCACTTGTTTAACTCTCCTTTAATTGTCTGTCTGAGATTAAAACATCTCTCAATCCATCCGACGTTCGGATCAGGCCTAAATAATTGAAGAGGGTTAAACATTCATCTCAAACCCGGTCTGATACAGAGACCTATTACAGTTTAAGGTTAAACTTTTCCATTTTCTCCTTCTGTACTCACCGTCCCTGACACAGCAGGGCTTCAGTGGCACAAAACAGAAGAGTATGTGTATGTGTGTGTGTTGCTGTATAAAGCAGCAAAGCAAAGATGTATTATACATATATTTGAAGACATATAGAAAAATGTGTGTGTGCACAAGGATGTTAAACCCAGAGGTGAAGACGTGTTGTCTCCACAGCTCATCGAGCATGTGACAGGCAACCAGTTATTCTGATGCACCCCACACACAAACACAAAAACTCACACTGATGGGATTAAAATATAAAACCTGATCAAAATTCCACACGTACGGGAATATGAAGCACAGGGGAGAGAGAAGTGACATGACAGCGAGATAGATAGATAGAAAGAAAGAAGGGAAAGAGACATATACAGTGTGTGTGTGTGTGTGAGTTTATCAGTGTCAGTGGATGTAGAGAGTGGGTTTAATATTGGATTAATTTTCAGTATGTATGATTGTGCGTGAGTGTGTGTGTGCAGGTGTATTCTTGCAGTCAGATTAATTTTCAGTGTGAAATTGCACTGTAGGCGTGTTATATGAGATTGATGATTGGTAGAAAAAAAAATGACTGGGTGTGTATGCATGTGTGTGTCGTACCAGTAAAATCGCCCTGGAGTTACTCGCTCATGAACAAGAATCCACTTCTTACCAAAGTCCACAGAGCTGTACAGCTACAGCCAAAAGAGAAATAGACACATTCACTTTAAGATCCCTAACTACAGCCAACAAAGGTAATTATCTCGCTCACACTTAATTATCCACATTATCTGCTTTTAATTGTTCAGCAGGCCCTCTTGAGGCCGTGCGAGCATGTGTGTGTGTAAGTGTATGTGTGTGTATACCCTCTGATCGTGGCTATAGGCCAGTATCCAATTCTCCTGTGTAGGGTGAAACAGAAGACTCATGATGTAGAAGTTAATATTGAACTTTTGAAAAGAGGCTCCTTCGTCAGAACTGATAAGTAAACTACTTTCCACCTCCGGATCGGATAAAATCAGGATCTGAGGACAAGAAAGAGTGGGAGCATGAATTTTATTAGCTCGATATTTGCTATCTGACAGCTTTATGCGTCCACATCTTTAACGCGTTTTGAACACACTCACCTTTCGCTTATTGGTCGGACAGACGTACAGATAGCTCAGCATCGTTCTGATCATCACTTTATCCGTCAGCTTCTCGTACGTCGTTCCGAAATCTACCGACCTATGAATTCATGCAAAGGTCAGTCATGAAATAGTGGAGTTGTATTGTGAATTGTTGCATAAAAAAATCAAATAACTTTAACTCAGGTTTTGATTGCACTTTTTGGTGTCTCACTGACTCACTCAAGTCACCGATGTTAATGAATTATTTAAAAGTAAGTAGTAAAAGTAGTAAAAATACAAAACTTTAATAAATACACAGAGATACTTGATTTCAGACTAAGCATAAACCAGCATGTGTTGTGAAAACACAAAAGAAGAGCTGAGGTTTTTTTTTTAAGATGTGCTGCACATCTCAACCAGGTGAAACACAATAGGCCTCATGTGTCATATAATTTTTGTGTCACTTAAAATATCTGTGCAAACTGCAAAGTGAACATTTTGATGTTGAAATATGCAATGTTGAATATACAATTAGGAGGAGCAGCATTTTGTACCACTGACATTTCAAATTAGTCTCTTTCCAGAAGAGCCTGTTCACTGTGTGGCCATATTTGCAGCGTCTTTGCGTAACTATTTTGGGCATCTGAGATCAAGTCCTACCTAATAAATGTTTTTTATACATCCTCAAGTTGCACCTATTAACATTTATATTGTAGTGATGTAAGTGGACTGCAGTGTTGCCAACTTATTCCAAACATAGATTTTGCGACTTTTATGCATATTTATACACATTCTATTAATATTTTTTTACCCCCAATAAATCTAGCAATTTTGTTGGACACATCTAGTTTCCAGGACTCTGCGGTACTGCCCTATGAGAACGAGGTCTCGCTCTTCTGCCGCAGGTCTCTCTCTGCATCTGCTCTGTTCTGTGAGGGGCTCAGAGGTGCGGTGCATTCACTTAACACTGCACCATCAGAGAAAATAATGAAACAGGATTTCTGTTGCTTTTAAACTTTTTCTCTGAGTGATTAGACATAGCACAGTTACTGGTGATTTTGTTAGAATTTTTGTGCCACACACAAATGAATTTAGCCAGAAGATGCATTGATGATCCCTGAATTTACCTGTAATGAACAACATCGCTTAATGATCAAATATTTTTGCTGCTTGTTCTAATTACTTATGTAAAATGAGCTAAAACAATACAATTCTTAAGATTTTTTTGAACAACTTAATTGTTTTATGTTCAATCCATTTAATTGTTAATAGTTAACTTAAGTGATTTGTGTTGGCACAACAGGAATGAATTGTGTGGAATTTTTACAGTGTATTATGACTATAAAACAGTCACACATTGTGACATAGTGTCTGTGTTGTGTTCATATTTTGGTTAAACTGGTTAAACTGCACCAGAGTTCTTATTCAAATGAACCAAAACAATTCTTTAAATGTTTATTTTTAATCAAACCAAGCCTGCCAATTGTGAACACTACTTGCAGAGCAGTAGCTGGTTAACATGTCTTAAAGCAATAGTTCACCCAAAAATGAAAATTACCCCATAATTTACTGCACCCTCAAGCCATCCTCTGTGTCTATTACTTTTTCTGGCAGTCGAACGCAGTCTATGTAGTTTTTAATTTTATCCTGGCTGTATAATATATAGTAGCTTTTATTTTGAAGTTTCCAAAAGAGCATAAATTAGTCATCAAACTCACCCATATGACGGCAGGGGGTTAATGCATGTCTTATGAAGCAGATCTATGTGTTTTTGTAAAAAAAATTTTTTTATTTTTATTATAAACTCCAATCACTGACGTATGTGACATAAGATTGATTCATAGTTCAAGCTAGAGGAACAGACGTGTCTCACAGGAACCACTTACCACACAGTTTGTTTACCACAGAAGTCGACGACAAACAAGAAAACTAGTTGGGTTGGCGTTAACATATAACTTTATACAGTATATTACTCTTACAATTCCTCATACATGTGTCTACTCATCTTATATCTTATTAGTCAAACGCAAAATAACATTCATTCCACCGTTTATTATATTATTATTAGAGTTTATAATTAAACAATTCGACATACTTCTCTTACAAAAACAAATCAATCCACTTCATAAGATATTTGTTAACCCCCTATAGTGGCATATGGATTATTTTTACAATGGATTTATGCACTTTTAGAAGCTTTAAAAAAAGCCACTATCCAACACCACTATACGGCATGGAAGAGCAAGGATAAAATGTAAAACTACTCCGACTGTTCAACTAAAAGAAAAAAGGCATAGACACCAAGTATAGCTTGAAGGTGAATAGATTAGGACAGCAGAACAGAAACAAAAACGAAGTGTACAAAATATCTAGTAGATCGTCCACAGCTGGTTTGGACGAAAACACAGAATAACACAGACATGTGGACACAGCCTTTGCCATTTTCATTAGACATCTACAATAAATGGTTGACAGGGCTATGTTAGAACCTCCGTCGCCCACAGGAACGCTAGAACTCGACGTGTCAGGAGCTCGGCACGACACATCTGAGATTCTCACTTGTTGGCATAATTAACCGAAGCTGTTGTGTATGCACGCGTCTCCGTTCCATCGTAACTCATTAACACCATCTCTTCTGGAGGAGGTACGACAGCAAACAGGCGAGTCTGCCGAACTCTTACAAGTATAATAACGCTAATGGTTTTAAGGCAGACAGTTACGCCATGAGCCTCTGGAGAGGCACACGTGTATGTGTCGTATGAAGCATTATCTCCTCCACCGAATGCGCCGAGAGTGCTCAAACTCTGACACTTTTACCACTGGATACAATTACACGGCCGTTGCGAGCTGTTGAGGTTATTTGGGTTGCGTAAGCCGCTGAAGAGGAAGAGAGTTTTCTGAGAACCCTCGAACCCTCGCTGAGTGGCTGCCCTAAAAAGCTCCTGACGTTTCTGGTCCGGTCAGCCCTCCTCTCTTTCACTCCAGACCTGCACTGTACTCGAGAGGACATTACTCCTCCTTGCAGGACAAATACACCTGGGTACGTGTGTGTTGTGCAATTGAACAATTGCACGGGCAGACTGGATACTTTTTAGAGCATGTATCTTTATTTTAAAACACAGGAGAGCGTGATTAACTGGCTCCTCTGAATGAGCTGTGATTTGTCTTCATATTTTTTTTTCCTCCTTTTATGCCGCCGACAGCAACATTCATTAATCATTCATACTGTTATTACCGACATCATTTACTACAGCCTGCAAGCTGAGCTTTAACATTCACCTCTTTTAATAACACGATGCCAATCCCTCCCCCAACTACTGTCTCTGTCTCTCTCTTTGTTCCACCTTCTTTTTCGCTCATCAGTTCTTCCATTCCTCCACTTTCCTCTTCCTCATTTCCTGTTTATGCCATTTCTGTTTGTGGAACTTTGATAATGGCTTTCTGTTTTTTTTTTTGTTTTTTTCCCCTCTGTAAACCCCCCAGCTCACCTCCCTTTCTGAGTGACACACACCAGGAGAGGAAATCTCATCAGGGCTCGCAGCCAAAAAGAAATTAAACAAAGCCTTCCTTCAAGGTGATTGCAGTGTGTGTGTGTGTGTGTGTGTGTGTGTGTCTGTGTGTGCGTGTTTGTGTGAATGTTTGCAGTGATGGCATGTTGATAAAAGATGATGTCATATTACATATCTCCCACATTCTGTTTAATTATTGCAACATTGTTTTCATTATTCTTTTAATTAAAATGGACAAAAGTCCATCCAAATATCAGCTGTACTGATGATGATCACTTTGTGCTCGTGGCTGCAATTACTCTTTCGTTCACTTCTGTTTACCTTCAGGTATACCTCAGAGTTTTATTGTGTGTAAATCACAGCTTTAAGAAGTGGATAATGATCAAGAGAAGCACTGACTAAGTTAAAACAATTATAGTTATTACACTGAAAGTAAATAAAATGAACGGATAACAACATGTTGTGCTATTATTCATTAAATTAAGTTTTAATTATTACAGCTTTGTCCCAAAAACTTTAATCATTAATATTTAAATTAAATTAAGGACAAAACAGGTTTCATTGTGATATTAACATAACAGGACTGAAAACTATTTGGTGTAGCAATTTTTATTCTGAAATTATTAGTTTTTACAATGTTAATTTCACAAAAAAATTGAATTAAATGTGAATTTATGAAGTAGAAAAGTAGATTTTTGTAAAACATAATCCAATAAATAATACTAGTCCTGTCACAGTCATACATTTGGTGTTGATGTTTAATCTTTTGAAGTATTGGCGCTTAATGTTATGCTTCCGGATATTATGAAAAAACCTATATTATCTCTCGCTTTAATCACCATATATAGACCCCCAGGACCCTATGTCAATTCTAAAAGAGTTTTCTGATTTTATTTCTGACTTACTAGTTAAAACTAATAAAATACTAATTGTAGGAGACTTTAACATCCACATAGATGACGCTAACGATACATTAGGGTTTGCGTTTACAGATTTACTACAATCACTTGGGATAAAGCAAAACGTTGTTGGTCCAACCCATCGCTTAAAGCATACATTAGATCTAATTTTGTCTCATGGAATTGAGGTCATTGATGTAGACATTATACCACCAAGTGATGATTTAACAGACCACTACCTCTTACTATATAAGCTGTGTTTACCTGAAATTAGCAGATCTGCACAGATATATCGCCCTGGTAGAACTATCGTCCCGTCCACTAAGGATGAATTCATAAATAACTTACCTGATCTTTCTCTATTAGATATTATATATTGGATAAAAATAATCAACCCCCATCACACAATTAATCATTAATCGCAACAAGCCTATTTAAAATAGATTTTTTTTGTGGTCTGCAGTAGAGAAGCACGCAGCTAAAAGAAGCACATTAGTTGAGGAAGGACCAGTTAACCACTAAAAAATTGAGGGTCTCGGGTTTTTAAATTTAATTAAAGGGTACTTTAATCGCAGTGAACTGCAGATTTCACTGGGAGCCATTTTAATGGATAAAATAGTTTGGAAATGCTCAAGTGAGAAACGGCCCAGTTGAGCAAGGAATTTTTAAACAGGCCCTCTCAGACAGCCAGAGAGAAATTCACCGCAGCAGTCTAATCTTAGACTTAAAAAAGCATACTCGAGTACTACGACCAGCTTCCAGCAGCTTGAAAAAGACAGAAAAAAGTGTTTTGTGAAAAGCGAAGTTTTATAAATGACTAAATGATTGTTCTATTTGATGTGAAGTCAAAATTGATGGGGAAATTAAAAGTTTGAAAGTAAATTCTAATAATTGGTTTAAAAATCATTTGTTTTGCTTTATAGAAGTAGACTTATTTCGTATTGACTAACATAGTGTACCTGATTATAATTGTTTATAAATATATGTAATTGATTGAAACGGCAATTTATTTGATATTATGTTGAAATGCCAATATGCTTTGCTATATATGTGACCGGAGTTTGAACGTGGGTTTCCTCCGGGTGCTCCGGTTTCCCCCACAGTCCAAAGACATGCGGTATAGGTGAATTGGGTAAACAAAATTGGCCATAGTGTATGAGTGCGTATGAATGATGACCCAGTACTGGATTGTGGCTGGAAGGGCATCCGTGTACAACATATGCCGGAATAGTTGGTGCTTCATTCCGCTGTGGCAACCCCTGATAAATAGGATACTAAGCCGAAGGAAAATGAATGAATGAATGAATGAATATATGTGACCCTCTCTGTGAAACCCCGGATAGAGTCACTTAATTTATTTCTCAGAAAAAGAGCATCAAAGTTGTATAGCCATAAAAATGACAAAAATATGCTATTTCTTTTTATTGCAGTAAATGACAGACTAAATATCAAGGTTTTGGGATACAGCACTAAATTTACTTTTATAACAGGATAAATACTGAAATTAATGATTTTATCAACACTACGTTATTATTTTGAGCAAAGAAGATATCGGAGGTTTGCTACCTAAACACTGATTTCAATCTTCTCTGGGTTTACTTTTGGTACAGAAACACCTCTTGATATTCATATCATTCTGTTAATAAATTTCTTTCCTACCATTAGAGATGGTAAACAGACTTTCATATCTCCTCACATGCGGGAAAGTCAAGTTAGTCCCTGGAACGACAGGAGAGCTGTGACTTTCTGTGTAAATTTTTATGCTTTACCGGCAACATTTCAGTTAATTTTGTTTTAAATGCATGTGTCATGGTAACCTGCTTATTTGAAGTTAATTATATGCCGCAAAATAATTCGGTTATTAGATAGCATACAGAAAGCTGATTGTATAACAGCTAATGATATAAATCTATGTGGAATCTATGTCCTATAGAGGGTACTTTTTTTTGCTAAATATTAAGTTAACACAGTCGTTTGTGTATTCAGCCAATAATGCTAAAACATGAGAAAAAAAAACATGTTATAGTAAAATAAAATACTATAGTGTTTTTGAACCATGTTAAAGTGTAGCTATTGTAGGTCTTTACTGTATGTATTTAGTCAACTCTTTGTTAATAAATGCTACAGCATATTAACTATCACGAATCGTGTCATATTTATCTCATGAAACAGAAATACGTAGTTATATATTTATATTTTATATTTTTATCAATATTATATTTATATTATATTTGTATGTTTATTAACAGGGCGACACAGTGGCTCAGTGGTTAGCACTGTCGCCTCACATCAAGAAGGTCCCTGGATTGAGTCCCAGCTGGGCCAGTTAGCATTTCTGTGTGGAGTTCGAATGTTCTCCCCGTGGGTTTTCTCCGGGTACTCCGGTTTCCCCCACAGTCCAAACAAATGTGGTATTGGTGAATTAAATAAACTAAATTGGCCGTAGTGTATTTGTGTGAGAGAGTTTATGGATGTTTCCCAGTGCTGGGTTGCAGCTGGAAAGGCATCCGCTGTGTAAAACATATGCCGGATAAGTTGGCGGTTCATTCTGCTGTGGCGACCCCTGATGAATAAAAGGAATAAGCCAAAGGAAAATGAATGAATGTTGATTAACATTTTCTACTGATATTTGATTTTTCAAATAAAGCTGCTCATAGCACCCCAATCGTTTAATAGTTCCTTTAATGCTTTTTGGACATTCACATCATAACGATTAGAGCTGTTTTATAGACATTTTCCCATAAATGTGTCATATATCACTGAAAATGGATAATTATGGTTCAGATGTGTTGTAGTTTTAAGTATAAGCTTTTCTTTAAAATGGATTTTCTCAAAAAGATGATTTTCTAAGTCTGAAATTAAGCAGATTTTGACATGGCCTAGGACACCACGGTTGCATTTTCACAGAATATTCTTTACATTGTGTAGAATGTTTCATGAAGAAAACATCTATAGAAAACAGTGAATTAGAAAAAAAAAAAACTTGTTCTGGGTTTTCATAATGAGGGTCACACACACTGTGTGCATGTTCTCCCTGTTTCTGTGTGGGTTTCCTCCACAGTCCAAAGACATAGGTGAATTAGATAAAGTAAATTGGCCGTACTGTGTGAATGGGAGAATGCATGGGTGTTTCCCAGCACAGATGGTTGCAGCTGGCAGGGCATCTGCCGGTAAAACAATTCATTCCACTGTAGCGACCCCTGATAAAGCAGGGAATAAGCTGAAGGAAAGTGAGTGAATGATTATTCATAGCAGTGTCAGGTATCCGTTTGCGAGTAAACTTTGTATAAATTTCAATGAAACTTATATTGGACAATATAATAATATCAATCAATAAACATATTTTCAATAAAGCTCATCTGTAAATATATCCCTGCAGCACAGTACTCGTAATGCATGTTAGAGCAGCAAAATAAAATGTAAAAAAGCAGGACAGCGTGCGGGAGCTGAATTCAGATTACTTTTGCAGTGTATTCCTATATATATACAGTATATGAATGTGCAATGTGTAAATACATGACATACAAATTTCAATAGAAATCAGAAAGTGGGGTGACAGAATGTACAGCCAGTGCTTTCTTTCTCTATGTATAAGCCTGACTTACACAGCTACCTTGCAGTCCTTTTCTTTCTATTGTCTATGCACTGAGAGAGAGAGACAGAGAGAGAGAGAGAGAGAGAGAGAAAGAGAGTCAGGTCACAGTACAGAACGTCCCAGGAGAAGACAGGGATTAACTACTTCACCATGGGGCATATCAGCAGTGGTCAGTGAAAGTGCTTCCCAGCTGAATTTCAGCCCAGATCTTTGCCATTTATATAGTCTGCTGTACCCGCCACAAACGCACTTGTGGCTAATGTAAGAATGTGTGTTGATTTGTAATGAGCTGGAAGCGTAGCTCTAATATCTCAGTGTTATCAGATCATTTCATTCAGGCTGGGTCAGCAGTTAAAGGTTCACACCAGTTACAACTGGAGGAAGGCAAGCTTTATGTCTCTGCCATTTCCCTGCCGCTGTTAGAAAATTGTTCCTGTCTTCTCACTATAAACTACTGAGTAAAAAATATTGAGTTCTTATCGGATAGCCATTGAGGAACGGTAAAGCTTACATACTGTACACTAGGTGTACAACAGAGGATTCTGCGTATATGAATTTATGATGAATCTATGACACTTAATTCTATTCAGTGTCCACTTGTTGTGTACTTCAAGTTATAAAAGTATATAAAAACTGTGCTTGCAGGTGATATATTAATGGCATAAAAGGCCACTTAAGTGCTCTTAAAGAGTACTTTTTCATGACCATTTCCTAATACAGTACTTTTTTTAAAGTGCACCATAACAATGTAAAAATGCAGTAGAACTTCCCAAAGTTGTTTTGGTTAACATTTCTTAAATACATTTACTTCTGAAAATACTTCTTAAGGCTTTATTAACTGCAAAGCTAAACTAAAAATAAAACTTTTGATTGTAATAATTTGTTAGCAAATATTATTAACCAATCTAATATAGCATGGACTAACCTTGAACACCTGCATGTTCATTAACTAACATTAACAAAGATTAATAGATTCTTAATAAATACATTGTTAGTTAATCCAATAACCTATGAACTGTATTGCCAATGTTAATGAGATAAAATTGTATGTATAATAAATATTATGTATAATATATGTACTTATAATACTAGTATGTATAATATAACTGAACAGAAATCACAATTTAAGTATGTGTTTGTTTAGCGTACATGCTTGTCAATATATTCAGCAGTACACTTTGAGCATATTTCAAAAACAATATTTCTAAAATTCATATAAAATTGTACTTCCTACTTATGTGGTTAAAAACACATTTTAAGTTCATTTTATTGCATTAAATATCAAATTAAATGTTTTGAAACCTTTAGATATTCATATATTTTGTACATAATGTGCGACCAAGTGCCTGAAATCCATCTAATCATCTGTAATCATGGAAAATTAATATTTAAAAAAAATTAAACTGTGAACATCAGTATTTTTTAATTCACATGTCCTTGCAACCTTTGACATTCTTTTCTTATCTGATAGCGTTTACTGGCAGGACAATCACATGAAATCTCCAATTTTGTTTCATGTCAACTATTATATTTGTTTATAATACATCTAGATTTTTTAAATAATATGTTAAAGCAGTGTTTCCCAACCCTGTTCCTGAAGGCACACCAACAGTACACATTTTCAACCTCTTCCTAATTAAACACACCTGAATCAACTCATCAGAACATTAGAAGAGATTCCAAAACCTCAAATAAATCGGTCAGATAAGGGAGACTTCCAAAATACAGTATGTACTGTTGGTGTGCCTCCAGGAACGGGGTTGGGAAACACTGTGTTAAAGTGTACTTCATTTTCATCACATTTTCATTCAGCACTGATGCCCAAAGACTCTGAGGAGTGAGTAAACTCAGTGTTTTCATTCAAAGAAGTGTCTTTACCTCCAGAGTGAACTCTCGGTCACGGTTCCCAAGTTAAAGTCGAACAGTTTTGTCAGAATCAGGATCACCTGCAAGAAAAAAAAAACCACGCAGACATTTAACAAATCACCCAGCAATCTCCATTTACACATTTCCCCAGCTACAGCACTCTTAATGTGCTACGCTAAATGATAAAATGTCTGTCAGGCAGCCTCGCAGTGATGGATGAGAGTAAATATCAGGTGTGAATTTTATTATCTTGAGATGACAGCAGAATAAGAGGCAATGCACTCAGAGCCCGGACAGCCTGATGGAGGTAATGATGATCAGGGGGAAGAGAAGAGAGGAAGAGAAGAGGGGAAAAACAGAAAAAAGAAACACAAAACGCTATACACTCATACGCTAAAACACAAACACGCTCAAGCTGTCAAATGTCACGCTGAAACGTGACAGGTAAAATGCTTTGCTCTTCCCACCTGACAAAACATTCGGGGCACACTCTCATAAACAACAGCCAACAAACGAGCATCTGTCTTTCCACTGTGAGTTTTTACCAGGAAAAAAAAAAAACGAGGGATAAAGAGAGACTTTGAATCAAAAGCAGACAGTAAGTGGTCCCTTTGCGTCTGTGTCTGTGTGAGAAGAACACAGTCTTCAGTATCGCGTCCACACACTAATGAATATTAGTCTAAAAGGTCCAATATTTCATTTCACACTTCATGATTGTTCCCTAATGAGAGTTCAGTCAACAGGAGTGTCGTTATTAACCTAAAAGGAAATCAGAAAACAGACGCGGGCGGACGCAAACACAGCTGTAATAGGAAAACCCATCAGCAGTCGGTGACTTTACCGGGTCTTGTGTTTGCTTTATGTGTGTGTGTGCGTGTGTGCAACCTTCACTTCTCACGGTTCCACCTGTGACGAGACGGCTTCATCTAGGGTTAATTAACCAATCAGAAGAGGACAAACTATTAGCATATCCAAATACAGCATATCTAAAAGAGCAGGACCCCAGTCAAACTCACTCAGCTTCCTGAACCAGCAAAACCACCATGATACTGGAACTAATTACATCTCCTGAAAGCAGGAGCAAAAGAGAGAGAGAGAGAGACCAGTGTCCATGGGGCTGAAAATGAATATTAATATCAAAGCGGAGGTTTCTATTGTCCGTTTCTATGAGGTCAATAATATGTGCAGGGATGTTATGCAGATCTAATTACATTTGCATATGAATGGTGGGTTTGATCAGTTCATGTTCAAGCTAAGATCAGATTCAGTTGAAACATGAATGACTTACTGTGTCATATTACAGTGGACGCGGCGAGGTCTGTTCACCCGCTTTATTCTCCTAACCTCAAATACATGAAAAAGCTTCACTATTACACTCATCTTTTTGTTCCTCTACCTTTTGTTCTCTCTCAAATAAATGTTTCATTACATGCGAAACAACATTCCGGTCTTTTTCGGCCGGAGCTGGTGTGTTGTAAAATCCCTATTACATGCTGAATCTCACATTTACGTAATTCCCATATCTATTTCATTTGCTTTATTGCATTTGCCTATGAAATATGATTATCTAAATTGCAGCGTGTAGTGCCGTGTATGGCCATTTTGTTGTGCTCTGCGTGATGCCATGGAAACAACTCCTGCTAGGGACCAATCATTATCCACTGAAGGCTGCTCACTTGACAGTGACAACAAGTAGCAGTGAAATCAAAAACAATAAGCACAGTAAAAACAGATGGGATAGTACTACTACACAGCTGATGTTTTTTCCACAGGAAGCTGACAATACTTTTTACAGCTCCTGAGACTGAAACGGCAAGACGCATCACTTTAGGAACTCTTTTTTTCTGAACTGATGTTTACTCTGTTGCCTAAGAGCTTTCGAAAGCAGTAGGAATCACTAAAAATGAACTGCATGTGTGTATATTTTCATATCGCAAAAACAACGTGTTGAGAACAGCATGAGTTAGTTTATTGTCCTCAACCCAATATAAACCACTTTTTTGCTTTGAAATTGATTGTTGTAATTCAATGTTTTTAAGATAGCTCTCCTGCACCCCTACACCCAAACCCCTGGAGGTCAGTGGCTACTGGAACTGTGAGAGTAACAAAATACATAATATGCATATACAGACAAAACCATTGAATGATACCATGGCTTCTGACAAAACATGGATGTTTTATGAAGCCGCACGATAACTCTGTGTGAGAAATTGAACATTATTTACAACTAGGAATGTGAAAAATTTGGCAGATAGCGATAACTCTCTGTATAAGTCAATATATAGGCCAATAAATGCAAAACAACTCAACAAAAATACCAGTTTGCAGAAAAGAATTGAAGTTCCCCTTTCGCTATTGGCTATGGATTACATGTAATAATGCTGTGCAATTAATGTTCACTTTCTGAGCTGATTGTTTCACTTCATTAGCCCTCAATGTATCATCTGGAGCCATGGATTTTCATTTTGCATTCCCTGATATGCTTTTTTCACTCTCAAAGTGCTGGTAGCCATAGACGTGCATGTAAGTGAAACATTTACAATTTCATTTAAATATCTTCTTTAATAAAAATGTCATCTACATCTTGGATGGCCTCAGGGTGAGTAAATTAACAGCTAATTTTAATATGTTGGTGCCTTTTAATATGTTGATCTCTTTAAAATCACAAGCTTTGTCTATAACACTTTATTCTGGTGGCCAGTATTTAAAACATTTGAAAGTTTTAATTGTATTATTAGATTTAATTATAATGCAACAACATTTCACTGAATATTCAAAAACTAATGTATGTGTGTGTGTGTGTTCCAACCATATCTAATAAAACCTGAAATCAATTAATTAAGTCATTTTCATTTACTGTAGCTAAAATAGAATGTAGCCAGTGGCCTGAATAACAATGACGCTTACTTTTATGAGTCTTATTAGTCTTTTTAATTAGAAGTAAATCAGTAAAGAACAAGTGCCTGCAGAAACCTTTTTAGCAGTTTAACATATACATTGCATGCTCATTTATTAAAGAACTTGCCTAATGCTTTTAGAAAACAATAAAAGTGCAGTACTCTAAGCTTAATTTAACATGTTTTGCTATATTTTACTCATTAGAGCACTGCAATTAGAATATTTAACCTCACATAAGTATGGAAAAACTTGTGCAGACTAACACAATAATATTATAATATTCTTATTATTCAAAGCAAGCACCTTTTAAAGTAACTGCACAACTCAGCAGCAATAATAAAAGAGTTTTTCCCTCCTGGATTACTGTTTTTCCAAGCGCTTTCCCTACTAAAATTATTCTGTTTTATTTATGTTGCTGTGGATCATGACATTTTGAAGACGACTCAAGGCTATTCTCAAAGTGGACCATAAGCCTTTTAAAATCCACTCGTGGGAAATCATGATACACTTGTAAACTTCAGCTTTTAACTTTTAAAAAAATGAAATAATATATAGAGTGGGACAGGTTGACATTTTAAATCAATTTGTTGACTGAAAGTCTTACTTTCTCCATCTCTCTTTTATATCCATTATGTGGCATTCTTACTTATGTCCTAAGAGAAGAATAAGGTCTATGAGATTTTCAAGTCTCCAGCCACAGAACATACAGTATAAAAACACAGACTATGATTTATCTACATGAACTGGGTAGTATTGTTGCATCAATAACAATATTTAGGCTGAAGTCTAATACCAGCCGCTGGCACCTCAACTAAACCAACATCTCAAGCAACAAATAACAGCCTTAGGCAATCAGTCATATAACCAAACCTGCACTGTCAAATAGATTCGAACTCAAACATTTGTGGGATCCAGTGTCAATAATTTATGATTAATCTTCTAATTTCTTGAATTTTCATCAACACATGCAGCTACTTGAAGGAAAAAAAAGTTATTATATTCAAATAAGGGAAAAATATATTTATTTATAAGTGTTGGATTTGGTTTCTGCAATGAATATAACAGGTGAAATTGATTTCAAGCATATTTTACAATTTATGTGTCAAAATGCACAGTGTTTTAAAAACTGCAGTAAGTGAATAATACAACAACTTAACAAAAAATTACAAAAGATTTTATTAGATGTCTTCAGTATGTCATTATTTTTTTAGCTTAGAAAATTGTTTTTAAAAAAATTGAACATACGAAATATGACATTTCATAATTGAGTTTTGATGATAATTCAGTTCCACCGTGCAAAGACTAGAAAAGACATCTGTTAATCATTTCTAGATATTCATTCATTCATTTTCCTTCGGCTTAGTCCCTTTATTCACCAGGGGTCGCCACAGCGGAATGAACGCTAACTTATCCAGCATATGTTTTACACAGCGGGTGCCCTTCCAGCTGCAACCCAGTACTGGGAAACATCCATACAGACTCATTCACACACATACACTACAGACAATTTAGTTTATTCAATTCACCTATAGCGCATGTCTTTGGACTGTGGGGGAAACCGGAGCACCCAGAGGAAACCCATGCGAACAAGGGTAGAACATGAAAACTCCACACAGAAATGCCAACTGGTCCAGCCGGGACTCGAACCAGCAACCTTCTTTCTGTGAGGTGACTAGGAATGTAACGATTCACCTGACTCACAATTCGATACGATTCACGATACTAATCTCAAGATTTAGTCATGATTTTTTTACAAAATTATTTTAAACAAATTTAAGGTGAAGAGCCCTTTAATTTTTTCCTAAACGCTGCACATTTTTTGCTAAATAATATATATTTTTGCCATAACCAAATTGCTATTCTAAAAAAAAAAAAGAAAAAAAATAATAATAATAGAAACTAAAGAAGACTCATTAATATAAACAAACTAAAACTATGACTGTGCTGGGATTTTACATTTTTAAAAAGAAATATCAGCATATCTATGTGTTCTGGCATAAGCTGAGGCCTTTGCACATTTACAATGTCCCCTGCTGATGAAAAAAACTCTTTCACTGGGGACTGAGATAGCTGGTGTGGAGAGGAAAGCCTTTCTTAAACTAGAGAGCAGTGTGTACAGAAGTGGTCAACAGGCCCTCTGATCCAGGGGACTGGCGACTGGCATAAAAACTGATTATAAAATGACTAATTATATAGTAATTATATAGTAGGATAGAGACAGGAGTTGAACATGATTATCAAGGTGAATAATTAATATTACTTGTATAATTAATTAGTATAAGTACAGTGCTTCCCACAGGTTTGAAATATACTTGCGGTGGTAGCCGGATTGAAACACATCTTTTACCCACAGCACATAAATGGTCAACTACATGCGACAAACAAAAAAATAATGTGGTAAAATAACTATATTTTAATTTATTATGACACTGTTATACACTTTTTCTTTTCCCTGGGTTAAAGTTATTAAAAAGGCTGTTGAAATAAAAGAAATCCACTATTTCTCTTACTTTTATGCTATTTAGAAACCATGTGCACCCACTGACAGGTAAAGGCTGCTCTCTCTCTCTCTAAAGTTGCTTTATTGGCATGACATAGTACAGTATTACCAAAGCATTTTAGATATGTATAATTGTATGTATGCAGGTAAAGCGAGCTTGCGCCTGTAAACACAGCGCCCCCTCTGTTTAAAAAATGTATCGCGATTCATTCAACATTTCTACTGATTTGAATCGTCACATATTTGAATCGATTTTCAACCGACTCATGGTGTATCGTTACATCCCTAGAGGCGACCACTGAGCCACCGTGTCACCCTTTATTTCTAGATATTTAAAATATAAAATTAATCATATCAAAAAATGAAAGCTAAACAAAGCAAAGCAACATATTTAATCATTCTCACACATTGGCATGTTCACTTATTCTTCAAGTCAAAAATTATAAACTGTGCAAACCATCACGGACTGAGCAGGTAACAAAATTGAGCAAAATTACTTTTTTTATTTTATTTTATTTTATTGGTATACCAATCAACCCTTGGAGAGTAAAACAGACTAGGGACTCATGATTCACCGTGCAGCAGGTTGTTTGAGGTAAAAGTAACCCAGCAGTACCACACACGTGTACCTGAAAGAAAACAGTTGCAATCCGGGAGCACATGCATAAACAATCAAGTAAACAAGAAGAGCCATTTTAAGTGCTAATTTCACTGCAAATGATGAAGCCCATAATTAAAACTGTTTCCGAACCCCTAAACAACCAAATCACATTAACACGGGTAGGTGATTAAAAAGTCTATATGTTCTGTGTGGGTTTTCGGTCAGAGACGTTGTTTTCAAACACTCAGATGAATTCAATTAAAATGGTGAAATGAAATGGAACTACCTGCTCATTCGTCCAATGGCAACAGCAAAGAAAAAAAAAATGCTGGCAAAGTAAAGCACTGAATGTTCTACACAACACTGAATTTCCAAAGCATTCATTGCAATTCTGCTCTCTGAGGAGCCGTGCAGCACATTGAGACTTTTGTTTCTCTCCGGTGGACTTTGCAGCTCATATCTCAGTATTTCTGGCACTAATTTGTTTCTGTGTACTGTAATACAGCCCCTGAGTTAGCCCCAAACTCAAATTTATGCTCGCAATTTGAATAAAATACAAAGGACGGAGGAATCTTTATTCTCTCATAAATCCAGTGATCATGAACAGACTGGGCATAATACATCAGTTTAACTCTAGTGGAATTGAAACAATCAGTTTCGATGTGTGCTTGGAGTGTGTGGAATATCAATCCAACATTCCTCACTTTTTCATTTTCCTCTCTCTTTTCATTCCCTTTTATAGTGTTTCCTCCTCAATCTGTCTTCTTGAGCTCTCAGAGTATCGTGTTTAGACGCTGCCATATGAATCGATAAACCTCAAGGCATTAAAATATGTTTATAAAAAGGAGGGAGGAGATGGGAAGAAGAAGTCCAATTGATTTTTTTAAAGTGGTTTATTTTAATAAAAGACAGCTGTGTTACTGTACGCTTCACATATTCAGATATGATGGGGTAAAAACCTCAGGATGCTGAACTGAAGGGCTGCATGTACAGTTGAAGTCAAAATTATTAGCCTGTGATTTTCTTTTCTTTTTCAAATATTTCCCAAATGATGTTTAGCAAAGTAAGGAATTTTTCACAGTATTTCCTATAATATTTTTTCTTCTGGAGAAAGTCTTATTTGTTTTATTCTGGCTAGAATAAAAGCAGTTTTAATTTTTTTTAAAACTATTTTAAGGTCAATATTATTAGCCCTCTTAAGCAATATTTTTTCAGAATGTCTACAGAACAAACCATCGTTATACAATGATTTGCCTAATTACCCTAACTTGCCTTTTTAACCTTAAGGCTTTAAATTACACTTTAAACTGAATACTAGTATCTTGAAAAAATATGTAGTAAAATATTATGTACTGTCATCATGGCAAAGATAAAAGAAATTATTAGAAATTAGTTATTAAAACTATTATGTTTAGAAATATGTTGAAAAAAAATATTATTTCAGTTAAACAGAAATTGGGGGAAAAAATATACAGGGGGGCTCATAATTCAGGAGGGCTAATAATTCTGACTTCAACTGTATAATATCAAATCTCAGCTGCATTTGTACTTGTAAATGTCCATGTTTGTGTCCGTCTGGTGGTTGATTTGGGGCTGTGGGGTATCGTATCGCTCACTCTCTAATGATAAACCGTCAAGGTAAATGAAAGATTCGGTGTGTTTTGTGTTTGCGGCTGATTTGAAATGCAGACACTCATAGCATGAAATAGAGTTTATAGGGATAATGCACACAATAGATGAATTCAAGAATGAGTTTGTGCTTTGGGGCAAGATGCGTTTTTTTTTTTTCATCAGTCAAATAAGAAAAGATGTGCATTCTCTCACACACACACACACACACACACACCTAGAAAAGGAAAATACTTATTCATATTTATGTTTTATTAATGCTCACTGCTTTGCCTTAGGAAAATCCACAAATCATTGCATTGCTCGATTCTGCCTTGCTGGAAATTTCAATCATTTTCACACACTTATTCTGTGTTTATTTAACAGAAAGCCTGGAGGCCACACAGGGCCATAATAAAAGCTCTGTACATTATCCAGCTCCTTAAACATCATCCTCAAGTGCACATCTGCATATGAATATACATGTATGAATATAAATGACCTTCATCAACATCATCCTCAGTTAGAGCGCAAAAGCAGGTGCACATATGCACACACATTCATACTCCACACACATGCTGTGCATAAAGTTTCTGCTGAGAGCAGCAGCCTTCATAATGCTGCCAACAGCTGGGAGGTTTATTTTACTGCATGATATAAAAAGAAACCTTCATATAAGCATACACATAAACACACACATAGAAATATGTGTGTGTTACTAAACTTAAGGCATTTCGTGCTCCTCTTTTTTGCTATATGGTTTTATATTGTATTCTTGTGTGTTTCCATGTTTCGCTGTTTGTTTTGTTTATTTTGAGTCTTCCTCCAGATTTTCTACTGCTTAGAGAAATGGCAGAGAATTCCAAAGTTCTGGTGGCAAAACTCCTTGAATCTTTAGTTATGTTCCTTGCTGCAATTTCTCACTGACACATGAGATTCTGCCAACATTATATAATATATAAAAATATATATATATATATATATATACATACAAGGGGCGACGCGGTGGCGCAGTGGGTAGCACGTTCGCCTCACAGCAAGAAGGTTGCTGGTTCGAGCCTCGGCTGGGTCAGTTGGCGTTTCTGTGTGGAGTTTGCATGTTCTCCCTGTGTTTGCGTGGGTTTCCTCCGGGTGCTCCGGTTTCCCCCACAAGTCCAAAGACATGCGCTATAGGTGAATTGGGTAAGGTAAAATTGTCCGGTTCTTGAATCAGATTGGCTGATAGCTGTGCAATATTCTGCCAGTAACAACACTCGTCCAGCCTCTTAACTCTTCACCCTTGTGTATTACTCTGCCCACATACAGTGACAAGCAGAGGACACTCTACAGTTTGACAAATACTGCTGCTGTTGGACAACATAATGTACTTTTGAGGCTTTTTTAGTCGAGAATGTAGTTGTTTAGATTGCAAATATGCAGTTTATTTATAAGGATAATGCCTATTTTAAAATATTTATAATTTCTGAGAGACAGCAACATTTCATGCCGTTCAGCCTTACAATCCTAAAATGTCAGCAAAATCACCTGTTTTGTCATTACTTTAGATATTACGCTAAAGAATCATTTAAATACTAGCTCTAAAGTGACGTGTGTGAATGAGCTATGGTTTCTGCTTTTTTGACGTCAGCTGCAGATGTGAAGGAATATCTTCATTTATGAATTTATGTCTTCATTTTATTGTTCTTAAAATAAATATCCATAAATAGGCCAGCTAATGTTCCAGAGCATGAATTGAGAAATCAAAATTTCCCTGACCTTTTGTGGTCATAAAAACCAGAACTCAAAACCTCCTTATTATGCTAAAACCATCTTTTCCAAAATGATTAATTTCATTATTTGTTCATTGCTTTGTCTGCTACATTCTGTTTAAAATGTCCTCAATATGGTTTTAGCCAAAATTCACCTTGTTTTTTAGAGTACTTGACTTTTTTTATATATATTATTTTACTATGCCAAACTGCTACCCAATCACAGCAGTGGCATTAACCTAATTGAAACTGAAAGAGGCATGCCTATTAAAAGTGTTTCAGAAAGACAAATATGATGTAAATGAACATTACTTATAAATAATGATGTTCTGGGTGTAGGCCTCAGAGATTATAAATTGGAAAAAAGCAGTTAATGCTGTTCAAGCAGTTCCATGTTTTAAAAATGTTTGGCTTTAAATATTTTTACACAAACAGAGAGAGGTTTTCACAATTATGTACAATTTAGCTTAACATACATGATATAGTAGTGCATAACTGTTGACTCATGCCTCAAAAAAAGATTACAGCTGGTTAAAATCTCTCTGGTCAAAGAAATATTACAGATTAAATAAAACTAACATTATTGACAACAGGCGGTTCATTCCGCTGTGGCGACCCCTGATAAGTAAGATACTATGCCGAAGGAAAATGAATGAATCATTGACAACAATTATGAAAGACATTTATTCAGTCTGTTTTTTTTTTTTCAAATGCACCAATGGAGGTCTGTACAGGAGTCATGTAGCATTGTAATTTAATTTGGAGCATTACATACAATATATACAATTAAATGTATAAATTACATCATATTGCTTTGAAATATTACATATGCAACTGCTCCAACATCTTATCATTCATATTTCTGATTTAACACACTTTAGTACAATGCATATACTTATATTTTATTACTGTAAATATGCTTTTGATAATAACATATTTTATTGTCTTTACAACTGTGAGATAATTCAAAATAGTTTTCTTAAAACCTCTCTTTTTCAGTCCTGCTGAGTTTTTTGTGTGTGTTAAGCTTTTTTCTAAGATTCTACACAGCAGTAAGTAAACAGGCTTAGACTAATGCCTTCAGGGACCAGTGGTGTACATGTGATGCATGTGTGTGTATCCGTATGTCAAAAAAAAAGCAGTAAATAGAATCTGACTTTAAAGAAAGAAGCCTTTTCACCTTCACAAAATCAATGTCCTTTCAGTGTTTCTTTGCTCATAAGAATAGGACTGTCAGTTCTCTGAGTCCAGGCCACCTCAAAGACAATAAAATCACTGAAGAATGGAGATACAGATCTCAACTCTTCACCCAAAGAAATCCAGTACTCTACTGCCTCACATGTAGGTGGTGCTGCCTTCAAACCTGATGGATGGATACAGTATAATATTGTGTTTCGTTGGAAAAAGTGTGTAAATAAAATGAAACAACCACCGATTTTTTTAAAAACCTCAGTGTGAAAACATCCCTACACCAAGGACTCAGATCACAAATTGTTTTTAACAGCTGAGCAAAAGCCTCCATTGCTAATTGGAAAACATCCCTTTAAAACTAGTATCCCAGAAATGTTGAGTTTCTTCATTAAAGTTAATAATTTATTGCGTAGAATATGAGAAACAGAGAGATATTAGCTGAGTGAGTATCAATCCTGCCAATCAATCCATTCTTTAAATAATCTCATCTAACGCAATCTCACAACAATTTGTAACTTTTTGATTAAGTGGGTAATTCGTATGAATTCGTAGAATTTGGGACAATTTAGTACAATTTGCTAATCCCTATTGGATTTAGGGGTGGGGTTTGGGGGAACGCCTCCTTTTAATATTTGTATGCTTTCATATAAATGAAATTGTATGAATGTGTATAAATTAGCCACTTTTCTGATAATATGTAAAATAGTTATGTTTCCTGGTGAGATTGGGCTGGTCTCCTCATGCTTTTCACAGATAAAAAATTGTGGTAAGCAATGCTTCTAGGATATATTTCTTGTATATTTTTCAATTGCAACATTAGTTGCAAAGTAAAGTTAAAGTGTTTGTTCTCCTTTCAATCTAATAGTCTTTGCTTAAAGGCGTAACAATGTAACTTGCACTAAAATCAGTCACTAACACATACCATTTTACAATACAAAATACCAGCAGCAACTATTATAATATCTGTACTGGTAGAATATTGCATATAGCTAGAAAGACCTCTCAGCCAATCAGATTCAAAAACCCTACTGAACTGTTGTATAAATATCAGTCATGACAGCTCTCAGAGAAGCATTTATTGGCATGGTATAATATATAAATATTCATTCAATCATTCATTTTCCTTCGGCTTAGTCCCTTATTTATCAAGGATCGCCACAGCGGAATGAACCACCAACTATTCCAGGATATGTTTTACACAGGGGATGCCCTTCCAGCCACAACCCAGTACTAGGAAACATCCACACTCTCACATTCACACAATACGGCCAATTTAGTTTATTCAATTCACTTATAGCGCATGTCTTTGGAATGTGGGGGAAACCGGAGCACCCAGAGGAAACTCACGCAACATGTAAACTCCACACAGAAATATCAACTGGTCCAGCCGGGACTCGAACCAGCGACCTTCTTGCTGTGCTATCCACTGAGCCACCATGTCGTGTACATATATGTTGTTAGAGTTCCATGCCAGAACTATGTATTAATACTACTAATGCAAATTGAATACAAGAGTTTTAGTCTAATTTACATTATATGCTAATGAATACCCTGTGAAAACCATTTTAACTGGCTACGTCACAATTAGGCTATCTTTTCATATTTTAAACTAATTGTAATTGTAGACTAATGTTTTTTTCTGATCAACTGAAACAATTTATATTAGGGGAAATCAAGGGAAATTATACCCCCTAATGGTTGTGTTAACTAGTGTAACAGACTGCAAAATTGTCTGTAATTTAGTTTGAAACCACAAAAATAAGTAGAAAAATAAAAATGATTTACTCTGTAATGCCCATGGAGGAGAAGCTGATAATAGAAGCACATACTGTGAAAAGATTCAGCAAAAACAAGTATGAAGAAAAAAGGAATAGCGCTTTGTTCCTCAGATGCCTGATAGAAATATAGTTGTTACAAGTATCAGATGAACAATGAGCTCTTTAGCTCCTTGAAAACCCACTGTGAGATTATAGGCCCGTGCAAAGCTGTAAATATTCATAGGCCCTTTCCACACAATGTTAAACAGAGGTGTTAGTCACTTTTAAAAGGACGGAGCCTTTTAGAGGAGATTTATTTTTCAGACTTGCCACTGAACATTAGCACAAGCTGTCACATGGGTTAAAGGGCTAGAATGATGAGCAAAAGTTTTGCCATTGAGGTAAAAATAGATCGAACTGAGGCATCAAAGTCAAAATAAAGAGAGTCGGGCTTAAACAAAAAAAAGGTTGCATCATTAGCGTTAAAGGCACTCAGGGGTTTTAACTCTGACTTGAACGCATGCATCTCTCTAAACACACTTTCTATGATGTCACTTCCTTTTGGCAGCAGAACTGGGCTATAATAGCTTGCTCTCTAAATTTTCGGTGACCTCTATGTTATGCTTTTTTGGTTTGATCTCACTTCCTTTGTTTCTTGTTCCCCGGCTTCCTTTGCTGCTCTCTATGTCTTTCACCGCCGTTCTCTAGAGTCTGGATACCCACTCGACCTCCGCTGCATCTGCCTTTAATTAAAAAGACAGAAAGACAAGCTGACTCTCTACAGACCAATAATTAGAGACACACACGGACACACACAGGTCTCAAAGACATTCACACACATACACGCACGCTCCCTCTCTCTCTAAAGACCAATGACAAATGCTCTCATCTCTCATCTCTGGGTCACTTCTGACACTTGCTCTCTACATCCCTGGAAAGTGTACAATAACCACAATTAATCTGCATGCTCATTAATATTCAGTACTGTGACAACACATGAATAGCAGCTCATAATGAATAAATCCGTCACCGCGAATCCCACTGGAAGGAAAAACAGGTCACTGGTCTGCATACATTTGAATGTGAAGGGTACACGGCTGCGCTCACATATCTTATTATTATTGAGTGCATTTCATTATTGAGACATATACAGTGGCCCAAAACACAGCACATCGTTTACATTATGGCATTATTTGTGTCATCTTTGGGATTTTGGTGCCTTTTCTATCCCCAGTAAAGATCATGATTTTATTGGCTTGAGGTTTTCATCAACTTCATTTTAAAGTTGTCCTTGACATAAATAACAGCTTTTGAATTTTTAAATAATATATACAGCATTTTAATCCATCCAATGTCATAATTTTTAGTAATTAAATTAATTAAAGAATTAATTCTTTCATTTTCCTTCAGCTTAGTCCCTTATTTATCAGGGGATGCCACAGCGAAATGAACCACCAACTACTCTGGCATATGTTTTACGCAGCGGATGCCCTTCCAACCACAATAACATTTTTTGAATAATAATTACTGAACACCCTGTTATACGCAACTACTTCCCCTTTAAATGGTCATGAGACCTCATCCAAACCCAGTTTTGAGACTTCTGATTGGCAAATTTTCTATTTTAACTTCTTTATTTATCTTTCCAATCCGATGTGGTCAATATCATGTCCAGAAAATTTAATATTGTTTTGTAAAATTCTGAACTTTTACACTATAAAAACAACACTATCTAATGCATTTTCAAACACCTCTGGACATAGTCAAAGTTACCCACTCATATTAATAAAAATTAATCTTCATGTCAGGTGTAAAAGATGTAGTATATATTCTTATTTTCCACTGTTTGAAAGGATATTATGTAATTACCAAGTGCTCTAAATTAAAAGTCAGAGCATGCCAAGAAAAATATGAGTATATAGAAATGTGCACCATCAGCACATACAAATTCATCTGGGGAAAATGAATCATAAATATTACATGTAGTACATAAATCTCCATCAGTCTTTATAGTGTAATATCATTAGTATTGCGTAATTATTAATACAGAAATGTTATTAAAAAAAGGCATGTACATGATTTATATCTCCAATGAGTTGCTTATATGTTGACAGAGATTACAATCTATTATTTGCCAGTTAATCTGTGTATATATAATTTTCTTTTAGTGTAAACAGACATTCATTGTCTAGTTCATTGTTTCTACATTTTGCGGGCAGAATAAATTGCACCTGAGCTTTCAGATGGCCTGCCACAGACATGAAGTGCTTTAGAAAGACCAAGGACATTTGTAACACCTTCAGTATAAAGAAACTGTCAAATGATAAATCAGGAAAAAAGATGATTTTTTCACCTCTGTGTTGGTAAAATCATCTATTGGTCACTTTTTTAATAATCAACATTCACAAAAATATTTAATCTACTGACTAAATTGCTGAACTACAGTGTCCTTTACAAAATGACAGTCTGAAATCTGAACTCGACTCAACTTATAGTACCATCTCCACCAGATTTGTGAGCGAAGGAGCTTTAAAAATGTGTGCATTTAGCAGGATAACTGGAAAAGAAGATCAAGAGTATCACAAGTCTGATTATTTAGATTTAAGTGTGACTTTTAGGAACCACTACTAGATTTGCATGTAATCCTGTAATATTAAAAGATTGCTAAGCTTTACATCAACATTTTGTTTTTACAATGACAAGAGAAGGATTTTTTAATTCCAGATATTTGTAATCCTCTGCTCTGAAAGTGCAAAGAGTAAGGCTGTTTGTTTCATTTCCCCTCGGCTTTGTGCATAAATCTCTGTGATGAGCAAATGACAAATTATTTCAGTTTTAAACTTATCTTGGTGCTGGATATTATACTTTTTTTTTTAGAATGGCTGTGTCTCATGAATCATATGATTTTAAAATGATTAGTTAGTGGCATAATACATGAATCTGTAAAATGCAGAGTTTAACAAAATATATTCACATTGCTCTGGTAGATTCTAATAATGATGATGAGATTTCAGAGTTTGAGAGAATAAATCCTGAGGTTATGCAAGCAGCTCTGCACATTAGGTGACAGATTATAGGAGACAAAAAGTGCACAGATTCACTTGTTCATATAATTCTTTAGAGTAATACAGGTAAATGAATTGGATTTACTGACCTAAAAAGAGGGGCTGCAGCTTTGAAGGCACAATATGCCAGATCTTTTGAATCAAATAACCATGTTTGACCTTGCATCATCCCAAATGATTCCAATTTACGATGTTTAAAAATCTGCAGTTCTAACAGTATGTGTCATTGTGTTGCCTGTCAGTGGCATCGTATTTGGTTACCACCATTGGATGATGGTCTTGCTTCAGGTTCTGTCAGCATAAAGTGGACGCATAAGGCTAATATAAAGAAGCCAATAAGTTTTTGGGACATATGGAGTGGAAAATTAGTATTAATATTAGCATAGATAGAAAAAGATCAAAACGAGTTTGGTCTAAAAATCCTGCATGGGTTTTATTAGACAGGTGAGCAACAGTTTATTCTGATATCGATCTAGCTTACTGCAATCTGCCAGCCACTGAGCTAACACATACAGTAAAGTTATAACATAACAATGTTCAGCAGACTCAAATGTATTTTATGATTGTTTTGACCACAGAAAGCAGTGTTGCATTCACATAAAATTTTACTTGACTAATAATACAGCCTGCATGAGTAGTACATTTGCATTTAACATTGTTACTTCTGACTTTTTAATTAGAGTGAAACGAAATAATGCGAGGATCAAACTGCATTGCAATGTTTATAAAACTTTAATTCCCTACCCCATCCATGCACATGATTTCTGCCTAAGGCCTGTCTGATTGAGCTCTGTGCACAAACATTTTAGCTAATAAGCAAACAAAAAAGCCAATCAATTCATCATTATTACCTTATAATTATGAAGTAAGAAAAAGGTCAAATTATGACTTACTAAAACAAAATTATGACGTACTAAATCGAAATCATGACTTTAAGTAATAGTTATGTGATTTCAAACCTTATTAATGAAAAACATTAAAATGATGACTTTTAAAGTTATATCCTATAAAGCTCTTACATGTTGTGTGCTTAATACTTTATTCTGGACTACTCTAAGTTTTAAGAAGTTAGTTCAGAAAAATGGGCAGATATCAAAGGAGGCAAGAAGATTACATGAACATTCATTAGACTTTATTATTAAAGTAAAGTTTGTAGCAGCTCTTACATCTTTCATCACCTTTGAACATACAATATGAAAGAAAAAGAAAATAACAAAAGAACAAAAAGAAATATTAATATACCATTCAAAGTTTCAGTGAGATTACAACTTGTATTCAACAAGAGCTTTTTAAATTGATCAAATGTGGTAGTGAAAGCCTTTTATTATGTTACAAATACACCTATATCAAATAAACGCTGTTCTTTCGAACTTATTTCATCAACTTAAATATTGCCCAAGTACAAATCAGCCTATTAGGATGATTAGTGAAGGATCACGTTAGTTTCACGACAGAAATTAATTATTAAAAATGTTGATATTATTTCACAAGATTGCATTTTTTTCCAAATATATGCAGTCTTGCTGCAGTAATGTTCTTCATAACAGATGAAAAAGTGAATATGCATACTCTTTGAATAAACTCCTGCAGTACAACTAAACCATGGGGTTGCTCTCAAACCGTCCTAATATCGAAAAGTCCTTTAAAACTAACCAGGCTTGATGTGTCCCCAAGTCAGAGTGTTTACAGCTACAAGCACAGCCACTCTGCTGCCCTGAGATAGAGAGGACACACACTCATAGACACACAGGCCTCGCACACACAAGAGAACACACATTCACAGACACACACACACACACACACACACACACACACACACACACACACACACACACACACACACACACACACACACACGCGCACACACACACGCGCGCACACACACACACACACACACACACACACACACACACAAATGAACACACAGATACATGGGCCTTGCACACACACAACCACTTTGACTGTCACTCCAGAGTGAATCTGTTGGAGGATGTGTAGACATTTGGACGGACAGCCAAACTCTTCAAGGACATCGCTCATGCTCTCCGCAGGCCATGCAAACCCACATGAACACATCCACACACGCACACACTCTAGTAAAGTTTCACATGAGCGGACGCAAGAGCCCACACTTTATTGGACTTGGACGCAGTTGACTGCCATCTTTCTGTAGAGCATCAACAGAGCATCAACATGAGACTCCAGGGCAAACAAAATAAACCCTGCGCAACCTATGATTGTACAGCCATAATCTGCGATTCTCTCCCAGCAGGTCGGTGAGGTTTTTTGAACACTAAAATCACTGCTCGATCACAATCAAACACCCGTGGTGAGACTTCCCCTGGAGATGTGCTTCCTTAGCCGAATTTGCATAAGATCTGTTTTGTCTAGACAACAAAATACACAAACCCCACCTTCACAATGATTTCTTGCTCTGCAGGGCTCCTCTCAGAGAAAATGTCAGCATGGACTTTGGAAGGCAAACTATGGATCAGGACCCAAGGGCAGGCGTAGCAGGGGCCGCAAAATGATTCTCTTGCATTTCCATCATCTTTATGGATTTTCATTGATTGTTTTTACAATTGAGAAAGCAGCCAAACAGCCTGTCCATTGCCGTGAATCAAAAGTGAAAGCTTTCAGCTTTCAGTGACATTAGGCCTAAGAGAGTATGCTTTCAGCAGAACGCACACGCTCTCTCTCTCTCTCTCTTACACACACATACATACACACACTCTCACTCCACTTCAGGAAAACTGCTGAACGTTACAGATCAGTTTGGTCGCCAAAGCCAATAACATCAAAATATAGAAAACGCTTCAAATGTTGCTCTATTTGAAAGCTGTATAGTTCAAAATAGTCAAGTGGGTGCTATCATAAAATGCAAACTGTAGCTGCGTTTTAATCGGAAGGGTCCCTATGAAGTGTTCACTGAATCCAGCTCATCATGAAACAACACACTAGAGTTGAGAAACATGTAAAAATGTATCAATAATGACCTTAAAAACATCATAATATCTAATATTTAAGATTCTGAATATTCAAAATTCAATATTTTCAATTTTTTGAGCTGAACAATTGAAGAAAATGTAATACATTTCCAATGTTAGCTTCATGGTGAAAGTGAACATTCTTATGTTAATTATCCAAAGGTTTTTCATACATTTCTGGGGAAAATCATTTGTTAACTGAATGCAATTTGTACTGGAGCATTTACATGATATTTCTGTTACAAAAAACAGATCCTGCAATGTGACTATTGTTACACTGCAGTATAGGTACTGGAATATATTGTGCAGCCCTAATAGAAGACTAAACCATAAAGACTTCACTTGTTTAATTACAGGATTAATGAGATGTTTTGTATGAATCTCTTGAAGAAATGATTCACTGACATCTTTTTAACAACATTTAATTGATACAATCTTTTGAAGTTACTGTACTTTAAAAGGTGATTTACCCTGTTTTGATCAGAACCATAAAAATCTAAGTTTATATCTAAAGTATAATCTTTTCTCTCAATACTCATCTGTAATGAATAATATTTGTGACACAGAAGTAAGTATATTGAATTAAGATTGTTTTTTGACCCTTTAATTACCGTTTTTAGTTTCCTGGATTTGGACAAAAACTTCTCAGTTTAAAGAAAAAAAAATCTTGAAAATAAACAAAAAATCAGGGTTTGGAATCAAATGGCAGAATTTTTATATTGAGATGAACTGTTGTGAACGGAACACCCTGTGAAGTCCACTTTTCAGGGCACTTAAGATCAATTGGAACACACCTTGTCTCCAATTCTTCCGTGATGTCATCACACTCACACACGCACTCCTGCTGCGCGCTCTCTATGACACTTTTGAGTGTAGCTGTATCCCAGTATTTGCTAACTCTACAGGTATCTGTCCATCTGCTCTCTCCTTCTGGAGCAAAAAAGGGAATTTTAGGCTGACTGCACTTTAACAGTAACAATTAACGTCATTATTATTGCCTATGTGTCTTGGTGTGTAAACTGCACTGGATGTGTGTGTGAGTGATTGAGTGAGATACAACAGAGGTGCGAAAGGCCAGACATTAGCTTTATCACTTGTGTGGTAATAAGACAGAGTGTCTACAGGAAGCAACAGGAAAGGTTTCACATTTGATGAAAGCTTGCATGACAGAGGGCTTCATTTGTTGCTTGCCGCTGAGAGGCTACCGGTGTCATCTCTTCTCATGCTAACATCATTTCCTAAACGGATATTTTGGAAATACCATATGGGCCTCATTTTTCATTTAACATCATGGTTGTGTGTAATGTTTTTTCTTAAATAGATTGTCGAGTGTGAAATTCTTTAAACAATTTGGTGGTTCATTATGTATAGCAGTGTCAGATGTGGCAAATCAATATGGCGGCTGTCTAATGTGTGTATGTCAAGGCAAGATAGAGACACACTGGCAGAAAGAGTTTATGCGGATGCTATCTGTTCTCTGACGTTCAGTTTGCATCTATGCCTTCGCAAAACATCACTCATGCGGTTTGGTAAAAAATTCACCGATGGCATCAGCAGCACTGCAGAAACACACACACATAAATTCTGCAGGTATTACCCTGCCAATCTAAAACTCTGCTGACAGAGTCAGTCATTTATATTTCAGATGAGGCACAGAAATTGTGAAGGAAAAGGAATGAGTTTGGGTTACAAAAAATAGGTGCCATTCACACTCAAAACACAGCAGCATGTGGAGAAATACAGAGGGAATCCAGGGGGCTAGAGATGGCGGTACATCTAGCAGATGCAGTAGTAGATTATTGATGAAAGAAATTGATTGTTAATAAAGTAAAGTGGTGCAGGCAGATAATTGTCAGTCATATTAAAGTAATATCAATTTGTGCAGTGTGTTCACTTAAACTGCATTTCTTACTGCCAGGTTTATTGGAAACATCTGCATCCTAGAAAAGATGCCCGAAATATAGGTGATGGAAAATGAGATTTCAATCTAAAATCTTTGACTTTTATTTTCACTATACATTTAATAAAGAGCAAACTACATATCCATACTTCATCCGCCATGTTGACATTGTCTTTTGACCTATAAGAACTGAAATAATAAGGAGATAAATATGAATATAAAGCCCTTAGCAGAAAACTATCAGACATTGTGTTATATTTTTCTACTTTATTTAGCTCTGATGGTCTTATGGGACAGAAAACTGTCCACTAGATCCGCTCTTCAGTATCTAGGCAGATGCAGTATAGGTCATGCGGGTGTTGCTGATCTCCAGTATCATAAATGCTACACAATCTGACATGCTACTCTTTATGCATAGTTTGAGGTAAGGAATAGTGTATTTAAGCACAAATATAGTCAGATTTGAGTTGTGGGAGACTAAAGAGGAATAAATATGAAATCTCTATTGCTCTTGCAAAGATACAAATAAATCAAATAAACAACACTGTGGATGTGGAATGCATCTCTAAAAATCTTCAATAAATCCATAACTTTAAATATGTCAAATAATAATGAGTTTTAGAGAAAGTACAAGCAAAAACTATAAACAAGCTAAATGAGAGGCTTTTATGATCACACTTTGAATTAATCAGAATAATGCTCGCTCTCGCAGGGAATTTGTGCACTTTTTAGTGACACTGGATGATACGCCCTGGTTGCACTGCCTCTGTTCACAGGCACATAAAACGGATTTTCTCCATTAAAAAAAAGGTGACGCGCGCGCCTGGTGGATTTGCAGCTGCCCGCGCACCAGTCCTGTTTGAGAACTACTCCAGAATATCAAAACCATCACAACACAAAACAATAAATGACATTACATTTGAACTTTTCGCATGTTTATGATAGCAGTTACTATAGTATGCCTCTCTAAAATAAAATGCATTGGATGAAGTTTACACTCACGCTGCTGTTGTGTCCGGACCAGAGCACCATTGCCTGATTGTGAGCCGAATCTCCGGACAGCGCAAAGGTGGACGTGATCAGGTGTGGTTCATTCTGCCTCGGACTCTTCCCGATCCCATCCACTCCTCCGGTACGCCTGAATTCGAACCGAGACCCGGGCGAGTGGTCAGACGGAAACATACTGCGCTTTTCCCTCCTGTTTACTTTTACTTCCTCTGAAGACCATGTTGGATAAACTTTTCCGCCTTTTTCTCCAGTCCGTTTAGCACTAGATTTGTGTGCGTTCTCCGGTTTCTCTCTCCAGGACTCTGAAGAAGACTTTCTGTGCGCTTCAGGAGAAAGTTGAGCTCCATCAAGTGCCTGTATCCAGTTTTTATCAGCGCTGCCGTCCGGTACAGTTCCAAAGTCAAGGCTTAGCTTGACTTTTGCCTCCACGAGCACTTCTTCGTTCCTCCGTATTGGCGCGAAACACGAGGAGCAAGTGATTTCTGCGTGCGCTGGGAGAGGCGCGAGAACGCAGAGACAAAACAGCGTCCAGTACGTCCGGCTCGCCTCGAACCACAAAACATCCTTCTTATTTATCATCCTTTCACCTTTTACACCCTGCCAAGTCCACGTAAGTTCTCTCAAAATCCCAGCATACACACCTAGAATAACTTTTGGCCACGGCAGTGACGTTGCGGGGATACCTGTATGACCGTGGGTGCGCCTGATGTGCGGGTTCGGTCGGTTCTGAGCGGGCGTAGTTACCGGAGGGGTGGAGCTGCTGACTGACACGCGTTCACTCACTCGCTCGCTCGCTCCGGCTCGGATGGAGACCGGGAGCAGAGTGTGTGACAGGTGCGCGCGCGGGGTGTAGCGACGGCCCCGAGGGTCTCCGCGAGCACAGACATCTGGAGCAGGAGAGACTGCATCTTTTCATATTAATATGTATGCCGGAAAACAGATAATCTCGTCTGCTGTCACAGCAATGTGAGGAAGATTTGAAATACAGAAACAGCAAGCGATAACCGCTGGTAAGACTTCATTTTAAAAGTAAAAATGAATTACAGCGACTGACTGTCGTTAAGAAAACTTTTGTCATTTCAGTACACTCATGTCCTTCTAAACCTGTGGGATATACAGTAAATAATTTGTATTCCATTCTTCTAAACAATATACTATAAGTGTTCATTGTGACCAATTCTTTGTTTGTTTAAAAAAATGAAAATAAATAAATAATAATGGTCAATACAAACTTTTTGAAACCATATGATGTAAATCAGGACAGTTATTCCCTTCTGTATGTGTAATGTCTCCATCAGTTGTTCTCATTAAAAGTGGTTGCTTAGCTTCAACATGTCATAGCTTCATGCTTAATGTCACATGAACAAACAGAAAAACTGGACTCATCGCACCTGGTTCAGATCTTTTGTACTTTATGTCCTTTTTAAAAAATATATAGAGCAGTTTTAATTAAGATGTCTTCAAATGAGCTGCCAAAGATGGAGTTAACTGATGTACATCACACACAGATTATTATCTCAAAGTGTTTTTATTATCTCTGTTATACATTTAGGATATTAAAATTGAATTAAAGGGATAGTTCACCTAAAAACCAGTATGACTCTAAAACATTCAAGGAGGTATTTTCAGCATTGACAACCAGACAGATGATAGACTTTGACTTCCATAGTAGAAAAAAAAGTTTGAAACAACTTGTGATGACTTTCATTTTGGGCTGAACTATCAAAAAATGCAAATAATACTAGGCTTTGTTCTCTCAAACTGACATAAATGGAGTACTTGTTTAAAAAAAGAGAAAGATTAATAATAAATTAAACATGATAGCAGAAAAATATTGACCCTGGATTGTGTTAGACTGCAATATTATGTGACTAATTGTAGCAGTATGTTTAGTCACCATTGCCACGATTTTTAGTTTGTTTTTAAAAGGCATTTTTCTACCATGGAAGTCAATGGTTACAGGTTTCCAGCTTTCTTCAAAAACTCATAAAAATAGTGAGTAAATTTTCATTTTAGGGTGAAGTATCTGTTTAGGCATCTAAATGAAATCATGTCAGAATATTTAGGTTTGAAACAAGTGAAGGGTGAGAAAATTATTACAAAATGTTCATTTTTGACTGAACTATCCCTTTAATTACTATTTACTTATATTTAAATTATTAATTTGGTACAATCTTCTTATGTACAGTACATACAGTAAATGTTGTACAGTCGTGGCCAAAATTTTTGAGAATGACAGAAATATTCGTTTTCACAAAGTTTGCTGCTAAACTGCTTTTAGATCTTTGTTTCAGTTGTTTCTGTGATGTACTGAAATATAATTACAAGCACTTCATACGTTTCAAAGGCTTTTATCGACAATTACATGACATTTATGCAAAGAGTCAGTATTTGCAGTGTTGGCCCTTCTTTTTCAGGACCTCTGCAATTCGACTGGGCATGCTCTCAATCAACTTCTGGGCCAAATCCTGACTGATAGCAACCCATTCTTTCATAATCACTTCTTGGAGTTTGTCAGAATTTGTGGGTTTTTGTTTGTCCACCCACCTCTTGAGGATTGACCACAAGTTCTCAATGGGATTAAGATCTGGGGAGTTTCCAGGCCATGGACCCAAAATTTCAACGTTTTGGTCCCCGAGCCACTTAGATATCACTTTTGCCTTATGGCTCCATCGTGCTGGAAAATGCATTGTTCTTCACCAAACTGTTGTTGGATTGTTGGAAGAAGTTGCTGTTGGCGGGTGTTTTGGTACCATTCTTTATTCATGGCTGTGTTTTTGGGCAAAATTGTGAGTGAGCCCACTCCCTTGGATGAGAAGCAACCCCACACATGAATGGTCTCAGGATGCTTTACTGTTGGCATGACACAGGACTGATGGTAGCGCTCAACTTTTCTTCTCCGGACAACCCTTTTTCCAGATGCCCCAAACAATCGGAAAGGTGCTTCATCGGAGAATATGACTTTGCCCTAGTCCTCAGCAGTCCATTCGCCATACTTTTTGCAGAAGATCAATCTGTCCCTGATGTTTTTTTTGGAGAGAAGTGGCTTCTTTGCTGCCCTTCTTGACACCAGGCCATCTTCCAAAAGTCTTCACCTCACTGTGCGTGCAGATGCGCTCACACCTGCCTGCTGCCATTCCTGAGCAAGCTCTGCACTGGTGGCACTCCGATCCCGCAGCTGAATCCTCTTTAGGAGACGATCCTGGGGCTTGCTGGACTTTCTTGGACGCCCTGAAGCCTTCTTAACAAGAATTGAAGTTCTTGATGATCCTATAAATTGTTGATTTAGGTGCAATCTTAGTAGCCACAATATCCTTGCCTGTGAAGCCATTTTTATGCAACGCAATGATGGCTGCACGCGTTTCTTTGCAGGTCACCATGGTTAACAATGGAAGAACAATGATTTCAAGCATCACCCTCCTTTTAGCATGTCAAGTCTGCCATTATAACCCAATCAGCCTGACATAATGATCTCCAGCCTTGTGCTCGTTAACATTCTCACCTGAGTTAACAAGACGATTACTGAAATGATCTCAGCAGGTCCTTTAATGACAGCAATGAAATGCAGTGGAAAGTTTTTTTCAGGATTAAGTAAATTTTCATGGCAAAGAAGGACTATGCAATTCATCTGATCACTCTTCATAACATTCTGGAGTATATGCAAATTGCTATTATAAAAACTTAAGCAGCAACCTTTCCAATTTCCAATATTTATGTTATTCTCAAAACTTTTGGCCACGACTGTACATTGTACTCAGTATGTTTTTTTTTTTAATCTGCATGTAAATACATCTGTAACTAGTTTCTGTAATTAGATGTACAATATAATTACACTTTTGACCCATCACTTACACCTTAACCCACACTTAAACCTACCCATATCACCAAACCTGTCCCCAACTTTATCCGTATCCCACTTCAATAGCAGCATAAGTGTTCTGCAATGTAATATAAACAAAATTAGTACACTCAAAAAAATTACTTTTGTTGCTTGTTCAATTTACTTATTTTAAATGAGTTGAAACTAAACTTTTTTGCGGGGGACAACTTTTTATGTTCAGTTCACTTAAATTTGTAAAAAGTTAACTTAATAAATTTGTGTTGAGACAACATAAAGGAATTGTGTGGGACCTAGCATTTTTTACAGTGTACATTATAAGTAAGTACTTGTTTTTGGATGTAAGTTCCTAGTAGTTAAGGCTAGTTAATATAAAGTATATTTGGTCAAACAAACAAACTGACAAACAAGCAAACATAAATCTTCTTCTGTGTTTAATTAGAAAAAAAGAATGGTTATAAAATATACACTCACCAGTCACTTTATTAGGTACACCTGTCCAAGTGCTCGTTAACTCAAATTTCTAATCAGCCAATCACATGGCAGCAACTCAATGCATTTAGGCATGTAGACAGGGTCAAGACGATCTGCTGCAGTTCAAACCGAGCATCAGAATGGGGAAGAAATGTGAATTAAGTGACTTTGAATATGGCATGGTTGTTGGTGCCAGACTGGCTGGTCTGAGTATTTCAGAAACTGTTGATCTACTGGGATTTTCACCCACAACCATCTCTAGGGTTACAGAGAATGGTCCGAAAAAGAGAAAATATCCAATGAGCGGCAGTTCTGTGGGCGCAAATGGCTTTTTGATGCCAGAGGTCAGAGGAGAATGGCCAGGCTGGTTTGAGCTGATAGAAAGGCAACAGTAACTCAAATAACCACTCGTTACAGCCGAGGTATGCAGAAGAGCATCTCTGAACGCACAACACGTCCAACCTTGAGGAGGATGGGCTACAGCAACATAAAACCACACTGGGTGCCACTCCTGTCATCTAAGAACAGGAAACAGGCTATAATTTGCACAGGCTCACCAAAATTGGATAATAGAAGATTGGAAAAACGTTGTCTGGTCTGATGAGTCTCGATTTCTGCTGTGACATTCGGATGTTAGGGTCAGAATTTGGCATCAACAACATGAAAGCATGGATCCATCCTGCCTTGTATCAATGGTTCATGGTTCAAATTACGTATTTTCTTTGCACACTTTGGGCCCATTAGTACTAATTGAGCATCGTGTCAATGCACACAGCCTAGCTGAGTATTGTTGCTGACCATGTCCATCCCTTTATGACCAAAGTGTACCCATCTTGTGATGGCTACTTCCAGCAGGATAACAGGCCATGTCATAAAGCAAGAATCATCTTAGACTGGTTTCTTGAACATGACAATGAGTTCACTGTACTCAAATGGCCTCCACAGTCACCAGATCTCAATCCAATAGAGCACCTTTGGGATGTGGTGGAATGGGAGATTTGCATCATGGATGTGCAGCCGACAAATCTGCAGCAACTGCGTGATGCTATCATGTCAATATGGACCAAAATCTCTGTTGAATCTATGCCACGAAGGATTAAGGCAGTTCTGAAGGCAAAAGGGGGCCCAACCCGGTACTAGTAAGGTGTATTTAATGAAGTGGCCAGTGAGTGTACAGTGCATCCGGAAAGTATTCATAGCGCTTCACTTTTTCCACATTTTTTTATGTTACAGCCTTATTCCAAAATGAATTAAATTCATTTATTTCCTCAAAATTCTACACAGAATATCTCATAATGACAATGTGAAAAAAGATTTTTTGAAATTGTTGCAAATTTATTAAAAATAAAAAACCAGAAAAATCACATGTACATAAGTATTCACAGCCTTTGCTCAATACTTTGTTGATGCACCTTTGGCAGCAATTACAGCCTCAAGTCTTTTTGAATATGATGCCACAAGCTTGGCACACCTGTCTTTGTGAATTTTTGCCCATTCCTCTTTGCAGTACCTCTCAAGCTCTATCAGGTTGGATGGGAAGCGACGGTGTACAGCCATTTCCAGATCTCTCCAGAGATGTTCAATAGGATTTAGGTCTGGGCTCTGGCTGGGCCACTCAAGGACATTCACAGAGTTGTTGTGAAGCCACTCCATTGATATTTTGGCGGTGTGCTTTGGGTCATAGTCCTGCTGGAAGATGAACCGTCGCCCCAGTCTGAGGTCAAGAGCACTCTGAGGCAGGTTTTCATTCAGGATGTCTCTGTACATTGCTGTATTCATCTTTCCCCCTATCCTGACTAGTCTTCCAGTTCCTGCTGCTGAAAAACATCCCCACAGCATGATGCTGCCACCACTATGCTTCACTGTAGGGATGGTATTAGCCTGGTGATGAGCGGTGCCTGTTTTTATCTAAACGTAACGCCTGGCATTCACTCCAAAGAGTTCAATTTTAGTCTCATCAGACCAGAGAATTTTGTTTCAGATGCCTTTTGGCAAATTCCAGGCGGGCTGCTATGTGCCCGTACTAAGGAGTGGCTTCCGTCTGGCCACTCTACCATACAGGCCTTATTGGTGGATTGCTGCACAGATGGTTGTCCTTCTGTAAGGTTTACCTCTCTCCACAGAAGAACGCTGGAGCTCAGACAGAGTGACCATCGGGTTATTGATCACCTCCCTGAGTAAGGCCCCTCTCCCCCGATCACTCAGCTTAGATAGCCGGCCAGCTCTAGGAAGAGTCCTGGTGGTTCCAAACATCTTCCACTTACGAATGATGGAGGCCACTGTTCTCATTGGAACTTTCAGAGCAGCAGAAAGTTTTTTGTAACCTTCCCCAGCCTTGTGCCTCGAGACAATCCTGTCTCGGAGGTCTACAGACAATTCTTTTGTCTTCATGCTTGATTTGTGCTTTGACATGCACTGTCAACCCTGGGACCTTATATAGACAGGTGTATGCCTTTTCAAATCATGTCCAATCAACTGAATTTACCACAGGTGAACTCCAATTAAGCTGCTGAAACATCTCAAGAATGATCAGTGGAAACAGAATTAACCTGAGCTCAATTTAGAGCTTCACGGCAAAGGCTGTGAATACTTATGTACATGTGATTTTTCAGGTTTTTTATTTTTAATAAATTTGCAACAATTTAAAAAAATCTTTTTTCACATTGTCATTATGGGGTACTGTGTGTAGAATTTTTATGAAATTAATGAATTTAATCCATTTTGGAATAAGACTGTAATATAAAAAAATGTGGGAAAAGTGATGCGCTATGAATACTTTCCGAATGCACTGTATATAGAGAGGTTACAGTATGCACCAAATGGGATGAGAACTGCTAAAGTTGAAAGTAAGAAGAAGAAGAAAAAAAAACATTGTGAGATATAAATGCGAAGAAGTATGACATAATGCCACAACTGTGAGGAATTTGAAGATTGGGAAATATTATATGGACATTATTATCCATTTACTGACATTTCCTTTAATCCTCTAACACGATGCAATACACAATTCAAAATACGGATAAAACGCCTGTGAAAAAAATCAATACAGAGAATTCCATTACATTGGACTTCATTCTCAAGACCTTTCTTATGGGTATGTTTAAAATAACATCAGTTATAATGTCAAAATTGTCTTTTTCTTACAAGCTATTCCTTTCATTTGAAAGTTGATATAGATTTGTTTTGCACTTAAACTGACTTCTATACTGAAACAAAGAGGTTTAGCATTGAACCGCTGCAAGACACAATAAACTGTAACCTATATAAGTTAAAAGAATATTGATTATCTGTATAAACACACTGAACATCTCTGCGGTGAACTGCAATTTGAGAAAGGTTATAAAAAGGCAAGCATGAAGAACATTTGCATACATGATTAATTTAAAACAACCTGTCAATAGCATGATTAGAGAGAGTAACAGACATTGCGGATGAGAGAGAGAGAGAGAGAGAGAGGGCAAGATATGTCTTTGCTCTCCTTTGGGAAGGAAGTGGCTGCTGTTTGAAGCAGGAGGAGGTAAGGAAAAGCTCTTTATGCAGCTCAGTTAAAATATGCACAATTACTACTGGCTCTTTGAATGAACTGGAACATTTCACACGGACAAACACATGCATGTTCAATCTGACATGAGGAAGGTCAGAAATATCCCATGCTCTCTTTTTTTACCATGATTAAGGTGTACTGAAAAGTACCCTAGCTCTGTCTGTCACTGGAAACCCAAAGGATTTACATAAGCTCCACAGATAACTTTTTTTCCAACACTTTCAGCTGAACTCTAACCTTTTCTAACAGCTAGAATGATTAATTGAACTGCATTGTAGTCACTGTCTTAACTCATCAACTGACCTACCAGTTCGCTCGACTTGATTTGTTAGTACATTCAAAATAAATTAACTTTGCGTGAAGGACTGGCAGTGATATTTGGTAATGTTTGATAATAAATTGTAAGTTGAAGGTAACATTATTTCCCTCCTGTGAAATTTGAATCCTTTTTAAATATTTCCCAAGTGCTGTTTAATGGAGGGAAAATGTTTTCAACACATTTTTAAACAATAGTTTTAATAACTCGTATAACAGTGGCTTGTTCTGTAGCCAATAAAAAAAATCTTATAGGAATTCAAATATTGTCCTTAAAATCATTTTTTTAAAAAGTAAAACGTTTTTTTCCCAGCCAAACTAAAAGAAATAATACTTTCTTCAGAACAACAATTAATAGGAAATACAGTGAAAATTTCCATTCTATGTTAAACGTTGCTTTGGAAATATTTGAAAAAGAATGACAATTTCACAGGAGTGCTATTTATATACACTATAGTGTAAAGCCACTTTGGCTTTTTCTTGCTTATTAAATTATTATTATTATTTTTTATTATATTACCCAAATCTTTTGAACAATAAGTGTCACATTTTTATGCTTTAATTATTTTGTTTAACATTTATTGTAATTATTATTTTTTCTTTTTTTTTTACATTTCAGCAAAAATTATTGTTACTAAAGATTGGCTTAAAGATGCTTAGCCATTAAACTTTAAAAATGCATTAAAATAAAAAAAATGTTTGTTTTAATTGCAAAATGATTTCCCAGTTATACACATTTTGTATATTTTGTATACAATAATTCATCCCCGGGGAGCATATGGGACTTTCTGTTTGTCTACGTATTAAAACTATGCAATGGAATGCCATATTGTCTGTGTTTATACGCCTGTGAGATTCTCCACAATTTCTGCATATGAATGCATCGGAATATGGCTGTGTACCCCTAAACAAAGACAATCATCCATCTAAAACAAAACCTTTTAAATTCACTAAAGGTGCGTCAATTCACATGACTAATTGCCGCATCATACTGTATTTCAATGGGATTCCTTGCCCTTGTTGTCTCCATAAATCATTTGTTTGTGTTTTGGAAGGAAGCTCTTTCCTGGCAGAGCGCCTGGTGTAGCGGCGTTGTGAAGGTGACTGACGGGAATGTTTTGCATGTATTGGATAATTGGCATTTCACTAATCACTTTTTGCTGTGTCAATGCTTTGTCAGATTTTCTGACAGTTTCGAGGGAAATAAATCAATTACCTCTTCCTCGTGACATTTTTACTTTAGGGCAGCCTCTGTCAGGATTTCCCTATAATTCCAGCCTTGAATACTCCTCTGGTTTTATATAATATGCGCAGCTCATTGGTCGTAGTCCACTCAAATCCTGTACTTTAGTATATCGTGCATCTGTCATATTCAAACACAAACAGACACAGTCCTCTCAGCTTTTTACGAAGTACTGCTGCAAAATATAGACACTTAATGTCACATTCTTCAGACTGACGTATGTTCATACACATTCAAACACATGCAAAGACTCGCAGCCTGCAGGCAGTGTCCCATTTGTAGTGTTCTCAGTCCATGCAGGAGCTTGTTAGCTCTGACACTCCTGTACGAGATCTGACAGACACTGAAATGGCCTCCTCCTGCACACACACATATGCAGACATGTGAAAGAGAGTGCTGCAGAGCTTTTATCACTGCAGTTGCCATTGTGTGTAGTAGAACACGCACACGCACACACACACACACACACACGCACACATACACACACACACACACACACACACACACACACACACACACACACACAAGCGTACTTTCATTGGTCCTAGTGGATGGGCTTCTCTGTTGCGCAGAAACAGTCAACTGAGAAAACGAGAGAGAGAAAGAGACCAGAAACTGAAATAATGAAGCAGCTATACACACACTGGTTGGATATATTTAAAACAAAATTGAACAAAGGGAAGGGAAAGAATAGCAATGAAATTCCTGACTGTCCTGAAACTGAATAATCCATATTAGATTAATTGTTTCTACGAAGACAATGTTCTTTTGTTCATTACGGCTCATTATCTGCCCAATGTTTTTTCGTTCTGTTCATTACGGTTCATTATCTGTGCAATGTTCACAGTCAGAAGAAATCTCTGGATTTCAAAAAACAATCCAAAGACAGTCTTAAAATGCATTTTTAAGCTTGGATTTCGATGGTAAACACGTTGGCATGACTCTCCAGCAAGGTCAGTAAAGGTCTTCCCTGATCAGCCTTTGTTGTTGCAGAACTGAAAATAGCTTGTCAGTGGCAACATTATAGACCGAACTTTTAAGAGCAGTTTTTCTCTTGGCTGTTGTGATTGGGCTCAAGTGAAAGTTTGAAGCTCAAAGTGTTAGTTCAACCACCTGTCATTATTTACTCACTGTCGTGTCATTCCAGCCGTATTACTTTTTTCTTCTGCTATAGCAGTTTTGAGACATGTTCATGCTGTTCTTTTCCATACAATGCAAATAAAAGGGGATGGATGCTATCAATCTCTAATATGCATGATAAACTTTTGTACACAGTACATATGTGATAAATTTCAAGTCTTCTGAAGCCATATGATATCATATTTATAATAAACGGATCAAAAAAATGACAATGCTATATGTTGAAAATATTCCAACCTGAATTTCTACAAATTTTATTCATGTTTGACATCAGTTATGATTATGTAACCAATTGTGATGTGAGTTTTAATATGCTGAGAGGGATGTTTCAGTGAATAATGATTTTAATAATGAATCAAAAAGCCAGCTTCAGAAGAGTCTGCTTTACTCTCCACAGCTGAAAGCCAAACTGACACTCAAAATAAAGGTTATTTATTGGCATCTGTGCTCCCATGAACCTTTTAACATTCCATAGTAATTGTTTATTGCACATAAGGTTCTTTACAGTGGAAAAGGAAGTTTTAGAGGATTAAAATATCCTTTACACTGAGAAACTATTCATTTAAAGTTTCTTGGGGAATCCTTTCTGGCATCACCTTTTTTGCCCCATAAAGAAATCTGATTTCAGAAACTTACATATGTAAGTGACATACATATGACATAGACTTTTGTGTATGGATTTTACAGATAAAGGTATACAGTATGCAATATATGCAACATATTTCAAAATATTGCACAAATGACCATTTACATATATTTTCAACCATTAGAATTACAAATTTGTACATATATGTTCAAATATATTAGCTATAATTCTATATACAGTATACACTCTAAAATATGCTGGGTTTTTGTAACCCAACATTTGGTCAAGTATGGACATACTCAACGATTGCAATAATATCTGGATGCAGACTTGGATTTGCAAGCTGAGACTATCTATCTCAGACATTCAATGTCAGACACAATTCACTCAATGTGTCAGATGTCTGTTCTGTGTTGTGATCGTGTGCTCCTTTTATTCTGTTTCCCGCCGTTTCCTAATGTTCATCAGTTTCACCTGTGTTCCTCTCCTGTGTGTCATTAGCCCGTGTGTATTTATACCCCTTAGTTTGTTTCCGGTATTGTACGTCATGTCATCTTGTCTTCACCCCATGATCGTCATCCCTGTGAGTCGTCTTCCTGAGTGTCCCAGTTGTGAGTGTTCTGTTTGTAAATAAATCTACATGTTTTGATAACTCCCATGTTTCGTGCCTTTGTGGAAAGCAGTCGTGACACAATGGAGCTAGTGACGTCACTGTGAGGGATAGGGTTAGGGGTGGTTTTAGGTGTGGGCATTAAAAAACATTGCATGCAGCTCAGCTTGCAACTGCACCGAGTCTGCATCCAGACCCCTCTCA
>CAIGQV010017386.1:16917150-16928962 GCA_903798115.1 Danio jaintianensis | reverse complement strand
TTTATTAAATAAAAAATTAAACCAAAGTAGTGTTTATGCATATTTGACCCAACATTGGATTACAACTAGCATTTGTGTATGTTTATATATGGCCATATACCAGATTTCCGTATGAACCTTTTTAGTTTTTAGAACGATGAGTAAGTGATGGCAGAATTGCCCATTTTGATGAAATATCTAATTAAAGAACATTACTTGTACAATTACAATTGAGAAGTGTTCTATGTCAGATAGTGAGTTAGAGGTTTTCTAAACACTTGTGCTTTTCTAAAACTACAGGTACTGAATTTCTCAAGTTTTTTTTTTTTTTCTTTTTTTCTTTCACTCTCGTCAATTGGTGAAGTTTGTTCCTCGCCACTGTCACCACTGGCTTGCTTGGTTTGAGACTTTTGGAGCTGTGCATCGATGGATTTGATACACTGAACTAAACTAAACTGAAATTTAATGTGAAAACTGGACTGAAGCAGTTTCAATTTACTAGAACTTCATCTATGTTAAGCTGCTTTGACACAATCTATATTGTAAATGTGCTATAGAAATAAAGATGAATTGAATTAGACCTCAACAAATTCACAATTATGTGTTAAATCTGAAATGCATAAGGTAAAGACATTTTAAATAGCATCCCAGGACTAAATTACTTCAACTATGTGATCAGTTTTATTCTGATGTTTATTTTGATTTCTTCATTTACACATTCTTTCAATGATTGCACCTGCCGTATTGACCCATTGTCATGGCAGTTATGCGAAGCAATTAATAAAATGTCTATTACGTAACAAAAATGTAGTCGACAAGATTAGGAATAAGAGTACCTCTTACAACGAATCTAATGTTAAATATGAAAACAGTGACAGACGTCTTGAGGGCAATAAACACAATCAGTCTCAAACCGGACTATCACTTACAATTACACTGGCAAATTAACTATTAATGGATAATGAAGACCAGCACACACAAGACGTGTTTTGTTTTTAATGGGCTTTTGGATTTATTCTCTCTGTGTTTTAATGTTTTTTTTCTCTCTCTCTCTCTCTCTCTCTCTCTCTCTCTCTCTCTCTCTCTCTGTTTTTCCTCGCACTCCAATTACTGCCGCAGCTTCGCCATTCAAAATCTTAATCAGAGAGCAGCCTATTCATTTATATACAGGCATCCATGCATATTACCAATACAAACACAAGCGCGCTCACAAATATTCACAGGTCTTTATGGCTCTGCCGAGTGCATTTGTTTATTGCCACTGGAAAGCAAACACCATCTGTTAATGAACAAACTCTCTGACCCACTTAGTTTCATGTGCTCTCTCTTAGTTTTTCACCAGCACGCGCTCCAGACAGACAGAAGTTCATAAGTGTGCCATTTGGGACAGAAAAGAATACTATTCTTCTTCACATACATAGAAAGAAGTGAATCTGTTTGTGCCGTCTAATGTTTTTCCAAGGCACGGCATAAATCAATACTATCAGATTGACTTTGGCTCTTTGGGAAAACAAATCAATAAATAAGTTGTTTTCTATATGAGTCCCTTAATAGACATAAATCAAAAGGAGAGCCTATGAGATGTGCAATGGATTAAAAGAGAGAGAGAGTGATGTCTACCTTTCTGTTATTGAATGGCTAGAACAATATGGGTAAGAATTATTAACCTCAAGCCATAACCATATATTTAAATAATGACAATCAATAAAAAAGAAAACGCTTGATTGGATGCAGGCTTTACCCTAAGGTTATCTAATTCTTAGTCAACAGGGTTCTCAAAATCTAACTTGCTAAGCTACCAATAAAATGAAACTAAAATTAAATTTGGTGCAGAAATCATTTTCACCGTGTTGGTTTTTGATGTGTGTGTTCATGAGAATAGATGAGTGATTAAATATGAACCAGATGCACGCTGTCAAAGGCAAACCACAACTAAAAAAATCTATTCATAAATCTCAGCAGTAGTTTTTCAGAAAGCAGTCAACTGTGGCAGTAGCATATAGTGTAGTGATGATATTAAATGCTGAAGCCAGATGTAAAATCAGATCAGATTCACAGACCATTGTGTTGGTACGGCACTCTATAGAGCACAATGTAGCTCTTTTTGTGTTTTGGATTTGTTGAAATATGCTTTATTCGCTTTTCTGTTCTTCGCGAGTTGCACATGCAGGTGTCTGAACTAATGACGATCATCTCAAGCTCTGTCTATTGATAGCATGCCTTTGCAGCATTCAGTGGATTATATATCTGGAAATATACACTTCATGCTGTATGCCATTACTGTGAGTGTGAGCTGTCGGAATGATTCACATTTGCTCAATCTGATTCAAAATAGCTGACGGAAAATCCTGGACAAGCAACTTTATTGCTGAAATATTGTCAGGAAAAATGCAGCGCTATATTTGTCAGCAGTGCCCCACTGCTTCATCAATAAAGTACAGCTCACTACTCAGAAATGTAGTTAAACTAATTGTAGTGACGCTATGGCCCAGCTCTGACAGTTACTGATTAAATAATGTGAATATGAAGCTTTAAAGGGGTTAGTTCACCCACAAAGTTAACAAATATAGGGCCATATTTATACACTGAATCCCATATTAATACCATAAATACACAAAAAATGCTGGGTTCCACACAATCGATTTGTGTTGGGACAACATTAAGGAATTTATTACCTTTTACAAATTTAAGTGGATTGAACATAAAACAATTAAGTTGTGCCCCCCCAAAACGCACGAATTGTGTTGTTTCAGCTCATTTTAAATAAGTAGTTTGAAGAAACTGCAAACTTCATTTTTTTGAGTCTAGTGCTGACAGGAGAGGATATGCGAGTAATCTATACTCTCAATGTGTAAATTAAATAAGACAGCAGATTTGCAAAAAAGTGCAAATCTGGTCAGAAACAAGCAGAGCTGCTGGTGACAAGGTGTATAATCTACTAACAGCAAAATAGATGAAAACATGCTTTTTGGGGGAGCTATATATTGATGCAAAAAAAATTGTAAACTGACTGCTGCAAACTTAAATTGCATTGTATGATTCATTTAAAAAACACTGTAAAATGATGTCAGAAAAGGACAGGCAAAAGCAGATCCAAATGCAGTATTTAATAGGCCTTTTATTAAACAAAAATAAACAGGAAATTATCCCCCTTAACACAACTAATGAACAACGAACAGAACTGAAACAAACAATATGAAAAATACCAAAAATATATAAATACACAAATACACAAAGAATAAGACAAATGGGGAACAGGCGACAAAGGGTGGAGACAGTAATCACAACTAGTAAGTTAATAAGAAGGGTGTGAAACTAGAAAACAGGTTGTGACAGAAAACAAATTTTGTGTCTGAAAGGGAAACTCCTACAAATGCATATGCAATAAGGCCAGTTGCAAATAAACACTGTATCCACATCTTTTCAGAACTAAAATTTCTCTGCATGTCTGAAGTAATTACAGACAATCTTTCGAGGGTTTGTGCTGTTAATATGTTTGGGGCATTGTGTTTATTTACAATATTTGCAGAAGTAATCTACATGTTATAATAAGCATTAGTGTTGTTTATGCCACAAGAATAAATAAAGGTAATTGCCACTTTTTATTTCAGAATTCAGATCCGCACCATCTTTACCTTTATCTCAACCTTACTATATATTTTTCTCAGAGTTTATGACTTGAAATATTTCAAGGTACAAACTTGTAGCCTGTGGAAAAAGTCAGCATTATAAGTCGTTATTATACATAACTATTTTAAATTTTTTTTAAATTTGTATTCAATGGTGGAAACAAGCATTCATAGCATGAAAAGTGAGGCGTGCCATTATTATTATTATTTTTATTATTATTATTATTATTTAGATTTTTCCAAAACATTTTCTTCCTACAGTATATTCATTGCATATCTGTTCATTGCATTACTTTTTTTTTATAAAAAAAAATTCCAAAAGTGGAAATAAAGGGTCTAAAGGTAATGTAATGGTGGGAATAAAGTGCTTAAAGTATAGTTTAATTCTGAGAAAAAGGTCAGCATTGCAAGATAACAAGTCACACTGACCTTTTAAATATTTCTTACACTGGCAGAAACAAGATTCCACAGAAAAGGAAGGCAGACAGTGTTTTTGGTTCGGTGACTATTTGACTAAAGGGTGACCAGGATTCACAAAGTGGAATACGGGACCACACATCCTCAATAATAAAATATTACGATGTTAAATATTAATTAACTAATTAAGTTTCTACTCCAGTTGGCTGAAATGTAAACATTTAAACAGTAGCTATCATGCAAAGCTTGTTTTCAAGTTGGTTTATTCATACATTCTCATATAAAAAATGTATATACTCCAGATTATTTTTTTCCTAATGAGTTTTGGATTCTGAATGGCTTTCCTGATGTTTTATTGATGTTTTTTTACTAGAACTATATAGAAATTTTTTGTAAACTTTAATATATGACTTGATCTCCTGCACAGTCTCTATCACAGACACCGGTCTGATGCTAAATGGCACAAGTCCAACTTTATAACTGCAACTTGACACTAAAAATAGAGCTGAAATACAGAAGTGTTCAGGAAAGAATGTCAAACTACTTTTGACTCAAACGTGCTGAGCTTAAAACCACCTCCCCAGAGTTTTCTCTGAGGTCATTTGTCTGTGGAACTGCCACTGTGAAACTGTTCCTACAGTCCGCAGGTGTGTGTTCCTGCAATTTGAGAATGCAGTGTGTCCATTCTAAGGATTATTATGTTAAAAATCTCCCACAGTTATAAAATGGTTAGGATTCTAAAGGCTGATGTCCAAGGCCTACTATTTACACTTAGTACAAATAACCTCTGGCAAATTAATTTAGCATCTGTCATCATTTACTCACCCTCATGTTGTTTCAATTCTTCCAACTGTGTCTTCCCTTTACACACTCTCAGAAATAAAGGTATGAGAGATTTAACAGGGGCACAGTGGTTTAAAGCAAGAAATTTCAAATAGTCAGATTACTGTAATTGAGTAGTTTTTCCTCGGGATTGTATACTTTAATGGTTTAAACAATGTATACTTTTACTTGAGTACATTTTTTGTGATTTATTGGTACTTTTACGGCACTATTTTCCTCCAACCTGTAGTAAAGTACATTGAGCTTAGAAATGCTTAAACACACCTACAGTGCTCAGCATATATACAGTAAGTACACCCCTCACAAATCTATCTTTTAAATTCATATTTTTAATATCTTTCAATTTCTGAATATGTTTGGTGACTAAAATATTATTTTAATAAATAGATCCGTTTAATTCATCTGTTTTGTTTAAATGCACCAAAATACATTGCCTTTATTCACTGAGAAATGGATACAAATATTCATTTTCAAAATGGGGTGTACTCAATTATGCTGAGCACTGTAGATACATACTGCCTGGGAGAAAATATACTGTACTTAGGGAAGCAACTCTGCCTAAAATGTACAAAATATTTTGTAATATTTATATTTGAAGTGTTTGAGATTCTACAGCTGTTTTTGTGTGTGCAATATTAGGCAGGACATTGCTTTTAATTTAAGTACTGTAGTTTTCGAACTATTATTATGAAACATTTTACAATAATTTATAGTACTTGTCTTGGGTTTTTTATTTTGCATTTGTGATCTTTTTATACGAGTTTGCATCTCGATTAGTTGTGTTTGTTGCTTGTACTATTCACACTATACAGCAGAGCAATAATGTTTGTTTTTACTTTACTTTACTGCTTCAGTTTTAAATAATTGCTACCCTTATTCTATATATAGATATTATATATACCCTATACATATATACTTTTGTATAGGGTATATAAATATTACACATCCCTAGTTTGCAAGTCACATGAAACAAAAAAAAGAAGAAACAAGAGAAAACCAAGACAGACTGTAGGCAACGAAAGACAGACTGATCGACGAAAATGTGATGTTTTTTCAATGAATTTTAAAAGTTAAACTTGAAGCTTATTATCATTTTGTTTGGGTGACTGGGGACAGATAAGCCTTAAAACCTTCCATAACCTACAATTTTTCCATAACTTAAAATTTTTAAGGGCAGTACCTTTTCAGAAGGTACACATCTGTATCCAAATGTACATATAGCTAAAAACTAAAAAGGTGTACCTCATGAACCTTTTCGGTAATGAGGTACCAATATAGGAACACATTTGTGTCTTTTGAAAACGTACCGCCCCAGTAAAAGCTTTGGCATCTTTATTTTTGCAGATGAAATATATATATATATATTGAAGAAAGTTTAGGGCCTGAACAACTATGGACTCAAATGACTTTCGTTGTATAGACAAAAGACATCTCTCCTCAATAGACTTGGATCGGTTTGAATAGTTTTTCAAAATACATGAGATCACAAAGAGGTGATGAAATGTTTTAACACAAGACACAAAGTGAAGAACTGCACAAGATCTTTTAGAGAAGCTCCTGGCCATGTAATGTCCTGATACAAGTCCTCCTCCTACCTTCTCTGATAAAACTGGGAAAAAATCGATAAACTTAGGCCCTAGAGTCCAGATCAGTTTAAACCAGTGCATGGAGAAAGAGAGAGATAGGACAGAGCAAATGTCAGTCTCTTAGTCCCTGTTTTCCACTCTAGATATCAGAGCAAAGAGAGTCTTTTGAGTTCACAGGGCCAGAGAGGCTGATAAAATAACTAATGATTTTTAAAACAACAGGGTGTTGAAAAGGCAGACCCATCTGTGTTGCGTCAGTCCTTAATCAGTGTAATCCAGTCTTGGAATCAGTTTAATCCTGTTTTAAGACTTGAAGTTGAGTCGAAAAACTGTTTTTAAAGCAGATACAGCAAAAACTCAATGCTAATACGGGTCATGTGCGCTCAAAAGTTGCTTGGAAGATTATTTTGTCTCACACAAGACAGAAACCTTTGTCATAGAGCTTCATTATCTTATACTGTACTTTGTACTTTGCCTTAATGAGGAAGACAAAAATGAGGAATACATTTGAAAGCCAGGGGTATTAATTGTTGTTTTTTTTTTTATTATCATGCGTTATGAGTTTACTTTATTGCCTGATTTTACAAAATTGCTGTCTTAAAAGAGGTGCCACAGACAGGTGAGCTATCAAACTGTCAGAAACATGCAGTAATATTCAGTGCAAATCATAACAAAGTAATTAATTTTGAAATGCTGTCTGGTCCATTAGAAAGCTTGCAATGATGTACAGGCAACGCATTAGCCGAAAACAGGAAGTTCCTGAATTCTTTTATGAATAATTTCCCCAAATATGGCTCAAAGTGAGGTGTATGGCTCTTAAAAAATAATTCAACAAAACAGAAATGCATAACCTACAGAAAATGTTTTGCGATGCTTTTTACTTTCTATTTATTTGCGTTTGTTAGGGACATGCTTTACAGTTATTACAGTTAATATTTATATATATCCTCCAGAATGGGTAACAGGGTTTCTGAGGAGATCTGAGATCTGCTTGAGGATGTCTGAGGTCTTACAACAGTTGTACGAGAGACGTCTTGCACAGCAATAATTCTCTTTCATTTTTCTTTTCAACATTGTATCTTTTTCTCGCTCCTGTGAATATGTGAATGATAACAAGTGAATATGAGAGTGCCTTGTGTGTGTGTGTGTGTGTGCGTGTGTGCATGCGTGCGTGTGTGCATGTGCGTGCGTGTGTGCGTGTGCTGTGGGGGAGATCATTTATTTTGCACAGACCATATTACATGCGGGTCAAGATCTGTTGATTTGAAATCTCACAATATTTCACTGTGGGCTTTTTATTTCAGCTCATGTTGTTGTAATGTTTACTGTGACCCTGTGCCATTTTCCGCAGGGCTATTGCTCAGTCGGGATTTAATATGACTGAGATAACAGATGCTCTACTTACTTGTGTATATGCATGTATGTGTGTGTGTCTGTCTGTGTGTGCATACATGCAAGTGAATGTGTGTTGTCTCTTAGAGTAATTATTCATGTGTAGATGCTTTTAGAGAGGCTGCAGATTTAGCTTAAGTTAATATTACTAAAGTCAGCATGAAATCAAAATTTACTCTTACTTAAAAAAAAAAAAAAGATTAATTTAGTTTATTTTTATATGTATATAGTAGTGCTTGCAGTGGCTCAGTGGTTAGCACTGTTGCCTCACAACAAGAAGGTTGCAAGTTCAAGTCCCAGGTGGAGTTTGCATGTTGTCCCCAAGTTAGCGTGGGTTTCCTCCGGGAGCTCCTGTTTCCCCCACAGTCCATAGACATGCGGTATATCATGTCCTCATAAACCACCTCAACATTGTCATACCCACGTCATTTTACAAATTAGTGTAATCACAAGCTACATAAACAATCACACAGACACACAAACACATACATACACATGCTTGTCAAGCCCACTCAATGCAACGCAGCATTTTCCAGAAACATGGAGTGTTAATAAAAAAGTGTCTGGTGCATATGGAGAGGAAAGTGTGTGTCCCACATGTGGTTTGTCAAACCCACTCACCTGTGTGAGGTACTCTCAGAACTACAATGTTTTCCAGAAATATGTAATGTTTATAAGAAAGTGTCTAGTGCATATGAAGAGGAAAAGAGTGTGTCTCCGACAGCTGTTGAACCAGTATCGCACCATGTCAGGCAGTCTATGTGCATGATGATTCTCTCTTTTCACCAGGGTTCATCCGAGAAGACTGAAACTGGTGTAAGTGTCTTGTAAGCAGCACTGCAGGTGCCACATTAAATCTAGCGAAAGCACTATCCCGCAGATGGCCACGTCTTGGTGCCTTTGTCCAGCCAGTTCTTCTGAACTTCTCTGCTGTGGACGTACAGCATTATATAAGCCGACTGCTGGCAAGATGCCGCGTTAGTTCAGGGCATGTGTAATAGTGGCCTCAGACAGACAACATTAGACAGTAACATGAATAACAGATGGAGCAGAGTGCTGTTATGTTCTCATGTCTAAATTCCCAAAACACCTTATACTACTCTCTTTCTCTCCCTTTTCCCTTCCCTTCACTCTGCATTTCTATCCGCGTAAAGGGGATTGACGTGCTTCTGCTCTAGGATGTCTGAAATATTACAACAGCTATATGAGAGAATGTCTTGTGCGGGAATAATTCTCTTTCATTTTCATCCTCTGACTTTGTCTCTTTCTCTCACTCCTGTGAATATGTGAATGATAACAAGCTTATATGAGAGCGTCCCGTGTGTGTGTGAGTTTTTTTTGGGGGAGATCTTTATTTTGCACAGGCTGTAATATTTGGGTCAAGATTTGTTTATTTCTAGTATGCCAATATTTTACTGTGGATTTTCTTTTTTTATTATATTATTATTATAATGTTTACTGTGACCCTGTGTCATGTACTGCTGGGCTATTTTCCAGGTTTTAATATGCCTGTGATACCAGATTTAGATAGACCTACTGTATGTGTGTGAATCTTCATTTATTAATTATTTAGTAATTATTGATGTGTAAATGCTTTTAGGGGCAGATGAGCCTCATCATACATAATTACATGCAGTCGCACACGCATAAGAGTACGTGTAGTCCTTATATTTGGGTCAGATCATATATAATTACCCTCATTTAAATGACCAACTGTTCAAGTGCAGCTTGACACTCATCTGAGTTGACATGCGACCGCACACACTCCTCTAGTCCTCTCAGAAAAACCTTATGTGAACTCGTTGTAGACATGAGTCAGGACATTAAGTGACGTACCACAGATCCATGTAAAAATGTCATGATTAATTGACATGATGTATGATGCAATGTTAAATGTAATATTAACCAGTGTTTTTAAGTTTGAACTTACTTTCTAAGAATTTAAATGGTTTTTGTATTTTATTCTGTGTTCTCATTGCATTTAAATGCCAAGGTAATATTATAAATCCTAGTTTATCTATTCATTTATTCATTCATTCATTCATTCATTCATTTTTCTTTGGCTTAATATCCTATTTATCAGGGGTGACCACAGCGGAATGAACCGCCAACTATTCCAGCATATGTTTTACCAGCAGATGCCCTTCCAGACACAACCCAGTACTGGGAAACACCCATACACTCTCACATTCACACACACACACTCATACACTAGGGCCATTTTTGTTTTACCCAATTCACCTACAGTCGTGGCCAAAGGTTTTGAGAATTACATAAATATTGGAGAAGTTGCTGCTTAAGTTTTTATAATAGCAATTTGCATATACTCCAGAATGTTATGAAGAGTGATCAGATGAATTGCATAGTCCTTCTTTGCCATGAAAATTAATTTAATCCTGAAAAAACTTTCCACTGCATTTCATTGCTGTCATTAAAGGACCTGCTGAGATCATTTCAGTAATCGTCTTGTTAACTCAGGTGAGAATGTTGACGAGCACAAGGCTGGAGATCACTATGTCAGGCTGATTGGGTTAGAATGGCAGACTTGACATGTTAAAAGGAGGGCGATGCTTGAAATCATTGTTCTTCCATTATTAACCATGGTGACCTGCAAAGAAACGCGTGCAGCCATCATTGCGTTACATAAAAATGGCTTCACAGGCAAGGATATTGTGGCTACTAAGATTGCACCTAAATCAACAATTTATAGGATCATCAAGAACTTCAAGGAAAGAGGTTCAATTCTGGTTAAGAAGGCTTCAGGGCGTCCAAGAAAGTCCAGCAAGCTCCAGGATCGTCTCCTAAAGAGGATTCAGCTGCGGGATCAGAGTGCCACCAGTGCAGAGTTTGCTCAGGAATGGCAGCAGGCAGGTGTGAGCGCATCTGCACGCACAGTGAGGCGAAGACTTTTGGAAGATGGCCTGGTGTCAAGAAGGGCAGCAAAAAAGCCACTTCTCTCCAAAAAAAACATCAGGGATGGACTGCTGAGGACTGGGGCAAAGTCATATTCTCCGATGAAACCCCTTTCCAATTGTTTGGGGCATCTGGAAAAAGGCTTGTCCGGAGAAGAAAAGGTGAGCGCTACCATCAGTCCTGTGTCATGCCAACAGTAAAGCATCCTGAGACCATTCATGTGTGGGGTTGCTTCTCATTCAAGGGAGTGGGCTCACTCACAATTTTGCCCAAAGACACAGCCATGAATAAAGAATGGTACCAAAACACCCTCCAACAGCAACTTCTTCCAGCAAACCAACAAAAGTTTGGTGAAGAACAATGCATTTTCCAGCGCGATGGAGCACCGTGCCATAAGGCAAAAGTGATATCTAAGTGGCTCAGGGACCAAAACGTTGAAATTTTGGGTCCATGGCCTGGAAACTCCCCCGATCTTAATCCCATTGAGAACTTGTGGTCAATCCTCAAGAGGCGGGTGGACAAACAAAAACCCACTAATTCTGACAAACTATTTTGGTTGCTATCAAACAAAAATTCTGGTTGCTATCAGTCAGGATTTGGCCCAGAAGTTGATTGAGAGCATGCCCAGTTGAATTGCAGAGGTCCTGAAAAAGAAGGGCCAACACTGCAAATACTGACTTTTTGCATAAATGCCATGTAATTGTCGATAAAAGCCTTTGAAACGTATGAAGTGCTTGTAATTATATTTCAGTACATCACAGAAACAACTGAAACAAAGATCTAAAAGCAGTTTAGCAGCAAACTTTGTGAAAAATAATATGTGTCATTCTCAAAACTTTTGGCCACGACTGTACACTGCATGTCTTTGGACTGTGGGGAAAACTGGAGCACCCAGAGGAAACGCACGCAATCACAGGGAGAACATGCAAACTCCACACAGAAATGCCAACTGGTCCAGCCAAGACTCAAACCAGCGACCTTCTTGCTGTGAGGCGAACGTGCTAACCACTGAGCCACTGTGCCACCCCAATTCCTAGTTTAATGTTTTCCAAT
>CAIGQV010017386.1:16901316-16915064 GCA_903798115.1 Danio jaintianensis | reverse complement strand
CACACACACACACACACACACACACACACACACACACACACACACACTATATACTACAGGTCAATTTAGTTCATCAAATTCACTTATAAAGCATGTCTTTGGACTGTGGGGGAAACTGGAGCACCCGGAGGAAATCCACATAAACATGGGGAGAACATGCAAACTCCACACAGAAATGCCAACTGGTCCAGCCAGAACTCAAACCAGTGACCTTCTTGCTGTGAGGTGACAGTGCTAACTACTCAGCCAACGTTCCGCCCTTAACATGTGTCAGTTTGTGTATATTTTTTAACAAAACAATAAATACTTGTTGCAAAATGTGCTTAAAGGGCTATGTTTGACAGGTTGCTAGCCCAAAGTTGCAAGCATGATTGCAGGCAGGTGACAAGGGCAGATCTGATAGCCACAGCAACAGAATTAATCTAGTTAAAAGTAAATTTCCAATGATAGGATTTAAGAGATATTATTTTAAAGTTGAAAAACATACATAATGCTGCATTAAAATCATTGTTAAAATATGTTTTTGCCACACAGTTCCTTGCACAATAATTTTATGACCTCAATGCACTTTTGCCATAGTGCCTGATTTAAAAAAAAAAATTATTTCATGTTTACATTACAATTTTCTTTTCATATTTATTATGTTCAAATGTCATGTTTTGTTTAATTTTTTACTTGTGGTTGTCTGTGTATATTATTAGCAATTTCTGAGTGAAATCTGTTTCTAAATCAAATGCTTTTATCATTGCACTTGGATACGAGTCCATTTAAATTCACCGTAAAAGTAAACTTGTTTGTAACATTTGTAACAAAAGTAACATTTGTTGTTTCAGCAAATGTGCTTTTAATTTTTACATTTGTATTTGTTTACACTCTTGGTTGGGTTTAGTGTTGATAGGACATTATTTTCAAATTAGATATATTGTTAGATCTTTACACTGGGAAAACAATTCATTCATGTTTATTTATATAGCACTTTTCACAATATAGATTGTGTCAAAGCAGCTTAACATAGTTCTAGTAAAGTCCAGATTTCAGAGTTGAAGTTCAGTTTAGTTTAGTTCAGTGTGGTTTAAATTTCACTGCTGAAAGTTCAAACACTGTAGAACAAATCCACCGAAGCACAGCTACACAAGTCCCGATCCGAGCAAGGCAGCGGCGACAGTGGCGAGGAAAAAATAATTTCACCAATTGACGAAGTGAAGGGAAAAAAAACCTAGAGAGAAACTAGGCTCTGGTGGACACAACCATTTTTCATCTGGCCAAACTTCCTGTTCAGAGCTGCAGTCTAGGCGCTGGAGGCTGAAGAAGCTGGACGTCCATCATGAACAAGCTGCAGGTGTGAGTAGGGCACCGGCGGGCAGTCAGGTTGGCCCGCAGGATCAATGTGGGGACTCCTTTGTCACGGTGGTCATTCAGGAATCGTTCTCATGCACTCCATGACGACCACAGCATCAGCTCGGGATACGACCTGGTCCAGGATTATGGATGCCGGGATCATTCATGCATCCTACCGTTATGCGATGCATTAAATGTATGCTTTACTAAAAAGATAGGTCTTTAATCTAGTTTTGAACTGAGAGAGTGTGTCTGAGCGTTGGACATTATCAGGAAGGCTATTCCAGAGTTTAGGAGCCATAAATGAGAAGGCTCGACCACCTTTACTCGACTTTGCTATTCTTGGTACTACCAGAAGCCACTGCACAATCTCTTTGTAAAAATGTTGCCACAGGTTCCTAATGACTCTTAGTTTCTTATGTTTTGGCATTCTTAATGAGTTTTATGCTGCCTTCATATTTTATTGGAAATTTCATATTTCCCACTTGTCGCATTCAAGTGTTTTGTTGTCAGACAGTATAGCAATTATGTAGCACACCAGGTTTATTCTTGCCTGTTTCTTGGGGAAATCTTATTAAAGGCAAAATGTATACAAATATTAAATTCTGGAAAAAAGAAGGTAGCATCCCATTCATTCAAAATGTATTTTCCATTCATCTAGTTGGTTAGCTGATGATTATGGAATTTCTGCCATATAAATTTCACAAGGGTGGCATGGTGGCTCAGTGGTTAGCACTGTCGCCTCACAGCAAGAAGGCCACTGGTTCGAGTCCTGGCTGGGCCAGTTGGCATTTCTGTGTGGAGTTTGCATGTTCTCCCTGTGTTCGTGTGGGTTTCCTCCAGGTGCTCCGGTTTCAGAATCAGAATCAGAATCAGAAAGAGCTTTATTGCCAGGTATGTTCACACATACGAGGAATTTGTTTTCGTGACAGAGCTTCTACAGTGCAACAGAATTACAGAGACAGGACAAAAAACAGATAATAAATATATTTAAAAAATGAAAGTTGTATGTACAGGAATATTACTATATACAACAGCAGCTGTTATGTGCAAATTAGCATGTAAAATATGTTGTTAAATAAGTGTTTGTGTATAAAAAGTGTATAGCAAGTAGTGATGTTTGTTCCATAATTACTATCATCAAGTGTTCATGAGATGGATTGCCTGAGGGAAGAAACTGTTTCTGTGTCGGGCTGTTCTGGTACACAGTGCTCTGTAGCGTCGACCAGAAGGTAAAAGTTCAAAGAGGCAGTGTGCTGGGTGTGAGGGGTCCAGAGTGATTTTGGCAGCCCTTCTGCTTGCTCTGGATAAGTACAGTTCTTGGAGAGTAGGGAGGATTGTACCAGTGATTCGCTCAGCAGTCCGAACTATTCGACGTAGTCTTCGGAGGTCGGATTTGGTAGCTGAGCTAAACCAGACAGTTATTGAAGTGCAGAGGACTGATTCAATGATGGAAGTGTAGAACTGTTTCAGCAGCTCCTTTGGAAGGTTGAACTTCCTCAGCTGACGAAGGAAGTACAACCTCTGTTGAGCTTTTTTGACAATGGAGTCAATGTGAGTGTCCCACTTCAGATCCTGAGAGATGGTGGTGCCCAGGAACCTGAATGACTCCACTGCTGCCACAATGCTGTCCATGATGCTCAGTGGGGGGAGAGCAGGGGGGTTTCTCCTGAAGTCCACTATCATCTCCACTGTTTTGAGCGTGTTCAGCTCCAGGTTGTTGTGACTGCACCAGACAGCCAGCTCCTTAACCTCCTGTCTGTAAGCAGACTCATCACCGTCCTGAATGAGGCCGATAAGTGTGGTGTCGTCTGCAAACTTCAAGATTTTGACAGAGGCGTCCTTTGAGGTGCAGTCATTTGTGTACAGTGAGAAGAGCAGAGGGGAGAGGACACACCCCTGGGGGGCGCCAGTGCTGATTGTGCGGGTACTGGATGAGAATTTTCCCAGCTTCACCAGCTGCTGCCTGTCCGTTAGGAAGCTGTTGATCCACTGACAGACAGAGTAGGGCACGGAGAGCTGAGTTAATTTGGGCAGGAGAAGTTTTGGGATGATAGTGTTGAAAGCCAAGCTGAAGTCAACAAACAAGATCCTCACAGTCCACATTCCCCCACAGTCCAAAGACATGCGATATAGGTAAATTGAATAAACTAAATTGGCCATAGTGTATGAGTGTGTGTGTGAATGAGAGTATGTATGGGTGTTTCCCAGTACTGGGTTGCAGCTTGAAAGGCATCCGCTGCGTAAAACATATGCTGGAATAGTTGGTGGTTCATTCCGCTGTGGTGGCCTCTGATAAATCAGAGACTAAGCCGAAGGAAAATCAATGAATACATTTCACAAATTTTATAAAACAAAATAAGCTTCAAAAGGTACTTCATATATGTAAATATGAAAATGAAATAAGAAATGTGTTTCTTAGTGACAAACAAGGTGAAGTAACTGTTGTGAAAAAATAAATAATAAAAACTACCAGTCACATGCAGGAATTGTTCTCCATGTTTAAAGTTTATGGCTCAGAATATCATGTATGAAATTTATCTGATATCAGGTATCAGCACTAAATACAACTTAAGAGGCCATTTAAATTAGATTTCTGATTGGGAGACAGAAATCTAATAACACGTGAGTGCAGCATTCAGACTTTACAAGCTATCTGATGCAGTGAGCTATTGTGTATTTTGTAGCCCTCTCTCTCTCTCTCTCTCTTTCCTGTTTCCAGGTTGTCTGTATGACAGCTCACTCATGTTTCAATGATTTATTAAAAACATCTCAAACCTTTAAGTAATCTCTCATATTCTACGCATACATTGTAGACCTGATAAGCAGCAAATCCAGTCCAAAGGCAGTAAAATAAAGAGCAGACTTTGATCTTCTTTTCCCCCCCTTATCTTTCTTCTTCTCTTTCTTGTGCGACTTTTGACAACAATTTCAACCTGCGGTGCGCCGCTGGACATGAGAAATATCAGACTCTGGTACAGGAAACACAGAAAATCAGAGAGGAAGTAGTTCTGATGGAAGTTCACAGCCCTGGAGGAGAGAATGAAAGTATGGAGAGCTTGTGAGAGACAGAGAAAATGAGTGTGCATGTGTGCGTGCGCTGGTCGGCTCCTGTCGTTCAGTCTCTGAGTGGATCTGGGAGATCAAACACTGGTGAAAATGAATCTCTTTATATGTCTCTGAGGGCAGCGAGAGAGATGCTCTGATCTAGGAGTGTCAGACGTCTGTTGGTCGGCTCAATAGCAGACTCATTATGATGCCAATTTGACAAAAATTCCACAGAAACGCAGAGAGATTCTTAGAATGCGATAATAACTGTTACATCACAACTATAAAAAAAAAAACAGGCTTTGATTTCTCAGGTCGCCATCTAGATTGTGGTGCTTTTGCTGAAAGTAAATATTTGCTGAATGTAATAAATGAAGATTTTGTTAATTGTTCCAAATCATTCATTCTTTCTTTTAATAGAGTGACTCATTAAAAATTTTTATATTCTTTTCCATGCATTACAATGAACGTGGACTGTATTAGATAACATGCTCTGTAAGTCTTTCATAGTATGATCGTAGATTGATGTGATGAATGGTTTGGTGCTGGTTAATCAGTTTGGGACCAAATGATGCCAGCTGAGTCTTTCGATTTGGTTTGCAAATCTGAATCCTTTTGAGTTTTATCTTTTCATTTAATGCTTGATTTTGTCCACAAAATCCCCCCGTATAAATGATTCAGAAATTATTCTTTTAAGTCAGATCTTTTCAATGAATCTTTGAATTGACATACAAAACCAGTCAGATTTTGAAATTAATTGATTTGTTTTAGTTGGATCATTTCAATCAACTTTTGATTTGGTTCACAAAAAAAACAGCCTGTAATGTTCATTCAAAATTCATTCTTTTGAGTCAGATCTAGCGAATGTTTATTTTGGTTACAAAAGCAGTCACACAAAATAGATATCTGTGCTGGAACACTTCTTCAGTCCTGCAACATTCTGTCCTGTTCACACCAAAATAAGTTATCCGTCTTCCTGCTTTAATGTTTGCCCCACTCTCATCTTCCCTTTCATATCTCTGAACTTTTGTTCGTCCCTTTTCAGTTTGATTCTGTCTCACTTCAGTTTTACAGATCTCTAACCCAGTTACTGGATTACTTCAGAAGAAATATGCACTTTTTTGTTTCTGCTGTTGCTTTTGCATTTCTTTTTTGAAGCATGTAAGGGCCGTGACACATTAAGCTGTCGGTCAGCCGATAAACAGCTTTGGGCGAATACCAGTAAGCATATACAGTATCTTTCTAGTTTTTACAGTCAGCTCTAGTCAGACTCATGTCGATAATTCAGCATGTTGGGTTAGGGTTAGGGTAATTGGCATTGGGGCAATCAATGACAAAAATCACTGTGATTGAATGGGCAGTTTAGCTAAAGGGCAGTTTAGCAAATGTGTCACAGCACTAAAAGCAAAAATGATGAAAGCTTCAAGACAGTAAAGATAGAAGCCTGTTCTAATGTTACTGCATCTTACCTGAGCATTTAAATACACAGATATTTAAAGAAACTTGTTTTCTTGTTTACAGTTTATATGGTTTGTCATATTACCTTATGTGAATGATGAATATAGACTGTTTATGAAAATGTTTGGACACACTATTGAATTTCATGCTTTTCGCATCAGGACATAAAAAATCAGTCAGAATAAGGGCTGGACTATTGCAACTGGACTATACCTTGAATTATTTTTTCTTCAGCTGTTCTGTTGCAGATTTACTGCTGTGTTTGGAATCAATGACATAACATATGGACATCAGTAATCAAATTATTTGTCTTAATCTGAATAAGACAATAATAGGATTAAGGTGTTTACATGAGTTGCTTTTTGAATGTTCCTTTCATGATCCCGTTTTACATGTTATAGCAGATCGATTAACATCATTGCGTCACCATGCTATACAACGTTTCCTCCAGAGTTTCATGTAATTTCTGGTTTTTAATTAATTTATTTTTTTACTTTAACTGCAGTTCGGCAGTTTTACATTCATTCAGGACCATGTCATTCATGCCACCGTGACAAACTGAGATATTGGATGTGAGTATGGAGTAAGGACTGGTGGGAGAGTATTGTTTTAAAGGAATTTGATACTGCATGCCAAATGGAAAGTAAAAATCTCCTCACTTCATTAATGCGACTAAAATAGGAATACTCCACATGTCTTAATTTAGTTTCTTTAGTTCGATTATGACTTTAGTCGGATTAAGGTCATCAAAAATCACTGTTTACATGGTAGACTCTTAATCAGAGTAAGTATTAGTGTCCATGTAAACGTGCAAACTCTTTGTCTTGTTGCATGACTCAATTTTGGCTTAGCTTGAGCTGTCAGATGGGCAGCTGAAGATACTAGAGTAGACCAACAAACTACTAAAACTTCCTCTGATGATCATTAAAGGCACTTGATTATCAGTGACGGACTTATTTTTGTTAATGCTATATGTCATTGTTTAATTTCCCTGTGGTTTTATTTTCCAAATTTTAATACTTGCCATAGATTGGATGATTTTTATGTGCTGATATGTATCAACTAGAATTTAATAGGGTGTCCTAACTTTTTCCACATGACTGTATCTACGATGTAGAAATTAACTTTACATGCAAGTACAACATGCTAGTTTAGAGTTACCATTTGTCCTTTTGGGGTGTTCAAGTGTAGAATTTCAATTTAGATGTAGTCAAAGCAACACAAATGGCTGTTGTCATTACTAGTTGGCTTGGTGTGTTACAGCCTTAAACTTCAGTCTCCATTCACTTGAACTGCTTTCACATTCATTTAGATCTAATCTATCATTTTGGATTGTGAGGTATAGGTTACGATATCCGAAACACCATTGTTAAAGCTTCCAGGGCCCTGTGAAAGCATCTAATGAGCAAGAAGCCTGGCCTTTAGCTCACCAGCTAACACTCACAGCTCCCCTTGCTGAAAATGTCACATGTTCAATTCGGGCACAAAACAAATTGAGGTCTGTCGTTTAGTCGAGGTCTGCTCTGAAAGATCCAGAAAGAAATGAAAGCAAGTGGGTTCCATTGATCTTTCGCTGTGTGAATGAGAGGGAATGATATTATGACCTATCCTTCAAGTCGGCCAAGAAAGAAAGAAATCATTCACTCTTATCCACACACTGTCAGTGAGACAGAGCCAGCCGTGTGCAGCTCCATAATTTCAGGATTCTTCTATTTTACCATCCAGAATAAATTCCATGGGATTATGCGCAAATCGCAGTTCTTCGCTCTTTGATATAAACATTAAAGTCTTGATCTCTCGGAGCCTGAGGGGATGGAGAAGCTTACCCACTCATTAAACACCCATCTGCAGAGTATCGCCACTCATTAGGATTACTTAACTAATTTAACAAATGAAGTTACGGATGAAATATGTAGCAGATATTAACATAGAATAATGTCTTGCACTGCTCAAGGCATTTGGAAACTCCCTGTTTTCATGAACAGTTTCTTTCTTTCTTCAAATGTGTGTGTGAGTAGATGTATTAAACCTGCAAAACACATCAACGGGAGGCTCAGAAAACTGCGGTTCCTTAAAGCTAGAGGTATTTCGTAGCTTTAGGAGGCTCATAGTGTCTTTGAACAGCTCTTCATATGCTAATGAGGGAACTTTAATCAAGGGTTCTCGTTAAGGTCTCGTTTAGAGCCCTTGGGGGAGCTCATTATGGTAAACCTGTCCCAGGATTACACCTAATTAACAAACCCCAAACCAAGCGGAAAAATGACCAGGGCTGAAAACCGGTTTGTGAATGCGAAGAGGGAGTTTTTACCTTTAAATGTCTACTGAATATTAAACTACGTCCCCTGGGTGTTGTTTGAAATGCTCCCGTAGTTTTATCTCCATAATGACTCCATCAAATTACCTTAGCTCAGTGTTACAATTTCTCAGCTTTCCATAATTGCCTGGTTCAGGTGAGTTTGAGGGCAATAAAGCGCACTAATGTTTATTTGTTTTCCCCTTGTTGTCTTTATACATCTGGAACGTGAGTCCACATGCTCGGCGGGTCCTCGCCAGGTGTTTAAGCCCCTCACACCGTCGCTAATTCTGACTGATGTACTTCGGCAGCACTCAAATATGTAATTAATTCAACAGAGCCAATTAAACCCTCATCTGACTTACATCTCTAAGTGTGTGCATATGAGAGAGACCCATTTTCGCAATAGACCCTCGGTCAGCATTACTGGAGCCTTTGATTTTCTAGGACTCCCTGATCACAGGTTTAATTTATCCTAGGAATTTCGACTTTCTCTGGTCGGCTGGCTTTGCAGCGATTGTATACTGATGGATCTGCAATATGACTGAAGCATAAATTAGAGGCAGCCGATTGCCTCAGGCTGACCTGCGGTGAAGCCGATAAGATAGCTCACATTCGGTGAATCGCAATATCTCTCATGTACGCAGGGAAAAAACAAAAATCAATTAGCTCATAACCTCCAAACACAAGTTTCGGATGGCTGTCGTGTATAAAGTACACCTTTAATTGCTAGCCAGCCTGTGTACCCCCGAATGCGAATCTTTGTACCTGTGCATCAACCGGTCTGTCTGTCTGCCTGCTTGTGTACCTGCGGCTGTACGTGTGTGTTTTATTGATGCAAGAAATCCAAAAAGAGATTTGTTGATCAATTTTGAGTCTGTATCAGTACTAACACATTTCAATCTCGTCGAGTCGAACCTTGATATTTGAGCTGTCTGCTATTAGAAACTCTAATCACGATGACTGTAAATGAACACACACAAGTCTGATTTCTGCGATGCCGAAATTCCTCACACCTCTCCATCGGCTCTCGCTCTCCCTGTATCACTCTGTTCTCTCATCCTTGAATCGTTTCATCACCTCATTCTTAGAATTCATCTCACACATCATTCATCTCCGGAAAGGGGGAAAATAACAATATACAAATATATTTATGTGGCGAATTCTCACCCTGTGAGCAGTGAACCAAAAGTATATATCAAAAACGGGTGACAGCGGCTAAAAAGTATGAATTTCAAATGGGCTTGCTTTGACATGTATGGATTGATGTAGTCGCACCATATAGCGTTTAATTTGGTTAATTGCATGTCTCTCAGATGCTTTTCTGTAGCAGCTCTAGTCATCCAGAGTGGACAATGTTGATAGAATTGTGCTGCTTTTTTAATTGAATGACTTGTAATGTAGAACGGTTTAACTTTTGTTTCATTCTGTAGTGCATTTAGTTATTGTTTAAGGCCAATTGGCGATTTTAGTGAGCATACAGTAGGCATCCTTCATCTTCTCATCAATGACATGCAGTCTAAAGAGTCTCTTGATCATTGCATATAAAGATTGTGGACATAGTCTTGGACACTTATAATGCTTTCAAGCAGTTTGCTGCATTTATAAGATGTCCATGTCTTGAAGTAGTTCAGTATGATGCGATTTAGTTTCTATGTGTCATTTGATTGGACAGGAATCCCAGGACAGATTTTTCTTCTCAGCCAATCCCTATAGACAAGAAAAAATAAATTAGTGACTGCAGTTTGAAGGAAAATAGTGGAGTAAGAGTACCGATACAGCCCTAAAAATGTCCTCAAGGGAAAGTAAAAGCACACATTTTTAAAACTACTTAATAAATTACAATTCCTGAGAAAACTACCAAATTATTACCTTTATTTTATTTATCAGCATAGTTGTCGTGCAGTGACTTGATCCATGATACAACAACACAGGCAGGAATTAAAGTTAATCTTCACATAAATAGGTTGTCATGATATGATAGATAGTTGGAGTTAGCTAATTAGCTAAGGTTAACAATACAGGGTAAATTAGCATTCATTTTTTAATCTCAACATTCAATTTAAACAGAAATTTAAACAGAAACAGTCAAGTAGTGGGTAAAATAATTACTGCTTTCAGTAGCGGGTTGTGATGGCAATAGTAGGGAATTTAACACATCTTCAGAATCAAATGCTGTTAGAGGTGTACCCAAAGACTATAGAATAGCCTTAAAGGTCCCATGAAATTAAAATAAAGCTTTTTTTTAGATGTTAGTATCAGTATTGTTAGTTTTTCGGATATCTATAAGCTAGTGTGCTTCAAAACAGTGACAAAATTCACGTTTAGAAGATATAAAACTGATATAAACATGTAAGGCTTGTGGTTTGTTACTTACACCTAAATGGATCAACGGTTTTATTCACGTCATACCTCAGTTTCTCATCAAATCTTGACCGATCAAATGCTCTCTAGTACCTGACATGCCCCGCCCCCTTCAAGACCCCTCACATTTGATGTGTTTGAGCTCAACCACTCTCACTGGCAGAGCGGTGATAAAGCAAAATGCTATTGGCTGTTTTATAAAAAGGGAAGGAACTACGCTATGTCCCACCCTCTCTTTGTGATTCGGTTGAGATTGCGTCAAACATTGAATAAAAATGCACATTTCAAAGCACTTCATGGACCTTTAAAGGGATTTTGGGATATCCCACATTTTAATGATCATGAATGTCACAGTCAGTGTTATGTGCTGATTTTAAGTCTGTTGTTTAAACAAGATTTATATAAGAAGGAAGCAATAGTGTTTGAGGCTGATGCTATTACATTTCTATGTACTGAACTGTTCCATGTTATAATTTAACCATACCAGTATATACAGTTTTCCATTTCATGACTCCTTTAATAGTATTTGTACTTTTTGATCATTTACATTTAAATTCCAACACAGGCTCATTCTGAAAACGTAGCCCTATATACATTTCTGGAGATCGCGAATTATGTAGCCAGAAGTACGTATGGCTGCATTTCGTCTTTAAAACGAACGATACAGGGTGGTATGATGCCGTTCCTTTTCGCTCTTACCAGCTGTCCGCTTACCTCCATATGGACGGCTTTCCCGCTGTAACCAGTTTGTCCAGTTAGCTCGCTTGAGACGCAGAAAGGAGTTGATCACGACGACGAGGTTCGAGTCCAGTGAAGAACGATTCCAGAAAGCAGGTAAGACAAAAACAGAAGCCAAAAAATAAAATAAAGAAGTAAATAACAGGGTGAGAATGTGGTAAAATCTGAAAACGTGGTAAAAAATCAGGTGAGGGCTTTTCTTTTTCTAGATTGCATTTTAAAACTGTCGGTTGGGTTTAGGGAAGTGGGTGGGAGGTCAATCGGTGCTTCTGAAAACACTATTGGTTGGGTTTAAGGAAGGAGGAGGGTGGGTCAGCCGAGCGGTCAGTCAGTCAGTCATTCAGTCACACAGTCAGTCAGTCGACAGCAGCCTCTGGTGGATTTACGCGAGAAGAGCAGGCACAAATGGCACTCGAGAGAGAAATTTGAGATCTCAAAAAGCTTACACAGCGGCCTTTGGTGGATTCGGGAAAACAACTGCAAAAAAATGTACCTCCTGGGATGTATTTGGCGCTCTCCAGAAATGTATATAGCCGTACGTTTTCAGAATGAGCCTGGATTGTTAAATTCAATGGCTGTCTAATACTGTAATTACTTCCTGTTTATTGAACTGCTGTTTTTAAAGTACATTTACAATATTAAAGCCAATATGTTTCTACATTAAAAAGATGAAAACTAAATAGGTTTTAGTAAGGGACCTGTGCATATTTTATGTTCGAGCCAGTATAATTGAGTAATTTTAATAAAGCTAGTGTTAAAAAAACAACACGGTTTTAACTGAAAAATATCAAACAAGTTATATAAAATAAGGATTCTTTGGGTCAGTGATTGTTTGTTTTTCATTTCAAATGCTTTATAAGGGTTAAAATGGAGTTTTTTCCTCCTCCCTCAGAACCAGAGAGCTTTTTTATAGACTTCCCAGAGTTTTCTGTTCTTCAAATACTGCTTCTAATACAGGAGGCTTTTCGCGCTGCCTCAGATACAATACACTGTTGTTGTGTTGCTCTTTTCTGAGATGCTGCTATGAATGAAAAGATGTTTTATGAGTGTTTATATTTTTGAGTCTGTCTGTGCGTGTGTGTGTGTGTTTTCCATTTGGCAAGCGATGTTTAAATGGATGTCAAAAAAGAAAGCAGATGAAATGGTGCACTCTCACAACGCATCATGAACGAGCAGCACAATATACACAAGTTTGTGTGGAGAAAGACAGCAGGGGATGGAGATTATCGCTCTTTGAGAGTATACACAGAAGAAATAACCCTTTACTTTCCTTCACTATCATTATGTCATTAACAGCAGTCAGAGCTGCAGAGACAAAAGACATGCAGTTTTATATTATGATAGAGATCAACAAGCCTGCAGTTAATAACACATTTGGGCTGTTCAGAACGGAAAACCGGCATACTGCTTACTGCGCAGTTTATTATGCACACTGCCTACTGCATACTGCATTTTAATTGCATGCAAAGCAGTTCACAGTGTGCAACAATAAAGGCTTATAAATAAGTTTACTACAGGAAGGCATGTGCTATTTTTATGTTTTTCATGTTGTCAAGTGTAGATGCATTGCATTCATTCATTCATTTTCTTTTCGGCTTAGTCCCTTTATTAATTAGGGGTCGCCAATAAATGTAAATTTGTAACAGGAAAATGTACCATTTTCACTGGGACGTGATGAATACTTTTTGTTGGCTATAATGTGATGAACAAACATTCAGATGCAGACCACAGAGACACATCTGCATTTGAATTAAGCTTTTTTAAATTACCACAATCTGTTCTTGTAGTTAAAGATGGCACTAAAGCCAAAGAAAAGTGAGTGAGTGTTCTTGCAGTTTATTGAATAGAGTTTATTCAATTTTGTTTATTTAGAGCCAAAAGGTCTCAAAAAACACAAATAAATCACAAGCTAAAGGAAACTGCCAATTAACACGTTTTTCAGTCTGGTCATAATTAATAATAAATATGAGGAAAGGCTGTGAAAATAAATCAACATTGTTTATCCTTTTGAGCTTTCATTCAGAAAAAAAATCACAAAAATGTAACTTTTAGTTAACAGTAAAGCTACAAGTTTTCCCCCCTCCTGCATTCATGTTACAGTCACAATTCTCAGTAGCCCTAGGAAATTCTGATGGAAAATATGTCTCTGAAGTGTATTCCCATTCATATTTACATTTTCAGCACACCAGGGTGGCTAGGAATATGAAACTTTCCAAGCTTGACTTCCTGATTCACAGGGGTCTAAATAACACTAAAGTTAAACACAAAGTCTAAATTCCCTATCCCCATCATCTGTCATGGAAAAAAACAAGAATAGTTCTGATTCACAGCAAAAAGATTTTGGAACTTTACCAGATAGAAACTGCATGTAAGAAAAGAAGCATTGAAAATGTCCATTTCTGCACATTAATGTTCCATGAAGATACTTTTTCTTCAAGAAAAAGGTTCTTTATATTATTTACAGTAGATGCCCTTTATACAATGAATTCATTGTATAAAGGGCATCTAC
>CAIGQV010017386.1:16871267-16896316 GCA_903798115.1 Danio jaintianensis | reverse complement strand
TGTGTGTGTGTGTGTGTGTGTGTGTGTGTGTTTGTGTGTGTGTGTGTGTGTGTCCACATGTGTGCTTAAGGTCCAAGGGTCTGATCTCATCTCTGAATTACAGAAACGCTTTCTCCATCCATTCAATCCCACCCTTTCGTGCTTTTCCCCTCGCTCTTTACTCTCTTTTTCCAAGACAATTACTCTCTCCTGTCAGAGCAGGCCCTCGTATTTCTGCCCTTTCTTAAACTGTGCATTTCACCTGTCCATCTGTCCGTCCTGACGGCTTAGCGCCGCATCGCTCACTGTGCATAATTGTTTCTCGCCTACTTGTTTTTCCTTCTCGGGCGTCTGTGTTTATGCTCATGTCCGTCCCGTCATCTCTCAGCCGAGCTCATTCTCATTTCCTCCACCAGAGAAATCAGTGAGCCGCAAACAAGCCGATCTTAACAAGAAAATCTAAATTCGCATCCGCCGCTCATCCCCCCCCCCCCATCGCTTATGAGAGAGAGTACAAGAATAAAGGAACAGACAAAAATGACAAAAAGGTTTTATGTCATGTAAAATGAGAGGTTTATCCCATATTAAAAGAGTTTGTAGAAATATTCCCGTCATGCCTTCACTCGGATCAGACCTGTCTGTTCTGTAAAACTCAGTTTGGAGGAGCATTGTGGGCTTTGAGATAAAAGAACTGACAAAGATAATCTCTCACACACACACACACACACACACACACTAGTATACACACACACTCTCTCTCTCTCTTTCCAACAGCATTGACAACTTTTTTTTTTTTTTTTTTTTTTTATGAATATTATTCTGTTGTACGTGTTGCCTCATGTACAAATCCGACATGTTTATTTTTTCTAATGGAACATTTCTCTGCTCTGTATTTTCAGATAAGCTGAGTATGTGTGTGTGTCTGTTAGTGTGTGAGTACTCAACACTTAAAGCCTTTAAAGTTGCATTGCTTTATATTGACCCAAATTTCCTGCCAGTTTTTGACGATGCCTTGAAGTGAAGAGTGTAAATAAAAGACTGATGTCCTAATGCATAAATGCACCAGTAAAATTTCCTTTACATTTTGTTCTCCATAAAACGAAATCACACACGCTGTCCGCAGCTATGAAACCTATATTTTATGAGCCAACCTTGGCTCTGTGGACAAGACGGTTAGTGGTTGTGATTGATTATAGTTTATCTCGTATTTCTTTTGACAGCTCTCTCTCTTAGTCTTTCTGTCTTCTCTACTTATGGTTCTTTTACCTTGAAACTTTAAAGACAGGGTGAGAAAAGGCTTACAGGTAAAATGCCAACATTTCATACGCCACAACATCAAACAAGCTCTTCAGGAGGAATCCCTAAAGGGTATGTCACCTGCCAGAAACAGTTCGAGCACTGACACCACACCACCCAAATCACCCGCACACACAAACCAGACATGACATTCAGAGCTGCCTAAACTGCTTTGAAGGGATTATAGCATTGAATAAATGCTAATAAGACAACACACACACAATACAAACAGCGCTCTCAATTCCATTATTGTATTTTCATGTAAAACATAAACAATATTCTACTGTATTAGTTTAATACAATTAAAAGGGCCAGTTCACTCAAAAAAGTCTCATTTTGCTGTTTGTCCATCTGTCTACCTCACCACAGTAATGTATCCATTCATCCATTCATCCATCCATCTGTCTTCTTGTCAGGGTTCTACCAAAAATGTAGGAGGCATGATTTGCGAAAAGAAAAAAAAAAAAGAACAAAAAAAAAATGCACACACACTTGGCCAAACATAAATTTATTTTAGTTCTCAATCAAAATAATTTTGCAAACTAAACAAAACCCAGGCCTTTATATTAATGGGAATGCATCAGGGGTCACCCACACACAAATACATTCCAAAAACTCATAAAATACACAAATAAATTCACATTTAATTTTTCTCACTTTGTGCTTTCACTCATAAAAAGACAACATAAATTGTAGTGTTTTCAATTATGTCATGATTTCATCATTTACCCATATATTCGGTCATTCTGAAGATACTCAGACATAAACAACAGCATGGATTGCACATAACTCTACTACTGTATACATTGTTCTGCTTATTTATGCTGTGTAAACCACATGAAAAGTGTGCAAGCTGCTAATGCTAAAAAAGGACTTAGTAAGCAGGAAAACTGTGTATTATTTTGACAAACTGAATTTAAAAGGCTCTGTATTGCTTGATTTGTTGTAACTTGTGTCAGTCTTATGCTCCCCCCCCCCAGTCTGACTAGTACAGGCCAAAACAATAACAATAACAATAACTGATCGTTTTTAGCAGCAGTAATGTTTTAATTGATTCATTGGCATTGCTTACATTCTGCTCTCCAACATGGCTGACTTATAATGCATCAAGAAATTACTTGATAGTATTATATCCGTACATCCATTCTACCTAACTATTGTGCTGTATCTGTCTATACAGTACAACCATCCTTCCTGAGCATAATAGACTTACACTCAAAAAAATACTTTTTGCTGCTTGTTAAAGCTGCTTAGTTAAAATGAGCTGAAAAAACACAGTTCTTGAGTTTTTTTAGACAACTTAATTGTTTTATGTTCAATCAACTTAAATTTGTAAAAACCATTAAAGGTCCCGTGAAGTGCTTTGAAATGTGCATTTTTATTAGATATTTGACATAATCTCAACTGAAAAACGAAGAGGGGCTGGAACATAGAGTAGCTTCTCCCCTTTTAAAAATCAGCCAATAGTGTTTTCTCACAGCTCTGCCAGTGAGAATGGTTGAGCTCAAGCGCATCAGATAAAAAGCAAATGAGACGTGTCTTGAAGGGGGCTGGGCATGTCAGCTACTAGAAAGCATTTGATTGGTCAAGATTTTATGAGAAACTGAAGTATGAGGTTAGGTGAAAAAAAACGTTGATCCATTTAGGCAGAAGTGTGAAACTACAAACTTTACATGTTTATATCAGTTTTGTATCTTCTAAGCGCAAATTTTGTCATTGTTTTGTACCACACTAGCTTATAGATATCCTTGAAGACTAACATACTGATACTAACACACCTAAAAAACATTATTTTAATTTTACTGGACCTTTAAGTTAACTTAATTGATTTACATTCAAATGAGATGAAGGCATTGCGTGGAATTTTTTTTTTTTACAGTGTATTCAAAAACATTTTTAAAAATCTCTCCAACTACAAACTTGTTTGACCCTGTCATTTTACTCAATGAACCATTTTTTTTTTTGAATGATTAATTGAATCAAATTAGTTACCATTCACACAACCACAGTTCTGTAACCAACATGTCATGTTGTTCCTGCAAATTACAGATAGAAAGTCTCAAATGCATTTCCTGTGAGGCTGAGACACAGATGCCCTTTACCTGCTGTCATTCATATGATCAGCATCATCGCCGCCGCAGCTTGTCTCGCTGTTTAAGTGTGACTATGTGTGTGTGTTTGTAATTTTTTTTTATTCGTTTTTAAATTCCCGTGCTCTTAGAAACATTTTTTATTCCACCAAGTGTCATTTTAGTATTGGCTAAAGTCATTTTTATGTAGATTAGTTATCAAGAAGAAAATATCAGTCACGTCTAGTACATCCCTTCATTTTGTATGTCGTTACAGTGTGCATAAAATATAAATACAAGGAATGAATGTCCAGAGGTAATAATCTATTTCTGGCATATTTAATTGGATATTTAACAGTCAATGCCTGTAAACATTGTAAATTAAGTTTACAAAAGAGCTTAAAAGAGTTTACATTATGCAGCTATGCTACCTAAAGTACATTTCAAACCGTAGCGTGCTAGTATGACCTCATTAAATACTTACATGTTTAATTTAATGAGTATAATATAAATAACGAAGGAGGTTTTTTTGATAAGCGTTTTGATGATATGCTCTGGCTATATATACACTTCACATTTTGATAAATGTCATTCTAGACATATATTTGCAAACCAAGCCTTGGTAAAATAGCAGTGTATTATTCTGAAGCCTTGTTGTGTGTTTTCGCTGCTCCGTGTGCCGCTGGAGAGAAAGCTGGGAGTGTGTCCAATGGGCAATGAAGGAGCTGATAACTCTCTAATTGGCCTGGCCACACTCTGCCATCTCCACCAATGAGAGAGAGTCTGTCATTACCACTGCCAATTACTGACAGCTGTTTTGGTGCGCAGGCAAGGTTTTAAAACACCAGTTGGCCAGCCAGCTTTGGGAGAAAGGGAGCATGCATATCCATGGTTATTTTTTCCTCAAGATTGCTGTCTCGCACTCCTGCGGCACGTTGTGTTTGTTTATTTTTATCTGCCCGTGTGCCTCTATTGTGGCATCACAACACCTCAAAACATGAAAATTAAGTTGTTTTTTTAGAGTTGCGTTTTCATTATGATTCAGCAGGACACTGCTGGATCAATATCAGTGGTAAAAAATTTTCCATTGCGTGCCATTATATAAAAAAAAATTATTATTGTATGCGTTGTTCAACTGGTAGGGCATGGCATTAGCAACAAGGTTGTGGGATTGATTCCCAGGGAACATGAATATTGATCGAATGTATGAACCTTGAATGAAAGTTTCTTTGCATAAAAACTTTTGGGGGAAAATAACAAGAAAATACAAACATAAACTTATTGGTACAAGCAATATGAGACAGACTTTGGACCAAAAAAAAAATCGTTTTGGTATTTGATTAACCCTCAAATTGGTCTTGGGGTATACATGACCCAAATTAACTTAAATAGTTTATTACTGAAACAAGATTTTGTGACTTTCTGTCATTATCTGGTATATATACATTTCTTGTAAAATGTATTGAAAATGAAGGGAGTTATTTATTTATTTATTTTATTTAATTTTTCATTTTTAAAAAACAATCAGTAAATCTGGCATAAATCAGAAAATGTCCAAACAGAAATGAAGACCTAAAAAGCACAAATATAAAAAGCACAAATAAAGCACAAATATAATATAGAAAATGCATGCTCATTCTCACACAGACACAAAATCACACGCACAAAAAGTATACATATATTTTTTAAATTTGCACAACAAAAATCTAAAGGGATAAGACCTAATGCTTACTCACGCACTCGCACACACAAACATGCACAAACAAACATAACATGTAAACAGAACGTTAATGTATAGCTGAGAAGTAAACAAAGAAAATTATACATAATTTGAACAGGTAAAATGTATATATATTTTTCACAATTACATCTTAAGTTGTTAGGGTCATATAAACCCCAAAAACACAATTAGTAAACAGGAAATAAATACAGTTTCAGTTTTAAGCAAGAACCTTTGAAAATGGATTTATTGTGCAAGTTTTTGAAAATAATACTATTACTACAAATGAAAACCCCATTTCTTTCATTGTATATTCAGTCTAAGCCGGCCTGATATCCAAAATACAAGATTTTTAGTACAGTGGTTTTGGTTGATGTTGTGTGAAACATTTACGCCTGTATATGAAACAATTTTCATTTTTAGTACATGCAAATGTGTCTTAATTAACTGTACACTTAACAAATGTGTTTAAAAAAGCACAGTATTTCGTTTGTGGTAGAGTAAGGTATACACATTAAAGTAAACCCTTTCGAATGATGTCTTGTATCTCTATGAAAGATGTTTCATTTATGACCATAATGGAGGAGCTTTGTGCACTTGTGGTGATGGTTTACTGGAACATAAGTGAAGTACTCCTGTAGCCTACAAATACATTTATTTGTATTCCGAATGCAATATATAGCTTACATTTCTGTGAAAAGTAATGATAAATAACTAGTTAAATTTGCATATAATTGTTTGAAAATTGGATTTATATCCATTTAGCAAAGACACTAGAAATCAGAGAAAATGTATGACCAGGTGTAAACAGGGTATTAAACAATGTTATGAAACTGACTTTTAAAAATTATGTTGAATCTTGTATAATTTAAAATAAATGTTTAAATAATTCATTTTAATAGGTTAAATTAACATAAATATATATTTTGCCATGACTTACTATTCTTTTTTTTTTTTTTACAGTGTACTATTTGTATGGGTTTGGGGTAAAACTGTTTAACATATTTATTGTACAGTTTCGTTTGTGTAGTATTGATGAAACATTTGGTGAAACACTTGCTGGAAAACTCCCTGCAGTGTTATTTTAGTGTCAAATGAAATACTCTTGTAGTTTTTATTATTATTTTAAATTCATTTTTATATTTTCCATTTTTACTTGAATCAGTTAAATATTGTTGAATTTTTGTCTCATTCATTTAAGTAAAACTTAAAAACACATTAAAAAAACCTTAATTTACTGCCTAAAAGTGAAAATTTGTCACCATATAAAGTTTTACCCAAATCTTGGTTTTATTGACCTTGCCCCTTAAGCTTTACATCAACACTCTAATCCAGATACATCTGAAAACAGTTTATCAGTTAAATACACTCACTGTTCACACCAGAGTTTAAGCATTTCCCAAAAATGGCTTATCCACAATGAAACAACTGTCACTGCATTCATACTGCCGAACAACATCTGTAAGTAAATATTCTGTCTCAATTGAAGAAATACAATCTGAATTATGTACAAACTAACGTTAATGTTTAACAACACTATCGAACTGGATAGCAGCCAAAACAACACTGGCAAAGCAACCAACCGTCTTGTTTTGGGTTGCGTCACATGGCTAAAAATGTTTTAGTCCACACACTTTTACACACACTTTCTTTTATGTAACCAAATCAACTTTAGAGAACATTTTCAAAACTCTTTGATTTTTATGAACAAATACATTGTCTCAGCATGGACCAAGACAGAGATAAAAAAAAAAGATGTGCTGGCTTTGGCTTGTGTGACCAAAAACATTTCCCATCATTATCTGTGGCAACACAGTGGTGATAAAACATAAGAACCAGATGCAAATTTTATGTGCATTCTTGTTACATTTGTAGCATAACCACGAAAATCCACATTTTCTATTACAGAAGTGAAAACATTAGAAAATAAATACGAATGGCCTTCAAGTCAATTTAATTTCAACCAAAATCACACACAACACATTGTGACTTCTGAGCTGCTAAATAGGAACTTTGCCCAAAGGAATTATTCACGGTTGAGTTGCGAGACTTTTATAAGACTATTAGAAGCTTTCACATTACTCCTCTATCACTGACACAGAGCTTATACTTCAAACCCAGCAAGTGAAAGGTCTTCCCCTGAGAGTAAACACTTGCACCCTAGAGAGGCACTTAGCATTAAAAAATGCAACACAACATTATGAGAGCAGACAATGTGACACAGTGTGCATTTGGAAGCGTCTCGGCTCTGATGTTAAGAAACTCATCCAGCCCACGAACACAACAAACATGTGCCTTGTGGTCCATCAGAAGCCCAGACTGATGTTGTTTATGTATGAGGTTTTATGAACAGAATGTGCAGTGGAGCTGACGGATGGGGCTCTGGCACACAGTAACAGTGTTGATGTGACCCCAGGGGGGCGTTTAGGGAATATATAGTGCTGAGAACAGAGGAGGTGTATAGAGACGGGATGCTCTTCGGGGAGGGTTTAGTCTGGTTTAGTAACTGTTTGTAATGCAAATGGTCAGTTGAAGAACTAGCTTTGTTGGTGTATAATGTGATTGTTGTATAATGTGACATTCCTGTGTTGCAGGGGATATTTTAATTGAATTTTAAATCTTCATTAAAGACCTGTTTAATAGATCCCTGTTTTTGTGATCTCTAGCTACGCTGTAAAAAATTCGGGGTTCCACACAATTTCTTTATTCAACACAAGCCGATTAAGTTAACTTAATTGTTTTCACAAACATAAGTGGACTGAACATAAAACAATTAAGTTGCCCCCCCCTCCCAAAAAAACCCAAAAACTTTTGTGTTGTGATGATTCTTATATTTTCCATTTTTACTTGAATTAGTTAAATATTGTTGAATTTTTGTCTCATTTATTCATTTAAGTAAAACTTAAAAACACTTTAATACTGTGGTGCTGATACCGGCAGCTAGCTCTCACACGGTTGCCCACTGAAGCTAAGCAGGGCTGCGCCCGGTCAGTACCTGGATGGGAGACCACATCGGAAAGCTAGGTTGCTGCCAGAAGGGGTGTTAGTGAGACCAGCAGTGGGCGCTCAACCTGTGGTCTGTGTGGGTCCTAACGCCCCAGTACATTGATGGGGACTCTATACTGCTCAGTGAGCGCCGTCTTTTGGATGAGACGTTAAACCGAGGTCCTGACTCTCTGTGGTCATTAAAAATCCCAGGATGTCCTTCGAAAAAGAGTAGGGGTTTAACCCCGGCATCCTGGCCAAATTTGCCCACTGGCCTCTGTCCATCATGGCCTCCTAACCATCCCCATATCGTAATTGGCTTCATCACTCTGTCTCCTCTCCACCAATCAGCTGGTGTGTGGTGTGCGGTCTGGCGCAATATGGCTGCTGTCGCGTCATCCAGGTGGATGCTGCACACTGGTGGTGGATGAGGAGATTCCCCCAATGTGTAAAGCGCTTTGAGTGTATAGAAAAGCGCTATATAAATGTAAGGAATTATTATTCAGCTCATTTTAAGTAAGTAGTTGGAACAAGCAGCAAAAATAATTATTTGTGTCTATGTTCCCATCCACCTATTTTGGAATATTGCATTAAAAAATGCTTAATGGAAACGCCAAGATGCACATACATTTTCATAATGTGCATAAACATATACGCACAACTGAGTAGGGTAAACTTTTCATATGATAAGAAAAATATGTGCATAATCTATGATGAAAACACATTTACTGAATAAATTCTAAGTTGCGCATCAAAATATTATTTTTTTAACAGATCATTTGATAATGAATATGGGCGTGATGAGATGGCATTAATGGACATTCTAAAATCATAAAATTGTTCTAAAATCCCTTAGCCAAAGTCTTAAGCCTCCAAAAGCCACTGCGAGTTCATTGCATTTCGTCTTCCTCTACTGAAGCCCAAGTTATTAATGTAAGAAAAAAAGGCCCACAGTGTCTTCTCTTACTGCAGCAAATTCCAGTTTCCTTTTTGATATTTGGCATCAGTTTATCAGGAAATGGTGATTTCATTCTCTTTGACTCATTGAATGGAAACTGTTTTATTTGCAAATGTTTTATGGGATGTTATGGTTTTGCAATATTCCAAGTTTACTTTTTTCAAATTATGATTATTATTTCAGATCTGTGGATGGAAACATAGCTAATGATTGAAATGTGAGGCTTTGTCTGCAGTGCCTTAATGTCTTTTGTGAGACTTGATTTTATAAAAATGAAGTATTTAATTACTTTTTAATACAACCGTGTGCAGTGGCCAATAGCTGAAGAATATAGAGAGTTTTTGGAAAACTTACTTTTAAAAACTTGCAATTTACATAGATTTACACTGCATGCAGTTTTAACTGTTTTAAATAAAATTTATATTCTTTTTCCTTTTTGCTTATTTGTTCCTCTTTTAATTTCAATAAAGAGTTTGCCAGTTTGGGGAATTTGTCACCAAATTTAGTACGTCGTGACAAGCTATTTTTGGCAATATCCTAATTCCATTTATTCATTTTCTTTCCGGCCTAGTCCCTTTATATCCTAATTTGCCTTTTTTTGTTAGATTAACTTACAAAACCAAAAAAAAAGACAGACATTCTGTGATTTGTAACATTTTCTTTGCTTTTTTGTTATCACTTCACAAGTAAATATAGCCAAAATTACAGCACTGCCATTGTGAATGGTGATTTTGTCAGGTGACATTTAGTTCAAAAACGTTTAGATTGAAAGTGACTGCACACAGTATAGTCTTTTTGGGAAAAACACAAGCATAAATTCTGTATTTGCCTATATTAAAATAGGAATAGATTAGACTGCATAAAACGTAAATAAATTTAAAGGTACAATATGATGTGATGATGATATCTTGAATTTGCTAATCACTTGACATTAGTTAGCAACTTTTCAGGCTGGTTAATTTACTTTTCATTAAAGGTATTTGATGCTGCACCAGTCATATCACTTTTTGAAACTGATACAAATGTATACGTCATATGAAATCTTTCATTGATGTATGGTTTGTTAGGACAATATTTGATTGAGATACAAGTATCTGAACATCAAAAAACTGAACGTAATGAAAAAATCAACTTTAAAGTTGTCAAAATTAAGTTCAATGGATATTACTGATCAAAAATTATGTTTGTACACACTTACAGTAGGAAATTTACAAAATGTCTTCATGGAACATGATCCTTACTTAATATTCCAATGATTTTGGCAAAAAAAAAAAGATACTTTTAGATACACTCATACAGTGTATTGCTGGCTCATAATCCAGGGTCACATTTTCATAATCACATTTGGTAACACTGGATAAAGTATCATATTTGTATTATCTTATTATTCTTTTAAACTCTCAAACAAAAACGAGCACAAAGTTGTGCGTTAAATTTTGACCAGTCTGAAGAACACTGAGAACATGTCAACAGATCTGCAGAAATTATATTTGCAGCAAGCACATTAGGATGAGCAATGATACCTTGCTATAAATCTTCAGTCATAGTTTGTATTTAACTGAAAAGTACTGTGAGTGCACAGACATTTTACAGTCACTTTGCATTCACGTCAAAGCTTAGGAAAGTGATGTGTTGCCTCAAAACCTAGATTTAGGACTCGGATCCACCGTTTGTGAACCACAGGCTAACAAATGGCAATTATCAGTTATAAAAGAGAGAAGAAATCTATTAAAAGGCCTTGATGTGTGCATCGGAAGGGCATGGCCTCACTCTCCTTGTTAAAGTGGCAGTGTGTGGGTATATGCATTCAATGCTGTCATAACCGCTTGAGACTGACAGCTTTGATATTTATGACGTACACTGATGAAAGAGTGCAATCGGCACTCTGCATGAGAGCTGTGTGTGTGTGTGTGTGTGTGTGCGCGCGCGTGTGTGTGTGTGTGTGTGTGTGTGTGTGTGTGTGTGTGTGTGTGTGTGTGTGTGTGTGTGTGTGTGTGTGTGTGTGTGTGTGTGTGTGTGTGTGTGTGTGTCTATATTGATTGCTGGGCTCTGATGGCTTCACTGTTGGTGGTCCTCTAAGACATAGTGCACGCATCTCTCTAAACTGCTAATAAGGTCATATTGGCCACACAAGCACACACACACACACACACACACACACACACAGATAGAGAGAGAAAGAGAAAGTCCTTTCTAATCCACAGCCTTAATAACACAAATTATATATAATTTTGCTATTTCTAAGAGAAGAATAATTTGCCTTTCCCTGTAATACAGCCCACACTGCGCTATTCAGCATTACAATTAAATGTTAGTCTTCATCCTTCATCAGTTCTTACACTTTAAGAGATTTAGGGGCTTGTTTGGAAGTGTTTTTGTAGATACAGTGCAGGAGATTTAATATTCTTGAAAGATTTTGTTGTTATGCGTGGATCCTGGAGTTCTGTTCAGAGTCTCGTGGAGCCTGTTGGTGGTGACATTTAGACTTGTAAAAATCAAACTCTGGCTTTTTAGCGTAGAGTTTTTGACCCATGCTCTTTTCACTTCACTTGCTGTCAGATAGTTAAACGGTTATTAGCTGAGAGAGAGAGAGAGAGAGAGAGAGAAGGGGAAATGTGTCTAAATTGTCTGTAAAATCTTAAATGCGGGTGCTGCTTTGAAGACCAGATATTAATCTGCATGATCTATATTTCACGTTTAACTCTACAACCTGAGAATGAGTATTGTCATAATTTTATCCCCAAAAACAAAACAAAATAACTTAATGATTCTAAAAGTATATATTAATAATATACAGTTATATTAATAGTATTCATAATATCTGTATAATAGTAGTAATAAAACAAATTAACATGCACTGTAAAGAATATGGCGTCACGGTGGCGCAGTGGGTAGCACGTTCGCCTCACAGCAAGAAGGTCGCTGGTTCGAGCCTCGGCTGGGTCAGTTGGCGTTTCTGTGTGGAGTTTGCATGTTCTCCCCGTGTTTGCGTGGGTTTCCTCCGGGTGCTCCGGTTTCCCCCACAGTCCAAAAACATGTGGTATAGGTGAATTGGGTAGGCTAAATTGTATGTATGTATGTGTGTGAATGAGTGTGTTTCCCAGTGATGGGTTGCAGCTGGAAGGGCATCTGCTGTGTAAAACATATGCTGGATAAGTTGGTGGTTCATTCCGCTGTGGCGACCCCTGATTAGTAAAGGGACTAAGCCGAAAAGAAAATGAATGAATGAATAAATTGGTTTATAAGATAGTTCTCTGCTCTGTTGACTTTTGATGTCGAAAATTCAACTCTATGGTTCAACAAAGGAACTTTTATTGACATTTTAGTAGTTTGAAATAATAAAATGTATAAGAAATAATATATAGAGAAATAAATCTGTGAAATAACAGAAAATTTGCTGGCAGCTATAATAACAAGTTTTTTGTAGCGTAATACACCAACCCAGACAATAGTTCACTTTAAACTATTAAAAATGTTAATGAAAGTCACTTTTTCCAACATTTCTATGTTAAAAGTTCTCAGAAGAAAGATCAATGTCCCATAATTCGATTCAAAAGGATGAATAAAAAAATAAAATCATGAATCACAACATACGGAAAACTACTAATTAACAGATTTTTTTTACAGCGTGTGAATCTTTGGAAATGTATTTTGTATTATCAGTATTATCGTTGTCAAGTTTAAACTGTAAAGTAATAGTAATTGTATTGTTATTATTAATTACGATTATTATTATTGTGATACACAAGTCCAAAGACATGCGCTTCAGGTGAATTGGGTAAGCTAAATTGTCCATAGTGTGTGAATGGGAGTGTATGGGTGTTTCCCAGTGATGGGTTGCAGCTGGAAGGGCATCTGCTGCGTAAAACATATGCTGGATAAGTTGGTGGTTCATTCCGCTGTGGCGACCCCAGATTAATAAAGGGACTAAGCCGAAAAGTATACGAATAACAAATAATTTATTCATTTATTCATTTTCCTTCGGCTTAGTCCCTTTATTCATCAGGGGTCGCCACAGCGGAATGAACCGCCAACTTATCAAGCATATGTTTTACACAGCGGATGCCCTTCCAGCTGCAACCCAGTACTGGGAAACATCCATACACACTCATTCACACACATACACTACGGCCAATTTAGTTTATTCAATTCACCTGTACCACAAGTCTTTGGACTGTCGGGGAAACCAGAGCACCCGGAGAAAACCCACGCCAACACGGGGAGAACATGCAAACTCCACACAGAAATGCCAACTGACCCAGCCGGGACTCAAACCAGTGACCTTCTTGCTGTGAGGCGACAGTGCAAACCACTGAGCCACCGTGTCGCCCTGTGAAAAATTACTGTAAGTTTATAATAATATGCTAGTCATCGTCTAATCATAAACAGAGCATTGATCGTGTATCATTTGAAATTGAAAAATCACATCAGTCATTGGTCTGCAGTTTTTGTGGATAAAAACTACAAAAATCTTCTTATGATCCAAACATAAGTTGCTTCATTCCACAATGCATTCAGGTCAGCCACAAGACAAGACTAGTCTGGACTGTAGTCTCCACTATCACCTCCTACTCCTGCAACTTCTCACCGCTGTCTTTCTCTCCTTTTTCCTCTCCGTCCGACTTTCATTCCTTTTACTTATTTGGTCTTTCTCTGGCCTCCCTCACTCTTAAGCTTCTGAATCTGTCAAGGCCTCGAGAGGCTTAATCAGTGTCAGAACGGCCTTCACCAGAGCCTCCAGCTGTGGACATATTAGTTTACACACACACACACACACACACACACACACACACACACACACACACACACACACACACACACACACACACATACTCTCACACACACTCACACACACATACTCTCACACACACTCACACATATATATGTGTCTTTTGTTTCCCTGCTGAGGAAATTGTTGAAACTGCTGGACACAGAATTAGACTGTGTCTGAGAGGGTGCTGGGGGGAAACACGGGGCAGAACATCACCAGAGGACACACACACACTCGCACTGTACACACCCCCATAATGAAGTATCAGATATAGCAGCTAAATCAGTAACATTCTGATCCTTTGCTAAAGTTTGTCCTTGGTAGAAACAATCATCTGTCGGTGCTGTGGGTGATAACGATCTATAGAAACATTGAATATTTATGCACAACCTAAATGTGACGAGTGAGACTGAAATGTGAACGGTCACATCAATTGTTTAGTGAGGGAAGTGCACCCTTCAGTGGACGAAGGAGAAACTGCACTGTCGTGTCAGAGAGGAAATAATAATGATTCTTTGTGGACTGGACTCATATTAAAGGGATATTACTCACTCTCGGGCAATCCAAGATCGTTTTTTCAAAGAACGTTAAAGAACGTTTTTAGGTGAAACTGTGGCTCTTGGGATTCATAAAATGAAAGTCAATTTGAAAAAACACCATCAAGATTTTGAGATTACATTTTGAGATTACATATACAGGTGAATAAAAAAATAATTACATTTAATAAATGTATGGATGGGATACATTGCGGTCTTTTGAGGGTACATGATAAAAAAAACAGAACACTATTCACAAACATACTACCGTTAGTCTACATCCATATAAAATATTCTTGATGGTGTTTTTTGAGTGTTGAGAGAGAGCATGATGCATATATATATATATATATATATATATATATATATATATATTTATTTATTTATTTATTTTTGAACTTACTATACAGTAACATCAGAACAAAATACAAGGGATCACACACAGATCCATAAAAAAATTTCAATAACATACACAGTCATAAGAAAAGCTATAACCATACATACAAATACAAATAATGTATCCCTAGACTAAAATCAAGGATTTCCTTTAAATACTTCTGTATGATATTTCAGGAATCTTATGGGTTTTTTTTTTATATTCTTTATAAGATGAAGTGATTTTAGGAGTGAGTTTAATTCAATGCTAAAATTAGAAAAGTATGGATAACAATTTGCAAATTTCTGTTTGTGAATGAGCAATTTGCCATATAAAATTTTAAAAAAATGTAAAATGTGTTCCAGGGGGTCATATTTTGAGTTATTATAATGAAAAATAATGTCTTTTAGACTAAAGCAATGCACAGCATTGACAGAATCAAATATATGAGAACCTAGGAGTGTCATGATGCATGTAATGACATATAGTATCAATCTCAGACATCATGCCAAGCACCGCCCATGGACCTGTGGCAAAACATCTGGTGCACATGGCACACTTTTCTGGAAACAATTCGGCAGATCATCAGTTGTTCTCTGATTGGTTTAAATATACAGGATTTCAAATGTGCAGCAATCTTAGTAAGACTGGAAACTATTCTGATAAAATTCTGGATAAAAAAACCCTGCTGTTAAATCGATGACAGTACCCATTAACAGATGTATATTAAACACAGAATTCTTAAAACTACACAAGGTTCATGTCATAATATTTTTAGATGCAGCCATCTTTGTGATCAGTTATTAATTTGACAAAAAACCTGATTATTAAATGTATGCAGTATTCAATGCATAAATAGTACACTAGTAGCTATTTGAGATTTAGGGGCGATTTCGGATATAGCCCTGTTTGTAATGGAGAGGGGTGATGCATATTGCATTATTCACCTAAACAGTTGTGTTTATCCTGGATGCTGCAACTTCTAAAAAAAAGTAACATAGCAGTAACATTTTCAAGATGTAATTAGGGATAGTTCCTAAATTAGGGATAGTTCACCCCAAAATAAAATAGCCTACTATCATAATTTACTCATCCTTTAGCACAAAAGATGAAATATTAAAAAATGTTGGAAAAATGTTTCCACCATTCTTCAGAGTATCTTCTTTTGTGTTCAACAGAACAAAAAAAAACTCAAACATGGTCTAGGTAAAGTAAAGGGTGAGCAAAGTATAACAGAATTTTCATTTTTGGGTGAACTATCATTTTAAAGTTAATAAATGATGTTGTAGCCTAGATATTTACCAATGTTTTACACAGACTGATATTTTTGCTCCATGAAACCTCAATGTTTAATAAACGGCCACATGCATTTATTTTGTTAAATTTGAGCTAATGCTACCTGAGTTAAAACATTACAATTTTATGACCATTGAAACAAAATATTTTCTCTCACCCCTTCCACCCCTAAACTAATTCCTGCTGACAAAAATGACAAACCATCATGGTTTCATCTTAAAAAAAAGGTTAAAAAAAAAAAAAAGATTAAAATAATTTCAAAACAACACCTGTTAATCATTATTCTATGTGGGACATTTTCCATTATGATTTGGTTGTTTTTAACATGCCACCAATAGAATACAATAAATTGCTAGTAGAGCAAGAGATAATATGAGTTTCTATTAAAACCAATACAATTATTACTATTATAACCATAAAGACCATTACAGATTCTGGATGTGTTTTTTCAGCTGTTGTGCTTCTTATTCTTTTAATAAATCAGTGATAGCACAGAAATTGGAATCAAATGACTCGTATGAAGATTTTACGAATAAAAAAAACTGCTGCTGAATATCTAATTTGGGCTGATGTACCAAGTTTTTATTTATTATATATTATTATTTATTTATATATATATTTATTTATTTATTTATTTTTTGTGAATCAAAAACAATTAGCAATTTGCTTACAAATGATTCTTATGAACCGTGACCGTCTGGAGAGAATCGAAACCATTCAGCGCGAGTGCGCGACCAATCTCACCTTGCATCATAAAGGCTGCATCCAGATACTGTTGGCTCAATAGGCCTTACTGATGATGATCCTTCCCTGAATTATTCAGAGCGTTTTCTGAATCAACATCTGGCTCACTACCGTTTTCATGTCTGAATCGAAATTATTATTTTTTGTAAAACTGGTCCGTATAATAACATGTTGTTAACGTACACTAAAGGAGATTGTAAAGGAGATTTATATTGGCCTTTGAAAAAAATGGCATATGAGGAAAAAAATATGCTGTATATTAATGAAATCAAGAAGAGCGTAAGAAACAAACAAGGCGCTTGCAGGTAGGTTGTGTACACACAGGCGCACAAAAAATGGACCTAGCCTACGTGTCATTTGAAATCAGTGATTATCAATAAGATAATTGTTTTAAGTGAAGCTGATGTGATCACGAGATGTCAGCTTGACCACAACGTGATTGCAACAAATAGCCAAAAAAGATCAACAAATGTTAATTACATATAAAAAAATAATATAAAAATAAATAGGCTACATACATAAACATGTAAAATGACGTCCTCAGGTATAGCCTGCTATAACATATAATCTGTTATGAGAGATAGGAACAATTTCTACAGTATCACAACATTGTTTCCACTTTGCTTGTTTAAAGTTTCTACTGAATCGACGGTGACAGCTCAGCTATGGATGATGTGACACTACTGTAATCTTATTGGCAGCTCAGATAAACGTTCGGATCACCCCACTGTGCGAAACTGAACACTTCTGTCATATTAATCAGGTCATTGTAACTTTCCGATAGCGTCCAGTCAATCAATGAAACTAGTTTCTCTGGATCTGGGGAAGGTCCAGCCTCTCTCGATCGAGGCTCTTAGTGCACTGGTTTTTGAAATTCAAAATTGACCCAAAACAAACGAATATGATTGGCTAAGATCGGCAATGAAAATTCGGAAATGCTGCAACCGGTGTACAAAGACCTGCGAAAAACAGAATAAACTAGTTTCTCTTCATGAGCCAATCCTTGGCCAGTAAATCTCCAAAGCCCCGCCTCCTATGCTAATGAGAATCCTCTCTGAGGGTCTGTGTGAATGGGGGCGCGTGTGCATGTTTATCAGTGTGTATAGCCGCTGCGCTGCCACACACCACTGGATTGGCGGCACACATTGAGAGCTACTTTATGTTTTGAAATTAAAAGCTTCTGATGACCAGAATTAATATATTTCTGCAGGATTTTATGCTGTGAACGCTACTGTGCTGAAATGGGTGGCCAGGTAACCCGCTCCACTTCAGGTGAGTGACAATTCCATAGTCTCACAGTAGCAGCTAATATCTAAACATAAATTACATGAATATATACATATATTTTTAGCTTAATAATGTGTGAACAAATTTTCTGAACAAAAATGAACAAAAATGAGTTGTCTTACTGAGCTGGATAGACTGGAAAAACGTGCTCTAAACATAGCCTACCTGTTGCCTAACACATGACTTTGTAGTATTTCTTGTAGCTACAAAATAAATACATTTCAGATGGTCTATTATTGTGTTTCTGACAGCTGTCTGTACTGTTGATCAGTAGGCTACTGATGAACAATTTGCTGCTCAAGGATATATATATATATATATATATATATATATATAAATAAATAGACTTCTATATTCTTAACATACGTTTGTTGTCGAAAATAATGACATATATAGACCATTTTGAGGGATGTAAACAAAAACAATGGTCCCAATGTATTTCCTGTTTTACATTTTTTATTTCTATAGTCTCCAAGAATCCAAAAGGAGCCACATATTGATAAATAATGTTATGAAAGCTGTTTTAACATTAAGTTATGATTGAATCGCCTCTTGTTACAGTTATGAAATAGTTTGATAACAAGCAGGAAATGTTCATGGGCCAATGACATGACCACATTGAAATGGTCTATATGGTTACCTGGTTTATTTTGAAAAACATCAAGCTATTCCAAAACATAACCGTTTTAACAGAAACTCAGTGAATCTCTCAGAATCCATTGTTTTATTGACACCAAATATAATTACAACAGACTAACTCAAATACAAACCATATGTTCATACTAAAAGAAAACATTTAGATTTTTTTTTAAATAATGAAATAAAAAACACTATTTACATTAGTTTGGAGCAATTTTGCCCCATAGTATGTCTCCTGCACATTATATAGGTTTATTCACCCTGTGAATAAGAAAAGTAGGCATAATAAACCATTTCAAATTTATACTAGCTTAGCAAACGAAGCTGACACTAAGTCAATCTGACACTTAGGCCAGCTTTTGCCTACAGGAGAGAGAGAGAGGGAGAGAGAGAGAGAGAGAGAGGATATATAACACATATATAATGGAATATGGCATTATTATTATCAAGAGAACACCCCTATAAAAATCTCTTTGAACCAAGGGGTAAAAATAAGAAATATAGATATCTGTGATGATATGTTTGTTTGTGTGGGGCAGTTTTTTAAGTACCAGTCAAACATCCCTAAAATGTTTTAAGGAAAACATAAAAAATATATTTGTTTATTAACATTTTATGTTTAGAGTTTAGCAAAATATAATTAGATAAGTAAAAAAAAAAGAATATACACTGTGAAAACACATTTATCAGTTTTATTGTATTGTCAAGAGACAGAGGACATGGTGTTTATGGTTAGAATATTATTTTTATTTATATTCCACTTGGCTATGTGTGTGTGTGGTTTTGTGTGTGTAAACAGATTCCCTTATAAACACATACACAAATACACTCACACCTGCAACTGACTGTCCTCATTTGCCCACACAGAACTTGTGCAGATAAAGTGGGAAAGTATGCAGAATCTCTCGCATGTGTAACTAAAACGAGAGAATCAATAGTTGATACACACCCAATAAAATGTCAACAGCAGTTAATTAAAGAGAAAAAGTCTGAAATAAGGCAGTGTCCTTGACTTAATGCTTCACAGAGGTCTGGGAAAATATGAAAGGGAGTAAAGGAGTACGAGATTGATCATGAGCCAGTTTCATCTGTGAGAATCTGCATTAGCTTTGGTATTCTTTTAATGGCTGTTTATGTCTTTGTTTTCTAATTATTTATTGTCTGATTTGTTATCGTTTTGTTATCGTTAACACTGAATTGTATAGCTCAACTATGCTACACATTTAAACCACAGTAAAATCTTCAATGCATCATTCCAATTGGCTAATAGACATTCTAGGTTGTTGTTTTTTTAGAAACTGCACAGTTGTGAGGTAGTTAACCATATTGCAATTCTAATTATAGCAGATTAGTTCTGTTGTTTATTATAGCCATGTCACTCTCAAAACAGACACTGTTTTTCATCATTCTTTGGTCCCTTTCACCTGATGATGTCATAGCCCAGTTAAGGTTGATCTAATAATTAGGTAATATATTTACTACCAGTTATTATTACATTCATTCATTCATTCATTCATTCATTCATTCATTCATTCATTTTCCTTCGGCTTAGTCCCTTTATTCATCAGGGGTCACCACAGCGGAATAACCTGCCAACTTATCTATGTTTTACACAGCGAATGTCCTTCTAGCTGCAACCCAGTACTGGGAAACATCCATACACACTCATTCACACACATACACTACGGCCAATTCACCTATACCGCATGTCTTTGGACTGTGGGGGAAACCAGAGCACCTGGAGGAAACCCATGAGAACATGGGGAGAACATGCAAACTCTACACAGAAACGCCACCTGACCCAGCCGGGGCTCAAACCAGCGACCTTCTTGCTGTGAGGCGACAGTGCTAACCACTGAGCCACCGTGTCGCCCCACTATTATTAAATGTAAATAATATTTCTTTTGGAAGGACACCATATACTGTACAATTGCAGGTTAACTATGTTTATATTCTGACCACCCTATAAACAACTCCTTAACTTTTCTGATTATACAAGCTTTATACAAGTAAACCTAAATTGAATTGAATTGAAGTGAAGTAAAAAATATATTTATCTGTCCATAAAAGATGTATAAATAAAAGAAAACTTAAATGTTCCAGCAATATTCGCAAATTATACTGCAATGCTGTTTTAATAAACACACTTCCAATCATAAAACCTCATTTAGCCAGCTCACTTTACCCATGTAAATATATAGGAATAAACACATTTAAACAGTATGATCAACAAGTGTTGTCTGTTGATGAATAGACACGTTGACTTAGCAAAACATGAGCGTTTGTGCATGTGGAGACATAACCTCATTTCTGGCACTCTGAATAACAGAAACATGCATTCTGTCTCCATCTGTCTATCTCTGTGTCTCCTTTGTTGTTTCACTATTCTTGATAAAGATTTTCATTCAGAGATGGTTGCCACTGTTCTCCCTCTGTTCTGTAAACAAAGCACAAATCTCTTAGAAAGAATAACAACACTAGTCAGAATTGGTTGTGAGTGCCTGTTGAATATATATATATATATAGCAGTTAATTTTTTGTCCATTTGTTAGACACAGGAACCCTTCACTGCCACCCCTTGAAGGCGAACATGTGCCCACAGCTGCCAGCCCCCCTGCCGCTCTGTTTCCATGCCAACACGAAAGGCTCTCAGATTGTGATGGACAAGACACAGCGCAGTGTGCGGCGAATTGCCAGCTTCTGCAATGCCATCACCTTCACCAGCCGCCCAGTCGGAGTCTATGAGCAGGTCCGGCTGAAGGTATGGTAACCCAATGCTCACCCGTTTCCACATGCCATCCTGTAAAAGCATTTTGTGTGGTCCCAAAATAGCCCTCACATATCTTTATTTCATATCACTCCATCTCTAACTTTTCAGACGAAGGGTAAACAGAGAGAGAATGTCATAAATGCTAACATGTGAGGTTGTGCCGTTATCTTATTCTGCTGAACGAGGTTGTTTGGGAATGAAAAAAACAAGAATCTGTGTCTGATAAATGTGTCTGTAGGTGTCTATTTATAGCATCACATATGTCACACTTTTTTTTTGTTCATATACGGTAGCCTCTGGCTCTGTTTCCTCATGGTATTAACTGGTGTTTTCAGTGATCGCAAGTGGTCACGTAATATGTTAATTAATTTATGAATTTGACTGGACGTTCACTTATTCAAATGATCCGGTCAAACCAAGTTTCCAGTAAAATATTCACTGAATTTACAAACTGACTTAAGCCTGGCTCACATTGTGCGATTTTTAGTAATCCTACACGATTGTAGCTTGTCAGACTGCACAAACATAACTTTCAACTCACACTGTAAGATCTCAGTTGTCATAATGTCAAACTGAATGACGATGAAGACGCACCAAACACAGACATCTGTGACACTTTCACTGTCCTGCATTCTGACATGATACCTCAAAGCAAACATAAACAAATTTTGCTCACAAAGTGCCTCAATATTAGAACCAGAAAAAAAGCAGTTTTTGGTTTGAAGTTGTAGTGCAGATTGCGTCATTAGATTCATCGCCTCTATTGGTTCTTAGTTTGACACTTATCGTAGCTGAAGTCACACTGCAGGAAAGAGTCTGAAATCTTCTGACACTGACAGAACTTCATCACAGGGAAGTAGGGCTGCACGATTTGGAGAAACATTTTAATTTATTTTATTTCCATTTATCTGACCAAAATTGCGACTTACAATGTGATTTACTAGCATTTCATAAAAGAGCTACAGGTGTGATGTTTTGGTTTTAACAGCAGCAAAGAAAGACCAAGCATAATCACAAAGGACCCTACACTATGCTACTGTTTATTTAAAACCTCTTCAACATTTTTGCCATTTTTTCCAATAAAGTTGTCAGTTGTCATGACAAATTAAAAAAATAACTACAGTATTTTAAATTCAATTAAATGGATTATATATACAATCTTATTAACATAAAGATATATAAAACCTACATTTAGATTGTGTTACGTTTTTCACATTGTTCAGGATAATGTGCTTATGAACTGTCAAAACTTTCAAAAACTATATGCTTGTTACCATATTTGACCCTTTCAAATCGCGATTTCAGTTTAAAAATGATTAATTGTGCAGGCCTACAGGGAAGATTTGATTGCAATGACCATTAAGCAGCTGTTGGTGAACATATCAAATCAACAATCAAAGACCACAGATTTTAGCCTAAGATTACAGGAATCTTTCAGGATTTCCCAAATTTGTCTCAGATGACTAAATCGTGGCTGAAATCGCACAGTGTGACTGACCATCTTTAGTCAAAAATGGAAGATCTTCTCAGCTTGAGTGCCTGCAACAGAAATATTTTAAGTTACTGTGCTAAATTTTAGGATTTAATATTGTAAATGAATATCGTATTTATTACATCTAAACAAGGTGAATAAAATGTTAAAATAACTAAATTGGTCTTTCTTCTTTTTTACTTTCTAGGTTTACATTTGTCAACACACATTTATCCTTTTGTGTTATAGGCTATAGAGTACTGTATATTTTGTTATTTTCACTTGTTTGCACACTTTAATTATAATTAATTAGCATATCAGTAGTTATCAGTGCATGACATTTTATGTGATAAAATGAAACTTTCTTGCAAACAAAATTTCTTGCAAAATTGCATAGCATTCATCAATAAGCACTTTTTACTTTTAATACTTAACTACATAAAAAGTAAGTGCTTTTGTACTCGACTCAAGTAAAACTGAAAGGAGGACTTATTAATTTGACTGGAGTAATATTTTATGAGGGTACATTTACTTTTACTCAAGTGCTTTATTGGTGTACTTTGTCCACCATGGATCTTTATCAGTGACATTTATACTAAACTGAAATGAACTAGAACTAAACCAGCATTTTACCACTACTAATGCAATTAGTATGAAGATGTTGCAGTGTTTTATTAATTTCAAATGTTGTTAAAGCTTTTTATTCTCTTTTCTTCATCTATGTTAAGCTGTTTTGACACAACCTACATGGTAAAAAACACTAGAAATAAAGGCGAATTGAATTGCATTAGAAGTGGTCAAAAGTGGACAGACTCTAAAAGTTTTAGACCCTGTTTACACCTGCATTAAGTGTTGTCCACTTTTGACCATATTGACAAAATGCAACTTAATTTCAGGTGTGTGTGTGTCAACTCTCAATTTCTCTCACTTGTTGTGACTTCCTTCAGATCACAAAAACACAGGGATGTTGGAGCGGTGCCCTGCGGGTGGGTTTCAGTATTGTGGACCCATCTGATATAAGTTCAGCATGGCTGCCACGGTTCGCTTGCCCAGATCTAGTCAGCGAGCAGGGATTTTGGGGCAGAGCACTTCCCGAGGAACATTGTGAAGAAGGAACCATTCTGTCATTCTGGCTGGATAACATAGGCCGAGTGTTTTACAGGGTGAATGGCGGATCTCCGATCTTCTTCTTCAGTGGTGTACCAGCCGGAGAACCGGTGTGGGCCATCATTGACATTTACGGGCTGACACGTGGAGTACATCTACTCGGTGAGTTCACATTTCATCAATTTATAATGTCCCATCATGTTCTACACCAAGAAGTCCTCAAACTGCCTGAAGCTGGTTTGCCTGGACGTGTTGGTGAAGTAAGTCTCTGCGCAGATCAGATGATGTGCCATTCAGAGTTTGCTGCGAGTGGAATTGTTTTCGCTCCAGGCCGGCGCGTAATGCAGGCCAGTATCTGAGCTGTGCTTCACTGAACACGTGCTGACCGCTTGAAGAGTTGTAGAGTTCACTGAGGTCAGTTTGTTTTCGTCGTGCCGAGCATGTTTAAACAATTTAAACGCACAGCATTTAAAAATAGAATTGTAGATTTATACCCTCTTATCCTAATTACAAAACTGCCCAATGGAAAAAAGATGGGAGAGATTGGAGCGGTTGCCTAGCAACACGTTCACTTTTACAATGAAAAACGTATGCTGGGGAATTCCAGATGGGCAAAGTGAGAAAAACAAATTGTTGTTAATAAATTCAATAAACTCAAAGTTATTCCATTCAGAATTTTGTCAAGAACAAGGTCAGGTTAAATTAAGCCAATTAAGCATTTCCACATAGAAAGGAGCATGCTTTGCTTTTAGATATTTCTAAGGCATTTATAAACGTATACAGATTCAAATTACAGTTGATGTTTGTTGTTATTATTCAGCAGTTTTCTGATTGGTGGCTGTGATGTCAACAGTTTGCAGAGTTTGTCAAGTAACTTTGAAAGTTTGTTAAAGTAGATATACAAAATTAACAAAAGTACTGCTACAAAATTAACAAAAATGCAGCTACAAAAAATGATATTGTGGTGAGGGGGCGGGGCCGAGAGCCGTGGGAACGGGATGAGGCCGGCTCGTAAGTGGATACACCTGTGGCGCACACCGGCCTC
>CAIGQV010017386.1:16813996-16863379 GCA_903798115.1 Danio jaintianensis | reverse complement strand
ATAGATAGATAGATAGATAGATAGATAGATAGATAGATAGATAGATATTTAAAAGTGCATCTAGTCAGTAAACAGACCTTGATATATTTTAGTAAAAAAACAGATGTTTTATAAGAAAACTGATGCTGCATGTTAAGACAATCTAAGAACAACAACTAAAACCTCGTTCAGTGACAATAACATCACATCATCCAGCACAAGCAGGAGTATACAGCATATTAACACGGTGTCAATCAACAAGAAAATGCATTTGTCACCTAAGGTGCTTCAACAATGGAAGTTTAGTTAGAAAAAGGCTGTGGTTTATATGAAAAAAGTAATTATGTGAATACAGTCATGAGGATCCAGGAGCACACTGAGATAGCAGACCCTGTGGAAGGTGGTCTGAGTTTGGTTGCACTAGAACTATGGCCTGATCCACATGGGTGCACACCTGTCAAGGAAATAAATTAAGCTGTGCATGAGTTTTAGCCAATTATGATATCATTTGTTCATTAAAACCCGTGTAGGGGAAGTTTAATATTGAATACAAGCATGAGTGAGCTTGCAGAGTGTGTGCATTAAAGGGATAGTTCACTCAAAAATGAAAAATTACTCATATTTAATCTCCTCCATGTGGTTTTAAAGCTTTGAGTTTTTTCTGTTGAACACAAAAGTTATTTTGAAGAATGCTGGTTGCTGGCAGCCATTGACTTCCATAGTAGAAGTCAATGGGTGCTAGCAACCAGAATTCTTCAAAATATCCATTGTGTTCAAAATAGGTTTTGTGAAGGGTGAGTAAATGATTGCAGAATTTTTTATTTTTGGGTGAACTATCCCTTTAAGAGTTGTAAAATTAATAGCTTGCAAACAAAACAAAAAAAGTTGTGAGCCTCTGTACATGCAATGCACATATAAGGGGGCTTTTACCAAAAGATATTTATAGGAACTTAGTCAAAGGAACTAGTCACCAGTTCCGGTTCCCTGAGAACTATTTTCCCCCTAACCATTTACCAACACTATAAACTCTAAAAAGTGATAAGTCAGCTGACAGTGACATCTTGCACTGCAAAACAAAAAACAATTGTGCCGTTGTTTCATATGGCGTGCATTTGGCCAATCAACATAAACTTATGTCAGTGGTAGTTCCTGTTATAATCTAAAGTAGGAGCTAATTTTAGTTCCCCCCAATATTGTTCCTAGAACTAAAATTGTTCCAAGTTGCTGTGTTGTTGTAAATGGAAGTGTTGTTGATTTTTCTGCACATAATAGCACCAATGAATTTCACAAAAAGAAAAACACAAAATAATCACCCGCATTCTGTTTCCTGTCATGCAGCAAGCATGTTTCGCTGTGATATAAAAATGTATGCAAAAGCACCAAGGTTCAATGGAAGCAGGTTAAAGTGAAACCACCTCGATGTTGCAGCAGACACCAGGAACTACTGTACTTGGACAGCAACAAACATGCCCAGTGTGAAAACCCTCTATTTGTGTTCCCTTTGACGGCTTGAAGCAAGATATCTCACATGAATCTTGATGTGTTTATTGGCATCAAGCTCAAGACAGAATGTGGTTGGATAATTAGTTCTAGCATCCTTTTTTTGGTTTCAGATGGCACTAACTCTTTCTCTCCAAGAAGTTGGAGGGTACCCATCCCTTGCGTGTTTTAGTTGTGTCAAGCACACGGCAATACCACCATCCATTAGGGTTTCTCTCCAAGACCTCCAGCCTCGTACCAGCAGGAAAACTCATGGTCTCCGCATCGCCTCGATAATCGGCAATAGAAACGTACTCCTCACGCAAGTTGTTGTGAATCAAATGAGGTTTAGGCTTCACCATTGAGACCGGTACCTTCCGCCTCATGCTCTCAGTACTACCTGCATAAGAAGAGGAGCTTTGGTCATTGTAGCTAAAGAGCGGAGAATGACTAGGCAGTGTGTCGTTCCTCCATCCCGCAGGGGCTGCATGTGCATTAGTGTTGTCCTTAAGGACGTTCTGAGGCCTGACGGCGAGCTGCTTCACTCCAACCCGTGAGTTAGATCTAAGTCCACCCTTCAAGCTTTGGTTCACACGCTGCTCGTTTTTCTCCAAACTTACAGATTTACCCATTTTCCCAACATCTACCTGAACCGAAATCTCCAACTCTGGAGAAGCAGACCAAGATAACTCTGAATTGATCTTCTCTGTGGTTTTGGCTTCTGGGCTGCTTGTTTCAGAGCTGCTTTTGATTGGCTGTAGGTAGTAAGTGGGAGCCCAGCCCTCCTCATTCCCCCAGCGAACGAACCACCAGCCGCTCTCTTTCTTTTCCACAACCTCCACCTGCACTCCTGCTGGAAAGCTGAGCTCACACAGCTCTTCTTGCTGGTACGCTGCTGTAGTTCGGTACAGAAATGAAGATGAATCTGACAAGCAGCTCTGGAAGTCATCCGACGAACCAGTGTCGGACTCCTCAGATGTTCGGGAGGTCCTGAATTGCATGTGACGTGGTTGTTCCTGGTTTTGAGGTCTTCTGAGAGAACTACAGTCTTGGTTTGTGGGTTTCGGACGTACAGAGGGTTTGGATTTTGACTCATCAGCCTGCTGTTTGAGTTTAGGTTGGTTTGATTGTGCGTAGAGAGTAGTATTGGTTTCGAAACTGGGTTCAATTGTTGGGGCATCATATTCCGGTGGATCCCACATAGATGCCCGGTGGGCTGAAGAGGGGGAGTGGCCATCCTTAAAATGAGGTACAGCTCTGAAGCCACCATTGGCATATACTCCCTCATCATCCTCTTCATCCCCTTCGCCCAATGTAAAGGAGACTGTATGCTGACATAAAGGTGGAGTGGCTTTAGTTGGTGCATCGCTCGGGAAAAAGTCCAGATCGGGGTCAAACTCAAGGCCTACTGTTGGGACGTCATATTCTGGCTCCTCATACACTCGAGGATATGTTGTGGTCATGATTTCAGACTCAACACATGGAAGCGAGTTCTGCTTTTTGATTGGAGGAGCAGGAGGTGGGACCTTGGGCCGGGTCAGTGTGCTGGTTTGACGGTTCAAGGTGGGCTTCTTGCGTTTGTCTATATATGAACACGGGGCCCAACCCTCCTTCTCTCCAATCTGGACATACCACCAGCCTCCAGAGTTCTTCTCAATGACCTGTGAACACATACGGTGTTTAGGTCATGCATGGAAGTGTTGTTTGCAACTAAAAATTGTGAGTTATTTATCACACATATATATCACAATATTTCTGTTTAACATTCATTCATTCATTCATTTTCTTTTCAGCTTAGTCCCTTTATTAATCTGGGGTCGCCACAGCGGAATGAACCGCCAACTTATCCAGCATATGTTTTACGCAGCAGATGCCCTTCCAGCCGCAACCCATCAATGGGAAACATCCATACACTACAGACAATTTAGCCTACCCAATTCACCTTTACCACGTTTTTGGACTTGTGGGGGAAACCGGAGGAAACCGGGAGGACATGCAAACGCCACACAGAAACGCCAACTGACCCAGCCGAGGCTCGAACCAGCGACCTTCTTGCTGTGAGGCGAATGTGCTACCCACTGCGCCACTGTGCAGCCTTCTGTTTAACAATTGTACTATATTCCAGGTTGTTAGAAATACTGGTTAATCTATGTTGATATATAAATATAATGTTTTCATTTACATTTGTTATGTTGATGGAGTACATCTTTATTCATGCACGTGAAATCCAACATGTATTTGAAGTTTGAAAAAGAGCAAATAATTTTCCAGATCTCGTTCATTTAAATGATTATTTTTAAAATAAAGTAGTATCTATATGTATTATTGTGAATGGGTAATAACTATTAATTAACTCTTAATGTTAATGTTCTGTTTTTATCTCATTTTGTGTGATTTTCATAACGTGATTTTTTTTAAACATTGTAACAATTACTGAACGTAATACAAGTGCTAAACTTAAATATAGTTTTGTAAAGAAAAAATATTTTTATATTACTATAAAATGCCAATTTTTACTTTTAGAAACCATCTCTACCAACATGTCAACAATACCATGAGAAAATGCCTGCATTTATTTAATGAAGAATATAGAAATATCATTAAAAAAACCTTCATATTTAAAATGACTTATATAATTATTTTCTTATAATTGTCGTTTTCGAAAACCGTCGTACTGTTTAATATTCTGGAAAATGTATGTTATTTTTACAGAATTCTTTGATGCGTAGAAAGTACAATAGAACGCTGTTTAGACACCTTTACTGAAACCTCGCTGAACAAAAGTATTTAGTAAGTAGTACTATTTTAGCCAACTAAAGCCAGACTTTTGAACGGTAGAGTATTAAACTCAGAAATAATGTTAAATGAGGTGCTGTACGTCTGCTCTCTGTCCTCCGCTGAAGCTGATGCCGTCGGTCAGGCAGGAGCGGAACTCCGCGATGGTATAATACTCCGCTTCAACAGTAGGGGGATCCGGCGGCTGCGGCAGCTGAAAACCCTGAAGCACAACACCAGATAAATATGCTGCTCAGCACCATTACAAACCACAGACTGACCTATTTGTGTGTTTGTGATGGAGAGAAAAAAATTCAGAGAAAAGGGAAAATGAGAAGGACACACTGACCAGGCTGTTTTCGCGACGGGGAGGCGGTTTTAGATTGTTTGATGGTGATTCTGGATTGAAGGGGAGACAAATTGAAAAATAATGTGTTTAATTGCTTTACAGAAAGAAAGAAAGTCAAACAAAATAAGAGACAAAAATAGAAAGGAAGTGTACAAGAGAGAAAAATAAAATTGGGAGAAAGGGGAAAACTAAATAAAATTAAAAAAAAAAAAAAAAATATTGTAAACAAAAAACGTGAGAGATAAAAACTGAGAATAAAATTAAAGAAAATTAAAAACTTTGAAAACCAAAGTTCTTATTAAAAAAAAAAAACATTGAAAAAATAAGGAATAATAATTAAAATGAAACTAAACAGAAAAATGAGCAAAATTAAAAAGAAAGAACAAAAACAGACTATAAAGAAAAATAAATGAAAATAAAAAGAGAAGAAACAAAAAAGGACAAATGAGGATAAAGGAAGTAAAAAGAAAGAAAATGAGAAAACAAAACATTAAAGAAAAAAAGTAGAAGAAAGAAAATTAAAAAGGAAAATAGAAAAAGGAAAAAAAACAGAAAAGCAAAAACTAATCCACCCCCTCCCAACAAAAAAGGGAAAAAATAAATGAAAATTAAAAGAGAAATAAACAAACATTAATAAAGCTTAAAAAAAATCTAAAAAGAATAAAAGTTGTGATGAGTCTCACTGTTTTCGACGCTGTGGAATCTCTGTGGCGCAACTCTTGCAATAGCAGGAGACGCAGGGACGGTTTTGGTCTTGAATGTGGACACAGTTGAAGAAACACAGAGTTCAGAAGCGCACGCAGAAACACAAACGTCTGATACAGACACAGACCCGCTGCTGTCTGAGACACTGGTGTCCATGTGCGGCTTGATATCATCAGAGTCTCTTTTTGTGTTGACTTCAGTCTGATCTTCATCTCCGCTGTATTGAGTGTACGAGTCCGTCTGTGAGTGTCTGTATGTGTTTGCTGAGTGGCCGTCAGTTTGTGTGTGTGAATGGCGTTCATCAGCTGGTTTCTTGTTCAGGAGGTTGCTGATCTCCATCAAGTTTCCGATGATTTCCACCTGGCCCTGAACAGATGCTTTATTTGACTCTGCTGACTGATTACTGGCTGTGACGCCATCTTGGATTTTCTTCAGGTAGGCAGCAGGAGCCCATCCTTCCTTACCGCCATAACTACAACAGAGAGAATACACATCATTCTTCAGGTAAGCAAGCAGATTTGTTTTTCAATTGTTCAAAAGTTTTGGGGTCAGTAAGATTTTTTTTGCTGTTTTTATTGTCTCTGCGATGATGACATCAGAATTTCATTCCATATATTCAGACATTTATTTATTTTTTATTATTATTTTTTTTCTTTTAATGTGTTTTTTTTATTTTTGTTTGGATGATTTTTACACTTCTTGTACTTGTGTATATTATTTTGTGTTGAGTCTTCCATGTGTGATACATAATGTGTAAAGTTGAATGCCATTTTGTTGTATTTGGATTTTGTATTTCCAATAAAAAAAAATAAAAATAAAAAAATAAAAACATTCATTCTATATATTCAAGTTTCACTTAATTGCATATACTCAAAATTTTCCGTAATGGCATTCCTTAATAATAATAATATATATAGTGTAGTGTAAGGGGCAACATGGTGGCTCAGTGGTTAGCACTGTCGCCTCACAGCAAAAACACTGAAAAAAATGATTCAAGTTGCCAAACAAATAAAGTTGAACATTACTAAATTTAATTTGTTTGTTTAAATTCAACACATATAAGTTGTTTGCAACAATTTTACAGACATCATTTTTTTCAGTGAAGGTCGCTGGTTCGAGTTCTGGCTGGGCCAGTTGGCATTTCTGTGTGGAGTTTGCATGTTCTCCCCATGTTGGTGTGGGTTTCCTCCAGGTGCTCCGGTTTCCCCCACAGTTCAAAGACATGCGCTATAGGTGCTAAATTGGCCGTAGTGTATGTGTGTGAATGAGAGTGTTTGGGTGTTTCCCAGTACTGGGTTGCAGCTGAAGGGCATCCGCTGTGTAAAACATATGCTGGATAAGTTCATTCCGCTGTGGCGACCCCTGATGAATAAAGGGACTAAGCTGAAGGAAAATGAATGAAAGAAAGAGTGTAGTGTAAGGTTTTAATATTAATATTTTTTCAGTTGAACATTTTATATTTTGAACTATATACAACAAAGCCAGAGATCCACCCAAAAGAAAGGTAAATTATAATAAATACAGTAATAGTGTAATAATAGGTGCAAAATCAGGATTGAAACATAACTTATATTTAGATTTTTTTTTATGTATGTACATTTAAGGTATACGCTAAATAATATCATCTTTGCATCAAGTTACAGAAAACTAGTTCACGGCTATGCGAGAGGTTTTTAATGCAGTGTATAGGCGTGAAAGTAAATTTGACATTGTTCTCTCTTCTGGCTGCCGTTATCGGTCTCACACTTTTTTTTTTTGATTTTTTAAAGTTGTGATAACATTATCATGTAGTTTTTCCTTTAGTTTTTTGAGCAGATTTGAATGCAAAAAAAAAAAGAATCTGTGATATTCTCCCATTCTCTGCTCTCTAAGTTTACCCAACTATGATGATTACCTCTGCTGAGAAACGCAGAAATGTGAGTATATTATTAGTTTTTTTTTATAAATATATATATTATTTAACTTACTATTTATTTACAGTTAAAACCAATTTGATCCCAAAATACTTACTGAAATAAAAAGTCAACCAGAATCTAGCTTACATTTACCTAGTACAATATTTTCTATCCTCCAAGGAATAAAAGAGGTTAAAAAAGAGCTAAAAAAAAATTACTATAACATTAAGTGAAAATGAGTGCTTTTCCAGCCATTTACTTCGCTGACTGTTTATTTAACAAAGCTTTAAATCGCTTTTATTCCTGCAAAACCCATTAAATACTGAGTAAATTCCAGCAAAGCGTGTTAAAGGAGCTCATGGAGAAGAATAAACATGTGGAGGAAGAGTTTACCGTATGAACCACCAGCCCTCCAGATTCCTCTGAATGACCTCAACAATGACGCCGCTCTCGAAGCCCAGCTCATCCTGACTCGAGCTGCTGAACGGCTGCACTGTAATATACCACTCTGCTGCAAAGATATAAGGCATGTCAATAACAGTAGACCAAATTTAGCACAACTCTAAATATGCCTAGAAGTGTCTTACATCTAAAATGATTTAAATACTGTCACAATTATCATTTTAATTGAGTTTGTTATGCAAATATCAAAGAAGTTGCATCTGTTACATGCACTTTTTCTTGACACTATCACTTTGAGTCATTGCATTGAAATTAATGTACTAATTTAGTATTAATGGGGACCTATTATGCTCCTTTTTACAAGATGTAAAATAAGTCTCTGATGTCCCTAGAGTGTGACGTTTCAGCTCAAAATACTCCACATACAATGTTTTATAACTCTTTGAAGCTGACCCTTTTAGACTTTGATCCTAATTATGCCATTTTGGTGACTGTCGCTTTAAATTCAAATGAGATTGTGCTCCCAGTCCACTTTTCAAAAGAGGGCGTAGCTGCAAATGACTGTGTGTCAGCATAGTGGCAGATTCAAAAACAAGACTAACATCCTATGCTAATGTGGGAGGGATCGTCACTAATGGGCGGGGCTTTTTCCCCAATGACATGTGACAAAGGGAGAATATCAATCAAAGACTTTCTCCAGACTGTTTTTTTGAAGTGTTATTAAAAATTACAATTATAATTTTTTTACCATAAGAAGCTGGTTATATTCACAGATTGTCACCACACAACAAATCCCTTATAAAAGTGATTTGTGCATAATGGGTCCCCTTTAATTCAAATCAGTTTGGCAAATTTGTAAATAACAATAATACATGCTGAAGAGCAGAAATAACTTTGGTGCAAAAAGTTAGTTAGAGGACTGAAATGACTTCCACTTTTCAGGTGAAGTGTACAAGTTTTTAAAACTGTGTTTTTACACTGTGATATCATTTCACAGTTACTGTTAATCAGCTGTTCTGAAGTTAGTTCACACTGAACATGAACATGCTCCACTGACGTCAGACAAGCAGGATTCTTTGCTTTCATTTTAAAATCTAAAATTTATTATAACATTAATATTAATAATAATAATAAGAATAATAAACACTTAGCTTGAAAATGTCTGTGCTATATTTTATACTTTAAAATGTATTGATGTTTTGTTTAGGCTGCATGCACATATGTTTACATGGGCATTTTTCTTTAAATCAGATGATGAATCTGAAGTAGTGTTTAATTGAACGATAAATAAAGTGAGCGGTTTGAATTTCAATCAGAATTTTTGAGAGTGGTCTGGATGCAGACCTGGTGCAGTGCAATCTGAGGTGCATCCAATGCTTTGTAATGCGCTCACCTAACTCCACCCCTAATCATAGCCGTCACAGTGACGTCACTAGCTCCTTTGACTGCATTGTGTCTGACATTGCACCACAGAGATATGCAGTCTCAGCTTGCATCCTCAAGGCTGCATCCAGATACTATTTTTGACATGTGCATCTGCACTGTTTGCATGTATTATTCACATAAATTCATATATTCTCTTTCAAAGATCAGAATTTATCTATTTTGAGCTCTAATTAGGAGATGACGAGCACATGATGCTTTGTGCTGTGCTGCTTATATTTACCAAGCAATAAAACTGCCCATTCCTGTGGCCAAAACAAGCCGTCTGTGGCTGAGAGCACTGATCAGATGTTGTTTGGCTCCACAAGAAGAAGGACAATTTTAGAGTATCATGACAATCATTTTTGACACTTCGTTCCACAAAAACAACAGCTCATTCTAAATTTTTTTAAATCATTACACCATTTCTACTGTACGTCATCACACATGCAGTACTTTTCAGTTCAAAATGAATTTACATGAAGCCTTTTCAGTTAGGCTTAACTGTCAATCTTGTTATTACCAGACTATTTGGTTACATGTAAACTACAGTATAGTAATTAATGTTGCATTAGCCTATGTCTTGTGTTGTCTGCTTAGTAAATTCATTTCTGCTCAAACCTACTGCAGATGTACATGTTCATACATACATAAAATGTTGGTTGTATAGATGCACAGTCAACTCAAATTGTTCACAGATCAGCTTTGTCTGTTCCAAAACAGCGTATGTTTATGTTAGGGATGTGCCGATGTATCGGCCTCCGCTATTTATATTGCTCAATATTGGATTCATTTATAGCTACTGTATCTGCATATCGACAATAATGTGAAAAAGACTGATGCTGATGGTTAATAATTACATGGAGGCAATGTGTTGCATGTCTTTTGAATAATTCAACGTTTTCGCCAAGCAAAAATACTTGCAAAAAATCTATTTAAAAAAAAAAAAACTTCTAACCTGAGTCTATGTACAAAATGTCAGATGTGCAACAGGAAAGTAGCTGGTGTGCAGTTGGCATGCTCAAGAGCTGGCACAAAACAGTTAGTTTGGGCTAAAAGGTCTTGGAAAATAAAAGAAACTGACTGAACTTTAGCGAGTCAATATTTTTCTTGAGGAGCAAAATTTATAATGTACATATAGAAACATTTAACTGTTAGGTTATTAAATATAAAACAAAAATCACCATTGTCATATTGTAACTTGTGCCTCTATTAAAATGTTGAACAGTTGACTGCTGAATGGATCCAATTCATATTCAGTAATATTAATTTAATGTAGAGAAAAAATTGCTTGTACTGTATGCAATTGACCAATATTGGTCAATTCTTTAAATCGGTATCGGCCAAAAAAATCCTATTGGTGCATCCCTAGTTTTTCTATAGAGATTGACAGAATGAAGCTTCTAATGAGGCATCTGAATGTCTATTTGATAAAAGCTAGAATATTGTCTATATGAACAGGCACTCAATTCCATATTTTACCTGTGAATATTATGCCTATATAAATTCTTAAACGGAGTGTGTTTACTTAACTGAATCAAATATTTCAAGAAGCTGTCAGATGACTGATTCACCAATGATAACTTGATCTTGCAACACATTATATTTTGTGTCACATTTCTGTTTTAATTTGTTCTCTTTCGTTTTTTGGCAAAACTTTTAATACTTTTGGGTCATTTTTTAATAAGCTCAAAGATCTCTATTCACTGGAGACAAACACAAGCTTTTTGTGGTACAAAGAAAACCTGTTTTTGATGAACTATCACCGTAGTGTGTTATCAAGATAAGTGAAAAAAATTCACTGGTTCATTTTATGCTATGCTTGTCCATTTAGTTTGTTTGCTATTTTGGTGTAGCAATGGAAAACCAAACCAAACATGCAGACACTGCAGAATCTCTCCACCACAAGTCAAACTCTCTCTGTAATATGGGTCAGTGTGTGCAGGACGGTTGTACAGTAAACGTCTTCTGGACCCAGACATGGAAAATCTGACATCTTTGCAGGAATTTCCACTCCCAGGCAGTTAAATACTCCAAGAAGTGTGTGTGTATGTGTGCGTGTGCGTGTGTGTAGAGTGAGGGGGTCCCTTGGCTATGGTGTGCTATGGTGTGATCCGAGCAAGACTCTCTGCGCTGACATGGCATGAACTTGCATCCGTAGCAGAATTCGCCAAAGGTTTTCATCCATAAATCTCATAAAGCAAATAAATGGATAACTGCTAAGAGTTAAGCCTTGCGCAAGACAAAGCAAAACAGGACATTTGGCCACTGCTCGGGCTTTTGCACAAGCCAGCAGCTCTGATATCTGTTGTGAAAGATGTGCTTTGTTTGCTCAACGGTTCTTGATTCAGTGCAGTCGCAGCATGGGAGATTAAATAGGTAGTTTAGCTTAGTGTATCTTAGACTTACTCTCTCCGTTCGGTGCTCGATGGCTGTCTCGTCGTCCTGTGAGAGAGACTAGATATGTTGCAGGAACCCAGCCTTGTTCTTCAGCTGTTCTTACAAACCACCACCCTAAAGAGAGAAGGAGAGCCAGTGAGCACATACCACTCATCTAACTCATTCCAGCTGTTCAGTTCAACTGGGTCACATCCTCTGCTGTCTTAATGGGTTAACTAGTCCTACCTCAACATAAACACATATCTCATTGGCAATGTTGTGTTTAAGAAAAAGGGATTTGGCAAAATACAACTGTGATTTATGTGAACCATTTTCCTGTTGGTGGATAAGAAAGATGGAGAAGCCTCTGTTACATAATGCATAAAAATTAATCTCTTGGCATACATCAACAAGCATATAGTATATTTTAGGATGTGTTGCATTAAAGGGATAGTTCACCCCCAAACATTACTCTATTTACTGTCCCTCAAGTGGTTCCAAACCAGTTCGCCATTCTTTATTCTGCTGAACACTAAAGAAGATATTTGAAGAAAGCTGAAATGTTGTAACCATTTACTTCCATAGTAACAACAAATATGGAAGAAATACTATGGAAGTCAATGGTTACAGATTTCCTTCAAAATATCTTCTTTTGTGTTCAGCAGAAGAAAGAATGTCAAATGGGTTTGGAACAAGTGAAGGGTGAGTAAATGATGACAGGGTTGTCAGTTTTGGGTGAACTATCCCTTTAAAACCCTGAAATGTGTTTGTGTATGTGCACCAGACAGCAACCAGCAACAGACTTTACATGATATTACAATGAACTTCCTGACTTAAGTTAAAAATATTATCAATTTAATGCATACATTACTGTACTGTAATACTGTAATCTGGGTTTGTCAAGATTTTTTTATAAAGAAAAAATAAATAAATAATGAAATGTGCTTATAAAAATAAGCTTTATAATAAAAATATAAAAAATAAGAATTACAGAATTTTAGAAGTCGTTACTACAGTCTTCAGCATCACATGATGCTTCAGATAATATTCTAAAAATTCAAAAATATATATTATTATTATTATTAGTAGTAGTAGTATTAGTAGTAGCTTTTATCAGTGATGATAATTGTAGCATTCTTATCCATGTGTTTTTCAGTTTTCTTTGATGAATAGAAAGTTCCACATTTATTTGAAAACAAAGAAACACTATTCTATGTTACACATACAGTATTTAAAAACTAGTCTTAAAAAGGCAAAACCACAAAAATGTTTATGATAATCACTAGCACGCTGTCCCTGGATGCACACCTGCCATTGGTTAGTGCTCACAGTGTGAGATGCTCATTAGAGCAAACAAATACAAACACCAGGTTGCCAGATCCCCAGTTTTTTATACTGTGTAAATTTCCTTTACCTGGCATACAGAACATCATCTCTCTGCCAAAGCATAATATAAAAACAAAATGTGAGATGCATGAACATATTAATTGGCAGCTTGACAGTGAATAAGAAGACAAATGGTAAATAAGAAGCATAGAAGAGATGAAGTTTGCAAGGTTGTCTTGGTGTATTAAGTCCATAATGACTTTAACATAAAGAGTTCAGCACAGACTGACACAAAATCGTGTACAAACAAACACACATATGAACATGAACACACACTAAGGAACGATTCTGGAGGATCCATTAAGATGGTCTAAAGACCTTCACTCAAATATGAGTCTCTGGCTGTGGTGGGTTTTTTCCAGAGACACACATACACTCACTCACTCACTCACTCACTCACTCACTCACTCTTATTCTGCATGACTTACTTGGCACTAACCAACTTGGCTTTTAATTCTCTGTATTTCATTGTTTAGGTTTATTTGCAACTTTCAAAACAGTATTTCAGTAAAAAAAAAGTAATTCTGAATTCCCTCCAGACATGCTATTTGTTTCAAGCACAGTGTAGGCTGGAAATTTTCCATTTCTCCAAATTAAATCCAAATGCTGCTTCAAATTCTGGAAAGACATGCAAAGCCGACAATGTTTACCTAGAAAGAGCATACAATAACTCATGTTAGTACAAATGTTCCGAAATCCAAATAGCTGCAGAGTTGCAAATATTGCAAATTTTGAAAAAAAAAAAAAAAAAATGTTTTTGATGTGAAGGTAATCCATCATAAATGAGTACCATTTTTTCAAGTCTTTGTAAATAACCAGACCATTTTGTGGTAGCCATATGTCATTATTTATGAAATTATCTCCCCAAAATCTCATAAAAATAACAACTGTAACATCAGAAAAACACACTCTACTTCCATGAAAGACGATTCACAGAAGATCCATTATCATCCAGATTATCAGGACACCAAAAGTTGCATCACAATTAGATTTATTTATTTATTTATTTATTATTTTATGTAAATTGCACTATTTTAAAATAAACACAGAATTTGTAGCAAACAGACTCTAACAAACCCCAAGTTGGCTTGTTGGTCTCCCAGTGTGGCCAAGTTGGTTTGACTGGTCTGTTTGAATGGGTTTTAAAGGGATTTAGGGGATGTTTTTAACTGATCTAGGCGCTGCTCACACTGTAAAACTACCATCACACACTACAAGATCAAGTGGCGAAAATATCCAACAGCCTTTAAAAATATCACATCTTTGACTGCTCGAGATTGACTCAGATCACATCACTGACCTGCTTATATTTAAGCATCGCTGACCACAACAAGCTCTGATGTGGCTGTAATCCAGGGATTTTGTCACAGACTTTGGAAATCCAGCCAAATGTCATGTAGTCTGAGCATACCTTAAGATAACAGCTAAACCAAGCTAGAAGCTAAACACAAGCTTGGCCAGTGAGACTGTCTAGACAAGCTTAAAGCTTAGATCAACTTAAGATTTTTCTGCAGCTTACAGAAGACAGAAGACATTTCTTATTAGTTTAACAGGCTTGAAGTTTACACATTAATAGACATTAAATGTTTTTAAATGACCTTTTGTATGTAAATGATATTTTGATAATATATACACACATTTTTGGAAGATTCAACATTATTTATAAGCCAGTGAACAATGGTCAGATGCTGGTTGCATCTCAAATCATGGTGGTGTCAGAAAAGGTTTTTTATTGCCATCGATGGTTCCATTAAGAACTCCAAGGAATCTTTCCATTCCACAAACTGTTCTATAAAGTAGAAATGTTGATTTATATTATTAAAATGCTACATACAAAGAAATAAATGGTTATTTTAAGAACTGTTCCTTAAAATGTTTTTTTTGGAGGTTACTGCAAAGCATACAAAGATATCATGTTCATGCACCTTGAATGCTGTTGTCTTGAATGCAGCAAAACTCAAATTTTAAATATTATCAAATACAATAAATACTAATATTAAATTAAAGGGATTTTTTCTGTGTATTTCAAATTTCACTTAAATTGTGATTCACTTAGATGCGTTGCATTAAAAATTGCAAAATATAAGACACTTGAGATGTCAAATCCTTTGGCCCCATATAAGATCCCAGAATATTGTGTATGTGTGTGCGTGCCACTCACCGCTCTCACTCTTTTCAATCACCTCCACTCGCTCTCCTGCTTTCAGGCTGATCTCTGTGTTCTCCTGCCGCTTATAGTCTGCCGTCACCGCATACACACACATACAGTCCTCTGCACCCAGGGCTTCTCCACGTTCTTTCCCTGAGGATGATGGAAAAAAACAGGCCGTGAGCCAGCTGCCTCCACGCCCGCGTCCACCTGAACTGCGACGCGCCATTCACCAACACCGGCCAATCAGCACGTGCTACAGAGATCAACAGGGTCATCCAAGAGTCAGCAAGCTCAGATCTGTGGAGTTCCCATCTGTGCCTCAACAAGCAGAAATGCTCAGGTACAACAAATCCCACTACTGATCCAGTTTCATCCCGCCTTAAAGTTCCAAAGTACAAGATTTTGAGGAACCACAGTTCAACCTGAAGCACATCCTACCGGCCCTGGGCCCCGGGGTCCATCTGACCACCAGACTCATACGGGCTCCTGTAAGTCTTTCAGATCCCTCCTGCTGCAAGACACGGGTCTGACTGGATCAAGAAATGGAGCAAAGGGGGAAAAGAAGGACAGAGAGAAGAGGAAAAGGGGTAGCTGACGAAAGGAGTGAAAGATGAGATGAGGAAAATAAACCAAGAGCTAAGGGCTCAAGGGGGCGGGGCTACGGAGAAAGGGGAAACAGATGCCAATCAAATGATGCTCCACCCCTTTAAAACGGTTTAAACAGAAACATATGGCCTATGAAAACAGAGCATACTCACACACTCAGCACATACTCGCATTCTCTCTGACTTTGTGCACGTTCTCTGAAATACTGCTCTCTGACACAAAAACAGCGCACATTTTTAAAAATCCATAAAGAAAGTTTATCATTCATGCAACTTTTCCATTGTACAAATGGTTCTAATTTATTAATAAGTGTTTTTACACTGAAGCAATGATTATTTTAAAAACTGTTCTGAAAGGTTTTTCTGGAACCGGAAATTGTTCTTTTGTTGCATATCTGCATAAACACCATATTACAACCTTTAAGAGTGCAGCTACATTTGAAACTATGGTTCTTTATTTCCTAAGGGAAAAGAGGTATATTATTGGTTGAAATGATCATTGATCTGTCTTTCTATAATATAGAATTTTAATAACATTTCTAAAATGTATACTTTTTTTTTTTTATTATTATTTGAATTTCCATTATATGGTCATTAATGGAAAACAACAATATTGTAGTTACTACACCTACCAGCAGCTGCAAACTACCAGAAGCTAATCGAGCAAATCATTGGTTGAACCATTGGTTCACCAGATGTACAATGCAAAATCATGATGACAGAATAATAAATATTTTAAATTAAAAGTAAAAAAAATCTATTTCAAATTAAATTTTTATTCTCCAATGAAGAGTAACTAATTTATTTCTGTATCAACAAAAACATTAATAGAAAATATGAATTGAGCATCAAGTAAGCTTTGCCATCAAAGGAATGAATTACATTTTCAAAATAATTGAAGTTATTTTAAACTATAATAACATTTCACAAGGTTACTGTTTACTTTTGTCTGATATATTTATATCCTTTAGCTCTACGGCTCCTCGGCTATGGAACTCGCTTCCCCTGGACCTAAGGAGCAGCGATAGTCTTCACACTTTTAAATCTCGTCTTAAGACCCATCTTTTTTTCCTATGACTATCCTTTACCATGTTATTTTATACTTCGATGTGTTTGTACTTCAACTCCTCTCATGTATTTAAAATTTTGTCTGGTATTGTTTTATTTTTTATTAATTGTTTTATTAATTTGTTTTGGTATGTCTGTTGATGCTTGTTGTAAGGCGACCTTGGGTGTCCAGAAAGGCGCCATTTATAAATAAAATAAATTATTATTGTTATTATCACATTCTTGTCATCAAAGTTGCACACATGCAGAGATTGATCAACTATTAGTCTCCACATTGCTTACATTAATAGGTGTTTTGTTCCTTTTTCACACAGTCCCCCTTTCTCACTGTTTTTCTCTTAATTTGTTCTTTTCTCTTTCTCCTCTCCAGTGGCTCCCCCTCCTCACTCCTCATTCCCTATCACACTCAAACCACTTCCTCTCTGCCACGTCAACGGCCTCCCCCTGAACCGCTCTTTCTGCTAAATCACAGAATCCCTTTCTCTCCATTACTTTCTCCCACTCTCTTTCTGACCCCAATATCATATTTTTACATGAACTGTGTGTCTTTGTTTTTCACTCCTGCAGTATGTTTTTTTTATTCTGGAATTCAGCTGACCTCATGAAAAAACAGGCACAATGTACTTTCTTACATTATAAATCAGACTGCACATTTAATACTGCACTCTGAGTTACATCTGAGTACATAAATATGTTGCAACTCTCCAGCGTTTGACATGAAAAATCAAATGAGTGGTTAAGCTGTGACTACTGCACAAGAAAAAGTCAATCTTTTGTGTACTTTCAATAGTTGTATGTTGTGCGCACTGTTTATGTGTCTTTCTAACCTAGAATACTTAGTCATAAATGGATAGATCACCCAAAAATGAAAAGTCTATCATCATTTACTCAACCATCTGTTGAACACAAAGGAATATATTCTGAAGAATGTCAGAAAAAACAGCCATTGAGCAGAATACAATGCCAAATAAAATAACACTATTTTTTGTTCCTACTGAATGCTTTTTTCTCTCAACATTCTTCAGCATATCCAACGCAATCCCACAGCAATTCTTAACTTTTTGATTTAGTGGCTAATTTGTATGAATTTGTACGATCTAATTCGTACAATTTAGTACGATTTGCTCATCCCCCAATGACGGTTGGGTTTAGGGGTGGGGTTGGGTTCCACGCCTCCTTTTAAAATCGTACAATTTCATACGACTGAACTCGTACGATTTCGTACGAATTAGCCACTAAACTGACAAAACGTACAATACTTAAGTTTTCTCGTGAGATCTTGTTTTGTGTTGATGTACATAAAGGAAAGATGTACATAAAAGTTTAGAAGCAGTGTTAGTAAATGTTCAGAAAATTTTCTTTTTTGGGTGAACTGTCCCTTTAATATGTCTTTCAAATATGCTCATTGCGCCAGATGCTGAAAAAAAGAGATGTAATGCAATGGCTAATGATGTCCGTCTGGATCATAGACCATTACAAATAGATATGGAATGTACAAGCTTTTCCTAAGTTTATACTTTGCATTTTTGTATACAGATACAAATAATTTTGTCAATAATAATGTTATATTATGCATGCCACACCAGTATTTGGCAATGTAACTATTTAAAGAAACACTTCATGCCATTGCACATATGATCCTGTAATTCGCCAATGTAGTTCACGCAGAGACAATATTGGGTTTGTTTTCAAAAACTCATACTGTTTTCAAAGGTTAATGCTTTCAGGCTCCCAAAACACCAACTGTCATGAATGGTCATAAGCCTACTGTGCACTGGCAGCTGAAATCTTAGCAGAATTTGAAATAAATTAATCTGCATATAATATAATTATTTTGACTATATTTTAATTGTTGCCTCACAGCAAGAAGGTCGCTGGTTCGAGCCTCGGCTGGGTCAATTGGCTTTTCTGTATGGAGTTTCCCTCACAAGTCCAAAGACATGCGCTATAGGTGAATTGGGCAAGCTAAATTGTCCGTAGTGTATGTGTGTGTGAGAATGAGTGTGTATGGGTGTTTCCCAGTACTGGGTTGCAGCTAGCAGGGCATCCGCTGCGTAAAACATATGCTGGATAAGTTGACGGTTCATTCCGCTGTGGCAACCCCTGATTAATAAAGGGACTAAGCCGAAAAGAAAATGAATGAGTGAATGAATGATATTTTAATTGATTGACAGCCCTAAATTAGCATATACTGTGTGTTTTGAAATTGCAGATAACTTACGAAGATACATCAGGGGTTTATTCCAGAAAGCATAATTAACTTAACATCTGCTTAACTTTAACCACAATTCTGGGTTGATTAACCCTAAACCTGCTTGCTCCGGGGTATGCCAGTTTCTAAATCACTTCTATGTAATTCCTTGAACACAAAAGACACCTTCAGCAAAAACAGAGGCCATGAATCACCATGGAAATAGATGCCAAAAAGCAGCTTGCCACACCTCTTATTTCTTCTTCTGTTTAATGATGAGTTACATTCGCAGTGCAGATCGCCCCCTATTAATATATGCATATCAAACTGATGATTCAATGATTTTCATAGATTTTTTTTTATTATTCTGAACAAAAAAAATTCTTGTTAGATGTGATTATGCTTTCATTGACAGGTAAATTGACTTAAATTAATTTTAATACATTAATTGACTTAAATTGCCTGCAGAATATGTAGAGGATTATGTATAATTTGTTTGTTTATTTATGGTTGGGATATTTTGTGGATATATTATCCACATTCGTTATAAGGTGAAATATATTCAGTAATAAAATTAGGTAAGCAAAACATTAAAAATAGAGAGATAAAAAAAAAAGCACAGATCCACCACATGAACAATAGTGAGAATGTATTGAATGCATGTGTCTGAGACTACATGACTGGGATTGCATGTCTCAGCTTGCACATGCAAGTCTGCAGCCAGATGCTATTGGATAAACAGCAGTACAAATAAGCATTATTTTATAATAGCATTTTATTGAGAATTTATTTTAAAGGTACAATATGTAATTTTCACCACTAGAGGGCGCGTATTCACAATAAACAATGATATAGTTTGATGATGCTGTGACTGAGTGTGGAATCATGGGAGTTGTGGTCTTCATTACATCCTACAGGGCTATTGCAAAAGTCATGTTCATGGGTGAGCTAAAGTATTCAAGACTTATTATCATGATAGCCTGAAGCAGAGTAAGTCTGAAAGCCGTCTAAGCACAATGATTGCTGATGAGAAATATATAACACCTTTCTAGTGGTTTTTATTTTATTTTATTTTTTACTTTAAAAAAATCTTACGTATTGTGCCTTTAATAAATAACTGTATTTAGTACTGTAATACTGTATAAAGCTCAGATATGAACTAACCCTGAACATAACCTACGCCAGAATCAATTGCTGTGGTATTTTACATGCTCTGAAAGTTACCTCTGTTACTGAAAGCTGAGGTTATCTGTCTTACACATTTTTAAACTTACCCAGGTATGTCACATAACCTGCTCGGAATACCCTCAGTACCAAATACAGACAATTTGTGGAGCACACACACACATACAGAGCTCATTTTTGTTCTTTTTTCCGATAACCCAGAGCAGGACTTTGTGCTGGCCTACATTTCACATCCACACACACATTTGTGTTTCCATTTGACTATGGTGGAGGAATGTAGTTACATAACTAAAACAGTAAAACTGAGCTCTCATTTCAGATACTTAGAGCAGAAAGACAATGCACACACAATAATGTCTTACTTTGTTTTGCTCCATTTTTGTGTAATGCTCAAAAAATCATCTCGCTTACACACATTGATACTGGAAAGTAGAGACATGTGCAACATACATGTGTTAATAATCTGAGGTGATATACTGTAATAACTGCATTAACAACGCCATTTCTCAGTATATCTGTATATCATCCTGCATTGTCTTGATTTTACCTGAATCCTTTGACATCACTCTTCAGGATCTTAAGAATACTTCTCTCCAAATTCATTATAGCTGTTTGTCTGTTAAAAAGATCACAGCGCTGTAATGTTAAAGTAGTTCTTCCTTAGAAAACCTTTTTTATTATTAGACATGCGGGTTGATTTCTGCTGGGTTATTCAGAATAAGCTGGTCACATTTTCAGAGCAACGGAAAGAGTTCAACATTCAGTCAGTATATTACAACATTCAGTATATTATACATTCAGTATAGTTTGGGACAGTTTATCACAAGCTAACACATAAAGAACAAATTTTACATGTATTTTTAGCACAGAGTTTGACTTAAGTGCACGATCAAAGAACAACAGCACAACCTAGTGGACAAAGACCAATTCTCTAAATGTGTACAGATCAAATCCACAAAACATAATAACCTGACAGAAGAATACCAGTAGAATAGTAAAGTTTGTAAACACTTAACTCTAGCATTCATACCTTCATACATATTATTTTAAAAACCCTAAAGTATTATCATGCTACAGCCATAATGATTTTAGCTTCAAACTAAAGTGTATGGACAAAATAAAGAAAATGTATATGGGGCATATTATAAAAATAATTTGCAAGACTGTTCTGTTAATTAAAATTATATGCCATAGAAGGGGTATATAGTTTGCCCATAACCAGAATAAAATCACACGCACGCACACGCACACACACACACACACACACACACACACACACACACACACACGCACGCACGCACAAACACAGACATCCACACAAACTTTACAGAGGTTTTGGATATTTATTTATTTTTAATTGGTTGAGATCATACTGTAGTAACCGCTGGCATTACAGCTGGGGACTTAATGAAAATATCAACATTTCCAGAAAGTTTTGTGGGCTTTTTTTACTAAATGATATAGCTGAGCATTTGCAAAAGTGGTTCATAAGTGTAATTACTGTAGATTAAAATTTATTGTTAGTTATGTGTTCATGTGTAATGTCCATCTTGAGGTCAGAATGTGAAGTTTCACCGTTTAATCAAATCACACACTTGCTGTTCCAGAGGATTCCTGAGCAGTGAGTAACTGTATGACAGAGAGAAACAGGGCAAGAGTGTTGGGTTGTTGTGGTGGTGACCACATCACAGCACTTAATACTGCTTGACTAAAGCCAGCAGATCTAAATACATGTTAATGACACTGCCAGGTTGCATCTGGCTGCTGAGTATACAGTTTGGAAATATATGTAATTATACAAAAGATTATGATGTACAGAAACACTGGTCAATATTTCTGAAATCTGGCTTGAAAAAGTATACAATATTTTAACATTAAATTTGTATAATGCAGACATGAATTATGTACTTGTTTTGATGAATTGGTTGTGTATTGTTATTTATTCATTCATTTTCTTTTCGGCTTAGTCCCTTTATTACTCTGTGGTCGCCACAGCGGAATGAACCGCCAACTTATCCAGCATATGTTTTACGCAGCGGATGCCCTTCCAGCTGCAACCCATCACTGGGAAACATCCATACACACTCATTTACACACATACACTATGGACAATTTAGCCTACCCAATTCACCTGTACCACATGTCTTTGGACTTGTGGGGGAAACCGGAGCACCTGGAGGAAACCCACGCCAACACAGGGAGAACATGCAAACTCCACACAGAAACGCCAACTGACCCAACAACCTTCTTGCTGAGAGGCGAACGTGCTACCCACTGCGCCACCGTGCAGCCCTGTGTATTGTTAATATAAATATATACAAAAGAAAATATTCAAAAGAAAGCTGAGATCATTGACTTCCTATTTGTTTTTCCTACTATGGAAGTCAATGGTTAGAGGTTTTCAGATTTCTTTTGTGTTCAAAAGAAGAAAGAAACTCAAAAGGGTTTGGAACCACTTGAGGGTAAATAAACAGTGAGCAAATTTTCATTTTTGGGTGAACTATCTCTCTATCTGGAAGTATAGTTTTTTGTATTTTTTTGTATGGAATCTATATTACTTTTGAGAACTGAAAACCATCACAGCTAACTACAATCTTCAATAAAAACAAAACAAAACCTTTCTTCTGAGTGTACGTTTCTTTAAAGCTAAGCATGCACCGCTTTTCCAGTACTTACATTTAGGTACACAATGTGATAAAAAGATAACCGACGATAAGCAGGGTCAACAGTTATGATGGTGTAGTGTTTATCTCTACAGCAGTACCTGTACTAAACAGGTGCTTGCTTAAACAGTTCCACATTAGGAGTTCCGTGGTCACACCCAAGGGGCGTGTCGTACGTGACGACGATTCCTGTTGACATGCTTTTGGGCGTCACTGGCAGCATGGCAGTGAATCAGAAAGCAAAACGCAGGCTGATGTGGTTCGAGATCACAAGGCTGGGATCTCGAGCTCTTTGGCGAGGATTTTATATCACATCTGGATCATTTAAATACCCACACGGACAAACAGGGTAAGACAGCCGCATAGCTAATATGGCAAACAATTCCCACCCCTACAGCACACAAACACACACTCTTCCACGCTGACAGAACCAGTCGGTTTTGTCAGTGTGTGTTGTCTGTGTGTTTAAGTCTATATGTGAGTCGTGAGGGAAATTTCTTTGGACAGACAAAATGAGCAGTGCTTTAAGCTATATGGTTATACGTAGGATATATGAGGTTAAATTGAACTGTTTCCACAATAATATAAAATGAAACATAATGTACTCCGCTCTCTGTTGTTTCTGTAAAACTGTATGATTTCTGTTTTCTCAAAGGAGATTTTAGGACCTGCCACACCTGACAACCATTCAGGTTTTTAAAGTGAATAGTGACTAAACTTGTATTCTTCCTTTCATTCTCCTTTTGTTTTCATTTGTGGGTAAAATATCCGTTTTAGAAGTTGTCAGGTGGCATATAGTTAAATAGTTAGGGTCCTCGCTGGTTGTGTCTTTGGGAGCACAGATTTCACAGCTTATCATTTTTATATTGATTAATATTTCTAGAAATTACTTCATGACGTCACTTTCTGGGGTTCAGTCTTGCGCAATCCAGTTCCAGCTTGTTCTTTGGCGCCTCTAGCGTCTGAGGTTAGCACAAACGCTTTTAAGGATTTTAGGAAAGTATGGCTGTAAAATGTTGTTAGATTTATTACATACTATTTTGTTTATACTAATGATTTGTACACATATCATAGAAAGATAAAGTAATAGTTTGTATGTTTGCTTTTTAAACAGTATCAAATCGAGTATTTTATTTGCTATCTGACAAAAGTTTAATTATTTGTAAATTATTAGCAGATTAGTGTTAGTGTTTGCGCGTGTGCGTGTGTGTGTGTGTGTGTGTGTCTGCGTGTGTGTGCGTCTGTCTGCGTGTGTGTGCGTGTGTGTGATAAACACATTTGAAAACAGCCACAAGACTGACCAAAGCGCTGTACTTAAAATCAAACTACATATAGAGCAAAAATAATAAAACCAGGAGAAATAACAGATAAACATTTAGAAAGAGTAATAATATATTTAATAAATAGTTTTTTCTGTTGAAGGAACATAATTTTCAGTATATATGTTTAGTATATTTCAGTAAATGGCCAGTATATAGATTTACCATTAAATTACTTAATCTTTCAGGTTTTTTTTAGGTTTTGTAGCTTCTAATCATCCAATTAATTTACAGAACCATACTTGCTGTTCTACATCAGTGGGTGTTTATCAGATAAGACTTTATTGTTGGTTATCAGAAACAAACAAATTCATCTTTTTTGTTGTTTATTATTAGTTTTGGGAATAAGCACTGATAAACCCTTCATATTTGGCCTTCTTCTAACTATTATGTTTCTTTAAAACTCAGTGTACATTCATATAATCTGTATTTCCAGTACATTAATTCAGGTACAGAGTGTAAAACAATTAATTATAAGAAAGGTCAATGGTAAATGAGGGTGAGCAAGGTTTTAATCCACAGACTTTAACAACATTTCTGCTGAATCTCAGTAGAGTTTTATTAGATAAAACTCCTCCGAATGCCTCTGGATTTGGTAACAAGAGGCTGTTTGTTCATGCAGCGTTGTGCAAGAGGACAGATGCTTGGTTTAACTGCTCTGAATCAATAATTGCTCTTGGTACAGGGTGGCAGTATTCTTGTATTTGTGTTCACACCCAGTGATTTTAATCATGGTGTTAAGTGAAATAGACTCCAGCTGATGAGGATTATTGATTTAAGAAGCTGTCAGGATATTTTTTATCAGTTATCCTGGTCACATGTTTGACAGTCTGTCATTTAAGGATCATTGAAGATCAGTATTGTAGAGAGACAGTAAACTTATAACAGGAACATGTATTTATCTTCTTGGAAATGCTTGTATGCATACTCTTAAGTGTATCAGTCCTGTGTAGGTCAGAGACGAAAAGGGGTTTTGTATATTAGAATGTGGCCTGTTTAATTATATTTTACATTTTAGAGTGACATATTATGACTATATATGTTTTTTACCTTGAGAAGTCAAAATTGGCATTTAGTGTAACAATAATTTATATAAATGAACTTGATTTACAGCAAAATTCATATTATTGTATATTAAAGACAATTTTTAACTTGACTTGGCTTGACTTATTTGTCAGCAAAAAAGATTTTTTTAATAATCTAAAATTGTATTAATTTGTTCCTTTAATTTCTATCTATTATTATTTTTAAATAATTTAGGTCAAAATAATGTTGTTTCATCATTATTTATATTACACTTAATGATTAGGGAACATTATTTGGGCGTTTCATTTTCACAAAAGTTATTAGAAATATTAAAGCAGCCACTTTATATGCATTCGATATGCTTTCTGTGTATTTAAAATCACTATTGTATATTTAATTTGATGCAGGCAACAAAAGCAGGTCTTTGACCCATTTATTACACGTTGAACTCTTTAAAAGAATAATTTTCTCCTTAAACTAATTTTTTTCCATCTCAATCTACTTAGATTCCCTTCTTTTTATTTGTAACACAAAAGCTGGTGTGAAAAATCACAGCGCGACCTAGAAATGTTGGTTCCTTTCAGTATCCTGTTCTGCCAGTAGGTCTAACACAAATCATAAGGGTGCTTGTTTATAATGTAGTTCAGCTTGTTAGCGTTATCAGATCTTGCCTATCTGTGTGCACAAATGCACATTGCAAGTCCTTTGCCCTGATGACAGGTGTGGACATTTGAACTTGGTCCTTGGTGATGCACACACAAAAATAGTTTTGTAAATATTCTTAAGTTTCTTGCACCTGATCATTAATTTGTGCTTCGTAAAACTTCTCAATGTCAGGAGCTATTACTTTAGATTAGTTGTATGCTTTTGTTTTGTTTGTTCCAGCTAAAATATATAAATTATATCATTTATCAGCATGTTTTCAAGAAGTTCTCTACTAATTTAAGATCACATGAATGAAGTCGGGGCTGCACAGTGGCGCAGTGGGTAGCACTGTCGCCTCACAGCAAGAAGGTCGTTGGTACAAGCCTCGGCTGGGTCAGTTGGCATTTCTGTGTGGAGTTTGCATGTTCTTCCCGTGTTTGCGTGGGTTTTCTCCGGGTGCTCCGGTTTCCCCCACAGTCCAAAGACATGTACTATAGGTGAATTGGGTAAGCTAAATTGTCCGTAGTGTATGAGTGTGAATGAGAGTGTATGGATGTTTCCCAGTGATAGGTTGCAGCTGGAAGGGCATCCGCTGCGTAAAACATATGCTGGATAAGTTGGCGGATCATTCCGCTGTGGCGACCCCAGATTAATAAAGGGACTAAGGCGAAAAGAAAATGAATGAATGAATAACAATACACAACCAATTCATCAAAACAAGTAAATAATTTATGTCTGCATTATACCAATTTAATGTTAAAATATTGTGTACTTTTTCAAGCCAGATTTCAGAAATATTGACCAGTGTTTCTGTACATCGAAAAAAAAAATGAATGAATGAATGAAGTCACTATTATTGTAATCATTCATATATTAATAACATACATGTATGGACAATAAGAATTATTATATTTTATTGTTGTGTTAATAATATGCTATTATTATTATTATGCTAATAGTATTTAGTCTGTGTGTGTGTGTGTGTGTGCGTGTGTGTGTGCGCGCGCACGCGCGTTCGTGTCTGTCTGTGTCTCTGTATGTGAACAATAAACGTTATTAACATAATAGTGACTACAATAATAGTGACTTCAGTTCTGAATACCATTAAAATTAGAAATACTCTTGTGACACCACACGCTACTTTTATTACTTTATCTTTTATCTGTCATAATCCAACGCAAATTTGATTCCTTGTGTCAGGACTCCTTTACTGCAGATTTAAATCAGCCCAGCACAGTGATGACATTTCAGACATTCTTTGAACTGATAACAGAGGTTACACACAGTCACTGATAAGAAAGTGGCTTGTGTGTGTTTGTTAGAAACACTGCCCTTTAGCACTCCAGAATCAGCAGAATTTACCTGGATGTTCTCAGATACATGTTATACTGATTGAACACAGACCTTTGGAGTCAGAGAGAGAGAGAGAGAGAGAAATTGATAGTGAATAACTTTAGAATATAAAACTGCTGTACAAAGCGAGTGTCTGCTTGTTCTGCTGGATTTTTTTGGATTAGGGATGTGGAAAACTTCATGTTTTCAAAACCAGCTTGCCTGGATGATTAGTTGACTAGTGTTTTTTTTAAGATACTCCACCCCAAAAAGAAAACAGTCATCATTTACTCACCCTCATGTTACAAACCTGTATAACTGACTTTTTTATTTGGAACATAAAAGGTGTTTTTAAGAACATTATGAACTTTGGAACCCATTGGTTTCCATTGTGTGATGGTGAGTAACAGTGAAGAGTTTATTTTTTTTGTGATCTAGCACTTTATGGAATCTCTGTGTAGTTTGGTTGGTTTTTGGTGTTTGCAAAACACAGCTAGACAGGTTGCAACAGAACGGAACAGAAATCATGGGACATGACACTTGTCTTTTTTTTTTGTGAAACTTTTATAACTTCCCTGCAAAAAGAAGAACCATCACAATGATTCCAGTGCAGTTTTACATTTTATTTTATTTTCTCACTAGTTCCTGATTTATCAGGGGTTGCCAGTCTCGCCACAGCAATTACTCTGGCATATGTTTTATGCGGCGTATGCCCTTCCAGCCGCAACCCAACACTAACCCGTGATGGGAAAAACCCTAACACTCATTCATTCACACACAAACACACGCACACACACACACTCTCACTCATACCCAAAGGAAACCCACATGAACAGAGAGACCTTCTTGCTTTGAGCCATCGTGCTGCATTTTATTTATTTTATTTTATTTTGGAAACTGTAAAAACAATTTTACTCTGTAAACTGTTGTGAAAACATAAGACCAGCACAATGAACAATGAATTTTGTGCACTATATATATATATATTTTTTTAACAACCTTTAAACCCACTGCTAAAAATAAAAACATCACAATAAGTTCAATACACTTATTCCCCCTTTTATTTTTAAACTGCCTAACATCTCATATACAAAATATAAAAAATAAATAAATAAAAAATTTAAACCTGGCGACACAGTGACTCAGTGGTTAGCACTGTCGCCTCACAGCAAGAAAGTCGCTGGTTTGAGTCCTGGCTGGGTCAGTTGGCATTTCTGTGTGGTTTGCATGTTCTCCCCGTGTTAGCGGGTGCTCCGATTTCCTCCACAGTCCATAGACATGTGCTATAGGTGAATTTGAATAAACTAAATTGGCCGTAGTGTATCTGTGTACATGCGTGTGTATGGGTGTTTCCCAGTACAGGAAGGGCATCCGCTGTGTAAAACATATGCTGGATAAGTTGGCGGTTCATTCCGCTGTTGTGACCCCTGATGAATAAAGGGACTAAGTCGAAGGAAAATGAATAAAAATTTAAAAACCTACCAGACATCCGTTGTGACACATTCTTAGTATACATTCAGAATCTCATTTTTTATATAAGAAAGACATTCCATATTTATCCGTGTTTCTGATTCTCTATTTCATCTTTTAAATCAAGTCTAAAATCCTGTCTGTGTGCAGGTATGCCGGGCTCCAGGTACACCGGTGTGGAGGGCTGGAGCAGTAAGCAGGTTGCAGTGTGGCTCAGAGATCAGGGTTTTCGTGAATATGTGGATCTGTTATGCTCTAAACACCGTCTGGATGGCCCCAGCCTGCTGTGTCTCACCGAGAAGGACCTGCGCTCTCCTCCGCTGGAGCTCAAGGTGCTGGGTGACATAAAGAGACTATCACTGGCCATACGAAGACTACAAAAACACTACACCACCCTCACACACTCAGACTCCAGTGCACTGTCTAAAATACACACTGGAGGAACAGCGCAGATCCTGTCCAATGGGTATCTAGAGCGAGCATCAGCAGACCATCAAGACTGTAATGGGACGGTTGCTACAGTCGGTGGGGAACATAGTTACTCCAATGGGAAGCGTAAGTCGCATTGTGGCCGTCTGGATCCAGAGTACTGGAAAACTGCGCTCAGTGCTCTTTATGCCATGATGGTGTGTGGAGTGACATCATTCGTCATGGTGCTGGTGCACGAGCGGGTTCCTGATATGAGGACGTACCCGCCACTTCCTGATATATTTCTGGATAGGTGAGGAAGGATTGGATTGAATTGGTTAGGGTGTTTTGGGATAGGTTGGTGCATTTGTTCATCGATTGGGTTGAGTGATACTGTATGTGTTATGAATATGAATATTTTCTTGATATTAAGATATTGAAATTTTAATGTGAAATTAGTTTTTTTATTTGAGAGATATTATAATAGCATTTATTTCAATATTTTCTATTAGAAAAATCAAGTAATCAAGCTTTTTTCAAAATATAAGAATTTTATGTAAAATATATATTGCTTTATTACTTACAACATTTATTTACAAATGTGTTTTTGTTACTGGGCATTAATGCAACCATTAATTAAATAAAAATAATCCAAACATTTATAAGCTGTTAGTCATCATTTTGAATTCTAAAATTATGGTTTCTCTGACCAAACTAGGTGATTTCAGAGCAAATGTATTATTATATTGTAATTGTTATTTTCAATAATAAATTATTATACATACATAAATACATTTAAAAAAGCAGAAAAACATAGATTAAAATTCAACAAAAAATAAATTACAGTCGTTTGATACTGCACTGATATTTAATTTTTTTTAAAAATTGTCAATTAAGTAAATGTTTATAAATATTTAGTTGAGCAGTAATAACAATCCACACAAGGATATGCAGGGCATGTAGCACCTGAAAAATGTATACAGGTATGCTACAACAGAGGCCACAAAAAGTGCAAGAAAAGTGCAAAACGTTTTTGAGCAGAAAGCTCTTCCTCAGTGCAAAGTTCAAACGTGCATCTGCACACTAAATATATTTAAGAAAATGCATACAGGCACAAATTCCCATTGTACATGCAAACCATTTGTTCATGATTATTTATACACATACATAAACTTCAGAAAACTTTGCACTGTTCTTGCACTTTGCACTTTTTGTGGCCTCTGATGTAGCACATACATTTTTTCTGGTGCTTTATACCCTGCATATCTGTGTGTGGATATTTATTACTGCTGCATTCATCTTTGATCGATGCACTGGACTAACTTCTGTAGACATCTGGCGTAGTGCCTTCTCTTTTACTTTACTAAATATTTAGTAAAGAAATTAAAAACTCAGCGTAATATTTATTTATGTATTTAACGTTGTTGTGAGGTCAAAATTATTTTGTTCATATAATAAAAAAAATTGGGGGAGATATTGGGGATATTGCTCTAAATTAGGCTTCAGGAATTAATCAAAGAAGAGTTTTGTTTTTCACGTGCATATTGTAGGTAAAGCCATTCTGCGATTAATAGTAATACATCTCCAGAATGTGCTTTGAGACATACTGTAGCAGTATTTTCTTCACATTCGTAGTCGTAGTTCATGGACCACCTATGGAATATCGTGTTCAGTATTTGATTAACTTTTAACTATTATCTTTAATTACGCAATTATGAATCATTCTGTGATAATGACAGCTGTTTGCTTCACTTCTCCGTAATGTCTCTCTTGCTGCTACTGCTGAAAGTATATGACATTTAATATCATGTTTTTATTCCAAACTCACTTCATGACTTCGCTTGAGTGTTCGAAACAATTCATTCTGTGAGATGAATCAGTAGTTTTGTGATTATTAGTCACGTCACGTTGAATGTAGTTTCCACAAGAGTAATACCACTACTATTATTTGATTTTATTTGATTATTCTAAATGCATCATTCAATTTTGCTTTCATTTGTTCAGTTCAAATGAATGTATTTCTTGTGGTTTGGGAGTCTAAACCTTGTTATTTATGTGTCAGTGTTCCCAGAATTCCCTGGGCCTTTGCTATGGCTGAAGCGTGTGCAGTGGTATTGGGCTCCATATTAATGCTGGTGTTGTTGATGCACAAACACAGGTAAGCGGTCAAATACAAACACTGCACAAAGTTTACTGTGCTCTCATCATCTGATCAGAAATCTCTGGGACTTATGAAAATGCTTCATTGCTGTGAAAATATCACACAAATGTTATTGTCATGTTTGATTATCAGACAGAGAGCTTCCTGCTACATGTAATTTGACCGTGAATGAACGCAAATGTTTTTGGTTAATGCATGAGTTGTTGTTGTTTTTTTACTCTGCTAAAAGAGTGAATTTTTTTATTATTCCCATATGGTAAAAGACATTTTCAGGTATATTTGGAAAATATAGAGGGGGAAAATGCCCAAAATATATATACTGTACTTCCTAAAATATATTTAAAAAAATTTATATAAATAAAAATAATCCAAATTTTTATTTTTTTAATCTTTTTGAAAATGTACTATAAATAAATATAATTTAAATCATATTTAAAAAGCAAGGAACATACTGTTTAAAATGCAGTTTTTCTAAATATTTGTTTTATTTTAATAATGTATTTTTTACAATTTAACTGGTTTGACTTTAGATCTCCATCCACATTCAATTGTAACGTTAGAAATGTGTTTGTCTGACCCTGACCCTGAAAAAAATGGGTTGAAATTAAATATATTTTCAATTTTTACATTTTAATCTCAATTGAAATATATTTTATTGAACCTCACATTTACAAAATATGTTTCACATAAATTTAAAATATGTTTTATATATTTTAACTCATGATCAATTTCATCCTTTTGTAACTTCATTTTGTGTGTTTTAGGTCTATTCTGTTTCGCAGGCTGTGTAATTTGACAGGCACCGTGTTTTTGCTGCGCTGCGTCACAATGTTTGTCACTTCACTGTCTGTTCCTGGTCATCATCTGCAGTGCTCAGGCAAGGTGAGGAAAATGCAGATATACAGAGTTATAAATAGACACATTCTGTCTTTCTCATTTTCTGCCACTGAGGTGCATCTGTGACAGCCAGTGAAATCAGACATGCTTTTGCCAACTCAAAATTTCCTGCTTGCATTTTCTTACAAAACAAATGCTACACACAAGAGCTATGACTCTTGTTTCTCAGGTTGTGGCTGAATCTCTTTAAACAGAATTAGAGCTGAAATGTGTCATGTAATATTGTATACAGTGTAATAGGTAACAAATTATGGAATTAAGCTAAATATTAATCAAAATCTGAATTTATGGAAATTCATTGTAAAGGGGAAACAATCATTATACAGATTTATGTAGATGGTCATACATTAGCTCCTTTAATATTTAGCTGAAACTGGGAAATATCATGTTTTTAATTTTAGTTGGGCAGATTTATTTAAGGCACTTTAAATGAGTATAAAACATTGTATTCAATAATTTAATATTTCAGTCTTCTTTGCTTATAAAATGTCAAAAAAAATCTCAAAACGTATATATTTCTGAAACAAAATAAACCTATTCAAAATAACTTATTCTAATTTTCCAGAATATTTTGCAGAGGCAAAAATCTTTTTCTTCTTAAAGAGAGAAAAAAGGACATACTAAATATTCATTTTTATTTTAATGATTGAAAATACCTTTGTGTCTTTGTACTCTATAAAACATGTTTTTATTTTATGGTTATTGTTTTAAAATATATATTTTTAGGAATAAAGTGTCTTAAGCTTAGCAGCAAGATTGCTTTTATTTAATCAAAAAACAATAAAAACTTGTGATAATTATTACAAATTATTATTATTATGACAGTGTCTATCCTAATATATTTTAAAATGTATTCTTTAGCAACATTACTTCAGCCAGACAGGATTCTCCAGAAATCATCCTATGTTAATTGGTGCTCAGGAAACATTTGCTATTATTAGCTTAATATTTGCAACCAGGATATTTGTTCAGGATTCTTTTAATGAATAGAAAGTAGTTCAATATAACAGTATTCATTTGTGAAAGAGAAGTTAGTTATGACCAACATATTTTCTGTCGCTTTTGATCAATTTTATGCATCTTTGCTGAACAGGCTGCCGTTTAAACGTGTTAAGGTCAAGGCTTTCAATCCTTTTCTGTGGTATTACTTGATGTTCAGTAGAAATGTGATGTTAGAAGGCATGTTTGATCTACTGGTCTTGTTTACACGGGCGTCTTCTTGAGAATCAAATAATAATTTGATCTGCAAGGTAGTTGCAGGGCAGTTTTCTTCTCTTTACTTTAAATGTAATATCAGTATGTACAAACAATTAATCGTCTTTTTCCTTTAATTCTGTCATCAGTTTGCAACCTCCCACAAAACAACCTAGTGTTGTGGCCACGGCTTTTGCATTGGCGAAATACCACCACATTTTCTACAGAAAAAAGTGCTAACTTATTTTATTTTATTAAAATTAAAAAACAAATATTTTGTTCACTGTAAGTAGCTTTGCACTAACACTTTAGAGTATAAGTAGAGTACTAGTAGACTGATAGGTTAGGATGAAGATTAGTAGAAAACATGTATGTATTCTTGTAAATTACTTCTAGTCAGTAGACTGTTTAGACCACAAGAAAATAAAGTGACCCTAACCTATGTTAATGACTGATGCTAAGTTTTACCAATTTGTATATTAATGTAAACCATTCCAGTCTAATTTTTTGAGTGTTACAAGTATTAATATTGTCACAGGGATAAGAGTTTATAGCCATACTGATGTCAGATAGCAGTCAAAGCAACTTGATGCTTTAAATGTTGTAGCAATTTTATTGTTACTCCAGCAGGTGGTGACAAATTACCATTTAAACAGTATTTATGAATAATTATGAATAATTTGTTCAATAAGTTTTTCAAAAATGCTGAGTCATCCTGTAATGTAACATAAGTCTTTATGAGTAAGTTATTGAATCAGTAATTTAAACTGAGATTTAAATAATAATATTTCAATTAAATAATAATATAATATAAAAAAAAAAGATTGCAGCAAATCAAATTTTATCAGAACCTCTAGTAAATTACTTATTTTGCCTGTTCAGGAAAAAAAAAACACAATTCTCAGTCTATCCAGAAATGTGCAGTTCCAATTTGTGTCCACTAATAGCATATGTGTGTATTTTGCAGATATATGGCGATGCATGGACTAAAGTGCAGCGCACACTGGAAATCTGGAGTGGACTCGGCATGTCTTTAACTGGAGTTCATACATGTGGAGATTACATGTTCAGTGGACACACTGTGGTTCTCACCATGCTTAATTTTTTTGTCACTGAATGTAAGTACACAAACTCTGGAGCGAGTTTTCCTCTTTGTAAATTGTAATATATATATATAATATAGTTTCAAAAAAAATAATTCAAGAAATTAATTCTGTGACTGATTGTGAGATTTTCAAAATGCATTATTGGTCTCTTGAACCGAGTCTGGCTTCTATGTCATGAGATTAATGTAAACACAGCTCACTATAAACACTCCTATTAATGATTCTGTTCAAGTGGTATTTGTAAGGAATTGGATGCAAGCAGACAATGGCTGTTTGTAAACATACAGTGTTACCTGTTGTTATACACTAAGCTCAGAAACCATTCAAGAGAATAGCGATGCATTTTGAAAATCTCACAATCCAAGCAGAATCAATTCCTCAAACAGTTTTTTTTTGTTGCCACAATTCTGTGTAAGACATTCCCCCTGTAATTTCCCACACTCCCAGAGAAAATGGTAAATAATTCTGTAAAAAATTAGATGTTGATTTTGGACCAAAGCAGACAGAAAGTTCTTTGAAACACTTTCATATGATGAATAAAAATTTGCTCACTATTTACTGACCCTTTAAGTGGTTCCAATCCTTATGAGTTTCTTTCATCTGTTGAACACAAAAGAAGATATTTTAAAGAAATCTGAAAACCTGTAACCGTTGAATATTTTTTTTTTTTCCTACTATGGATGTCAGTGGTTGCATGTTTTCAGCTTTCTTCAAAAGATCTGCTTTTGGAAAACGTTTGGAACCACTTTTTGGAGTTTGTGGAGTAAAAAATAATAATAAAATAACTCAACAACAGCACTATGATTGGTCAGCTCGCCTGTCAATCAAACTCCCAGTAAAGGGTCAGTTGCATTACTTATACTTTAAGGGATCGCTCATCAAAAACTGAAAATTGTCTCATAGTTTCTTCTCTCTCATGTGGTTTTAAACATTTATGAGTTTCTTCTGTTGAGCACAAAAGAAGATATTTTGAAGAATGCTGGTTGCTATCACCCAATCTACGTCCATAGTAGAATTAGTTTTTTATAAAATAGAAGTCAATGGGTGCCAGCTACCAGCATTTTTCCCAAATATCTCCTTTTGTGTTCAACAATAGAAAGAAACTCAAACAGTACTTGGATGAGTAAATGATGGCAGAATTTTCATTTTTTTGGGAACTATCCCTTTGAGCCGATATCATTTTTTTGTGTGATCGGATTCTTTATGTAATCTTTCAGACACGCCACGTAACTGGAACTTCATCCATACCATGTCGTGGGTGCTGAACCTGTTTGGTATCTTCTTCATCCTGGCAGCTCATGAACATTACTCCATCGACGTCTTCATCGCCTTCTACATCACCACCCGACTGTTCCTGTATTACCACACGCTGGCCAACACACAGGCCTATCAGCACAGCAGGAGAGCACGCATCTGGTTCCCGCTCTTCTCTTTTTTCGAGTGCAACGTGTTGGGACCTGTTCCAAACGAGTACTGCTGGCCTTTCCCCAAACCTGCCTTCATCAACATACTGCTAGGATAGAGACACAGTCACATTAAAAATTATTTAATTTTTTATATTTATTGCTTTTGTTCACTTTCTCCAAAACTTTGAATCTTTGTTAACTGTAAATCAGAACATTTGGTTTTGTCGACATGCACTTTTTATTTTTCTTTAATTTTTCTTTGATACCTGATTATTTTGAAAAATAATTCACATTTATTGTTTTGATTACGTCTACAATTGCAGATTTGTTACACTAACAGTATTTCAACTCCTGAACATTTTGCAGTACGTTTAACAGAGAAAAGTGCTAATATACTTTGAGTCTTTATTAATTAATGCTGCCTATTCTACGTCTTGACGTGTCAAATGGTGCATATTTAAAGTCTTACAGCCACAGAGATATAAAACGTATCTTTTGCTAACACATTTTTTGACACTTTGTATTAATGTGCATTAATGTGTATTCATTTTTATTTTATGTATGTGATTCCAGGAATCGATGAGTATTTTGTAATGTTTTGCCAATATTTGCATTGAAGACTTTTTAAATCGATTGCACTGTTTAAAGGGAGATACAGCTATTTCATTTATATGTAGGATTCATGTTTGTGCAATTGACATCTGTGAATGTAGCAATCTGTAACTGTTGTTGTTGATGTTTTTTTAATGTAACTTAAGGCTATGTGAGGTCTTAGAAATTGGGGTATACCTGGAGGAATCTTGAACAGGAATAATAAAAGTTTATTAAATATTTATTAAACTGTGTGCTTTTATATGGCAAGGGTTATGACAATTGCCCAGCGTCCTGTATATTAGCTTGACCATTTCTGTTTATACAGTTAGGTGTGATATAAAACGTGTAGCTTTGAAAATACAGAGCAGTTTGATTAGAGATTAACTGATTTAACTGTTCAACCAGTCTGCATGTTTCAGTCAGACAAACCCACACCAACAATGAAAAATATGTATAAAATGAGTCCACTTGGAAATTCTGTTTACTAATGTTAGTAGTTAGTAAAAAAAAAAGTTACTATAAGCTATATTCTATAAAAGCCTGATAATCTAGAGCTTTTTTTTTTTTGACAACTGGTCAGAACAATACATGTTTTCATTGGACTATTTTACCAAATGTATTGATTTCCCAATACATTTTGCATTGCATTGTGTTATCTAAAAATGTATATAAACATCAAAACTTTGTTATTTCATGCAAGAGAAAAAAAAAAAAAAAAAAGGTTAAAATGACATTTTTGTTTTAAATTTGGAAGAAATGTCAGAAATGTTAGTAGTTTACGCAGGGAAAATTTTGACTATTACACATTATAAATTGAAGATTCTGATCATTTTCAAGTGGTCTCGCCTATAATGATTCAGCTGAAGGAACCAATAAATTAAAAAAAAGAAAACATTCACATTTTTTAAATGTATTAATATTGCCAATGCATACAAAATGAAGTGACATGATCAAACACAGGCTTAGAGAATTAATTAATTGCTGTGGAAAACGTCCTCACCTTCCCATGCTCAAACTCAGTTCCTGTTTAATTAACTCAGGACAAATAGATTTGATTTATTACAGAAATTATTTGATATAAAAAGGTGTGTGTCCATTCAGCCACTTGTGGAGCCTTAACAGATCCTGCATCAGCACCTGCTCAGACACCGCAAACACTGACATCATGGTACAGTAACACTTTATTATTCATAACAGATAATACCGCTTTTCAGACATTTTCACCACAACCAAATACTAATGGTATCCGCTCTGGCTCATATGACAATAGGAGAGTTTCTGTAAAACATTTGTATTGCATTTTTGGAAAATGTAGTTCGTTAATATACTTTTTTTCATCTATTAACCGTTTACTTACTGACATATTTCTCTTCTTCATCTTTTCAGTGGCTGTTGCGAGTGTGTTTTCTCTTCTTTATGGTGGTTTCCTGCAATGCCGAGTGTTACATTTATAAACCTCGAGTTGATCTGTTATCCGTCGAAAGCATATTGGACAACATGAAAGGTAATCAAAACAGATGATGTATATTTTGTTGGGGTTTAATTTGAGATGCCTTTTGTGCTAGTTCAGTTAAAAAATAAAGAAAAAAGTATGCATTATTATTAAAAAAAGATCACGCATTATTACATTTTAAAGTGTATTTGTTAATATACCTGAACTAGCATCAAGAAAATATGACCAGCTGTTTATTTATTAAGAATAAACATCAAATATGTAATGTTGTAACAATGCATTGCTCATTGTTAATGTTAGTTAATAGTAAGTAGTTTAAAAAAAGATCTTATTGTAAACCTTTTTGTCATAAAAACATATTTAATGCTTGTAATCAACTAATATTGTTATAATATTGTTAGAATCTTATAAGGATAAATATACATGTTATAAAACATTATTTTTTGGCAGACCTTTGAAAGAAATCTTTAAAAAATAAGAAGTTATTAATCGTATTTACTCTCAATTTAAATTCAAAGCAACTTTAAAGAAAAAAACGTATATAAATATAATTTAATTTCAGCAAATTGCCAAGGAAATATTTTTCATTTTTCTTTCATTGTTAAACTAAAATAACTACAACTATGCGTAATATTATTTGAACAAAAATACACTTTTCTAAAATCTAGAAAGAAAAAAAATACTACTAATACAAATACAGCAAAATCACTAAACCTTAACAAAAATGGAAGGTGAAAATAGTAATTTATTAATTAATAATAAAAACTAAAAGCGTTCACTCAGTAACAATAAAATACCACTGTACTAGAATACAATTAGGAAAGATATATTAACTACATACTATATGCTATAAGATAACAAGCAGATAAAAGAAATCTTGAGCTCATAATAATGGACCCTGGATATTATTTGATAGTTTTGCATGTCGGCCCAAAGCATAATTGTCTGTAATCATAAAAACATGATCTTGTCGCTTGTGTTTTTCATTTGCTCTTTGGTTTCTAGGCTGTGTCGACCCTGAGGGACAAACTCATGACTTCAACTCTGAGTGGCAACACGACTGTTACAACTGTGTCTGTGCTCATTCTGGCATTCGCTGCTGTAACAAGTACGTTTAACAGTAGCTGGGCATGACATTTCATGTTTTTAGAACTATTATATCCTCTATAATATTATAAAGCTTGCTTATCTACATTATATTGATGATTTGTTTGTTGTTTTCTATGATTGTATGTTTGTGTTTGTGTAGGATTCCAACAGCAATGGATCACCCTGATGAATGTGAGATGCTTGTCGACAAAACAACCTGCTCTATCAATTTAGTGCTGGTTTCAGACCACAGCAAACCATGTGTTCTTGCTTAATGCAACTGGACACAACACACATCTACTGCATTGCACAGGCCTCTGATTGGATGAAAACCCTGACAATCAAATAAAAACTTAAGTGATCCTACAATAAAACATAGTTTATCTGGCTTTCAATCTGTTGTATGCAAAACTGTAGAATAAGTCTGCAGGTTCTCAAATGTCTAGTGTGAGTTCTGTGACTGAATTTCTTATTTTGGTTTTAGGTCATTCGTACTGTGTTCACAACAATTACACAAATATTCATGTGTATTTGCAACAATAGGGGCATGCAATGTAAATGCAAACTTTTTGTTTTTTTCTCATGCTTTAAAAATCAAGAGTTTGCATGTGTATGGTTATAGCTAATGTATTTATAAAATATATTATTGGGTAATTAAAGTATCCTTGTTACACATGTTCTTTGTGCTTACTATAAACTCAAAAATGACCCTTGTTTTTTTGGTTTTCTTTTTAGTTTATTTGTTTACAGGGGCAATGCACATTAATCAACATTGTATTAAATGGCTATTTTTCATCTGTAGACCCTTGACAGAAAGTTAAAAAGTCACTCCTAAAAATAGTAAGAAGCATAATAACACAAAATACACTATCATATATATATATATATATGTGTGTGTGTGTGTGCGTGTGTGTAAAAAGTGATCATTTACCTTGCTTAAAAAGTGAGTACACACAATGTAACTTGCCTTCACTTAATTTTTAGAATTATGCACATAGTTCATTTATGTAAAAAAATTAAGGCAACGGGTTTACTTACTTTGTTTATGTAAAGTCAACTAATTGTGTTTGTATACACTAAAAATAAGTAAGAAACAAGGAGATTAAGTGGAAAAAAATGTTAAAAATTTAGGTGTGATTGATTGATTTCACTCAGAAGTTAAATGAATAGTTACAATGTAAAAAAGACATTTTAAAATAAAGTGTGACCCTTTTTTTATGCCTGCTTCATTATTCACTTTTATTTGACTTTGCTAATGTAAATAAAACATTCCAGTTATTTACTTGAATGTTCTTACTACCTAGTTCTCCCAATAAAAAAAAGTGGATGTTTAGTGGGATTAACTTGACTGGGTTTGCTCTTGTTCAGCAAGGAGACATTCATTTCCCTGAAAATAAGATTTTGGCGTCATAAAGAGAGTAAAGATTGAACATTTTCTGAGTTGTGATGTCCCAAAGGAAACACTTCACACTATGAATTTATGACAACATGAAGCATGTACTCAACCATGTAGTGAATGAAATGTATAAGATTATTTTGTCATTCAACATCAAAATCTAAAAAAAAAAAAACTATGCAAATTAGCCATTCTAAACTTTTGATTTTGTTAAACAAGGATACTTGACTATTATTTCCTCATATGACTGGTGACAACCATGATTAAAGACTTTCAGCTCTTCAAAATGTTTGTATATTATGTTTTGTTATATTATGTTATATTATGCATTCGTGTTTTGCACAATCTCACACATCTTCAGAATAAGTCTCTGACAGAGTGATTATTGTTAAAAGAGAAAACAATGGTTTAACTGTATACATTAGCATAAAGGAAATAGTTTATGATGCTTTATTTGTGTTTGTGATTACAGATATTTGTAACTAGTTGCAAATTTGTATGAATATTAAGGATCTCATTTTTACATTTTAGTATGATGATTCGGTCATTTTTAGGGCCACATCTTCTTTTGAAAAATTCAACATTTGTATAAATGACATTGCACAAATTCATATGAATTAGCCACTTTTCTTCCAATAGGTGAAATAGTTATGTTTCCATGTGAAATTGGGCTGGAAAATCAACACAAGACTGCTTTCTAGAAACAAACAATTATTATACTTTACTAAACTAGAATTTACAATTTACAAAACCTTATTATTGAACATTTCTTTTAAGTATCTCTCTATTTCTATTTCCTTTTGAGTCAGAAAAGGGTCTGGCTCCCAGATAGCAGACATACGTCTGCAAGATGTATTTTTAAATATTACATCTGCTTTGTTCAAAGGTCTCATAAACATCTTAAAAAGGGCTGCTGAATGAACATTCTAAATTTTAAACATCTTAAAGACGTATTCTAAACGTCTATTTAACATCTGAAAATGAACATAAAATAGATGAGTAAATGAACTTGTGTTCCAGATGTAAACACAAACATAAAAGAGACATCTATGTGATGTACACATGCTAATAGGGGTATGTGAGTGTGTATATGTAAACTTTTCTTTAAAAAATTTTTTATTAATAGCTTTGCATAAATGTAGGTAAACGTAAATGTTATACTCCTAATCTTTCTATAGCATTTTGTCTCAGTATCTAACAAGCTTTAGCATGTGACTGAAACTTGTTTTAGATGAAGTCTTAGATACATTCTCAGAATCCTTAATCAGATTCAAGAGAACCACAAATAAATGTGCACAGTTTTTACATGGTAATCGCAGAAACGTATGCTTAATTTGAAAGTACACATCAGATATTGAACAGGTATTACATATTTACACAGAAAAATACACACGAAAGTGTAGATGCAAAACAACTGAGTCAACAGATCGCATGTAATAGAATATCATTAAAGTTGTCTCATTTTACCGTCAACAAGACCTCTGCTGTAAAATGATTGGATGAAAAATGTGTCAGTCACACAGCAATTTTGAAAATGGTATTTATTTAAAGGCCTTTAAAGAAAGTCTGAAGACCTCTTGTTGGCGATTCATTTTTACTGATCTTCTCAACATATCCCACCACAACATGGTATCGTATATATATATTTTTTTACCATTTATTTCAAAGGGAGTTTAAGAGATATGATATTAATGTTTTCTTTAAAGAACATATCATTTTCATACAAAATAATTAAATTATACAATTAAAAAAAGTTTCATAGTTTGTTTTTATAAATACTACAGAATGTATTGAATGTACAGAATATAAAATATTAGAGTTGTATTTTGTGTTTTTGCGTGTGAATATTTTGGGCAGTTCTTGGTGTTTTCAGGTAAACAATAATTGTTTATAATTACTTGGTTATGGTGATATATATACAGTGCTCATCCCTCACAGATCTCCCTTTTAAATTTATATTTTCTATAGAATGCTATACAATAATTTATTAGTGTATATACATTAGATTAGTCAGTACCAAGGCCAAGACTAGAGCTAGTTAAGCAAAATTATTTAAGCTCAAAGTAAAAAAAAAGGTACACCCAGATAAATATGTTAGGGAAAATATTAAATAAAATTGAAAAATATATATATATATGGGAAAAATCAAGAGAAACATAAATAATACAATTTTGTTTCAATTTTGTAGTTAAGTAATTTTTTAAACACCTCATTTGAATTTAAATGTTTTTTATTTCCATTCTTAATGATGCCCGGTCACCAAACCACAACAAAATGTTAATCTTTTTTCCTTTCTATCTAAATATCTGTTTCTCTTTCAGCTGAGGATTTTTTTGTTGCTTACAGCAGTATTGTGCTGTAATGCCCAGGAAATCATTGATGGTTCAGGAGAAGGTGATCAACAGTATGTGTATATTTAAAGTGTTTTGTATCTTCTACTGAATTCTATTTTAATAATCTTTATGTTGCAAATTCAATTAAACATACAATTGTTTCAAAAAGATTTGGAAATCCTGAAGTGCCTGTTGGAGTGACTGAAAATGACAACATTTATGAAAACGATGACCAGTAAGTCATTCAAAAATGAACTGCCACAGTTTACATTTAAAAAACCCAGGTGAAAAAAAAGTGCACTAAAATACTACATTTGTAAAAATACAAATACATCATTTATGTACACTTCAATTGTGTACTTAAAGTGCTCTATTTTTGCACACTAATTTTGCACTTGTCCGATTTCATTAGGCAAGGCAAAACAAAAATGGTTTGCGATTTTTTTTTTTTTAAACAATGTTGCATCTTTTTACTAGCTGCCACCATTATACTTGCATTACTTATCATAGTAAGCATAAGATGTTTCTTCACTCTAGGATTTGTAATGTGATATCAACATTAAATATGACATTATTAATCATTTGCTTGCGTGTGTTGTAACAGATATAATAATGGTGAGCCCAACAGAGACAACTATGGGTAAGTAATTTTGCAACAGTTTAGAGAAGTATAATAAGAAACAGACAGCAATGCTTTAGTTAAGATTGTCTCATTATACTGTTAATGTTAAGTGTTCCTTAATGCCAACTTGTTCATTAAGCAGTACATGACAAAAGTGCTTTGGATGTACAGTAATGTCATTGTTTATAGTTTTTAGATGTGCATTCATTCTATGACTTGTAATGTGATAAGACCTGACATTTTTATTCCTTTGCATCTGTGTGTGGTGTAAAAGATATAATACTGGTCCACCCAATGGAGACAGTTATGAGTAAGTCTATCTAAATTATCAATATTTTGATGAATAAAGTGAAAAGTATATAGAGAGATAGAAAGCAATGCTTAATCATTTGGCAAAAAGTGTGAATGTTAAGTGCTTATCAGTCAGAAATCTGCCAGTTTTCATTTGTCTTGTTGCCAATAAAGATATTCCTCTGTAGCTGCAATTAAAACTGTTTCATTATTATATCTTTGTGTTTTTAACAGATCTTTATTTGGTGATGGACAACCTGGACACAATATTCAGACCCCGTAAGTTATTGTTAAATGAGCACTGAATCAGTTTACACACAGTTAAGAGATAGTCCGTAATATAAAGCAAAGAAAGCAATGTTTAGCTGCAATCATACCACATGAACGAAACTAACACAAAACTGAAACACAATAGTCAGATTTAAGTATACCCTCAGCCTGGTTGGATGCTAAGAAGTATTATGTGTTAACATCCCTAAATATTACAAACAGATCTGCAAATGGAGACGTGCCCATTGGAATGACTGAAAATGACAACAACCCTGAAAATGGACACCCGTAAGTCAAGCTAAACATTCATATTCTATTAACATGAGTGTTACGTGCTTCTCAATCAATCTGCATATAGTGCTAATTGTGTGCGCTTCTGTCCTCTGTTGGACACAAATGATAGTTTGCCAAAAAATGAAAATCATCATTTAGTCCTCCTTCACTTGTTCCAAACCTGTTTGAGTTTCTTTCTTCTGTTGAACACAAAATAAGACATTTTGAAGAAAGAAAACTTGTAACCATTGACTTCCATAGTATTTGTTTTTCCTACAAGTAAGAAAATCAGGAGATTCATTCACTAAATATGACTGTGGACACACTATACCTACACACAGTTCTGTCCAAACAGCTTCCAAAAGCTGATTTTTAATATATGTCCTCCAAAACATTGTGTTTTAAAACATTTTGTGTGTCACAGATCAAGAGCTTAGGGTCATTTTGGGATTTTATTAATGTACTCACAGGGGCCTCCTCTAAGAGTTGGTTAGGGCCCCTAGAAGTCTAGAAATGGCTCTGGTTGGAGTTTGTTATGAAACAAAGTTGCACCTGTTTACTAGCTGCACCTATTTATTATTTGCACACCAAACATACAATGTTCATACCTTCTATGACCTTTAATGCGATATCATCATCAAATATGACATTATCATTCCTTTGTATCCGTGTGTGTTGTAACACATACTGTATAATAATGGTGCACCCAAGTTATGGGAAAGTCATTTTGCAACAGTTTGTGTTAGAAACAGAGAGCAATGCTTTATCAGTAGTTAAGATTGTCTCATTATTCTGTTAATGTTAAGTGTTTCTCAATGTTAAGTGTTGGATGAAATAATCAACACTGAACCTGTTTCATTTCAGTAAACAATACAAGACAAAAGAGGTTTAGGATAAAATCGCCTTGTTCATTTATTTATTATAAAATATATCTGTAAATTGAGAGTTTTCCATATTTTGTGATTCGTGTTTTTTCCCACTTAATTATGCTTTTGAATTGCATTATGGGACCTTGATCTTTCCTCCAAAAGCTATTGATGTTGAAAAGTGTGTAAAAGTTACTTTTACGGACAATTTTATTAGTTTGAAGTGACATATTGTCTGGGTTGATGATGTATATTACGGTACAAAAACCTGGTAATAAGCTGCCAGTACATTTTACAGACTTATTTCTCTCTATATTATTTTTTATATATTATACTATTTCAAACTACTAAAATGTTAAAACTAGAGTTGAGTTTTCAGCATCAAAAGTGGACAGAGCAGAAATAAAACTACCATAATGCAATTCACAACCGTAAATAAACAGAAAACACTTCTGAATCACAAAATACAGAACCTGTTAATTAACAGATATTTTTTACAATGTAGCAAAAGTAAGAGAAAATGTACTGTCATTCTATGATGTGTAAAGTGATATGATCTGTAAATATGACATATTTGTTCCTTTGCATCTGTGTGTTGTAACAGATATAATAATGGGCCACCCTTTGCAGACACTTATGAGTAAGTCTTTCTAAAATGAACATCACAACAGTTTACATTTAATAAAATGAGAAGTATTGTAAGAAATAGTTGTTTTCTTTTGTGTTGTCGTAACTGAAGAAGTTCCCAAACTAACAGTATTAAAACAGACACCATTTAAACTGGAATAGGATCATGATATGTCTTCGTGTTTGTGTGTGCCTTAACAGAACAATATATGGGCACAAACAGCTTGGACAAAATACCCAGTCCCCGTAAGTCATTGTTAAATGAGCACTGCATCAGTTTACACTTTATTAAGAGAGAAGTTCAGTACAATAGGAAAGAGAAGGCAATGTTTATCTGCAATCTGTCGACATGTCAGTCATATTCATTGTTCACAAATCAGCCTGAATGAGAAAAACGGTTATACTGTGAATCTAAATGGACTTAAATAGACAGAAAGCACAATATTCTTTACCTTTGAGCCAGTTTTAAGTAAACCCTCAGCCTGGTTGCATGCTAGGACATATTTTGTGTTAACATCCTTAAATATTACATGCTGTAGGATCATTATTATTTCTTTGTGTTTGCATGTGTGTTGTAACAGATTGGAAAATGGTGACATGCCCATTGAAATGATAGAAAATGACAACCCTGGAAACGAATACTAGTAAGTCAAGCTAAATATTCATATTCTATTAACATGAATGTTACATGCTTCTCAATCAATCTGTATATAGTGATAACTGTGCGTGTTTCTGTCTTCTGTTGGACACAAATGAAGAGATTTTGATGAATTTTGGTAAACAAACTGTTAAAGGAATAGTTCGATAAAAAATGAAACTCATCATTTAGTCCTCCTTTACTTGTTCCAAACCTGTTTGAGTTTCTTTCTTCTGTTGAACACAAAAGAGGATATTTTGAAGAAAGCTGGAAACTTGTAACCATTGACTTCCATTCATTCATTTTCCTTCGGCTTAGTTCCTTATTTATCAGGGGTCGCCACAGCGGAATGAACCACCAACTATTCCGGCATATGTTTTACACAGCGAATGCCCTTCCAGCCGCAACCCAGTACTGGGAAACACACATACACTCTCGCATTCACACACACTCTCATACACTACAGACAATTTTGTTTACCCAATTCACCTATACTGCATGTCTATATCCGGAAACCGGAGCACCCGGAGGAAACCCATGCAAAAACCCATGCACACAGAAATGCCAACTGGCCCAGCCGGGACTCGAACCAGCGACCTTCTTGCTGTGAGGCGACAGTGCTAACCACTGAGCCACCGTGCCACCCCTACATTGACTTCCATAGTTTTTGGTTTTCCTACAACTAAGAAAATCACAAGAAAAAGATTCATTCATTCCTCTTCACCGGACAATGATAGTAACCTTAAGAATCTGTGAATATTTAATTTATACAGTGAAGAAAATGGGTAATGACATTAGATTATTTAATTTTTCATTCATTCATTCATTCATTCATTTTCAACCGCTTTTCCGGGGCCGGGTCGCGGGGGCAGCAGTCTTAGGAGAGAACCCCAGACTTCCCTCTCCCCAGACACTTCCTCCAGCTCCTCCGGGGGGATACCGAGGCGTTCCCAGGCCAGCCGAGAGACATAGTCCCTCCAGCGTGTCCTGGGTCTTCCCCGAGGCCTCCTCCCGGTGGGACATGCCTGGAACACCTCCCTAGGTAGGCGTCCAGGAGGCATCCGAAACAGATGCCCGAGCCACCTCAGTTGACTTCTCTCGATGTGGAGGAGCAGCGGCTCTACTCCGAGCTCCTCCCGGGTGACAGAGCTCCTCACCCTATCTATAAGGGTGCGCCCTGCCACCCTTCGAAGGAAACTCATTTCGGCCGCTTGTATCCGAGATCTTGTCCTTTCGGTCATGACCCAAAGCTCAAGACCATAGGTGAGAGTAGGAACGTAGATTGACTGGTAAATCGAGAGCTTTGCCTTTCGGCTCAGCTCCTTCTTCACCACAACAGACCGGTACATCGACCGGATTAATGCTGCTGCTGCACCAATCCCCGCCTGTCAATCTCACGTTCCATCCTTCCCTCCCTCGTGAACAAAACCCCAAGATACTTGAACTCCTCCACCTGGGGTAAGGACTTTTCTCCAACCTGGAGATGGCAAACCACCTTTTTCCGATGGAGCACCATGGCCTTGGACTTGGAGGTGCAGATTCTCATCCCAGCCGTGCCACACTCGGCAGCAAACCGCTCCAGTGCATGCTGAAGGTCCATGTTCGATGCAGCCAACAGAACAACTTCGTCTGCGAATAACAGAGATGAAATCCTGTGGCCCCCGAACCGGACCCCCTCCAGCCCAAGGCTGCTCCTTGAAATTCTGTCCATATAAATTATGAACAGAATTGGTGACAAAGGGTAGCTTTGCCGGAGTCCAACATGCACTGGAAACAAGTCTGACTTATTGCCGGCAATGCGAACCAAACTCCTACTCTGTACATACAGGGATGAGACAGCCCTTAACAGAGCGCCTCTGACCCCATACTCCCAGAGCACCCTCCACAGAATGCCATGAGGGACACGGTCGAATGCCTTCTCCAAGTCCACAAAACACATGTGGACTGGTTGGGCATACTCCCATGAGCCCTCGAGCACCCTGGTGAGGGTATAGAGCTGGTCCAGTGTACCACGGCCTGGACAAAAACCGCATTGTTCCTCCTGGATCCTAGGTTCAACCATCGGCCGGATCCTCCTCCCAGTACCCTGGCATAGACTTTCCCAGGGAGGCTGAGGAGTGTGATCCCCCTATAGTTATAGTATAGAGCACACCCTCCGGTCCCCCTTCTTAAAAATGGGAACCACCACCCCAGTTGCCCAGTCCAGAGGTACTGTCCCCAACCTCCATGCGATATTATAGAGACATGTCAGCCAAGACATCCCTACAACATCCAGAGACCTAAGATACACAGGGTGAATCTCATCCACCCTGGCTGCTTTGCCACTGCGGAGCTTGCAAACTACCTCAGTGACCTCAGATTGGGTGATGGGTGAGTCCACCCCTGCATCCCCAGTCTCTGCTTCCTCAATGAAAGACATGTCGGTGGGGTTAAGGAGATTCTCAAAGTATTCCTTCCACCGTCCGACGACATCCCCAGTCGAGGTCAACAGCTCCCCACTTCCACTGTAAACAGTGTTGATATGGAGCTGCTTTCCCCTCCTGAGGCGGCAAACGGTTTGCCAGAATCTCTTTGGCGTCTTCCTCCATGGTCTCCCCGAACTCTTCCCAGGCCCGAGTTTTTGCTTCCGCAACCGCCCGGGCTGCAGCACGCTTGGCCTGTCGGTACCCATCACCTGCCTCGGGAGTCCTGCAAGCCAACCAAGCCCTGTAGGACTCCTTCTTCAGCTTGACGGCATCCCTTACTTCCGGTGTCCACCACCGGGTTCGTGGATTGCCGCCCCGACACCCGCCCTAGGGTGTCCTGGTGCCATGTGCACTGATGGACACCCTTATGCTCGAACATGGTGTTTGTTATGGACAAACTGTGATTAGCACAGAAGTCCAATAACAAAACACCACTCGGATTCAGATCAGGGAGGCCGTTCCTCCCAATCACGCCTCTCCAGGTATCACTGTCATTGCCCACGTGGGCATTGAAGTCCCCCAGTAGAACAACGGAGTCCTCAGGCCTTCCAGCACCCCTCCCAAGGACTCCAAGAAGGCCGGGTACTTTACACTGGTGTTTGGCTCGTAGGCACAAACCACAGTGAGAGACCAATCCCTGACCCGAAGGCGCAGAGAGGCAACCCTCTCGTTCACCGGGGAAAACTCCAACACATGGCGGCTAAGTTGGGGAGCTATAAGCAAACCCACAACAGCCCGCCGCCTCTCACCGTGAGCAACTCCAGAGTAGAAGAAAGTCCAGCCCTTCTCAAGAAGTTGAGTTCCAGAGCCCCAGTTGTGCCTGGAGGTGAGCCCAACTATCTCTAGTCGGTACCGTTCCACCTCCCGC
>CAIGQV010017386.1:16787307-16799764 GCA_903798115.1 Danio jaintianensis | reverse complement strand
TAATATCAACTTCATGTCTGACAGTGAACAGTAAGTCCTTCTAAAATTAACAGTTTACACTTCATTAAGAGAGAAGTACAGTAAGAATTAGACAGTGATGCTTGTTTAGTAGTTAAAATTGGCTCTTATAATGTTTAATCATGATTCAAAAATGGCACAGGGCAATTATAACTGTATGTATACTGTACATTTGCATTTGTGTGTGTGTTGTAACAGATCTGGAAATGGTGATGTCTCTTCCTCTGAAAATGAGGACGTGTAAGTCATTTTGTGATAATCACTGCAACAATTTAGATTTAGCAAGAGGGGAGCAGTTTCCATGTTAACATTGCTTTTGCATTTTTTTGTAGTAATAGATCTGAAAATCACTGCAAACTATAACCCGTAAGTCATTCTGAAATGAGCACTCTGAGAAAAAGCTTGATCAGTAGTTAAGATTGGCTCATTATATTGTCAGTTTAACTATATGTTTGCCTATAGCACAAATGGCACTCGCGAGAGAAATTTGACATCTGAAAAAGCATACACAGCGGCCTCTGGTGGATTCGAGAAAACAAATACTGCAAAAAAACATACCTCCTGGGACATATTTTGCGCTCTCCAGAAATGTATGCCTGGGTTGACTATTTTGGCAACATTCACAATTTCTGACAATGGAAATGGAATTAATTCCATATAGTCGTGGCCAAAAGTTTTGAGAATGACAAATATTAGTTTTCACAAAGTTTGCTGCTAAACTGCTTTTAGATCTTTGTTTCAGTTGTTTCTGTGTTGTACTGAAATATAATTACAAGCACTTCATACGTTTCAAAGGCTTTTATCGACAATTACATGACATTTATGCAAAGAGTCAGTATTTGAAGTTGGCCCTTCTTTTTCAGTCCCTCTGCAATTCGACTGGGCATGCTCTCAATCAACTTCTGGGCCAAATTCTGACTGATAGCAACCCATTCTTTTATAATCCCTTCTTGGAGTTTGTCAAAATTAGTGGGTTTTTGTTTGTCCACCCACCTCTTGAGGATTGACCACAAGTTCTCAATGGGATTAAGTTCTGGGGAGTTTCCAGGCCATGGACCCAAAATTTCAACGTTTTGGTCCCTGAGCCACTTAGATATCACTTTTGCCTTATGGCACGGTGCTCCATCGTGCTGGAAAATGCATTGTTCTTCACCAAACTGTTGTTGGTTTGCTGGAAGAAGTTGCTGTTGGAGGGTGTTTTGGTACCATTCTTTATTCATGGCTGTGTCTTTGGGCAAAATTGTGAGTGAGCCCACTCCCTTGGATGAGAAGCAACCCCACACATGAATGGTCTCAGGATGCTTTACTGTTGGCATGACACAGGACTGATGGTAGCGCTCACCTTTTCTTCTCCGGACAAGCCTTTTTTCCAAATGCCCCAAACAATCGGAAAGGGGCTTCATCTGAGAATATGACTTTGCCCCAGTCCTCAGCAGTCCATTCGCCATACTTTTTGCAGAAGATCAATCTGTCCCTGATGTTTTTTTTTGGAGAGAAGTGGCTTCTTTGCTGCTCTTCTTGACACCAGGCCATCTTCCAAAAGTCTTCACCTCACTGTGCGTGCAAATGCGCTCACACCTGCCTGCTGTCATTCCTGAGCAAGCTCTGCACTGGTGGCACTCCAATCCCGCAGCTGAATCATCTTTAGGAGACGATCCTGGTGCTTGCTGGACTTTCTTGGACGCCCTGAAGCCTTCTTAACAAGAATTGAACCTCTTTCCTTGAAGTTCTTGATGATCCTATAAATTGTTGATTTAGGTGCAATCTTAGTAGCCACAATATCCTTGCCTGTGAAGCCATTTTTATGCAACGCAATGATGGCTGCACGCGTTTCTTTGCAGGTCACCATGGTTAACAATGGAAGAACAATGATTTCAAGCATCACCCTCCTTTTTAACATGTCAAGTCTGCCATTCTAACCCAATCAGCCTGACATAATGATCTCCAGCCTTGTGCTCGTCAACATTCTCACCTGAGTTAACAAGTCGATTCCTGAAATGATCTCAGCAGGTCCTTTGATGACAGCAATGAAATGCAGTGGAAAGTTTTTTAAGTTTATTTTAATGGCAAAGAAGGACTATGCAATTCATCTGATCCCTCTTCATAACATTCTGGAGTATATGCAAATTGCTATTATAAAAACTTAAGCAGCAACTTTTCCAATTTCCAATAGTTATGTAATTCTCAAAACTTTTGACCAAGACTGTACTCTACTGAACTGTACAACTGTATAACCAGGTGGGAAAAAGCCATTAGACTTCAAAGAAAAGTATAGTGAGAAAGTGGAAGGAATGTTTACTCGTTGATTTTTGTGACAAAATTAAAGTTATTTGAAAGCACCAAAACAAACCTCCCACAAAAAAAAAACAAGTCCACGTCCCACGTCCACAATGTGGTTAAACACGTTTTACAAAAAATGCTTAGTGCATCTTTAATGTGCTAATTTTAAGCAAACCCTCAATTTGGTTAAACTAAAAGGGCATCTCTGCTTCCATTTCACATTCTAGCAATTGTATGACATGTTAATATCACTGATACATGATATTGGGCCATGATTAAATGTTTGCGATTATGTGTGTTTTTGAGAGTATTTTCTGTAATATCCTAATATTTATATTAAAATTCCCTCTGCATTTTTGTGCGTAACAGGTCTGAAAATGATGATGTGCCCATTGGAGTGACAGAAAATGACAACATAGAAAATGACCAGTAAGTCTTTTTGAAATTAACATTAGCAACGGTTTGCTTAAAGGGATAATTCAGCCATAAATGTACATTTTCATTATTTACACCCTCTTGTTCCCATGTCTGAGTTTCTTTTTACTTTTCAAGAGTTCACACTTAACTCATGATTTATAAATAGCTTGTTTGGCTTGCTGTCCCGGGGGAGAGCCCTGAGCTCGAGGGATCCTCGGGCCCAGGGCTCCCTCCCTTTCACAGGACGAGGGGAGATTGAGCTCAGGTCGATCTCAAAACTCATCCCGCTGCTAAGGCTAAGGTGAACTTCCTGAGAGTAAGACATTTAGGAAAAGAGACTTAGGCTAATTTTGTCTATATTATAGAGCATATTTGGACGGTGGGAGGAAACCGGGGAACCCGGGGGAAACCCACGCGGACACGGGGAGAACATGCAAACTCCGCACAGAAATACCAGATGGCCTGGCGAGGACCCGGAGCCAGTGGTATTCTTAATGTGAGGCAACAGTGCTATTCACTGGGCTGCCGTGCCACCCATTCTGGATAAAGGGGGAGGAGGGGGGGTTTCTTCCGGACGAAGATAGTTGTAGAAAGGAAATGAGGATATATATAGTGACTTGGGATCCTTTGATTGGAGGATCGTGATTAGCTAATGGGGGCCAGCTGGGTCAATCATGAGCGCATGCTCCTCTCGAAATTAGTTTAATATTAAACTTCACTTAACACAAAAGAAGAACAATGTTGGTCACCGTTTTGTTAAAAAGGAATTCATGAAGGTTTGGAACTACTTGAGGGTGAGTTTAAAAGGCGAGTACATTTTCATTTTTGTGTGAACTATCCCTTTAATAAGCTTTGTAGAGAAGCATTTAACTGTAAAGTGAAAACAATATATGATGTCTATGAAAACTGAAAGAAATAAATACATAAAAAAATAGGGCTGTGCAAAATGACAATATTTTTGGTATGGACAAAATAAAAAGTTAATCTTTTCATATTTTGTCTATATTAAATCTATCGCTTATATTCATGTCGCAAAATACATGGTTTATGGTATTGCGTTTTCATAATTCACATGAGTGGAATATTACATGCCATTACAAGGATGCGGACAGAAACATAAATAACATCATTGAGAGAAAGTTGCAATATTGAAAATACAATGTTTACATTTTGCATTTTATTTAGCGATATTTTATATTGGGCCTGTAATCATTAGTTTATGAAAGGTCTTTTTTGTGTAAACTTTTATATATACACTTCTACATTCTTAACCAAACATTTGCCCGAAAGTTCTAAATAAATGGAGATATATGATCACATATGAGTAGATTTCTGATTATATACTTTAAAATGCAGTAGTCCTTTCCATGTTGTCAATGTATATAAACTATAAATTGATTGAATTTACAGAAACAGTACTATATTTTGATATAGTTGAAGTCAAAATTATTAGCCCTCCTGTGAAATATTTATTCCCAAGTGATATGACCAAGGACATTTTCACAGTATTTCCTATAATAGTCTTTTCCTCTGCAGAAAGTCTTATTTATTTTAGTTTGGCTGGAATAAAAGCAGTTTTAAATTTTTTAAAACCATTTTAAGGTCAATATTATTAGCCCCCTTAAGAAATATATATTTTAGATTGTCTACAGAACAAACTGCTGTTGTCCAGTGACTTTCCAAATTATCCTACCTAAACTTACTTAGTTTAGCTAATTAACCTAGTTAAGCCTTTGAATTGCACTTTAAGCTGAATATGTTATCATGGCAAAGACAAAAATAATTTAGTTAATAGAACTGCTGTTTAAAAAGTGTTAAAAAAATCTTCTCTTCTTTAAACAGCACTTGGGAAATATTTGTAACGCAATTACAATTTTACAGGAGGGCTAATAATTTTGACATCAACTGTACAGTCTATCATTATCAGGATATGAGATGACTTGTATCGTGGTATGAGATTTTTGTCATTAACCTACATATATTTTGTTTTTAAACAGATTTTTCCATGATGACAACAATGGTCAAAATGATGCTGATGGCTCTGGAGCTGAACCACAAGAAGAAAACCAGTAACGTCCAGAGAAATAAAATAAAGTTCTCCAATAAATGACAAGTCTGCATATATGAGCGGATTTAAACAGCATTTTAAATAAAAATGTCTTAAAGTATGCATCTATGTATGTCTGTATATTTCTAGAATATGTGTGCCAAATGTGTCAACGTAAGACTTAAATGGAGTACCAGAAGGTGTAAAGGCATGATACACCTAAAAATTGCAATCTGCTGTTCTTATATTTACCCTCAAGCCATCCAAGATGTAGGTGACTAAAAATACAAGTCAATGGCTTCCAGCAGTTTTGAGTCAAAAACATATACAGTACATCTCCAAACTGTTGTGAACGCACTAAGGATTATTTATTGGTACTGAAATAATTTCATGCACAGAGAGATCTTTTCACTTCATAAAACCTCAGTGTATCATCAGGAGCCATGGGTATTAAGGTTTATTTATCACAAAGTGCTGGTGCTGTAGTGAAAACAAATGTTCCTTTATTTTTTTTACTTGGGCTCATGAAGTACCAATAATTTGACTCATGCAGCTCTTTGAAGTCTTCAAAGCTAAATTCAAAGGGCATTTTAGTAATGATATTATATAATATAATATAATATAATATAATATAATATAATACTTGCAAATGCACTTTCCAAGTTCTTCAAATTAATTTGAACAACTTTATCGAAATGTTTAATATCAATTATATAAACATCTCTCGTTTGGTATTGAATTGATATTGTGACTTTTAAGTAATTATTCATTATTAATAGTTCTGCATGCACACAGACACACCCATTCATTCATTCATTTTCTTCTCGGCTTAGTCCCTTTATTAATCTGGGGTCGCCACAGCGGAATGAACTGCCATCTTATCCAGCATATGTATAGTGGATGACCTTCCAGCTGCAACCCATCACTGGGAAACATCCATACACACTTATTCACACACATACACTACGGACAATTTAGCTTACCCAATTCACCTATACCGCATGTCTTTGGACTTGTGGGGGAAACCGGAGCACCCGGAGGAAACCCACGCAAACACGGAGAGAACATGCAAACTCCTCACAGAAACGCCAACTGACCCAGCCGTGGCTCGAACCAGCGACCTTCTTGCTGTGAGGCGATTGTGCTACCCACTGTGCCACCGTGCTGCCCAGACACATCTATTCTTTACAAAAAAAAACTGAAAACAGAAAAATCTATTTAAAAAAAAAAGAAAAAAAAAGAAAAAAAAACTTTGGCTTTTCATCAGCCATTTAGAATCCAGAATTCAGCAGCCCTGCACCATAACATTTTATATTTCACATCTTGCTTAAGTTGTTTCTTCTCAAATGACTTTTTAAACATAACCATAATAAAGAGAAAAATTAGGAAGTCAATTTTTCTTACTTATAACTTTGCATCGAGAAACTCAACCAGTTCTTAGGAATATTTACCAAGGGAAACTTGAATCAAAGACTGAATAGAGGCTTTATTTGAACTTCATGCATCAGGTGAAAGATTATATATTTATAACATCTGACTCCACCAATGTAATTATTTGGTTTGGATCAGTGCTGTAGATTTCCAACAATCGCAGCACTGTAACCGGTAAGTAGGCCAAGTGTACAGTAGCAGAAAAATTAATAGGTTCACAATGATTAATCTGATTTACAGTAGTCATTCCAGCATGCAGAGAATGCTCACTAGTTGGAAGAACTGGTTATCAGTCATATAAAAATGTCATATATGCAACATATTGGCAAATATTTATTTACAAAAATGGAAGTTTTCTTTTTTTTCAACCATTGGGATTGCATACATGTTCAAATATATATAATTACAGATATATATATAATTATATGGCCATATATGAACACACATAAAAATATATATTTGAACATATACAGTTAAAGTCTACAATTTCTGTGGAGAAGATATTTTTCAACACATTTCTAAACAATAGTTTTAATAACTAATTTCTTTCATCTTTGCCATGATGACAGTACATCATATTTTAGACATTTTTCAAGATACTAGTATTCAGCTTAAAGTGCAATTTAAAGGCTTAACTAGCCTAATTAGGTTAACTAAGCAAGTTAGGGTAACAAATAGGGTAACAGTGGTTTGTTCTGTTCTGTAGACAATTGAAAAAAAATATTGCTTAAGTGGGCTAATAATATTGACCTTAAAATGGTTTAAACAAAAATTTAACTGCTTTAATTCTAGCCCAAACAAAACAAATAAGACTTTCTCCAAAAGAAAAATATTATAGAAATTATAGGAAATACTGTGAAAAATGCCTTGCTCTGTTAAACATTATTTGGGAAATATTTGAAAATGAAAAAAAAGAAATTTACAGGACGGTTAATAATTTTTACTTCAACTGTATGTACACATTTGTAATCCCAGTGGTGGAACAAAAACAAACGGGCATTTTTGCTATATGTTATTTTATATTTGTGAAATCTAAATACAATAACTTGTATATCATATATGTAATTTGCATATATTGCCAAATATCACATTTCTATATGAGAAAATGTGAATTTTCAGGTACTGGAAGCATTTCAAAACATTTACTAAAGTACTTGTGCCTGCATGTGTTTGATTGATTGTGTTTTGTATTCCTCACCACCCGATAGTACTTTACATTTTATTTTAAACTCAATTATTTTATTATTGTTTATTTGCTGTAAGCGAATATACTGTACAGCAAAAGTTTTTGTTTTCTTCTGCACTATAGTACACTATCATTTTCTGTAGCATGCAAGGAAAATACATTGGAGAAATATTATTTATAGGTGTGAGTTTGCTGTAATGCCTGCAGACAGGAAATAGTTTCTCAACATACCACTAATGACCCACAACGTGATGTTGCTACCTAAAACTACGCCCACATTTTTGGAAAAAAAATATTTTATTTAATATTTGGCTTCAGATAAGAACTGCAGCAGTTTCCAAAAGAGATGTCCTTACTAGTGTAAGCAAAATTAAGAACAGGTTTATTTTTGCTTTGTCTATCTCCATTATGGTTACACTATTGTGAGTTCATTTATTTGATCTAATCACTACATCTCATTATAACACCAAGAGACGACGCTTTGGTCATCAAGAGACAATCACTGGGTGTATTTAAAGTAATAATACATTTAAAAAAAAAAAAGAAAGTTCAGTCATTCCTTTACTTACAATTACAAAATCGTATAACATTAAAAGTTGCCACTCACCACTGAATTCTATAGCTTGGATTCTTCATATCCAAGCTATATGGAAGTATTCTTCAAATCTTCTTTTGTGTTCGCCTGAAAAAATTCTTTCATTGCATGGATTCCTTTACTACATACTGGAAAAACTAAGGCTATATACGGCCTTTATTTGTATTGAAGGATTTGAAAACACTATTTTGAAGCATTCTCTTGGCAAAAGCTTGAAGAACCATCCAGGTAACCATCCCTGAACAGCTTTTACACAAAATCCATAGCCCAATACAGCTGTAAAGTTACTACTGTTATAAAACAAGTTATAAAAAAAGTGCTGTTTATAAAACAAAGGGAAAGGTTTGTATTTGTGTTTTGCATATAATGTTTACCCCTCTACCACTATTCTGTGACATGCCTGATAAGTTGAATATGTGCCACAAATTGAAATATGATTTTTTTTTTTTATCCTTTAACTGTTTATTTGTTTCCCAGTATTGGGTTTGGCTGGATGGGCATGCGCTGTGTAAAACATGCCAGAATAGTTGGTGGTTCATTCTGTTGTGGCAACCCCTGACAAATAAGGGACTAAACCAAAGGAAAATTAATAAATGAATGAATGTTAATCTGTGGAAAGAGGTTTTGACTTGAGAAAGGTGACGACTTGAAGCTTTAAGGTCCCCTGAAGTGCCTTGAAATGTGTTTCTAATTAGGGCTAATAAAAATGGAAGAGCTCAGCACTGTGTCACCTGCCGGTTATTGTTTTCTCATATTAACAAATTGAACCCTCGTTCTGAGTGCTCAGTTACATGTGAAAAAATGATCAAAGCTGTTATTACCACGCATTACTGTCTGAACACAGTATTATGAAACCACTTACACTGCTTAGAAATGGCTCCCGCTGACAGACTTTTTTAGCATTTGAACTCAGCATTTAACATATATTGTCACATGATTGAAACTTGTCACACTAAGATTAACTCTTAATCAAATTTTCTCTCAAGAGAGCAAATAAATGTGCAGTTGGTTCCAGTTTTGAAGAATATTTACCTAATTGTTATGCTTCAGCTAAAGATGTGTATCAGTAAAAACATTTTCTTATGCAAACACACACACACACACACACACACACACACACACACACACACACACACGCACAGATGGAAAAAAACAACACACTAACAATATTTTGTTTTACAATTAACAGCCAATGTAAAATCTGACAAAATCATCTAACAAAAAAAGACCTAAAACTACGACAAAGGAATAAACTACAAAAAAAGAAAAGAAAGCATTTGTTATGTGCAGTGTGCATGTTGTATATCAAAACCCTTTACCCAATAGGATGAAAGTAAAAGTTGTGTTCAAGGTATGTTTCAACTTTGCAAGCATATTTAAAATGTAAATAAAAATAAACAAAATAAATAAAAGGTCTTGCAAACACAGGAATATGAATGAATATTCAACAAATTAGATTGATGCTTGACAATGTTTTTTTAAAAAGTAAAACACCAAGAGAAACTTATTTGATTAATTATAATGCAACAAAAATCACCAAAAAAAGTACTTGTTTTGCATTCAGACACTCTCGCAGTTCTAAGAATTCTTTACCCAAGAGCAATTTGAATAACTTCACTTGAATTTCAAGTGTAACATCAATGTTATGATGTCTAATGTAATATCTACAAAGACCCCACCAAAGTCAATTTTGTGGCTTTGTGTCAGGCATTAGAGGAACAGTCTATTGATCAGATATAAAGGAAGTACTCTATAAATTGTAGCAATTCAAGAACATTCTTATACAGTGCCTTCTTGTGCTTTATTGAACAGTCTTGTACTTCTCACCACAACACGGTACTGAAAAACCTTCTTGTTTTCTTCTTCTGTAATATGTAATTATTTTGTATATGAAACCTATATGGTGCACTAATATTTTATTTATGCGTCTTCACTGCAGTTTTTTTTATAGATGTATTTAGCATACCTTAGTAGATTGTTTTAGAAAATTATTGCAAATTTACATAGTGTATACTGAAAATAAATGCATGCTTATTGATTACTCTGTATTTGACCTCTCTTTCAGATGAGGCTGTTTGTGTTGTTCGCAGCAGTAGCTTACTGTTATGCCTGCAGGTTGGAAAAGTTTTCTGAAGACACCACTAACAACCCACAAGGTGATGCTACTACCTAAATCCATGCCCATATGTTTGTGCAAAAAAAGTTAGTTATGTTAGTAGCTGAAAATGTCCTTATTATTCACGGTGTATGTTCAGTTTCTACAGTTTGTTTATTTGGTTTGTTAATTCATTAATTTGGTTAGACTATTTTATGGTGTCCATTGTCAAACATTTAAGTATTGAGTGATATTAATGAATTAACTATAGTACCTGTACTTATATGGACAGGGTTAGCATGAGTGGTTAGGTTTAGATATACAGTAGCTGCACGGAATTATGAATTGTTTATGGTTATTGTTGTATCATTTATTACTATACATGGAATGTGTAACAACAGCAAAAAAATATGACGTTCGTGTTACGATTTATTTTATGAGATTTCATCACCAACAGTGTAGCTGCTGCTGGAGTGTTTTCTGAGACAGTCAGACTGGGTGTGCTTAAATCCTCACTGGGATCAAAACAAAAGTTGTTACAAATATATTTTGTTTATTTAAAAAAACACTCATATCACTTTTTTAAATTCAAAATTCAAATAAAATTGAACAGGAAATATACATTATAGATGCCTTTTCCAAAGTACTTGTAATGTTTCCCTATAGTTACTATGGTAAGCCTATAGTAATTGTAATGTTTCTATTGACCAGTCAATAAATATTGACCAGAGACCATGCAAATGCTGTACAGAGGACATTTGCTTGGCTTATCAGACATGATCTAAATGTATATAATTTTTATTTATTAACCAATGGATAGAGATGAGCTCTCTTTCAGTACTGTATTATAGGTTTATCTCAATATGGACTGTTGTAGTGCTGAGCTGAATTTTATTTTTTAAAAATGGACTGTGTATAATTATAAATCTGATGGGTCACCATATTAACGTCTTGAGTTTTCTAAATAGCAAACTTGCAAATTCTTTCTGTTCAATGAAAAAAAAAACTTTAACTTGTTACACCTAAAACATTAACTGGTTAACTCAACCAAAAATGAAAATTCTCTATTCCAATCATTCCAAGCCCATGTGACCTCGGTTAGTCTTCAGAACACAAATAAAGATATTTTAGGTGAAATCTGTGAGCTCCCTCATCCTCCACAGCAAGGTTCCCGACTCATTTAAGGTCCAGAAAAAACCATATGCCTTCAGTGGTTTAATCAATGTCATCAACACAAGAATACTAAAACAAAAATGATGACAATATTCTACAGTTTCTTCTCCTCAGTGTCAGTATAAAGCACATGTTCACAGTTTGTGTTCAACAGAAGAAAGAAACTCAAACAGGTTTAGAACAAGCGAAGGGTGAGTAAATGATGACAGAATTTTCAATTTTGGGTGAACTATCCCTTTAAGCGTCACAGCCACTGGAACTTTGACTGTTTTTTGTGCATTTTTAATCCTGGCTAAAGAAATGGTATTTAAAAATCATTTCTATGATTGATTCAGGTTGTCCTGACTCTGATGGAAATCTCCATGAATTTAACTCTGAATGGGAGAACGGACCTGAAACCTGTGTCTGTGTTGACTTTGGAATCATCTGTTGTGAAAGGTAGACTTGTACACTGTAAAAAATATCCATAATTAGTTAAATTAGTTTTCACCATTTATTTATGCTGCTGAATTACATTATAGGGTCTTGATCTTTCTTCCATCAACTTTTAACCTTGAACATTTTGAAAAAGTGACTTTTATGAACATTTATAATAGTTTAAAGTGATATGTTGTCTGGGTTGGTGTTGTATATTACACTACGAAAACCTTGTAATAAACTGCCAGTACATTTTCTGTTATTTTACAGGCTTATGTCTCTATATATTATTTTTTATACATTATATTATTTCAAAGTTGGCGGTTCATTCAGCTGTGGCGACCCGTGATGAATAAAGGGACTGTGCCGAAGGAAAATGAATGAATGAACATATTATTTCAAATCACAAAAAATGGAAACTTAATCAGCAGATATTTTTACAGTGTACTTTCTCAAGTTTTGTTCATTAAAAAATGTGGAAATTCTGTGATATTTTGCATATTGTAATATATATGCCACCCTGGCCTGCTACTTATTTTCTTTATACCTTTTTGTGCAAGGACATGGGAGACATTTGGGACCCCTGTCCCACCTGAACCCACCACAATCATCGGTGATTATTTTGAAGATTTATATGGCGACAACAACCCCGGGTAAATAAAATCCAAAGCAGAGTCCTAATTACATTGCTAAAACAATGAGCTAAACCTTTGTGTACAGTAGGCCACACACAAACACACACACGCACACGCACACACACACACACACACACACACACACACACACACACACACACAC
>CAIGQV010017386.1:16758776-16779243 GCA_903798115.1 Danio jaintianensis | reverse complement strand
TGTGTGTGTATATATATATATATATATATATATATATATATATATATATATATATATATATTCTACTTTTAATTATAACTATTGATTGAATTAATTTAGAGAAAGTTACCATATTGTGATATAAATCGTTATAGATATGAGTTATCAATTATGATGTTATCACCCATTCCTACTCATCACATTTCACTGCCACAATTTAAAAGCACAAGCCAAATGTTTTTCTTAAATTTCTCCTTTGGTGGCATGAAAAATAATGAAGGGTATACAAGACCAGGGTTCGTAAAAGACTCAATTTTCATTTCTGGATGAACTGATTAATGGAATGTGAGGCGCTTTTCAGACACCGCAAAAGAGTACATCAGGAAGAGTTGTGCAGGGACTTCAGAGCATCTATAGATTATCCACAGAACACTCAGATCGATATAAGGCCGTTCTGCAAGCCTGCTACCCAAGATACACACACAAAGATAAAAACACTACAGTTTCCATTAGCCTACAATCTATGGATGGTTTGCTAAGGCGGGCCGACTGCGTTCTCATTATGAGCCATTGCAGGTCTTGATCAATGGCCACCCCCAAAGGAACATCTATAATTGGACGCACTGCAAATCCCTCAGCAGGGTCACAGTATCATTCCTCCCACGCGCTTTGCTTTTATCTCTTTCCCATTACATTCGACTATAGAAAAAGTCAAATAAAGAGATCTGTTTTATTTTTAATCAAAGGTGTCAAAACAGCTCTCTCTTTCACATAAAGGTCTATAATAATACATGCTCTGAGAAGAACGATGCATTATAAGGCATTCAGTAAAACCTTGTCTTAAAGAGTAAAATTGTGAAAGGTCATTTCACATTCTCATTATTTCCAAAATAACCTAGTCCCTATAGTATCATAGCTTCTCAAAAGCATGCTGAGTGTCCTAGGGGTGTGCACGTCTAATTTAGATGCACCTCTTTGTTATTTTCAGACTCCCAAGATGATTTGCTGTCTGGAGCTATCCTGAGGTGGCCAATGCCGTTGGCTCTCTTTGACATGTCGTTGTGGCAGGCGCTCCTAAACTCCACTCTCACCCTCAACCAAAGCAACAGTAGTCTGTTCCTGCTTGACGTCCCCTGCTGGCAATCCAGCACCATGACACTCACACTAGTGCTATGCTACTGCCTGGTGCTTATTTTGGGCTTGCTCGGTAACATCCTCCTCATTTGCATTATTATGCACCAGCGGGACCCTCCAAACGTCACTAGCATCCTCATTGCCAACCTGTCGGTCTCTGACATCCTAGTGAGCGTGTTCTGCCTTCCCTTCACTGTGGTTTACACGCTCATGGACCATTGGATTTTCGGTGCGCTGCTATGTCGCCTAATGCCATTTGTGCAGTGTGTGTCAGTCACAGTTTCGGTGCTGTCCCTAGTTTTGATTGCACTTGAAAGGCATCAGCTCATCCTGCATCCGTCTGGCTGGAAGCCGAGTGTCCCACAAGCGTACATTGCCGTTTTGACTGTGTGGCTGTTGGCCTGCGTAACATCATTACCGTTCCTGGCGTTCCACTTGCTCACCAGCGAGCCGTACAGTTTGTTTCCAGCGCCGCTCAGTCAGCTGCAGGTCTGTCTGGAAGTTTGGCCTTCTCAACAGCACAAACTAGCCTACACCACCAGCCTGTTGCTATTCCAGTACTGCTGCCCACTGCTCCTCATGCTACTCTGCTACCTTCGCATCTTCCTCCGGCTGCAGCGCAGAGAGCGCATGCTGGAACGCCAGTGCAGCCGCAACAGAGAGGATGAACACAGGCGTGTGATGCACAGCAAACGCATAAATGTCATGCTTGCCACTTTGGTGGCTGCGTTTGCTGTGTGCTGGCTGCCTTTAAATGCCTTCAATGTGGTGGCAGACTGGCACCAGGAGGCGCTGCCCGTGTGTTACCACAATCTGCTGTTTTCACTCTGCCATCTGCTGGCCATGAGCTCCACCTGCGTAAATCCCATCATCTACGGATTCCTCAACAGCAACTTCCGCAAGGACGTGGCCTCAGTGGTGCTACACTGCCATTTTCAGCCACTCGAGGACAGCTACGAACACTTTCCAATGTCTACAATGAACACTGATGTGTCTCGGACATCTTTTAGACTCAGAAACAACTCTGTGTAATTGGGCCAATCAATTTATGTTCAGGAATGACATTAAAACCAGTATTTAGTTTGAATCTACAATGACTATCCACTGCAGTGCCAAACCTTTTACACAGATTCCAGCCCTGCGATCTAAAATTACATTTTGATTACAGGGTTAGTTCAATGAAAATTTTGTTATTAATTGTTCACCTTTGTCTTGTTCCAATCCCCTGAGATCTTCGTTCATCATCAGAAACAAAATTAAGATATTTTAAAATCCGATTTTAAATCTGAGAGCTCCAATCAGCAATCATCCTGAGAGTTCAACATACAGAAAAGGAACCAAAAACATTGACAGAACATTCCATGTGTCTTCAGTGGTTCAACTGTGATCATACAAAGCTCCATGAACATTTTCTTTTCTTTGTGAGGTCATCAGGATGCACATTTGCTACTAGATTCAGACAAGTGTCGTATTCCACATAGTAAATGTGCAACCTGATCTGATACAGAACACATTGGCATCAAACCACTGAAGTCACATGGAAAACTTTGACAATCACTGTGTCTGAAATCGCCTACTACTCAGTATGTACTGCATTTGAATTCAAATGTACTACTTGTTAGAAAAGTACATTCTATACAGTATTAATGGAACTCGGACGTACTACATCCACCATTTTGTCATTATCACGTGACCTACCCACGTCAGCTGCGTCGCTTCAGTCCCGTTCATAAATTCTCTCGCGGTGCATCATGGGATAGCGTAGCGTCCATCGGATGCGCACTTCAGAATCTCTCCAGAAGTAGTAGGTCATCCGGGTACTTCTCACATATTGTTTTTCGAATTATATGAATTCGGACATACTACTCGACTTGCATACTGTTATTAGCATACTATATAGTATGGAAGTATGCGATTTCAGACGCAGCCAATGTGTTTGATTCCTTTTCTGGACTTTGCTGTATATGGAGAATCAGAAAACTCTTAGATTTCATCTAAAATATTATAATTTGGGTTCCAAAGCTGAATGAAGGTCTAGAACGACATGAGGGTGAGTGATTAATAAGAGAATTTTCATTTTTGCAGTGAACTAATTCTTTAAATGGATTTAATTCATATAAAATCTTGGCCAAAAATGAATCCAATCCTATGGAAATAAACATAGTGACAGTGCATAAGACTGTTGAAACAATGCCCTGACAAATGCATACTATAATCAAAGCTAAAGGTGGAATAGGAGAATAGTGTGAAACACTGCAAATGTATTTTATATTGGCAAAGCCCTGTATAAGTAACAAGACTGTATTGAAAATATGTTTATGAAAACTTGTTCTAAGATTGAATGGTGTTGAATATTATTGGTCCAAAGAAGGAAGTTGTGCCTAGAACCCATTTGACTCCACAGGATTGAAAGCATCTAATCCCTATGCTGTAATATTAAGGTATGATGATTATGTCTCCCGTAGCGTTTTAGATTGCAAAAGCATTTTACATTGCTAAATCTTGTGGGCTATATATGGACAAGGCAGCAGAAGATGGTCTCTGAGCCATGTAGTTTATTTTTCACCCAAACACAATGAAAGCTATAAGGAATGAATTAGTCGAAGGCAATACTTGCATTTGAAACATTATCTCTTCTTCCTTGAGGCACAGAGCTAAGTTTGGAGGCACTGACAGTGTACAAATGCCTGGAAATTGCAACTAGCTAAGCCCTAATGCTAACCCTAATGCCTAAGCGTAATGCAAGCTAAAACCCACAATAAATCTGAATATACCTGTCAGATTATAAATGTCAAGCTGCAGCCTTAAAGGGGAAAACTGACAATATCCACTGAGCAAACAAACTGGGCTGGAGTTTTTCATTCTACCGGGGCTTATTTTCGTGACTCATCCTTTCAAACAAACACACACACAGACAAAATCTGCACAAAGCAGCATTTTTGTTAAACAGGCTCTCCTCTGAGATTGTAGTATCAAATATGTAGCCTTACAGAACACGTGAACAGATATTGTACAATGTATTAAAACTTGAAAGAAGCATTAGATGGAACTGAGAAAGGGACACAGCAGTCACCTTCTTAAGAAATACACAAACCCAACATCTGTTCAGATTGCAGATCTCATGTCCGGCTTTATAACTCAGTTGTGTTTCACGTGTAGACATGATTTATTAGAGTATTACTCTGTATGATAAATGATTTCTGGTTTAATTTATTTTCAAGTGTATTCCCAATGGATAGAGCATCCACATTTCAAGAGTATACCCATTTCATGATTTAGTTATTATGTAATGTCATGTAGTTCAAAATAAACTAATAAAATTGAGAGCTTGTAACCTTGCCAGGCAGATTATATCATTTGAAGACAAAAGGAAAAGAAATCTATTAACCTTTTTTTGAACAACCACATGGGAAAAGGTATGCCTTATCTGTAATAATGAGATTCAAGTTGCTTTTTCCACAACTTTACAGCACATATGACATATACATGGCATGCATGTATGTATATCTGTGTGTTTGTATGTATGCACGTATACATACATAAATATAAATTTACACACACATACATACATGTTTTGTTTTACCTTGTGTATCACACAATCCTATCTGAATGCATTCAGCAGCAAGACTGCAATTGCTCAAGTTTCTTTAAACAGATTTTAATGCCTGAATTGAATGTGACTATATGTTATTTTAGTGTGAAGCATTATAAATGTTTACTGTTCTGTTTTGTATCAGTGTAATGCCATATCCATGGACGGAACATCAATAAATCTCTTTTATGAGCAATTGGGGTGATACCAAACGTTGTAAAAGAGAAAATCTGAGATTTAGTGGGAGAAGTAAAGAGAGAAGAGAGGATAGATGAGTTTAATATGAATTTTCCTGGAATGGTACAGTTGCCTCATGCTATAAAGTTCCCACTTGTGGATCTGTTTGCTTGTATTTCTTCACTATACTTAAATTGTTTTGACACCAATTTGTTTTTGTCAGTAAAATAGAATGTCACCAGAAGATAAATGGAGGGAAACGATGGTTGGCTTTTTATTTTTCAGTTTGTATTAAATGTGATGACACGTCTTGATACTGTTTTAATACTTTATGTAATTGTGTGAAACTACAGTTTAATAATACAGGGTTTTTACACCTTTTCTAAAGTCAACTTTATGCACTTTTCAAGCACTTACTAGGTATTTTCAAACCTTTCCAGCACTATACAATTGTGGCAAATTACATATTTACATACTTCATCACATTAGATCAAATGCTATGTGTGTTACAGTATTCTATAGTAGTATTCTAAGGACATTTTTGATGGCATGTTTGAACACTGAATTACTCTAATTGACTCACTTATATGTAAATCTTAAATGTGTCTCATGCATTTCATCTTAAATTTATATTTATTGCGATTTCAAAGGGAGCAGATAAAAAAGACACAGGCACATGGGAAGTTTTCTTTGCAAAAATATTGATATTATTTTATTTAAACAGAGTTAACTATTATTACCTATATAGTAAGATAAATTATTATGAAAGCAACACATTTTCAAGCGTTTCCAGAACTTTATCCAAAATCTAAGCACGTTTCAAACCTAGAAAACGCTATTAAAATTCAAGCATTTTAATAATAATATAATTATTAATAATATATTATTATTAAAGGGGTGGTCCACAGTGGTTTTTTTAAGGTTTGATTGTGTTTATGGGTTGCAAAACAATGTGTGTTCGTGATTAATTTGTAAAAAATCACGTTATTTGTTCACATATTTTACCTTCATTTTATAGAGCTACTGAGCTAACATGGAAATGACCATCATATTTCCTGGTTCCTCCTTTAAGGCCCGCCCTCAAAGGGCTCTGAATAGTCAGCTAACCTAATGTGTTGTGATTGGAGGATTGGCTTCACGTCACCAGGAAACGTCATGCCTCTCTTGCATGCTGTCTGTCAGACTGTAAATAATGTCAGTGAAGCCATATCAGTCAGACACAGAAAATGAAGAGGACACAGCTGAACCCATGCAAACGCGACTCTTGCAAGATGTTTCTAAATGGTATGGGTTTTTTTTGTTCGTTGGTAAGAGGAGGAATGTGGTCAAGCCATCAGCATTTCATTTCAGCATCTCATATTAGTGTATATAGGAAATGATACATTATAAGATGGCTGTAAAGTCTCCGTTTCTAATAGATAGCAGGTAAAACGGTCTACTTTGGTTTTTTGTTCACTTTCTGAGGATTAACGACGTCATAAAAATGCAATCGTAATGACATTGTACTGTAGTAAGCTAGGACAAATTAAAACGCACTTCAGGTATTTATAAAGAGTATGTTTATGCTGAATAAAAAAATGAAAATATAATGAAAGCACAGACAAACCTATTCTGAAAACAACGCACTTTTGTAAATAAATAAATACGTTATTTATAATAATTATAATAATTCATACGTTGCAGAAAAAGGAATAAATGATATGATGTAATATTTAAAGTAAAACGGTTCACGAAATTACCGTAATAGTACACGTGCTCAACAATGCATTGCTGCCATCTTGACTGTTTTTCTGAAGTGCTGCTGGCTTGACCGCACTGTTGTATATCCTTTTTTCTCGTTTTACATCTAGTAAAACAAGTAGGGAAGGGGGCGGTGGTGGCGCCTCAGGGAGACTTGGGATGTCTGTACATAATATACTCCATTATTTCAAATGTAAAACTCACAGAATGCTGACGCATGCAGATACATTGCAGTCACTGGTGACGATTGTGGATGTTTACAGGGGTAAAACGGATACATATGTTTGTAACTTAATCATACCCGCCAAACTCCCGTTTTTCCCGAGAGTCTCTTGTATTTCACACCCATCTCCTGCCACCCTCTCGTCTTGTTATTTCTCCCGGAAAACTTCCATAATTTCCTCCCCACGCCAGGTCATCAATTTTGGTATCGCATCTGATTGCCGCCGGCCGAAAACATGGTAGTTATTAACATCACATACACCCGCAGCCCATACACCCCCCCCGGTTCCACCACTGTCATGAATATAAATTGTTCTAGGTGTTTGAATGTGAAATTGGTTTTCCTTATGATTGACTCTTTCAGTTGCATGGATAAATGGTTGCAGTAGACTTGGTAGTGCTCACTGCTCGACTTGTAGCAAGGTGTCATTAAATGTTTAGATTTAAACATTTATCTTAGACAACACATATTTATCATTTGATATCCTCAGTCCACATAAACACAGTCCAAACACTTAAAAAATACCTCCAGAGAACACATTGTCACCGCAGAGTTCATGTTGAGCTCCCCTATTACAACCCTTCAAGTACTAGAATGACATGTTAACCAAACATGACTATAAATGTATTGCACAACTCTTTGGAATCCATGGTTCTGATTGGTCAATCGTAGTGTATCTGTCAAACTGACCATTAACCAAAGCAACTTTCCCTATCGGTGCTAGATTCCCTTTTGTATCATTCTGTAGTCTCATAAAAACATGAGACGGATGACTAGGCTTAGGAGCCTCTGGTAAACGGAAACAAACTGCAACAAATTGCAGGAGGGGAGCGTATGACATGTACAGTACCTGTCCTGAACTGCAGAATATTAATAATTTATATTAATATATGAGAAATCCAATTTTCCTTGATCTTTTGACATATAAGTGATGATTGTACTATGAAAATATACTGTATGTTTAAGAGATTCCTTGTTAGTCTGAAAACACCCAAGGCTGTGTTTACACTGGCAGAAAAAAAAAAAGATTTTGCACACATCTGACACAGATCGAATTGAATGCATGTGTGTAAACAAAAATCTGCACGAGATTCAATATCTTTTTTGCATCCAATCGAAGCTGATACCAAATTTGGTTTTAAATCAGATAGATATCCAATGACATCCTTCTGACCTCAACAAATATTTGATTTTCAGTGTCAATTATGTCATTGTTGCATGACAGATTGCATTGACGTTCACACCTCTTTCACGCAATAGTTGCAAGTAGCATCATTTTTATGTCTTGCAATGTATGGAAGTCAGTAGGAGGCATCACGTTTAATTCGTTGAGGACAGGCATCAACCCAAGCCTAATCGCATGGTTCATGCAGAAAACAGGCCATATGTGAAGACATATCATTTGCCATGTATGGCATGACTTTGGAAAAGATGAATAAGCCAAAGTACATCCAAAGTTTGAGGGTCAGTCTTTGCACTCATGGTCATGAAAGGCAGTGGAATGATTTTAGGTGGGAGATGCACGATATCGGAAAATCAGACAATGTAATATTAATGTTTTTCTGCGATATAATTTCTCATGCAATTCTCGTGCAATTTCTTGTGCCTGAATGCTTTCAAACTTTCTCGAAATGCTGTCAGTCACAGGTCTTAAAAGACACATGCAAATAATAACCATTCTCTCCATTATTGCTAAACTCTGCAGTGACTCCACAAATCTCATGAGTTCTGACCTCTGCCTATAAAATATAACAGCTACAATTCTGACTAATGCATACATTGCGATATACAGTGTATATGCTGAAAGGATACATTGTGTAGCCCTAGTGGGAGATTAGTGTAAACATGGATATTGGATACAAGGCATGTTTGAAGTGAATGTAAACAGGCTGGCCAGAAATCTGATATGGTCAAAAGTTTGGATCTGTGCATTAAGGCTTGCAGTGAAAATCCAGCCCAAGCTGCAAAAAATGGTTCTTTGTTATTTTGTCTCAGTATGATGCCATAAACCAGCTCTGCAGAAAAAGATCAATGCCTACTACATAATTGGCCCTTTAGCTTTCTGCATTACATGGTTCTGCAGGATGGGGAGAGATGTAAACAAGAGCAAATAAAAAGATTATTTGAGCAACAACAGAGCTGCCTCTGAAGAAGACTTTGGACATGGCCAATATTTACTTGCATTATAATGAAGTGTGATTAAAGCATTATTCCATGATATCCTTTGCGATGTGCAGTCCACATTAATCTGTAACCTGACAAGACTGATAGACTGATTGTGTCATTCAAAACAGTTATAAATAAGCAGTGTTTCGTCATTTTAGCGCAGATTTATGAATTTTCAATCCCTGTCATCAAAAGCATAGAGACCATAGTTTACATCAGGAAAAACTGTTATGCTGTCAATATACTAAGCATTTTGACAATATTTTTTTCATGAGGATCCAGATAGTAGTTCAACTTATTATGTATCCCGAACTGTGGAGCATGGATATGGGTCTGTATGGATCAGGGATTAATTGTGATACATTGCACTTTTACATAATATCAACCTGTCAAAGTGTATAGTCAGAGTGACTGTCTTATGGCACAAGTTCATTGACACAAAACTCTGTTTGGACAAAATGTTTTTAGAAATGTGTTTACTGGTTTGCAAATATTAAGGGTGATTTAAGAAATATACCAAGGTGCGTAACTGGAGTACAATTACTTTAATTCATCCTAATTCAAAATAACACTTTACTGTCAAATATTTATTTTATTAGATGGAGAGGCCCAGTTCACCTCTGGCTTTACAGTATGTAATGATGTGAAAGATATGAATTTGCTGTTTATTTTTACATAAGTCTTTTCACAACCAACATTTTTGGTACTTTTATCCAAGTAAGTTTTACTGTTACTTAGTTAATATAAAGTACTGGTGTGGTATCTGTACACTTACTTTTTATATTTTCACCTTCTTTTATAATACTGAGCATTAAGTACTCTGGAAAGCTGCCTGTTGCTGTTTGCAGCATCTACACAGAGAGAAGTCGTGCTGGGTGTGTGCAACTCTGCTCTCTAATGTGTAAAGCCCAAATTAGGGCAATGAGAAAAAACTTTTACCTGACAGAAGAAAAACCTACAGTTCAATGCCAACACCAAAGAAGAACTACTATAGATTACTATCAAATGTACTGTCATGTGTGTGTACTATTGACTGAGTGAGACTTTTTAGTATTATTTTTCTGTACTGATATTGATTGATGGCGGTTCATTCCGCTGTGGCGACCACAGATTAATAAAGGGACTAAGCCGAAAAGAAAATGAATGAATGAATGAATATTGATTGATAACTAAGTTGTCAACGTCAACTAGGCTACCTCAAGTGTTTGCATCTGAAGAAGCACTGAACAAATTAACATGAAAAAAATCTCCAGCGGTCTTCTTACCTGAAATTGGGCAGGCTATTCTTGTTCACAAATACTATTTGAAAAAAAAGAGCTGATTTAATTAAATCATGTAAATCCTGCAAAGCTGTAACTCCTCGCCTTTTTTCTTCCTTGACGCCTCTGAACTTCCGCCATGTTTTTAATTCCCATAGAAAAATACAGCGCTCTCTGTCGCCACACTGTGGCCGCTGACTGCAATTTGTGTAGAGAAAAACAGAACTTGGTGAAATATTAACGCTGATATTCATTCATTCATTTTCCTTCGGCTTAGTCCCTTTATTCATCAGGGGTCGCCACAGTGGAACCGCCAACGTATCCAGCATATGTTTTACACACTAGCTAGAGGATGGTTATTTGGACATGTCATGTGTGGGGTAGGTTTTTCTTAAGTTCGCTTTTAACACAACAAAACCTTTTTTCATAAACATGCACAAAATGTATTCATATAACTAGAACGAAAACAAACAGTTGTGTTTTTGGTGCTCTTGCTAAACTTTACTGATTAAAATATGTAAAGTGTTAACACCTTTTAAAACCAAACTTTTGTCTGGTGTCTTTGATGCAAATGTGAACTTGTACACAAACATTTTCTTTAATCATCAATTAGGGAAAGTAGGAATGTTACACACGAGCATGCACATTATTACAAGGATTGTACGCATACTAAATGCAGCCTACATATTATTTCATTTGTGCAGTTCACGTTGTTAAAGAGATAGTTCACCCAAAACTGAATATTCCGCCATCAACTTGTTGTAAACCTGTTTTAAACACAAAATCAAGATATTTTGTTACCACTGACTTTCATAGTATGTTGTTCCTACTATGGAAGTTAATGGTTACTTACTGGCTTTCTGCTTTCTTCAAAATATCTTATTTTGTGTTCAGAATAACAGAATAAAGAAAAGTATAAAGGTTTGGATCCACTTGAGGGTAAATGAATAAATGTTCATTTTTGGATGAACTATCCCTTTAAAAGTATCTTGATTGAAGTCTCCCCTCTGGATGTGGCTCCCCTTTCTGGTCGATGAAAAAATCATTCACATTTCAGACCTGAACCTTAAATTAATACATTAATTCAACAGAGCCTGCAACTTCTAAGTTTATGCATTATATTAAAATTCTTTTGAATATCACATGGCCTAAAATAAAATATCAAACTGCGTATCAGTTTATAAGGATGTTGTGTTAATTCTCTCATTACATTTCTCATTATCTGTGTTGCGGTTTAAGCTTGATCAGTTTATATTGCATTTCTATTCATTTTTATAGACAACATCATGTTTCATTTTGTTTAGTGGAAAAGTGCATTGAGAGGGTTTACCAGAGGCCAGGGTATTAATAGCATGGAAGTATTTATAGGTTTGTTTACGGAGCAACCAGACAGTCAAGCTAAGTCAAATTAAAAATACATAAGGGCATCTGTCTCTCTTTCTCTTTTTCTTTCTCGCTCGCTTGCTCACTCACTCACTGTCTGCTGTTTTTCCACTGCTCCAAATGGAACATGCCTATAGCACTGTCTCGCATGTGACTAACACACACATTGACAATGGCATTTAATTGATTCAATTGACATCATTAAATTATCTAATAAACTGAGGGAAATACACCAATACATTCATACAGATCTAATAATTTTTTTATGGTCAATAAACAGCTATTTTATTTATGAATTTATTTTTTGTATTTGGTTCCACGGTGCCAAAATCTGACTCGCATATCGTGCTCATAAATAATGTAGAGTAAAAGGCTGTAAAGGTCAGTGATGAAATGGGCATTTTGAAGTTGTCAGTGAATGTTATATCATTGTTTCTTCTTATATGCTAAAGGTTAAGTGTCCAGTTTTAAGGTGACTCTAATTACAATAAGGGGCTGCACGGTGGCGCAGTGGGTAGAAGGTCACTGGTTCGAGCCTCGGCTGGGTCGGTTGGCGTGGGTTTGCATGTTCTTTGCATGTTCGTGGGTTGTGTGAAGTTTGCATGTTCTCCCCGTGTTGGTGTGGGTTTCCTCCGGGTGCTCCGGTTTCCTCCACAAGTCCAAAGACATGTGGTATAGGTGAATTGGGTAGGCTAAATTGTCCGTAGTGTATGTGTGTGAATGAGTGTGTATGGATGTTTCCCAGTGATGGGTTGCAGCTGGAAGGGCATCCGCTGCGTAAAACATATGCTGGATAAGTTGGCGGTTCATTCTGCTGTGGCGACCCCAGATTAATAAGCTTAAGCCGAAAAGAAAATGAATTAATGAATAATTACAATAATTCTACCAAAGCTGGAAAACTATAAACTCAGTCTTTCCATTTCTCTCAGTAAATGAAGACAAGACTCCATGAGAACATTTAGTAAAATGTGATGCCTGTCGTAGAAATCTTTTTTTATTATCACTTAAAAATGAACAAATGGTACAGTACAAAACAAACAAGACATTATATAATATATACAGGCACAACGTTACATTTTATATATAATTATTATGCACCCTGCCAAATGTTCACTCAAAGCAAATGTTTGGTCACAAGTGTAGTGGCCTCTACTTAATATTCCTTTGCTAATATGTATACAATATATACTAACATTAAAAAAGTAATGGACTGGTGTTTTAACTGTACAAAAACGTTGTCAGGGACCAGCCTGCTATGGAGGATGACTCTGTATTACCAGACACGCATACACATTTACAGTACATTACAGCCACCCTCTGCCTTTCTGTTTTTATTTTTTTTGTGACTCTTTTTATCATCAGCATGTTCTTATGTTTCAAAACGACTAACATGCTGAGGTATGTCTTAACATTAAACATGGCTAAAATAAGTACATTACAAAATAAGCCCCTAGGTAAATGAAATTGTTTGTTACGTTGGTTTATATGCAATAAAAGGAGATGATTCACCAGAAACTGTTGTTAATGGGAAAAAAAAGTGGCAAAAGGTAGAAAAATACTGTGCAGTCACTGGCTATTTAAAAGAGTGCCTAAAAGTGCATTTCCTCTGTTGTAAGTCCTTGTCACTCCAGGAAAAAAAAGAAAGAAATCTTTGGATTTTGTCCAAAGCAGTTCATGCTATACATGCAGTGAAAAGTCTCCTTCACACATTCTATAATTTTCTGCATGCTGTTCTTATTAATGGAAACTACTGTGTATTTTCACTGGTTGGTGAAATCAGTGAGTCCATTCGTCTCATAGAGTAAAGTAACACAAATCAAGTGATCAAAGTCTACAAAAAAGAAATAATAATAATAATAATAATAATCGGTGTCCAGTAAACAGTCTACTGAAAATACTATAAACAAACACTATAAACATCTGCAATAGATTGAGGCCTCAAAAATGAGGCAGTCTTCATGAGCATCTAGGAAAATCTAATATACCCTTTGATAATGAAAAAATAAAAGGGTTGTGGGACATGTATAAAAATGTCTTCTCACAATTTACCAAAGGAAGAGTTTGGCACCATCAGTAAAATGCCCTTGTCAAATCGCCAGGTAAGAAAAAGTAGACAAACCAAAATGTTAAGGGCAATATTGTTCAAGCCACAGAGGCTACTTTGTCACAGTCAAAAGAGTGCTGCTGCTGTGAAGTGTTTACATCCTCTTCTGCTTGAGAATTTCCCTCTTGTGTCATCCTGTTCCAGCAAGGCAGTGTCGCCAAGAACAGAAACACACCAGACACTAAAACACAAGTGCCGCTGAAGTAGAATGCCAGGTCATATGACTGAGTCCAGTCGAAGAACCAACCTGGATGAAAAGGGGGAAAAAAAAAAAGAGATACAGGTGTTTGAAAATATCACTACACTGGAGGAATCTATAGGCAATTTCAACAAACACCCACATGATGATTCCTACATTATGATACTTTCAGATCTGCATTTTCTCCACCACTGACAGTCTTTTTTTTATTTCTCATCCACACATGATCACAGAAGTACTGGGATCAATATTTTTAGTTTGGATATAAACAATGATGCCTGTGATAGTGGTGAAAATATAATAACTATAGTTACTTGAGGCCTCAATAAAAATAAAAAATAAACATTGTTCCTCCAGTAGGTGGTGACTGTTAAATGTATTTATTGTTGAATAGTTATAAAATAAAATGCTCAAAGGTGGATATATCAATTCATTTAACCTAGTGCTGTACAATTAATCAATGAAAGATCACAAACTTAACTGAAACACCCAACTGAAACTCCTAGACGATGATTTAGTTATCTATTTAAAATTTAAATAGATTTTAAATTTTAAATTTTATAGGTAGTATACAAACACTAGTCAGCAAAATAGTAACAACACCTAAAAAAAGATTGTATAGTGCTTATTATGCTAGTAGGTGATGACAAGTGTCATTTTGTTATTAAAGCATTCTTACAAAAAAAGTTTTTTTTTTTTTTAAATATACAATAATATATCTTTTTGAACTGGAATACGTAGAAGTTAGCTGATGTTCAGGCACTATGTAATATCATTGCTGATTGTCTAATCCAATTCAATGATCTATGCTAAGCTAAGCTTAAAGTGCTCTTGCCAGACCTGGAGATCAGCTGAATGGATTCAACTAGAAGAGTTGTAAAATAAGGATATTTAAGACAACTGGAGTGTTCCTTTCAAAAAAACAATGATTCATCCAGTATTAAAATAAGTGACATTCATAAGGAGAGTCACCTAATTATTTATTCAAACAATTAAAGTTTTTCTGTTCTGCGAGAATTTGTCTATATATTTTGTCTTTGCTAGTGTTAATGGGATTCTTCTTACCTACAACGGGTGGCCCGAGTGCAATTCCAAACCCTCCGAAGCACATGAGAATCCCATGCGCCTGACCGAGCCGTTCAATGCCCACAATCTTGGTAGTGATGTATGAAGTGAGAGACCAGTTCCCTGAGAAAAACCCAACTGCGGCTGAAAGAATCTGTAGACCCAGATAGCTCTTAGATACCGGGATGAGGAGCAGAGCCGTTCCAGAGCCAATGAGCGTCAGGGCGTACAGATACAGACTGTTGACCCATCGCATGTCTGCCAGCACGCCCAGAACTAGCTTACCAATGCCTGTAGTCATAGCAACAATGGAGACCAGCGGTATCACCGCAATCCCATCAATAAGCCCTTCGCTCTGGGCCACGTCCTCCATGAAGAGCACAGGTGGAAATGATCCTAAGCTGAACAAAAATATGGCGATACAGAAAGCCATGAAGACCCGGTCCTGTAGGAGCTCTACGGTTTTGCAGAAATACTGTCCATAGGGACGCATCCACTTCTTAATGGCTCGTGCTATTATTGAACTGGACAATATGTGGACTTTCCGTTCTTCTTCACTGTCTTGCAGCTCTGTGGTCTCTTTGGTGATCAACAGTTTCACGGTGGTGGTGTTTTCAGCCGAGCCGGGTTTGGTCTTGAGATCAGATCCAGAGTCAATGATAATGGCAGTAGGTTTGGTATAGAGTGGTTCTGGTTCCTCTGTGCGTTGTAGAGCAGCTCTCTGTTTCAGGTAGTAGCCAGGTAAGTTCAAAGGTCGCATTGGCCCGGCACATGCCATCAAGTTGAGCGCCAGCGCCCCGATGATAAGCAGACAGCCCTCCAAACCAAACAACTCAATGAGCTCATTCTGGAGTGTGGCGTAGATGAAGCCACCCACACTTGTACCTAAGGAGGATGAATACAATTAACATTTGGTGCATTCTGGAAAAACTGCCCAAAGTATACTTCAGTTTTATACATAAGCTAGGGAATGTGTTAGATTAGATAGTGAATAGGCTTTTTCTAACTGTGTGTATAATGTATGTATATGCATCTGATACATGTGCTTTGATTTGTTTATGCACTACTCAGTTTGTCCACAAGTTGGCAACGCTGAACAAGACTGCTGTTTCATAGTCAAAAAAACTAATGGCGACGACAGTAAGAGAACAACAAACTACTGAAGAAGGCTGTCAACTGTGAGTTCGCCAGCATATGCATAAAAATATTACAAATTTACTTTGGGCTTTCGGGGAAAATGGACCTAATCTAATGGACCAAGTAATCAAACAAAATGTCAATTTTTGTTAATCAAAATTGCTTATGTTTGTTATTTATTACAAATAATTGTACCAATATTTGGGGTGTGCAATACTGCTAAAAAAAATCTTTTTTTTATTTTTGATAACAAAGAAATAGAAAATGTGTGGAGTGTAATTTTATTTGGGTGTCTTGTTTGATTTAGCTCTGTCATAGATAAATAAATTTGACAGCCAATACAATAGGTGGCAGAAAGTCCTTGTATTAATGAAGGATTTGTTAAACCATTTAGGATTTATTTAAATAAGGTGATTAGTTCAGAATCAAAGCCAACTTTTTGAATAAATCAAATGGTTCAAACAACATCTTTGTTACAGAACAAAATCAGTTCTTCCTTCAGAAAAAAAACTGCAGCTACAGAGCTTCAGCTCCCAAACTCAAACGTTTTGAATTGGACTGAACAGGATTGAATGAATTTAAATTGCCCATAAGTAAAGTAGGGACATTTTTTTGCTTTGTTTTTTCTTTTTGAAAAGTGAGTGGCAAACTTGATAACGTCAGTTAGTATATTGTTCAAACAACATTTAAAATTGTATCATAGACAATAAATATTGACACCCCTAGTAGCTACACATTTTAGTCCATTGCATACCTTAAAGTGCAGTTAATGAGTTTAAAATGTATACCTGTAGTGACGATGCCCAGCGCCAGGCCACGCCTCTTGTCAAAGTACTGGCAGGTTATGGTCAGTGTGGCAGCATAGACAAGTCCACAGCCCATGCCTTGAACAGAGAAACAGGAATCCATTATTTACAGTCACAAAAAAATGGCCATTTCACAAAAATAAAATCGCATAATATATTATGCAAAATCTAATAAAATGTTGTATATTTTTCTTATTAAAGACAAAGGAAGTGAAGTGAAGACTTTGCATATACAAAGTAACTCCAACTTGAACTTATGCAATGGTATTTTTGGGTAGTACATTTCTGTGTGTGCATGTTTCAAAGTCTTGTCAGTGTGTATTACTGGCAATGGAACTGTAAACAGTGATGGCACCATGGTTTCAAATTCTAAACTGCCAGTCAATGTTATATAATCATAATTAATAGCAATCCCGGCAGGCACAAATATGCAGACTAATCAGCACTTACTTACAATCACAAATCTGTGATCTCTACTTAAAACAGAATCTTTGCATGTAGATTCATGCGAGATTCTCATATAATTGTTGAAGGTCAAAAAACAGACACATCTGTTTCTCAGCACCTGCATGCTGCAATTCATTTAGTCACTGTTAATGTTGGTTTCATGTTCTTACCCACAACAATGCCATAGGAGAAGATAAGGAAAGAGATGTTCGGAGCAAACGCGCTCAGCATCAGCCCTCCGGCCACCATCACACCACTGAAGATGGTTACCGGTCGAGCTCCGAAATTATCCACACAGGCACTGCACACCGGGCCTACAGAGAAAAACAGGAGAACAGCATCTCACTGAATGCAAACAATGAAGAATATCGGAAAGAATGTATGAACCATACACCTCTGGGAAATAAATACATATTTCATTGATATATTCTTTCAATATTTAATATCTGAAATCATGGAATACTTTATATTGATCTATTGTCTTTTTCTGCAAATAAATTCTCTAAATGAAAATAATTTTATTTAAAAGTTTTATGACGCATTATCAGTAGTTTATTAAATAAGAAAACAAATGAACAAATACTTAATACACACATTTATTAATGGCAAATCCACAAAACTAAAATAAAACTAGGAAATAGAGTTTAATTTTAATTAAAAAAAAACATTCAGAGCTGTAGTACTAAATGTCATTGCCTATAACTGCCTTCCACATAAACTCTTGTAGTTTTTTCTTATTCATTTGTACTCTTAATCTTTTTTAATTATCTTTTAAAGTTTATATATAATAACTTTAACTGGTAAAATTTATTAGTTACTAGTTAATTAGTTAGAGTTATTAGTAACTAATAAGGTTGTGGTAACTAATAACCTTAACTTTTTCGAATTTGATTGTAATGCAATAATGTGAACCTTTTGTAAAGCTGCTTTGAAACAATGATTATTGTAAAAAGCGCTATACAAATAAAATTGAATTCAATTCAATTCATCTGATTATGAAGCACTGAATTTTATTTTTATTTTACTCTTTTATTTTATCTTGCACTGTTATTTTAATTTTGCACCATTTTCAGAGTTTAAGGCATAAATAGGCAATATATTACGCACATAATTTGACTTGCCAACAAATAAATAAATAACCTAAAGGTCTAACTTATAAGTATAGATGCTTTTCTATAGTATGATGACGCTTAAGATTTATTACAGAAATTATTGGTAGCATATTACAAGACCCCTCACAGACTCAACATCCTAATTGTTCTATTAATGACTAAAAGGAGACTCTTAATCTAACTCTGTCTAAACAGATACTAAAACAGACACCGTCACTGTCTCAGTGGTGAAGAGAGTATATTTGTCTATCAATCCATTACTAGAAATAGGCTAACAAATGACTCAGTTTCTCGTAAAATGGCCAAAATGTCTGGACTCTGAAGAGCATCTGATGGGAGCAGTGTTTGTTTGTCCCATTGAGACTAAATAATTTCTCCATCTTTACTTTGATGGCTCATTAGGGTCTGTACTGTCTGGTATGGGGTACTTTATACTCGCTAACATCACTGCCAAATGCCTTCAAACACACTTGCGATTATGCAACAGTGCTGACCTACACAACACTGATGCCAGTTTGAAATCAGAACCATTCAGTCTATAATGACCAATCCTCTAGTGAACACAATGAGAGAATAAACTATAAAACTGCCAAGATAATCAAAGTAAAGGCCCATTTTCTGTTGCTTCTGTTTTCGCGAATGATCAGGAATCATCTGCTATTAGATAGTACAGATGCGATTTGTGTTTTTCGCAGGTCATAATCAACTGCCCCGTAAATTCCCGTCTTCTGAGGTAACATGACTAGGGCATAGAAACACATGTTTACCCAAACACACTAACGTCCCTGCCGGTCCTGTCCAGTCATGACTTTCCCTGCAGTGACGATAGACTACACAGCTATGCCTGTAAACAAAACCTGACACCTTCCAAACCCAAACACACACACGGACACACTGACACACACATTTGCGCTGTGAACTAGTGTCAAAGTTTACTGTAGCAGGAGAAAGATGAGAGAGGCCTGTCTCCCTTTCCTTCAAAACACAATGTTATGCCTGTCCTCTTTAAAAATGTTCTCATTAATCTCAGTATTCGCAAAGCTAATAGATGAAGCAATGCATATTTTATATAACACTGGAATTAAAATATCATAGCAGTTTTAATCTATAAGGCTTCTTCACATCAACAATAAGAACAATGAAGGTAACTATATTAATGTGCACACCAAAGCAAGAAATCAATCTGTTTATTATAAATGCATGCTGCAGTTTTGTTGCCTTCCACCTTAAAGAGTGGTGTTTAATGAAGCAGAATGAATTCTGATCAGCAATCAATGTTTTATAGTTTATAACCTACTTTAAAAAAATATATATTTCAAAGAAATTCCAACAATGTGATTGCCCTGTGTTGCTATTGCTGTAGTTATGGTGTGGACAAGTGTGATGCATTACAAAATCAGTGGAGCTTTTATTATGCCACAGTCCTTCAGTTCTTCCGGTCATGATCACATGGAGAAGCAGTGCTGTTTTATCATACTTCTTACATTTTAAAGTTCTGTCATTTTAAAGTCTAATAAAATGCACAATATATTAAAGTTTCTTTGGTGTTTCCCTGTTTTCTATAAAACCAAACTGCAAATGGTGTTTGCGTATGACGTCATTGGACAGGGTTTGTGTCACTAGTTAAAACCGCTTATTTCTCTGGATTTGAATATTCTTCAAAACATTTGGGATAATGTAAGTACATAAGTCAGCAAAATACATAACACTGTTCTAGTGGTTTTTGGTCATTTTAATAAAATAACTCTTACATAATGTTTTTTTAAGGGTATCTTCACACTTGTAGTACAACTCTTATTTATTTTATTTTATCTTATTTATTTTGGGTTACATTTGGTCATGGTTGGTTTAGCATTCACACTGTCATTTTTAAATCTGAACCTAAAGATATATATAAAGGCTTTTATGATGTATATTTTACTACTGAATTTAGTTAACATCCAA
>CAIGQV010017386.1:16746175-16757568 GCA_903798115.1 Danio jaintianensis | reverse complement strand
ACACACACACACACACACACACACACACACACACACACACACACACAACCACACAGCAATGAAGCAATGATCAGTACTTACTAGTGATAAGCGCAACCCCAGACACCATGGATCCGACCCAAGCTGTCATGCCTTTTCCCTCCTGAAAGGCACTGAGCCATTCGGGATACAACACCCCAACAGACTGAGGGGATCCAAAAGATAGAAACTGGGCCATGAATGAGGCCACCACAATCATCCATCCCCATCCACCATCTAAAGCGCTCTCTCTCTTCACAACAGCCATTGTCAGCACTGATCTTACACTGACTACACTGTATACACAGACCTGCAGAAAGAAAAGGAGAAACATCAGGATTGTGATGGAGAGTTCACATGTGAAGCATTCATGCAAAACTACTTTAAATATATTTTTTGCAACATTGCTGCGTGTGACTTTAGATTTGCAATAGACTATATTTCAAATGAATCAAATAATAATAACTATACATTTTAGGTATAACTGTAGGCTACATAAAAGTCAATGTATAATGGCAATAACATATTGGAGAGTTCACTTTAAGCAGTGAAAAATTATAATGTATACAAAAATATTTTCGAATATAATTCTGGAGGAATTTTTTATGTAATTATATTTGCAATACACTTAAAAGTAATACAGTAGTAACTATACTTTTTAGGTATAACTGTAGGCTTTATAAAAGTACGTATAATCGACGTATAATGGAAACACAGCAATCTAGAACTTCAAAGTAGGACAGGCTTCACGTGCATGAATTTCGCCAATTATAGCAGAAAAAGTTGAAACAAAATTGAGAAACTGTGAAACTTACTGCAGGTGGATGTTGCTCTTACTCGCAGAGCGCTGAACCGCTCGTGCCCGCTGGACCAGAGGCCAGTCTCTCACGCGCTTCTCCGCTGAATACCTTCTCCAGTCCAGCATTGCGCGCCGGCTCGTTTTGAACACTCCTGAACACAGACCACACCTAGAAGGGGGAGAGACCACCGACCGGACTGCCCTGTTCCCTTTATATTCGTCCAACACATTTTAGAAATCCCGCAGTCGCGAGAAGAATTGGTGCGTTTGTAGCGCGCGCACGCTTCTCTCTCTCTCTCTCTCTCCAGCGCGCGCACGGCGGCGCACCACCAGAAGCGCGCTGAAGTTACTCCTCGACTCGCATAATGACAATAAACAACCGCTTAATTCAGGAATAAAACTTTCACGTCTGTGCTTTAGAGTCTATGTGCTTAAATAAAAGTATATGTTGTTCTTTCAAGAATTGGGGAATTTGCGTCTTACCACCCAGAGGAGCAAAGTGAAGTGGTGACAGGAGAGGTGCTTTCAAAAATAAACGCCTTTTTCAGGTCTACTTTAATTTTTCATCAATATTAAGTCGCAGTTAGAGCACGACCGCGAGTATTTTTCTCAGCGTGCGCCCTTTTATCCGGTGATATAAAGAACCGGTTTGAAGCTGTTCTTACCGGCCAGACTCGTGATGAGTCACAGAAACCAACCGGCCGAGCAAAGCAGTGTGGTCGATGTCCACTCTGAAGCTTTTGGAGTCTATCGGAACTTTATATTGCGTCTAAAAAAACGAGACGAAACTTGTGTCAGTATTATTATAATTTATTATTAAATCAACATTTTCAATCACTTGTATAATAAAAAAAAAGCATAATATTGTTTTATTTTACCACAGCACAAACTTGCTGATACAGTCTCTTCCACAGTTTGGTAACTGTAGTGGGTTTCTGTCATAACTTTGCCACTAAGAATTTTCCAGAGATTTTCAATCAGATCTAGATCAGGACTGTGAGGTCCCCATTTCATTTATCGGTTTCGCTGTGGGGCTCATCCTTCTGCGTGAAAGCTGATGGCTGATGCATTTAGCCAGTCATCTGTATAAGAGACTGCTGCAGAAAACACCTTCACTTTCTTCTGGACACACTTTAGGTTCAAGTCTGTCCCCAGTTTCACAATGAATGTAATGCTTCAAAACAGAACAGAGAGCGAAAGAAAGGCTCACCAGCCATTTTCTTACGACCTGTTACTATTAATCTGTTTATTAACATTAACACACATATCAGCCAATTACATGGCACCAATGCAATGAATGTTGCCAAGTAGACGTAGTCAAGATAATCTGCTGAAATGCAAACCACGCATCAGAGCAAAGTTATTTAGGTGACTGTGAACATGGCTTGGCTTGCCAGATTGTTTCCAGCAACTTGATTAATCTATGCCAGTAAGAAATAAGGCAGTTCTAAGGGCACAAGGTACAAGCTAGATGTACCTTAACAAGTGGCAGATGAGTGATAATGTAAGTAAGTGCAAATAAACAAAAATTACAATCCCAAACCTAGAACTGCTTATTTGAAAACACTGATTTTCAAGAGAATGTATAAATAGATATGCTTATTATCATTAGCTTATTTGAAGGCAGTACTACTGTATAATGAAATATCTGCAAAGCTGAAGATATTTAAGGACATGTTCAGACTGGGGGCCACAGAGCAAACTGCATAGCACCAGACTTCTGTTAGAACCTAAACTTAAACTTCTTCCCACCCTTCTCTGCTCTCCGTCTGGGTGGTCGGCTGAACTTTTGTGCTGGGCGAGAGCGGGAGGGTCAGACTGCTTGGGCTTTAAGCCCACCGAGATCCTGTTTCTGCCCGTGTTCTTGTACTCGTTCCCACACACACATGAAACAAGAGGTAGAGTCCTTCCCTCCCGTCTCCGTAATCCTCTCTGACATGAAAAGAGTGAATAAAAAGCAGCGCGGAAAGAACACAACAGTTAATTGCATTTGCCTCATATCACCTTTTTGGACAACATTTCATCTTCTTATTCAGCGTGACTGCAGCCTGCAGGGCTCTGGGAAACCGATGGGAGACTTCTGGAAGGAACACACACTTGGCTCTAGATTATTTGGAATAAAAAGTCAGCTTAATAAGAAAACACAGCACTTGACATAATGGACAGAGGAAGTTCATCTACAGTACCAGTCAGAAGGTTAAGCACACCTACACAGCCATTGTTTCTACTATTCTGCACATTTGAGAATAATTGCAAAGCCACCAAACTGTGAATTAACCAGTATGTGCATTAAGCAGTGAATAAAACAATGTTAAATAGTACATTCTTCAGTGTTTGACTTACTAACAGAGCTACAAATTCTTGGCAGAGTCTCAAAACTGTACAAGTAGCCACTTCAGTTGCTTTTCCAGTAGTGTTGAAGTAGTTCCCATGCATGTTGGGTAGTTTTTGGTTGTTTTTCCTTCACTGGCTAATGCACTTTTCTTTTTAAAGGTACACTATGTAGCTTTTGGTTCTCCAGCGTTTAATTAACAAAACTGCATGTGACTTGTGAAAGAACATTGCTTTGTTTTGCAGCTTTGATGGTCTGCTTTAGTGCCATCTCAGCAGAAGTGTGCATAGAGGGTGAATAGCAACCGCTAAAGAGATGCTGGAAAGCAAAGCTAGAATAATGAACTGGACACACTATGGTCTTGTGGAATTAATTGCCACGTGGCAAGTCTGCTCGAGCACATGACTTGTGCCATGTGGGATTGGGCTATTAAAAATCTACAAAGGAAATCATCTGGGGTGGTAAGCATTATGCTCCTATTTTGAGTTACTGAAAAAAAGATGTCAAAAGTTGTCAGCTCCGATCGTCTTTGAATTAAACACAACCACACACATAATGCAAAATGTCTCGAGATGACTATCTTGACAAATGAAGATGTTAATTTAACAACTCATCAGGTTTTTGAAAATAGACTACTATGGATTCAGGATTTACTAAGGATACTTTCTATTTCCTATTTTTGCTTATTGCTTGTTTTTACAGCCTGTGATGAGGCATACTAACAAATCCCTCTTAGTTACTCCCACATCATACACAATGCAAAACATTTAGGCTAACCATAGTGATTCACTGCAAGACAAAGGGATGCTTTGGAAGATGGATTCATGATGTACTCCTTTCAATTTTTTAAACTAAATGAAACAAAATTTTAGACCTTTTTTGTTTTGCAAATGAATTAGGATTAAATGGCAATCTAAAATGTAATTAAGACATCATAAGTACTATTAAAGAGCAGATCCAGCCTTGATAGGCTACTGTGCATAACATGGCTCACTGTTGATTTTCCATTTGTGTGAGAGTATCAGTGAAGATTAAGTCATAACATAGCTTTTGCTTTAATTTAGTTTGGCTTTGATTCGCTGTAATGTTAAGTAATCATTAATTCCAAACTTATTGAGAGCTTTTTGGGAGATTTTCTTGTAAAAACACACTGGAATTACAGGAAATCTGGAAAACAAAAAGTGCAAGAGCGACATGATCTCCATGTTTACTATGAGTTTTCGCTTCCTCTTTTCAGGAATGCTGACGCGTATGTTTTTCAGCTCGACTGGCATAAGGAGAACACAAACATTGAGCGACCTCTGTACTAATATCCTGACACTCCCTTCCCTTTTCTCCCCCTCGTTCTCTTGTCCTTGTCTCTTTTCTATTGACCTTATTACACATTCAGCATCTCCTGATGTTTCCTTTGCACCTCCATTCAAATCCTTAAAACAGATCAGCAGTAAATCAAAACCCAGCTGAGGGAATGGAAAGAGAAGACCACTCTGTCTGAAGACTGAAGCAGGACAGGGGAACTTTTAGAACGGTCACAGAGCTGCTTAAATTAGCGCCTTCATCTAACTCAACACATACTGAGCATTACAGAAGCGCAACTAAACTAACATGTTAAAATTTGTATTATAACCTTTTTTTCATCTCACATTGTAAAAAAACAAACAAACAAAAAACAAGGACATTAAAGGGATAGTTTACCCAAAATTGAAAGTTTACTATTTACTCGCCTTCAAGTGGTTCAAAACCTTTAAATTTATTTCTTCTGTGGAACGCCAAAGAAGATATTTTGTAGAAAGATGAAAACCTGTAACATTGACTTTATATAATAGGAAAAGCAAATAGTATGGAAGTTAATGGTTACAGGTTTCCAACATTTTTTCTAAATATCTTCTTTTGTGGTTCGAAACAAGTAAACAATAACAGAATTTTCATTTTTTGTGTGAACTAACCCTGTAGGTCATAATTGAGTCATTATTTCTAATTTATAGTTCTAAACAGTAAATATCACTAGCATTGCTGATGTCCCATACCCGTTTAACTACAGTCAGATGGTTATGTCTATGATAGTTCTTTCAGCACCACAAACCTACACCAAAGTGGGTGACTTTAACTATTCCTCAGATCGGACCGGATTGCTGAGGGTCAGTTTCACCCCTCTGACCACTTCAGCCTGACAGAACCGGTCTGAACCAGGTGAGAGTGCCAGAAAGCGGCACAGGACAGCTTATGCTGAAATACTTCTGCAGGGATTACCACACAGCTACACCACTCTGTGTGTGGGTGAGACATTAAAGAGAGCAGGTTGGAAAAAATGAGACTGGAAAACTGTGCATTGCCAAATAGGTGTGCAATATTACCTGATACCTCAAAAGGGCTGACGTCATGCCAATGTCCAGCTGTTTGTTCGTATGCACTGGGGGTCAGAGGTCAAGTGACAACATCTCCAGCCAAGCTGTAAAGAAAACGAGAGCATGTTTCACAAGTTACCGTTCACACACCTTTGTTTTTGTGAACAGATAACAGAGGTTAAATGTTACATAATCCCACACGCAGGCAAGTCACAAAAAACATGTGCTCATGCTATGAGAGGAATCAAGACATCATAGTAATGACCAAAGTCTGCAGGATACTGGCCCTCCAGAACAAAGTTTGGGCAGTCCTGGATTAAAGCATGGGTGTCAAAAGTTCCTGGAAGTTTAGTTACAACTCTGCTCCAGCACACTTACCTGTAGTTTTCAAACAAGTCTAAAGGACTCAATTAGTTTGATCAGGTGTGTTTAAAGCTACTATGTGCTGTGCTGTGCTTGGCACCTGTGGTTTAAAGTAATAAATTGTCTGTGTTGGTGTTGTAAATGACAGTACAAAAACCGGGTAATAAACTGCCAGTACTTTTTTAGTCTTAATACTATATATTATTTTGTATACAATATAATTTCATAAAGGTTTTTTACAATTTAATCACTTCTAAAGACAAAAATGGCATGCAACTTTATACTATTGCAAATTGTACCTAATAAAATGGCCAGTGAATGTGTATATAATTTAGTTCTATAATGTATGTGTATATATATATATATATATATTTTTTTTTTTTAATTTATTTATATAAAACAGTCATGTATTGCACTATTTAAAAGCTGGAAAGTGACATTTTCTACACAATTTACATTATTGAAGTATTTAATTTAGCTGTTTGTATCATCCAGCCCAGAGCTTCTACGTTTTTCATAGAATTCACAATTATTTTTTATGAATAAGATTTTCTTAATGGACAAACATCTTTACTTCAGTTATATTATGACTTCTTCTGTCACAGATCATCTGAAATGAGTGATTACCTAGCTATGGGTATATAAATTGTTAGATTTTGTTTTTGTATAATTTCCCCTCATATTTAAGATTTTAACATATCACATTCATATTTCAACCTACTACAAATTACTTAAAATGTTTTGCTTTGTTAGAAGACCTGGTTACTATTTAAGTTCTTCCTTTAAAAAAAATATCAATTGCAAAAACAATATAACGTTTCAAACTCACATAAACCCCCGTCAGTAGATCTCAAAATGTCAAAATAGCAGAAATATCATCTATCACTCATGAATTCAGACACCTTCCTTTAGGACCTGACTGAAATATAAAGGATAGAACCTTAAAAAAAATTCATAATATTCCTAAAATATTAAATGAAGTTAATACATTTTACAAACATAATTCAGTCACTCGCACGAACAATTTAAATAAAACAAAACACGCACAAGACTTTTGTACAAGCATTTAATCATGTTGACTTAATTGTTCAACAGTACCTTGTTTTGTTGCATCAACATGTCGGTTCATGTTCAGGTGTTATATGACACTGGCATTAAATCAAAAATCCCCATCTGATTAAGCATTGAGGACGCTCACTTTACAGCGAGGGTTCTGAGACAGATCGAGCTGCTGATCAGAAACCAGTATTGACTTTTTTTTTCGTAGTGGATAATGTTTGGATTCTAGCAGGGAGAGAGACTGGTCCCCGACCAGCAGTCGTGGGAAACCTCTATGGCTGTGCAGACACACACAAACACCCGCACACACACAAACACTACAATCCCACTATAATACACACGCAGAGGCAACAAGTGCTCTTGCAGTACATTTCAGTCTGCTTTCTTTACCATCTACATGCTGCCAATGAGAGCCACACGCGTACACTTCTGTTTCACAAACATAAACTGCCTAAAACAAACAGACAATAAAACAAAAGAAAAACAAAACATTTTACTGCCGCCCCCACGGCAAATGTGCTCAGATTCAGGTCTTTCAACCTTGTAATATAAGAAAAATATATCATCCAATTGAACGTGTTGTCGTTTATTAAATGACACAATTTTGATTAACATTTAACAGTCGATCTGTTAAAACGATTAAGATTAAACGGGGGCAAGGGAAAGACATCCCACAAAAAAAATGCAGACATAAGCAGCTGACAACTCTCTCTTAAACTTTCTCAATCGTTTCCAAAAACCAGCTCGATCACTTCACTGAAAAAAACCCCCAGTAAGAATAACAAAATTTAATGGCATGGGGCTGGTTATGGATATGTCAGTCGGCCAAGCATCTACACAATCTCACTTTTCACATTCCCAGTCCAACTGTCCTCTAATTCCACATCCGCTCCAATCCCTTCCAACCTTTGCCCAGTGGAGAATCACTGAGTTGTTGTTACTGCTGTTGTTGTAGTAGAAGTAGTATAGCCTAGCTTGGAGCAGCCTAGCTTAAGGTAGCGCACGGTGCATGCATTAAGGCTGAGAGGGGGGGTTCTGTGATGTCACAGAGTGGGAGGAGCCGGACTGAACCATGGGCTGTGGAGGAGGAGGAGGAGGGTGCTGTGCTCCAGAGTGTGTGTTCGGGGAGGGAGGAGGCGTCGGGCGCTTGAACTTATCTGGGCTGTTGCTTCTCCTTGGGGACGGCCTCTGTGTGAGGAGAGGGAATAAAACACAAGCTCATAATGAAATCTGCTATACAACAGCAGAAAAAAATTATAAACTAATAATAAATTTGGCATCCAACTTGGTATCCATAAGAGTCTTCTTTCAAAAAATACTTTTAACTGTTTAAACTCAAGTACAATTTATTTATTTCACTATTTGCACAATTCAGCAACTGTAGTTTCTGACAACTGTGGTGGTGCTTTTTGCTAAACAAAACCACACAGTAAGTGATATTTTTCAATAAGCTGAAATGTGCAGCGACTTCTTTTCAAAAGCCACTTTACATAATTCAATTAACATCATGCAAGCAAAATAATGTGCTCAAGCACACATACATTTGTTTCCGAGTATTATGAAGAGCATATCAAATTAATTTGTTTGAAAAAGTTAATAAATTCAAATAAATCTAGAAAACTTCAAACAAAAAATTTGAGCACGTCCAGTTAATTTAAATCATTGAACTTATTTACGTGTCTGTGTGCACACACACACATCTATAAAAATAGCGGGATGTCATTGTGTATGTGTTTTAGTGGAGGCCTCTTGATTTATAGTCTGGCTGCATGATATTGAAATAATCTAACATCACGATTTGTTATTTATTCTGCGATATATATTGTGATATGTACACAATTTCACCAGATGACCTGAATAACTATTTGGAAAGAATTTATAATTTTAGATTCATTGGGAAGATTCTGTAGGGGACTGAATCTGCATAAAATATAATAAAAACAATCAACAAGCATAGATAAATTCAATAAAGAAAAAAAATACAAATTAAATAAACAGCATTTAATTTTTTTCTGAGGAGTCAAACTGTATTTAGGTATACAGTAATTGAATAATCAAATGTAAAATAACACTGCATAGTCTTTAAACAAACAATTAAATAAAATGAATCGTTATAAATTTTTTGAAGTTACAAATTTCTTATGCCTGAATGCTTTTAAAATCCTCATACAATCACAGCCCTAAAAAAAACAACTCATTTTTTTTCTCACTCAACAATGTGATTTTGACCCAGTGTGACTTATAGTGAAGCGTTTACAGTAATAATACAGCACATATAATGTGCATTGCTATCATCACACCTAGTTTATTTGACATATGAGAGTGTTTACATGTGAAAACAGAGTGTGAAAGTGCAACTGTGCCCCCTATGAGTGTGTTGGAAGGGTCTGACTCTGCTGTCACTCCTGGTTTTATCAAAACAACCTGGCTTTTTCATGGCACTGTGGGACATGAAAGTGATCCAGCCGCTCTTTGCTAAAACAAACAGATCACTGTTGCTACAGCTAACAGCTCCCCAATGGGAAAATATAATCCTGTGTTCAAACCGCTATCAGGAAAGCAAAATCTGGCAAAAATCATTTGTGTCACAAATTAGCAACTAATCCAAACCTGTCACTGAATGTTATTCTTTGAAAGCCTGAGCTGGTCACCCGTGTAATAAGAAATTCAAATTCTCTATTACCCAACCAAATCAGTTGAGCTGCCAAATCAGGCCATATCTGTCAGAAAATATACTGCATCAAGGTCAGCTGACCAGATTTGATTAAAGACTAATAATACAATGAAGGATCACAAATGCACTTTCATTCTGTCCACATATTACACTTGCACAGAAATAATATATGCCATTGAATTGTACATATTTTTAAAGTTTGTTTGCTTCTTACTGGGGTTTTGGGTCATTTAAAACATTTAAGTTTGTTTATTTATAGCCACATCAGCAACTTTTGGTTACTTCATGGCAAGATCAATATAGATAAAAACATATCCTATAATTATAACTTTAACAACAACTTCATATTTCAATAAGAGATGATACCAAATAAATAAATAAATGCATAATAATACTGCATAATAAAAATTAGATATGATTTTTCAGTTCAATTTTTGGGGATCCAGTTTTAAAAACGTCCATCCAAATCCTCTGAGTATGAAAATCTTGTCTAGAAGTCTTTTAAAATGTTACATTCTAATAAAATATAGGTTATTTAAACAACACCATGTTAAAACTTGCAATGAGTCATCCCATTACAAGAAGGAGAGGGGTTATGTAATGTTCTTATTCAGTCAATCACTTCATCAAAGTCTCTACTGGTAAATAGAGGGGTCATATTTGTGCAACCGACATAAACATCAGGCTAATTGCTGCTGTGAAGAGGCCAGTCTTACATTACTGGCCTTGGTTCAACTGGACAATATCCAGAGAGTGTTGCAGAACATGCCTAAGCTGTAACTGAGGCTGGTTAAAACTGTTACTTCACTCTTGTACATTCATAGCTAACTTATTTATCTGCTAGCTAACATTAAACATGATAAAGTGACACATTAAATCCACATGGCAGCTGTTAAATGTTACCAAATGGCTTGAAAGGAATTATAAACCATCATTTAAAAGTCTAGGGTCAATATGAACTTTAGGAAATTAAAGAAATAGTAAAAAAAATGTATAATTCTGTTATTCACTCATCCTCCACTTGTTTAAAACCTAACTTCTTTATTCTATTAGAAACAAAAGATGATATTTTGAAGAAAGTTGAATATTGGTAGCTAGTGCCTTTTATAGTGTTTATTGTCCTACTATGGCTGTCAGTGGCTACTGCTAAAATAAATAATATAAAATCTTTAACATATCTACAATGTATAATATAATATATAAAAAACATCAACACCACTTGAGGATGAGTAAATGGCAAGTAAATATTAATTTAGGAGTGAACCATTCAACATACTAAAATGATCTCTGTTGGATCATGTGATTTTGGAGACAGCAGTTAAAAATCTCAGAAGATTTACTGTTCTCACAGCATTTTATATATAAAAAAATAATAATCAGATTTTATGACATTAACTTTGACTTTCTGACCACAAATGTATTATAGTGTATAGAAACAATAGAAAACATTGTAATGTTTAAAATGTAAATCTTTTATAATGTGACCTCAATTACTCCACAGCTGCCCTGAATGACAGGAAGTGTGATAACAGAAAGTCCAGGTCTAGTCTGAACTGGCATGAACCTGAACCTGACACATATTTAGACAAACCTTAAAGTAATTTTTAAACCATTTCTGTCTGATATGTCTAACCATTACTGTCTTTTGACTCCTTTCTTACACAATGCTGAGTGTGAGAAATAAACATCTTTTATACTAGATAGTCAATCTTTAATCACAACCATTTTTTTAAGGCAAGATTGAAAAAAAGTTTTCAGGGTGCATCTCGTTATTAGTTTTACTTGATCTCAGTGCTGCATTTG
>CAIGQV010017386.1:16730585-16741175 GCA_903798115.1 Danio jaintianensis | reverse complement strand
GTTTTGCTATCAAATAATTTTTTTTTTCTGTAAAAAAAAGTTACTTTTAGACCTATACATTTCAGAGAACATAAAATTCTCAATACCACGGCAGAATTACCAACTAAAAACAAAATGAAATCCTCAAAATTCACTTTCAGAGCCACACCAATCTGATTCACTGTTACATATTTTATCAAATGTTGTGTTATTGAAATCAAAGCAAAATTCAATTGCATTTAAAACTTGCAGTTTCTTTGTGTATACATAAATTCATTACTGTAAATTCTATATATTACCCATGTATATGAATCATATATGTTTAATCGTGATATTTATGTGCTTAAGTTAAGCTTTTTATATCTACCTTATTGCTGACTCAAAGAGCTGCTGTGATAATCCCATCTTAAAGCTTTATTGATTGTAATACTATGAGCTAAGAGAACACTGTAGTTATCAGACTGTGATGTAAGGAAACATCTCCCTCTAGTGTCCACAACACACCATGCAAAAGAGTATTCATGACGAGAATAAAACAACTGTTCTCTGCCACATACTACAGCCCAATTATTCCAATACACACATCTCTAATAAAATAAACATGCACTTTACTGGTCAGGGACTATAGAAGAGTACACCACAACAATAAATTGCATCGTGATACCAAAACTTCAATGCCATCATGATGGTATTTAAATGTTAGTTTTCACACAAAAAAAAACCTTAAAGGGGACCTACTACGCCCCTTTTTACAAGATGTAAAATAAGTCTCTGATGTCCTTAGAGTGTGTATGTGACGTTTCAGCTCAAAATACCCCACACATAACGTTTTATAACTCTTTGAAACTGACTCTATCAGGCTTCGATCCAAATTGTGCCATTTTGGTGACTGTTGCTTTAAATTCAAATTAGATTGTGCTCTCAGCCCACTTTTTAAAAGAGGGCGGAGCTACAAACACCTGTGTGTCAGCATAGTGGCAGGTTCAAAAACAAGACAAAGGTCTTATGCTAATGAGGGAGAGATCATCACTAATGGACAGGGCTTTCCCCCTCTGATGACACGTACAAAGTGAGAATGTCAATCAAAGTGTTTCTGTAGACTATTTTTATCAAGTGTGATTATAAAAAATAAAATTAATTAATGTTTACCATTAGAAGCTGGTTATATTCAGAGATTGTTGTAACAACTCTGTGTGAAAGTGATTTTTTCATAATAGGTCCCGTTTAACTAAACAATCTTATACAAGATTTATTACCCATTTACAGCCCAAAACCATACCAAGCTAGTTACAAAATGTAAAAATCCTTCTGGTTTGCCATTTCCATTGGGCTATGAATAGGCACATACTAATCCTATAATGGAATTCTTTATCATATGGATACTATGAGCTATTGAAGATTGTGATTTAGGCTGTTTCCCAGTTTGTACTGGGGCTTGTTTGCCTCTGGCTGTAGCATGATGGCAGAATGTTGGTGCAGGTGTGTGTGTGTGTGTGATGAGAAAGACTCACGCTGTAATTCTGTAGTGCGAAGACTGCGCTTCAGCCTCTCCACTTCACTCTTCAGGAAGCGGATGTGCCGCATCATGTTCTCCGGAGAGTCAATCTCCATTGAAACCTCACGTGGAGAGGGCGGTGCTGACACTGGCTGGTCGAGCTTCTCCTGCAGAATCCTGCCAATCACAATCAAGATCGGTGAAATCATGAGATTGAGTGTTATATGCATCATATCATGGTGTTTTTCCACTGTGTGACGCAACTTGAGTTGGAACGACTTGTGCTTTTCCACCGCAGTTTAATACTGCTTCAAAGTGGTATAGTTCCGCCAATTCTACTACCATGACATTATTGTAAATGAGATAGTAACCGTGCATGGCCAAGGGTTGAATGACTTCCTAAAAACCATTTAATTCCACGTTCCCCAATCAACTACCAACAAGAGGAATGTGTGCACTTCATTTATTAGCTGCATTTGATTTTTGGTGGATGTGCTGATTCAAATCTAGCTGTTCTGGTGTTTTATGTATTTATGTATTATGTTGTATCATAAATATTCTTTAATAATCAATTGTACAAAAGACACCATTTTAAACATTTCTCTTAAAATATTTCCTGAATAAAAACTCTAAATAATGTTCTGTAATATTTAATAACTTATTTAAAAACTTATATATTCTGTTAAAATAAGTTTTATCGGCAAAATATTCTTACAAATACAGTTACTAATACAAATCTCTTCCCCTTTTAAAAGGTATGAGTGTGAGATCTCATATGTACAACCTGTTCTGGTGTCTAATAACATGGGTAGTGGGGATTTTACCTGGGCAACTAATAATCTGCATGTATTACACATCACATTTTAATATCGGCACGGCTCGCTTGGAACATCAGTTGAGGTCAAACTTAAAAAAAAGGTATTGAAAGTATTAAAAATGGTGGAAAACCCTATAATAGTGAGCTGTATCGAGCTGTATGATGCAGTGGAATATCGCACTAATTTTCAGAAAGAAGACCACAATACAAGAGCCTACCTTTTCTCTGCCTCAAGTTTGTCCATGCGCTTCCAAAGCCGGTTGACCAGTGCCTCCTGCTCCTGTTCCAGAGTGTTTTCCAGATCAATCTTCTCACGCCGCAGCTATACACAAACATGCAATTAATAAAACTATGCCTTCAACAATACACCACACGACCTCAAAGAAAATGCTGGGATACAATACTAATCATGCGGCTTTGCAAAAGTACAAAATGTGTTTACTTAAGAATAACCTGTTCTAAGCTGTGCAGATGGCTGAGTGCCTGTTCCAGACCCAGGCACTGGCAAACGGCCAAATTAACAATAAAAATGAGGTATCTAAAGGCACTTGTTCTGATTGAAAGCACAACATGTCTAAAAAATAGCTGGTGGTCAGCCAAGAATGAGTGGTTTAGAGGTGATCCTGATCTGAAGGTACCTGCTCTAGAGTGAGCTGTTTCGAGATGGTGTCGTTCTCCAGTTTTTTGATTTTCTTCATCAGTTTATTGACTTGGAACTCCTGCTCCTGCTCCAAATGCTGCTCCAACTCTGCCTTCTCATGCTGAAGCTGTAAAAGAAAGAGATATTAAAATAATAAAACAAAAAGCAATAATGTTTCAGTGTCCTTACAATGATAAACCATTCTTCATGATAAGCACTTCAAATTCCTGTGCCTATTTGCTTGTTTGTAAATGCACCATGGCAATAAATTTTTATCAGAAATATTTGCATCAATGTTTACAATTCATTCGCTATTGAAAAGCTAATTTACTCAAGCTAAAAAAAGCAAACACAACAAGCCTCAGATATTTTGACCACAAAGAACCCAATAGGGTCAGAAACAAGCCTAACAACTGGCCCAAGACTCTCCCATAGAGAGCCAAGCTTTAATTGTTGAGCCTTGTCTGAATCAATCAAAAGAATATTAGTTACCATTTATTTTGCTGTTCTCATTCATATTCCAAACAGCATCACAATTTCCACCAAAAATAATAAGCAGCGCTGTTTTCAAAAGCTTTCTTGGGCAATGAATCACCGTTTTACAATGATTTCTGAAGGACCACATGGAACTGAAGATTTAAGTAATAACGTTGCATTGATTACACACAAATTATGTTTTAAACTATTTTACAAACTTTAACTACAGTAATTTCAAAAAAAAAAAAATCTTTTGTGTGTGTGCTGAAATAAATGCAGCCTTGGTCAACATGGGGAATTTTCAAAAACATTACAAAATCTTACATCCCCAACCTTTTGTGTAAATATACAGTTGGTGTGACTCATTAATACACACAGTCATTTCACCATCTCTCGTTACTCCTCCACAGATTACTAAACACCTACTAAACACACGCACCATAAACATTGTCATCTGGTCCCAGCTAAGAAAAGCCAGATTCAGTCTGAGTAACGATCACAATACCAAAACAATGTGTCATATGGTTCGATCAGCTTCTGTCGTTCGCTTACCTTCTGCTGCACAAGAACCGAAACTATTAAAGAGAGCTGCTGATCAGTAACTTTATAAAAAGGTATCTAGTTATAATGATTCATACTTTCATGCGAATGTTACCTTCAGGGGGGTGATTCTAAGTTCAAGTGATCCCGTTTCCCACCCCTGACCTCAAACTTAGACTGATGGGCTAGAGTTTCTTACCTGCATGAGCTTCCTGGACAAATCATTGGTGAGGAACTCCTCTTCTTTCTCATAGTTGACAGCAAGCGTCTCCTTCTCCTTCTGCAGAGCTTGAATCTTCTTGAATAAGGTGTTGGAGATGAACTCCTCTTCTTGTTCGGCTCGCGCTTGCTGCAGAAAAAATATAGATAAAACACTTTTGAAAATGACAATTATTGTGAAGAGTTCTTTTGAGGAAGAAAAAACTCTTTCTGAATGTTTCCATAACCAATCAACCATGCAAAATTAATACTTTATCTTACAAACATCTTTGAAACTATTGTTTATTAGATTGTAATAATAAAGGAATTTATTGGGATAGATCACCCAGATTTAGGTAAAGGTTTTATATTTGCACATTCGTTCAGTGACAAGCTTCCTTTGAATATTCGGTCTGAAATCACATGCAAGTATGACTTGAAAACAACTTTAGCACTATTTAATAGACTGTGAACAATGTTGTACTTTGATAGTCATTGGCTGCTAATATGATTTCACCACTTAGAATTTGCAAAGAACACTTTTGTGAAATTGTATTATTAAGGAGAAAGTCCAAATGTGCGAATATAAAACCAACTTTAGCTCAATTTCACCCTGAATTAAATTTGATGTTACTTTACTCACCCTCAGGCTATAAAAAATGTAGATGACATTTTTCTTCAGTTGAACATTAAAGAAGAATTTTTTGGTGAAATTGAGGGTCTTGATTTTTTTTTTATTAAATATAAGTCTACAGCCACCCATATCTGAGACAAAAATAAATAAATCATACAGGCAAAACAAAATACATGTAAATGCTGACAGGACTTTGAGGTCTTTTGATGTGAAACGATGAGATGAAAGTGAGCATTATATATGAAATGTTATTTTTAATTAACAGTATCAGTAGTCTGAGTGACCATCTGACGCAGTGTGTTTACTTTATACAGATAGCAGCATCCAGGACACACACCAGTACTGTATGCACCATTCTGATGAACAATAAAGCATGTGTCAATACAACACAAACATTAAACGTAATAATGTTGCAAAAAATGATCTGCTTCTTGCAAAGACTTGTAAATGTATCCTCAGGAGTCATGGGTATAAATTTTGCTTCACCTGAATGTGAATCTTTTATGAATCACCAAACCGCAGTTTAAGATAAAATGTTCTACTGAATAAGGACAAAAATGATGGCCTGAGGATAAGTAAATAAATATTTGTGTGAACTACCACTTTTAAAACTTATGTTCCAATGTAAGAAAATTTAAATTATTTTAAATGCATAACAATAAAGATTAGGTGCATTGTGAACTACTTCCCAAGCAGTATCAAATGTAATCTTTCCAGACTGTAATAAATGCAGACGCACTGGACTTGAGTGTCAGTGTATCTCCAGTGACACTTGAGTGTTGGCTCTTTGTCTAAATGCAGATGGTGAGTAAAGGGCTGATTCACATACAGGATGTTGACGCATTTGAGCCAAATATTCAGAGTGCCAACTTCCCACCCTGACACGGGCCTCGAATATAAAACACTAACGACAACCTCATTCCCTCAACAGAAACGACCAACGTGCAAAAACACGCTCTGTGTTAAATCCATGATGATAAAGCATGTGGTAAATAAGTAAACGCCTTGCGTGGTCACTGCTACCGACCATAAAACAACGTTAAGATTGAAAACACATAAAGCTACACAAGTTGTATTTAGTAACTCTCCATATTGAAATCTAAACATTTTAACGCAGCTGACGTGATGTAACGTTACAGTAGCACACATTGGGCTATTAAAGTGGCATCATGCTTTGTTGCCTGATTTTACCGTTAGCTCAAATGTTAGCATGCTAAACGGCCCCAATGGCATGTTATTTTGCCCCAAACAAGTTATTTTTACACTCCTGTGTGGTTTATAAAGTGCCTCGGGTGTCTTTGCATGCGGTGATGGTGTTGTCAGGTGTGCCGCGTGGATGAAAGCGATAAAAACACGGGCTGACTCACGATGGTAACGCTAGCCTTGCGCAGGTCGCGGTTCTCCTCCTGCAGCGCTTTGCACTTCAGCTTGAACGTCTCCAGCTCGATCTTCAGCACTTTGTTCTCCTGCTGCAGCGACGCGAGCCGGTTTGTCAGCTCCTCCAGCCGGGACTGCGAGATCACGACGCCCTGCGCTTTGCTGGCTGCGTTTGTTGTGGTCGCGGTGGAGGTGGCCGCCGAGGTGCAGGAGGACTGCGGGGTGGCGGAGCTGCTGCTGCTGCCCGCGCCGTCCGTGTCGCTCTCGCTCGCGCTGTCCGCCATGCTGCGCCACGCTCAGTAACGATACCGAAAGCTTGCAACGGTCCTCGAGTGAAGTGGAAATGGGTTTCAAGGGCTGGGGAGAAAGAGGGATGGAGCAAGTGTGGATCGACTGTAGGGGAACGGTCCAAGAAATGACTGGGCGTGCTGAAAGTGCAGGCGAAAAGAGGGTGGCGCCGTCCAGTGGCGGAGTGGACAGAGTGTTTGGGGTTTTTGATTCAGTCCTGCTGTGACTCGAATCTTTTGAATCACCGATTCATTCTGACAGCATTTGTTGATGAGGTAAATAGTCTTTAGTGTCTGTTAAGAATGAAGCTTTTAACCGTTTAGTCAACCAATTCGTTAAAAATTACTTTATGACCAAAAAAGGCTTTTTTGCAGAATGATTATTCAAAATTACAATAAATTACCAAAATTGTATATTATTTCCCACAATTTTCCCCAGTGTCAGCTAGGGCTTTTATTAAAATGCAGACATCTCATTTTACATGTACAGATATGTGTGAAGATTAACGCACTTTATATTATATATATTTTTCTGTTTTATATAGCCCATATTAGCATTAATTGTTTAGTATTATTGTTAGTATTAATTGGTTTTCTCCAATTGTTAATGTCTATATTTAATGCATTATTTATCACACTCACACACGTCAATATTTAGCCCAAATTTAAAGTGGATCAAAAAAGTTTTTCAAAATTGTCCTAAAGAAATAGGTGTTTAATAGATTTAAGAAAACTTTTATGAAAGATTTTTGACTATTGTATATGAAACGTCTGGCTTTAAACCACAATAATTAAATCATATGGTGTAGGGCCTCCTTTTGTGGCCAATACAGCATCAATTAGTCTTGGGAATGACACAAGTCCTGCACAGTGGACAGAGAGATTTTGAGCTATTCTTCTTACAGAATAGTGGCCAGGTTACGTGGAGCAAAACGTTTTATTCTCTCCAGAACACATCAAGATGGCTTAATCTGGTGACTGTGCAGGCCATGGGAGATGTTCAACTTCACTCTTACGTTCATCAAACCACTCTGGCACCAATTCTGCTGTGTTTATTGGTGCATTATCATTCTGATACACAGCACCGCCTTCAGAATACAATGTTTAAACCCTTAGGTGGCACGAGTGACCAAAGGTTTGGCTATAGGAGCCCGGCTATGTATATTGCCCCTGTGGAGCTCCTGACGATCAGTTTTGGTGGAAACAAAAGAGTTGAGATGCTCATTTAATTCTACAGTGAGTTGGGCAGCTCTGGTTTTATGTTTTTTGGATACAATCCGGGTTAGCACCCGGACATCCCTTTCAGACAACTTCCTTCGTCCTACTTGGTGGTAAGCTGACATTACCCTGGACACAAGTGACTCTTGATACATCACAAAGACTTGCGCAATAATTTGTTCTTTTTTAAACTCTGATATGTCACACATAATGTTGAGTGCATTGCAATACTTTAAGCAAAACAGTGCTATTACCCTGCTAATTAATTAATTGTGCAATCAATATAGATTGGCTGGCCAAATTTTGCCATAAAACCCCATATATATATATATATATGTGTGTGTGTGTGTGTGTGTGTGTGTGTGTGTGTGTGTGTGTGTGTCTGTATTCAATAAACTTAACAACAGGTCCCATTTAAAGATGGATGTATTTCTAGAGCAGGAAGGTGTGACCACAGAGGTCACATCCTGTTTAAATCCATAGTTGTTATGTGATCTGATTTCTAAGATCCCCTGCATTATTCAGATAAACCTGTATGTAGTCCATAGAAAACTAATCATAATCATTACCCATTGACAAAACTATTGATAAGAAGCTATGAATGGTGTTAATGTTATAGTATCACATCAAGGGTGGACAATACATGTTCTACATAAATATTTGTAGTTTTCTTAATGTCATAGATACACATTACACACAACACTTGACTATGATGTGATGTGAAAAAATAAGAACACAAATAATGTGAGAGCACTAAAATAACTGAATAAACAATAGATTTGCAAAATCAATGCGTTTATTTTATTTTTAAATCCGATTTCTGTAAGACATTTGAAACATTATGGTGGCATCATAGCTGCTAGTTTCTAAAAGAGAAGACCTCCAATAACCAAAGTGCTATTATAGTTACATTTAAATGGCTTCACTCATTGTAAGAATTGTACATCAAAAATGTCGCTCAGGTGAAAACATATCATATGAAACAAAATCAACCGATTTGGATTGGGCCGTGTCAGGCCCCTCCCACAGTTTGATTGACATGTAACAGGGAAGCAGAACCACACTCCATCATGACCTAGTTTCCTTGTAAAGTCTTTCAGATCTCACTGCCATAGCAAAGTTCAGCACACCGAAGGATATTTCACACCATACACACCACAAGCTAAAAAGACTCAAGCTCTATTGGAGGAAAAAACAAAACAAACTAACAAAAAAAAAAAAAAGTAATTTCTAAAGAAAAAGTCTATATTATCAAAAACCGATGCAGAACACTGCAACACATTGACTCGCTGGTCTAAAATATATCACACGATTTCAAAACTGGAAACGATTTCTTGTAATACTTAAAATTAGAATGACCATCCAGTGTGTGTCATTTTGTAATACATAAGCTATTAAATCTACAAGTAATAAAGGTCTAAAGACATCCCATATGAGTAGATGAAAATGTTAAATGTTCACCTAACCTGAAAAACAAAAGTTGTTAATTTAAAACCTCAGCGGACCAAAAAGAAAAGAAAAATGGAGACATTCCTATAATGATTACAAACAGCCTTAAGACGAAGAGAGAACTCTACATTGTACAGCCAATACACATGATACAGTGATAGTTGAACAGAGATGCTGATTTCTAGCATTTACATTCTGAACGGCGCTCAGGCTAACATCAGCACACAATGTCCTCCATAAGCAGGAGTATGGACACTACACTCCACTCCTAAGGAAGCTTTTCACACTTAACCGTTTCTACATGATGGATGCTTGTCGGGTGACGTGTTGGAATATAAAAAGGAGTTGTATGAGCACACAAGAAAAAGTCTTCTTATTTGTCTTTTTAAATACAGTGTTTTGCAAACTTAGAAAAAAAGGTTCTTAAAATAAGGTGAACTGCATGCATCAAAATATTAGTCCTCTGTACGACTTCTTCATAGAATTGGATAAATTCCCATTTTGGGAATGGTTGAAATTCGCAGAGGATTAAGGAAATGTCCCCTGAAAACCGAACCAACTTTTCTCATATACAAACATACCTGCTATAATAATTAATTATACAAGTTTCACTGTCTTTAAAATGTCGAAAGCACTTGTAAAGTGTATGTTTGCGGTGCTCTCGCCAAACCTAACTACTAAATTGTATTTAGTTTTTTTACATAATGTGATTTATGTACAGAAAAATCCACCACATCATTTATTTTTGTTTTATAAATAAAAAATAAACCACAGGGATCCTCCTCCTGACGTCATGGGTCCACGGTACGTGTAAGGCGAATGTAAGGTCAACAGCATCTATTGTTTATTTTCCCTCCTAAAACAAAAAAGAGCTTTTGTGCCATCTTTGGTCACAGGGAAATTTGTGTGAGCGTAAGGTTTGGAGTATTCTGAATGTACCCCCCCTTTACTTATTCATCTGATATTCATGGCTCACACAAAACAGTTTCTGATTTCCTGATGGTCCGTTTCAGCACAAGTGTTGACCATCAAGAAGTGTAATTTCATAGGTCCCCCAGAAGCAGGAAGTTGAGTTACATAGGACCCAACCGAGAGAGGAAGTAGAATTCACCGGGACCCATTTCAGGAAGGAGAATTCTTAAAGACCCCCTTGGAACAGGAAGTGTGTCAGCAGTGTGATGCATGCTCATGCGCAAGCGGAGAGTTCAGAGTTCAGTCTCTTTGAACACCATGCGTTTCAGAGTGGAAGCAGTATGGTTTTCAGGCCTAATGTCTCTTTTCAGCGTGTGTGGGCCCGGCGTTCAGGAAACTGATCCATAATATACCTGCAAACCTTCAGAGACACAAAACAGACCAAATGAAGATGAAAGTACTTGTTACAAAAAAGTAATGTTATAGTTCTATGGGAGTAATAATTCAATTTCAATAAAAGTTCAACTATAAAAGAAGAAACTCAATAAACGTTCTAAAAGTTTAGGA
>CAIGQV010017386.1:16705933-16730185 GCA_903798115.1 Danio jaintianensis | reverse complement strand
TGTATATATATATATATATATATATATATATATATATATATATATATATATATATATATATGTGTATGTATGTATGTATATATGTATATATATTTTTATTAAGTTTTTATTATAAAGAAAAAAAAATCCAAAATGACATAGCCCTGTGTGAAAAAGTGTTACTAAACATAGCTTTTAACTTAACTCTGGTTTAGCACACCTGAGTTCAATTTCTCTAGCCACACCCAGGCCTGATTATAAACCTGTTCACAATTAAGAAATCACTTAAATAGGACCTGCCAGACAAAGTGAAGTAGACCAAAAGATCCTCAAATTCAAAGACAAATGAGAAATAATAACCTTGATATTAACTTAAAAATGCAATTCATGCTTGAAAACCCTCCAATGTGGCTGAATAACAACAATTCTGCTAAAATGAGTGGGCCAAAATTCCTCCATAGTGCTGCAATAGACTCATTGCAAATAATCAAAAACACTTGACTTGTTGATGTTAAAGGTGGCCCAACCAGTTATTAGGATTAGGGGCAAACTTTTTTTTCACAAAGGGCTATGTAGTTCTGTATTTTTTCCCCCATAATAATAATAAATAAATAATTTCAAAACTACATGATGTGTTTACGTGTGTTATCTTTGACTAATATTTAAATTTGTTTGATGAGCAGAAACATTAAAGTATGACAAACATGCAAAAAAAAAAGTCAGAAGGCAAACACTTTTTTACCCCATTACGTCCCTCTGTGTGTGTATGTGTACATTTATTTTAAGTGCTGTACCTGCCTATAGTCATGAAGCCACATCTACGAATGATGTTTTCTTTCTGAACGCTTGTCTTCCTTCTTCCTCGCCTTGGAAATGTCTCCCTGTTTGCACAAATACAGAGAATAATCTGTATTAAAGAGCTGGACAATATCTGTGCAAATCTTTTGGAGGAACACCTATAGTTTAGAATCAAAACATTCCCCTGGAAACACCCAGATATCATCATTACATAACAGATCAGTAACAACTGACAAGACGTTAATATTAAACTGATGAAGAAGTTCAGTTCAGTTCATGTTATTTCTTGCTGTATGGAAAGAACAGTGTATAATGCTGGAAGAAAGTCAAAAAGGCTAAAAGGGAGGAAAAGAAAGACAGAAGACACACACTGTAGGTTAGAAGACAGAGCTGAAGAATCATGTTGAATCATGTTAAACTATGATTCAACTGTATTATTAAACTTTGCCAAAATAATTTAGGAATGTCAATAAACACACAACTTTATCGACAACATTGGTTAATTCAGGTCTCCAGTCTGTGCGGATATGAGGATTTCTCGTATCCAAAACTGTCCTACTCTCTACTACTTAATTGTGTTATGATTACATACATTCAGAAATAATGATTCTTTATTGATAGAAAAACATTAGCAACGAAGCATTTAATTGGTAAAAATTGTTTACAAACATTCTACTCTAGTACTCTAATAATATTGTTCATAAGAATTGTTTTTGAGCACCAAATCAGCATGTCAGAATGACTTCTGACAGATCATGTATTATAAATTAATTACTGCTGAAAAGCTAGCTTTGCTATGAAATTAATTACATTTCAACATATTTCAAGTGGAAAACATTTACATTAGTAAATAATTACATTTAACATGCTTTACAGCAATTTAAATAATTAATTTTTATATTTATATCAGCCATGGCTTCATGACTGAATAAACATGAATAAAACCTTTGATCGATTTAGGCAGAAGTGACAAACTACAAGCTTTAGATGTTTATATTAGTTTTATACCTTCTAAAAGTGAATTCTGTCACTGTTTTGGAGCACACTAGCTTGTAGATATCTTAAAAACTAACAATACTGATATTAACACCTAAAAACTTTATTTTAATTTTATGGGACCTTTAAATAAATGGTCAATGTACTGTATATGAAAAGAAAAACACTCCACACAGACTGTGCAAACCTCAGTGTGGGCAGTTAGGGGGACGTGGATCTCATCCCCTGTAGAAGAGTCTCCCTGTGACCCAGTGCCACTCACCAAACCCTGGTTTTCAGGAGTGGGAGAGTCCACACGGCAAATTACCTTTCGAATGACCTGTAAATGAGTATTGAAGGTCAGAAGTCACCATGTATGATTGCCAGTGGAAAACAAAACAATGTGAGAGTAGGGTAGAATCAGTTAAGGTTATGGAGGAAGGAGCTGTAAGAAAAATATATTATGTGTTTCAGCATTTAACATTTCCTCAGTATCTCTATATCAGCTCTGAAAAAGCTAAAGTAAAAAGCAATCAAAAGACGGGCGTACATGGTGAGGAAATCCTTAATGCTTGCATTGTCGTGGCTATCAAGCTCAAGGGGTCTCATTTATAAACATGGCTTAAGCACAAAACAGTGGTAGAAAGTGTGTAAACTATTTCTCTCGCAAAAGATCTTTAAAAAACAAAGCTGACAGGAGAATGTGCACAGCTGAAAGTAAAACTCTGAAGTAAACATGTATTTAACTTAAATATTCAATTATTTGAACCACTTTAAATCATTATACACTCAAAAAATTATGTTTGCTGCTTGTTCAAAATACTTATTTAAAATGATTTGAAACAACACAATTTTTGAGGATTTTTTGCGACAACTTAATTGTTTTATGTTCAATCTACTTGAATCTGTAAAAACTAATAAGTTTACTTAATTTCTTCATGTTGTCCCAATACAAATTGATTGTGTGGAACCCAGCATTTTTTACTGTGTATGAGACATAATCATTCATTAATAAATTAACATTTATTTGTTCACTATGGGAAGGTTTCAATGTAAAGTTTGCTAAAAGAGACCCCAGGTCTTTTTTAAACATGTCACAGAGGGATCAAGGGAGTGAAAGAGAGAGATTGGTTCTGAAAGCAATATCTTCCTCTTTTCCATGTTTTTGGGGTTGTATTCGAGTTTGAGTCAGAGAATTCAAAGTTTGTAAGGTCATAAAATCATGTCGTATGTCACTGTGTCTGAGTGATTTTCACATAGTCTCACTTGTGACATGTGCATGGACATACAATCTACTGACCATTATAATTTGCACAGTGTACACCCGCCTTAATTGAGTAAAATATAAAAAAAAGTGACATGAAGGGAACAGAGGAGTTACTTTTCTAGTGATGATGTTTCCATCTTCATCAATAAACTGTTCCTCTGAAACTGACTCGGCAGGAATGTTTCGTGCCTCCTCTCCCTAAAGCAAAAGAGCGCTTAAAATTTAATATGTAGACACAAATATCCAGGACACCTTCAAAAGCACCACACCTACAAACACACTTCCACACACCCTGAGCTGTCATGTGAACCTGCAAGCAAAGCTGGATATTTAAATATGAACCAACATGCCTTCATGCTCAACATCACCACCACAAAGCATTAGTAGACACACACTTAGGCCCAATCCCAATTCTACCCCTTAGCCCTTCCCCTTACCCCTACCCCTTGTTTGCACGTTCATGTGAAGGGGTAGGGATGTCCCAGTCCTCTTTAGCTTGAAGGCATAGGACTAAGGGAAAGGGCCCTTGAAACAGATTTTCCAGGAACACACTCGAATTGAAGGGGTACGAAAATGTATAAATGTAAATGTAAAAGAATACACAAGTTACAACGGCAACATTGCTGACACACAAGTAAGGAGATACACAAATGTAGGTATTTTTTGGCAGAATTTTCACAACAAACCAGCATATGTTTTAACTCATAATGGCGTTCGTGTTTTATGGCCATGGTTTAAAAAAACTGTTAATAAATATATATATAATAACTACTGTGTATTAGTAGTCCCACAACATTTTCAAATCTGTCACTCAATGACACTCGAGTACCCTGTCAGAAAAGTCTAGTGGCTGGGAATTAGCTTTTTAATGTGTCTGGTAAACATTAATGTTGTTTTTTTGTGTTTACATACATGACTATGGCCACTGTGTAAATACACAATACAGTTATGATAACATCATATTGTTGCCTCTGGTGATTCCTGAGGATAAATACCAAAAAAATTACTGTAAGCTACACAACTGGAATAACTACAGCAGGCGGCGTAAGAGCTTGCAATGACATATGATGACATCTGTGGGTGTTGTAGTGGTGTCCCATTTCTTAGGGGTAAATTTGAAGCCCTACCCCTTCATACTCTGTTTCAAGGGCCTAGGGGAAGGGAAGGGGTAATAGATGTTATTGGGATCGTGCTTTAATAAATATATAAATATGTCACACAACTGAAATGCTGAGAGAAAGTGTAAACCCAAAGCAAGCACCTGTAAGCACAAAGAAAAAGCAACCAAACACACAAGTGATGTAAAAAAACAAACACCACACTGTGTTTATGATTGGAGGAATCAGATTTGGTCCACCAGCTACACCAAAGTCAGACTTGGAGTAAAGTTAAAGTCTAAAGTTACCCGGACCGTCCTGCAGTTTTGCAGGCAGATACCTTGAGAATGAGACGTCTACGAAACACCTTGGTGGTGACAGTGCGCTCTTCATCCAGGCCACGCTGCTAATGGATACATATAAAATACATCTTAACATATATGTGTTTTCAGTTCTCCTGTTATGTGAATGATTCCGTTTACCAGGGAACATTATCTCATTCCACTGAGTCAGTTGCTAACAGATATCAGCCAAAGCAAGAGGAGCAGAGGAGTCTTAAAGGTCCCGTGAAATTAAATTAAAGTTTTTTTAGTATCAGTATTTTAGTCTTAAGGATATCTATATACTTGTGTACTACAAAACAGAAGTTTCTCATCAAAATGCTCTCTAGTATCTGACCTGTCCCGCACCCTTCAAGATGCATCTCATTTTGTTTTCATTAAATGCGCGTGAGCTCAACCACTCTTACTGGCAGACCTATGGTAAAAACGAAACGCCATAGGCTGTTTTTTTTAAAAGGGTAGAAGCTAATGTATGTACCGCCCTCTCTTCATGTTTCAGTTTATATTACGTCAAATATCAAATAAAAATGCACATTTTAAAGCACTTCACGGGACCTTTAAACTGACTCTAAACTCTGAAGTGGCAGTGTTATCAGCTATTACGTGCTGTAATCCAGAGATTATCTTACCTGGACTTTGTGCTCAGCAATCAGAGCTCCTTCTTGCTTGCCCGCCCCGGCCTTCATATCATTGGCTGATTCCTGAGACGCTGAGCTGCGGGGCATGATGTTGGGGTGCTCACCGTTTTGTCTAGGTTTTCCTGAATCCCCTCTGGATGATGATGTCATGGAGTCGCCGGAGTTCTCCTGACTTCAAGAGGGTTAAAATGTAACAATTTAGTTACCATTTGCTTACTCTTGTGTGGTTTCAAACCTTCATGAGTTTATTTTTCTTGACCTGTAACAATTGACATCCATAGTATTTGTTTTTCCTACTATGGAAGTCAATGGTTACATGTTTTCGGCTTTCTTCAAAATGTCTTATTTCAAAATTTCTTCCTTACTATTCAACAGTAGAAAGAAAGTCAAACATGTTTGGAACAAGTAAAGGGTGAGTAAATGATGACAATTTTTATTTTTTGGGTCCCTAACTATCCCTTTAACTTCATCAAACAAACATTCTATTATGAAATATTATTACCATTTAATATAACTTATCTCTATTTAAACATATGTTCAAATTAATTGCTGCAGTGGCAGAAAATACATTTGCAGTAGTCCAGTCTTCAGTGTCACATGATTTTTCAGAATTCATTCTAAATATGCTGATTTGTTGCTAAGTAAAGTTGATTTTTATTATTAATGTTTAGATGTATTATCTATATCTATTTTTAATAGTAGTGTATTTCAATAAGATATTAATCTTTAGGCATTTACACATTTGAGAAGTAAAAGAAATTTGAAACATCAACTGAAATGAGTGCGATATCATGTCTCACTTGGGACAGTATTAACTAACTGTAATGAGATGAAAATAAAATGTATTCAACAATACTTCTGTTTACACATTTGAAGCTTTTTCAGCTTTTGTAAAGTTTCAAAAGATGCTCTGCCTGATCAAACACAATCAAAATATCAAGTTTCAAATTTGACTTTGACTGATTATATGAGACTTTTTAAATTTGAGTGCACTAATGGTGAAAAACTGAAGTACCTGTTTTCCTGTTTGTCCATGTGGTCTGAGCCATGACCCCGTCCAGAAGCAGCCGGCTCTGCATTGGCGTTGGCCGTCTCAGAGAACCAGCCTGTGGAGAGCGAGCAGATCTCAGACTTAATTTGCCCAACATCTCTCGCTACCTCTCTCACTTTCTCCTTATGCATCTCCTCATTCACTTCCCTCTCCCTGACTCCGTCATGGCCATCTGACTCTTTCAGTTGCTCTTGTCTCTCCTGGGCTTCCTCCTCCTCATCCTCCTCTCCTCCTGAAACAGACTCCCTCAGGACCTCTACCCAGGGTCGCAAAGGGGAATTCTCATGACCTTGAATCTCTTTAGGGATGACGCTCTCCTCTCCCCTCAGGATAATATTCGTTTCTTCAAATGGCGATGATAGTGATGATGATGAAGGACTCTTATGCTCTTCTTTTTCATTCGGTTCCATAGGAGAGGGCAAGTTCTGTTGGGAGTGAAAAGACTCTTTTTTCTCACTTGATTCCTTGTTTTGAGACCCCTGATTGGCCTGTACAAGGTAGTCCTGTTTATTCAAATAGGGTGGGTCTGTTTTTGGGACAGACTGAAGTGGTGCAGAAGAGTTTAGAGGAGGTCCATCATGGTGTAGTGGTGGAAGGTGTGAGTCAGGGTCACATGTGAGTTGTGTTGTGTGTTTGGGATTGTCGGACGGGAGCTGAGTGTGTGTTCGAGAATCAATTTGTGTGTGTATTTGGGCAGTTGTTTCAGTGATTGTGTGAGGCTGATTCACAGGTTTGGACAGGGGCAGGTCGCAGGGTCTAGATGGGGTGATTCTGACAGACTCCTCCTCGCTGTACCGCTCTAGACCCCAGGAGGGGCAATAAGGGGGAGGATCAAGGGGTAGATCTAAGATGGGCTCGATGTCATCAGACATAGAGGGGCAGATAGGGGGTGTGGTGGGGGTGGGGTTGGTAGTTGACTGCAGTTGAGCCAGGATGGTGTGGAAACCTGGGTGAGATGATACACACACAGATGGATGGACATGACAGGACACAATTACAATCACACACACAAGCACACACATATACATGCTTAAAAGAACAGTTCACCAGAACAATTTTTTAAAATCTGTTAAAATGTGTATAATTTGTTCACTCTCATGTTGTTTCAAACCAGTATTGTGTTATTTTGAAGAATTCTTACAAAAGGTTTTCCATACAACGATGGGTCGATACAACATAGGAGTGAGTAAATAACAACATTTAAATTTTTGGGTGAACAATTTATTTGAACACAGAGATAGACACCTAAGCCCACCATGAAGAGCGAAAGCACAGTATTAGACCATATTTCCCAGAGCTTCATCAGACATACATGCCAACAAGCACACGGTTAATACACAATGACAATGGAACAGATTCAGATCTCCAAAACACCTGTTGTGATTGCTTGTATACTACAATTCAAAAGTTTTTTCAGCAAGAATGCATTAAATTTAAAGTAACAGTTACGTCACCTAATACAGAAAAGTTCACACTATTCATAAAAAAACTATGGCAGTTTTTACTACAAATATTTTTGATCAAATAAATGCAGCTTTAAAAAGACTTCAATCAAAAATTTATGTCATTTATTCTTACTGAGCTCAAACTTCTGACAGGTAGAGTGTTTTAATGTTACCTCCCCATAGTAGCTGTGTGTGTTCATCTGTAACTTTGATTAAAAAGTTAACAGAGTCTATAATAAAAACTGGATGTTACTTGTGTTAGTTGGACACAATTACAGGTATGCAATATGTGGAAACACAAATAGTCTTTTTGTAAATCACAGTCATGATGTGTGTTGCTACTCAATATGGGGAGACTCAAAATCTGGCAAAATGGAAATGAGAAGAACGATGTCTGTTCAGATGAAGAGCTCAATAGTGGAGGAGTTGTGACAGAGGGATGGAGTAGCGAGGGGTGGTCCGGGGGGGATGCAAGGGCAGTGACAGCAAGCACAAGGGGGCAACGGTGAGGGCGGTGGTGAGGAGGAGACAAAACTCATACAATGGGATGCACAGGGAGAGACAAAGGACAGAGGAGAAGGGCAGTGCGAGGGAGAGAGACAAATTCTACGTGCAGAAATGGGAGATGACAGGTTGAGAGCAGGAGAAAGAGAGAGAGAGGAGAGAGAGAAAGAAGATTTAAGTGGACCAGATGGGAAGAGAGAACTGGATGGAGAGTCTTGGGCCACATCATTGGAAATGTGAGCAAAAAAACGGGACAAAAACACAAAAAGAACATGCAAGTTAGAAATACATGACTGTGTGAATGCGAAGAATGAACGGGGAGTCTGGGAGGTGGGAAATGGGGGATTGTACTGGAGGAGATGAGAGGAGAGGACAAGTCACTTTGTAGCTGACAGAGGGAGGCACAGGAGACTGTCAGGAGGAGGAGACTATGGAGAGAAGGATGATCTCCTTCTTTCTCTTCTTTTCCCCCCTCTCTCTTTTTATCCCTTGCTTCAGTGAAGGGGAGGAGAGGAGAGAAGGGTAGATGGAGGAGGAAGCAGATCGACAGCTTGAGAGGCAGAGGACAGCTGAGTCTTTTAGCTGATGCCATGCGCTGTGGTCCATTACATAAAAAAGAGCTGGTCTGTAACACTCCTGCCAACTTATATCAAAACAGCTTAGTTAGGATACAGCTGATAATAACATGCATTTGGTTTACAAAAAGTAAGTCTTCTTCTGCCCTTTATACAACAGAACTAAGGTTATGGCTAAAAACAGTACTTGTTTCTTGTTCCATTGGCAGTATACTGTAGGGCCTTAATTAAAAAAGAAAAAAGAAAAGTGTGTACATGTGTAACAGGAAAATATTGTTTTGAGCGGCCCTTCCTACACTTGTTGAGGCAAAGCATCATGCTGTGATTGCTTCACATCACATGACCATATACATGCATGTTCAAACCAGGTCCATGCATATGGTGTTGGGAGGAAGGGAAGGGGGTAACAGAAATGAAGAGTCTCTGAATAAATAAATTTTAAAACAAGTAGTGAGTGATTTAACACGATATGGATGTAAACAGGGCCTCAGAAAAGTATCTGATGTTCTATAAATGTGCCAAAGGCAATGTTTGGATGTAGATTTCAAGTAAAAAAAATAACTATTAATAGTCCACCTGTGATTAACACTTTGGCAAACTGCAGGGAGGTTGTAGAGGAAAACAAAAAAAATGAATGAGTTGGGGAGGAGAGGGTGAGGTTTGGGTGGGGGTTCAGCTAGATGGGGCTAAACTTTACCATCCGCCTTTTCCTGGCACACAGCGCTATCATCTGCAAAACTTCTGGTGCCTGAAATGTTACCATAGTCAAATATGGGCCCTTCCAGCAGAGTCACAATATCCATCCGGTTCACTTTAGTCAGGACCGCTGTCAGTGCATCCGCTATGAAAAAAACATAAAAGTAACTTATATTCATAATAACTTTAGCATTTATGAAAGAGATCTAAAAAATAATATATAACTGAGTAGAACAGAGCAGGAGGGACGGACAAAAAAAAAAAGATTCTCACTTGTGGCGTTTTTCCCATCCCGACTGACCCACTTCTTTAGGAGCATGAAGCTCTGGGCTGTGAGAGAGTTTGGGTTCTCTGTGCGAATGTGGTTAATCTCATCCACAGAAAAATTCATCTCTCGAGCAAGCTCTATAAAACAATAAAACACATTTCATTATAACTAGAATCATTTTTGGACAGACAGCTTATAAAAAGTTTTTTAAAGCTGAAGTCATATATCACTTGCTGTGTTGCATTTGTTGAAGAATTAGTTTTTGAACTTTTAAAAATATAATCAGAATATTTAAAAATAAAGAGAGAGAATACTTTTGAAGTGTCTTCAGATGGTCAGATGTAAATAAAAAAATGTATGTAACAAATAAATGCAGAATTGGGCTGTAAAACCAATCGCATGCATAAGAGGGTGCCAGAGCACTGCTGTGTTGAGAATCACTTCCCATTGTTTCTTAGTTCTAAAGTTATCATAAAACATCCTACTTAAATAGTTTACGTTCCATAAGGTCAACAATAAATAATTAGTTGGATGGCAAGTAAAATGCAACCTCTTATTTGCCGGTCATATTGGTCAAAGTGAGTCTCACCAGTCCAGCTCAGTCCCAGATGGTCAGCCACAATGGCCATGCGTAGGTCTGTTCTTTCACATGGACTCTGTGGACCTGACATGACATACAGAACATAATCATTACAAACAAGTTATATGTTTATTTCAAATAAAAAATCCAGATGACTTTCTTCTTTTCTGGCCAAAACAAGAAAAAAAATGAGCAAAATCTTAATTAATAGGCCATTGGACAGGAGACGAAAAAATATGGAACATATTAACTAGTTTGGCTAGAAAAGGAAGAACAGGCAGACAGTGAACTACAATGTTTCAGCTACACAGCTGGTGCTCTGATTGTGCAAGTGAAACAAATTTTCCACAGAATTTATGCAGGCAATAACTAGTGTGTATACTGCGGAATTAAAAACTTAAAATATTAAAAGAAAAGATATTTTGTTGAGATGAGGCATGCAGACAACATAGTACTATACATTTTTTTCTAACAGAGTTCACAAACAATGAAGCAGGTATAAAATTCTCAACAACAATGTTCCTTTAACCAACTCAACACAGATAGACTGTTCAGTGCCCCACCCCTCATTATTATGATAAATTATCTCTGGAAGGTAAGGGAGAGAGAAGGGGAAATCTGACAGGGACAGATACAGAACGGTACAGTCACACAGCACAGTGATGAGAGAATGACAAGAATGACAGCTATTGTTCACGCCACAGGCAATCCAATCAGTCACAACGGCTCATGCAACTAAGGATCAAGTAAAGTTTTCAATAAAGTTTTACAAACTAGGCTTGATCTCCGCGACGGGGGGCGACCTGCGAGCCCCTTCGTTCTTACTGCCCTCCTTCCCTCCTCCAGTCCGCTTACTCCTCCTCTCACTGCCCGGCGCCCTTGTGGCCTTTGTCCTCGAGGGTGTGACCCCTCGGGAGGAGCCAGCGGAGAGGGAGGGCTGGGACTGAGAGGGGTCCGATAGTGAGGTGCTTCGTGATGTGCTGCTGTCCTCCTCCGATTGGGACTGCTCTCCCTGTGTCTGTTTCTCCTCATCTGAGAGTCGTTCGGCCACCTTTATTGCTTCTCCACTAACATTCTTTAGGAACTCAATTGACTGCCTGCACACCTCGCTAAAGTTGCCTCGACCTGCCTCACTAACTGAACATCTGGAAGCACCAGATGACCTGTCTTTGAAAGGAAGCCTAGTTGGAACTACTGGTCTGACTGATCTCTCTGACTCAGGCTTACTTGATCTTGGAACTACTTGGAAGTTAACTGCACAATTTTTTTTCATGTCTTTGACAGGAATTCTAGACTTGTGCTCAGGTGTTATGGAGACAGGATCCACTTTCCTTGCCTCTGGCCTCACAACCTGCTTAGGTTTTTGCTTTCCTGAACTGTGCGTGTTAAAACTGAATCCAGCTGCCTTAACTGGGAGCCTAGACTTTGGCTGCCTGTTCTCAAAGACTACTTTATTCTGATGACTTTGAGAAGTTTTCTCCACAGACTCTCTACAGAACTGAGCTTCTATTCTACTAGCTTTCTGTAAGGTGGGTTCAGAAGATGACTGCAAATTGAACACTACACTTCCACACTGGATGTAGTTGGCCTGCACATTGGAGGACTCTAAATTATTGTTGTTATTGTAGTTTTCAGAGGGGTAATCTTTTCTGCCCATTGTGGGAGAGGTAGTGCATCTGCTATCAAAGTGACTTTCGGCTAACTGAGACTCCAAACTAATGTATTCCGGCATCTGACTGTCTGAGGACTCAGCTTTTACATCAGTCAGTTCAGCTGAGCCAGGGTCTTTCTTTATAGTAATGGAAGCTGCGATGCCCATCTTAATGGGGGTGCGTAATTTGGGATCAACCTTGGAGGCTGTGACAGTGCATGAGGTGGTGTCAGCGGATGGAGGTGCTTCCAGGCAGTCAGCACTGCCCTGCACTGTGCTGCCTCTGGATGGTGTTAAATCTGTAGTTGCCTCTACCTTTCCCTCTACAGTTCTTTCCCCTGCCTTTGACTGAGAGGTGTCTACCCCCGAATTCCTGCCCCCTTTCCCCTTGTCCCCTGACTGCCCATCTGATGTATGCTCACCAATCTGGAAAAACTGAAGTCTCTCTTCAACAAAGTCCCTCTTGCTCATGTCAATAGCACCACTGCGGGTCATCTCAAACATCTTGCCCTCGTGGAAGGGGAAAGGGTTGGGCTCACTAGTTGGGGTGCTCTCATCTGTCGGGGTTCTTGCTGGAGTGGTATCCGGTGTGGTAGCTTGTGATTTGTCTTCCACTGACAAAGCACAGGGCTTCGGATCTTCATCTTTATTTTTAGCATCAAAAGCTCCTTCCTCTCCCTCTTTACCAGACCACGGATCGAAATCCAAGCCTTTAGTAGCCACAGTTTTAAAAGTAGTGTTTATGTCCTCCTCTAGTTGATACTTGAAATAATTGTCTGTCATACCTTGTCTATCAGGGTGTCTTCCCTCCAAAGAATAGATTGTATCCTCTTTGCCATTGTCTGACTTTTTACCAGATGACCTCTTTGTTTTTGCCTTTTCTCCTGTTTCCTCATTTGGTGTGCTCTCCTCTTCAATCACTTCAAGTTTGCTCTGGCTGAAGGAACGTTCTCCTGTTTTCCCCTCATTTGACAGGCTGGATGTTTTAGGGTCACTCAGTCCATCGTCCTCATCTTGTAGATCATACCCATCAAGAGAATCTATCTCAGTGGCATCTGTATCATGTGAAAATTCAGCAGTTGTTGCTATTGAGCAATCAGTGATAGATTGATCATTTCCATTTTGTTCACATTCTACATCTTCTCCTTTCACAATGCCATTGATACTTGACTCCTTGTGCTGTGAGCCGTTTCTCTCTGGTTTCCTAGGTTTAACACGCTTCTCACACTCTTCAGCCATTTTGAAGGTGTACTTTTTAAGTGGGGCAGGCTGAAAAACAGATTCATCATCACTGGAATCACTGTTATCAGCAGCTCCAGGTGGAAGAGGGGAAGGAGGCTGCACTCTGATTACTGGTTCTGCAAGGAGATGCCTGTCATGTTCCTCTTGAAGGTTTACCTCTATCATCTCTGTTTCTGCTTCTGAGGAAGGGCACGACCCCCTCTTTTCAGGGTCAGCCTGCTCGGTCTCTAATGGTGGTGGTGGTGGGAACTCGATGTAAGCTATACGTTTGTCTTTTGACCTTTTTCCAGTCGAGTCTTGCTTTCTTTTTGATGATTCTGATGATTGATTGGTAGGTTTGACATTTTCTGTTGGTATTTCCTTGAAAATGAATGTCTTGGGCTGCTCCTCCTCCTCAGACTCCTCTGGTATTGGGCTAGGCATGCCAGCCATGGAACCAATGACAGGCTCAGGAGCCCTGGAGTTCAGGTCATAGCTGACCTCCTCAGAGGTAGGTGTCTCAGGAGTTACAGGACTCCTCCCTGAACTGTCCATAAATGTTACCTGCTCTAACGTGTCATCTTCAGGGCTTCCCTGAGGTGATGGCGGCTGCTTCTGTTTTACAGAATAAAAGGCTCCACGTGTTTCATGTACTGTCCTGCTCTCGTGGCTTACTACTTTTTTGTAAGTGCTCAGCTGCCCAGTAGCGGTTTCCTTCTCATACTGTTTACCTACTTGAATGCTGACATACACAGGAAGAGGTTTTATATCTGCACCTGGGGTTACTTTTTCAATGTACTCAACTTGGTTTTCGTCCACTCCATTACAGACTATATTAACAATCTGCCTACTAGAATCTGAGTTCACTACAGACGACACATCACTATGTGATTTGGTACCACCTGAACCGGGGTGCTGTGTATTTCTTGCTTTGTGAGACCCTGTTCTCTCAGATTTAATAGAGGAATCTAACTTTAAAGTACTACTTTGATGATGATCTATAAAACTAGATGACACCCTAACAGGAATTTGTGATTCCGAGTTTTTTTTTAGAGCACCGTTGCATTTTTCAGTATTGCCTGGGTCTTCTCGGATTACCAGCTCTGTGTAAATGATCTTTTTAGTTGTTTCTTCTTTTGTGGTATTGCCTTCTCTCAATAAATGAGACTCATTCTGTGAGTTATCCTTTTGTCTATCATGCACTAGGGTATGTGTGAGCTTTGTCTTTTGGCCTTTCAGTTGCCCATTGCCATGATTTTCCCAAGTTTTGTATATTTTCCTGTCTTCATTAGAAATTTGCTCCTTGCTATAAACATTTTGGTGATGTTTTAGTGAAGAGTTATCTGACCTACTTCCTTGTCTGTCACTTTGCTGATTATTGGCAAATGCTTGAGCCTTTCTAACATTGTAACTGTGCCCACCTTCATTATCTTTTTTGGGGCTTCTTTCATTATCTGAAGAATCTGCTGATTTAGGAAGATTCCCCCCTGCAAAAACCTGATAAACAGGCAGCTTACTTTCCTGCAACTTCCTCACTGGAGATCCAGAAGTTTGTCCCCACTGCGGCCCTTTATCTTGTTTCTGGGCCTCAGACTCAAATTTCATTCTTACTGAGCTAACCTTAGATGTTGAGGGTTGGAAATATTTAGATGACTCACTGGCACTGCTAGCAGATGAACAGTCGCCCTTTTTTGGATCATCACTGTATTGAAGCAAGACTCGTCTTTCAGGACTACTGGGCAAACTAGCACATTTTCTGTCATGAGAACCATACTTATCCCTAAACCTGTCTCTACTCCAGTCTTCTCCAGTACCCCCATTTCTGTGCCCTGACCTCTCTGGGCTACTGCAAGTTGAGCTGGGGCCAGAACGAGTCTCCCTTGCATCTTGTCTACGATGCTTTTTCTCGGGGGACTGAAGCTCATCATTCAGTTTTTCAGTTTTATCACGAAAGAACTGTGAGACTTCAGTAAGTTTTTCCTCTGCCTCTTTGACAGTTCTGTCTACTCTGTCCTCATATTTCTGCTTTTCTCTGCTTTTTTTCTGGCCATCCTCAGAAACTCTCATCCAAATTGACTTTTTTGGACTATCAGGATCAGAAGCATACTGCAACAAAGTGAGTTTATCATAATCATCTTCTGATGATCTACGTGACCTATCAGGCTTCAGCATGAATTCTCGAATTGATCCACCTTGTGTTCCCTCACCATAGTATCGAGATCTGTCAATAACAGATTCATCTGAGTCTGAATGGGAGGAGTCAAATTTTTCGGACAGGAGCATTTTATCTGCAAACTTGTATGAGTCTCCCCTTGTTTCAGAGGGCTCATCATCTTGGTACTCCAATGACTGGTGACCAAGTAATTTTAAGGACTTATCGTCCTCCATTGAGACAGGCATGTGCATTCTAGAATCTAGATAGCAAGGAAGAGATTCTTCAGGCTCTATCCTATTATGTTGCTCAACACCCATCCCATTTTGTAGTTCTTTCATGCTACTTTTGCCCTGATATATATACATTTCCTTCTCAGGGTGATTTTTTGTTTCTCTGATAATTACTTCTGTTGGTTCAGCTTTGTTGCCTTTCTCAATGTGAACCTCAATAATGCGCTCAACTTTGGGCATTGGGTCTAGAGACCTAGCAGATGGATCTGCTCCTTCGCTGCTGCTTTTGTGCTCAAACAACCCAGTTAACTCTCTGGATGGGTCCTTGCCAGACTGGAAGGCCTTCATTATATCTCGTACAGACATGGTCTCCTCCATTCTCTCAGATGCAGCCTCTTTAGCAGGAGGTTTGTGGTATACCATTCTTGTAGTTGTTGTTATGTGAGTTTCCTCTTTGACCCGCATGCCTTTGCCCATTACATCCTCCTCTGCATTGACTCTGGCTTGGTAAGCTTTAACTCTTTCTTTGATGGATCCACCAGGTGATCGGGGCTCACTGTCTGCACACCGCAGGAGAGGCTTTGTCATTCTAGCATCCTCCAGTGCTTGCTCCTTAGAATCTTCCGGAGGTTCATAGCTCCGTATTACATGTACAACCTCAGTGCGTGTTTCAGTGATGACAGGGGGAATCTCCTGAAAGAGGCCTTTGGGTCCCATCCCCTCTGCACTTTGGGGAGCTGAGGGTGTCCTCTCACTGCGGGTCTCAAATCCACTATCTGAAAGCGGACTCTTGTCTTGGTCATGGGAAACATCATCAGGAGAGTCCAGTGCTATTTCAGGGCCAAACAATGCATCAGCTAGCTTTGAAAGTTCTTTTTCTGAAGGTGAAGGACGCATATTTGTTGGAGGCATTTTGAGTTTGTGCTCCTGTAATGCCATTGCAGGTTTCAGGACACGTTTCTGTTTTTCCTCTCCATCTCTCCTTGCCACCTCAGTTCTTTGTTTAGCCTCTGCTATTTTAGAAAGAGAACTTGTGCCAATGTCATTGGTTAGATAATCAACAACTTTTGCAAGGTTAAAATCTCTGTCAGATACTGCTTTTGTTTTGACTTGAGGGGCTACTGTTTCATATCGAGGTGGGCATCTCCATTCATTTTGTGGATTATCATCAATGTCATCCTCTAGGACATCTGTTTTGTGGTTTTTAATATTTGCCTTACTCTCTCTTAAAACATCCTTGCTAAGAATTTCACTGACTTTGACCAGGTCCTGTTTTACTTTCTCTACAATCTTGAAAGGCTCCTCGTCCTCCACTTTATGTTCCTTAGAGTCAGAATGATAACCTTTGGAGCTTGAATTTGTATCAGTTTGCAAAATTGCAGACATTCTAATAAGGTCCTCCTTCATTTCAGCCACATCTTTTAGTATCTCCTGACTGTTGGACAGAGGGGATGAAGAGGTAGCAGATTTTAGTGTTCCTGGGGACATGTGGAGGGGAGTCTTGACAGGAGACAGAGTTCTGGCAAAAGAGGACTGATTCTGGGCATTCACCTCTTGGGGAATGACTTTTCTAGGCGACAGAAGAGCAGCTGTTGACTTGGAGACTTCTGGAAGCTTTTTAAACTGGTGTTCTGGTAAGACATTTATAACTGAATAGACAGGAACCGTAATAGTGCTGGAAGTTACAGATGTTGTAGAATTGGGAGGGGATCTGAGGGAGGCATAGAGTGAGCTGGAGGCAGAAGAACGAATGGATTGGTAAGAGGATGAGGGAGTAGAGGAAACTGACTTTAGTGTGCCGTAGCCAGCAGAGCAGGAATTAAATGTTTTTTCCACTTCCTCAAAGGCAGCATTCACACTTGTTGTTGCTGCATTTGTTGTGGCTTGAATTCTTTCCTGCAAGGTGCTGGTAAGATGGGTTGTTGGGGAGGAGGAGCGATATTTGTTTGGGGAAACTGTCCCATTGATAAGTGCAGCTGCTGTATTGGCTGAGCCAGATTTCAGAGGTGAGGAGAGGGATGACAGGTATCCTCTGACTGAGGCATCAGTGCTGGTTCTGACAGAGGAGAAGCCTGGGACAGTTTTAATTGGGGAGCAGGTAGCTGGAGAGTTTGAGGTTACTACAGACTTATATGGTAAACTTGAGCTGTACATGTTTAGTGAAGACTTGGGTGAGGCTGGAGGGGTCATAGCTATAGAGGATCTTTCCAGCAAGGTCCCAACAGATGGCACTGGAGAGGTCCTGGCTGACAGGCTTGTGAGGCCTTTATGTGAAACTGGGTCAGGGGCACTCTTCCCCGGAGAGGACAAAAGGGTGGGGGAGGCTTGAACTGGATACTGAGCACCTTGAACTACAGTCTTTATTGGTGAGGAGATTGTTCTGTAGGATCGAATTGGGGATGCAACGTCACTGGCAGATTTGATGGAAGACGCTGGTGAACCTCCAATGATAGATTTGATGGGAGAGGCAGAGTTCACAGACCACACCGACCTCAGTGGGGAGGCTGAGGGGGTGTTGGAGGAGGAGCTGGAGAGGGAGCCAAAGCCAGACTTGGTCTGGATTGGGACGTTGACTGGAGAGCTTGTCGCCCAGGCCTGGTAGGAGCGCGTCGTAAAGACAGGCTTGTAAGCGTAGCCAGAAGGCTGCGTCGTGGTTTTTTGAGGGGTGTTATGGCCTCTTTCTGCTGTTTCTAGCATAATTAAATTAATAAACAAAGTAAACGTAAATAGTTAAAGAAGAGAGAAAAGAGAGACGAGAAAGATTTAGTCAGGGGATAAATCCAAATACAACCAGCAGTGAAAATACTGAAATTGTGGAAGCTTTTGAAATTGGAAAACTAAGTGAAAAACATAACTCAAACTGTGGCAAATGGGTGGAGGTGCAAAATTATGAAAACAAACTAACAAAGACAAAATCAGCCAAATAACACAAAAAGCCTGAAATTATATTTTTTATAATTACATTTACATTTAGTCATTTAGCAGACACTTTTGTACAAAGCGACTTACAATTGAGGAGGCATTTAGCGCTTCAACAAGATGATATCATTTATCATATGTAACCATTTCAATCATTGATTCATTTCTTGTATCTTGTTGTAAGTACTGGTGTTTGGTACAAAACTAGGGGAAAAAATTTACTAATCATAGTAGAGTATTAGTAGTACAGAGTACAACATAAAATTTGATTCAGTCAATAAGAATAGACAAAATTGGCTGTGTAATTTCAGCCAAATATAAACCTACCCCTGTTCATTATATTATTAGGGGCCCATGTGAGAGAAAAGAAGAAACTCTACAGTTTTATGATTACAACCACTATTTACAGAATAATGCTTATTTAACTGAGAAACACTTAATGAACATATGCTATTATTTTAATAAATAACAATTATATTTTATTTACAGGTCATCTAGATTTAAAAAGTTATGAAAAAAGTGTGTTGTAAAAGACTTTGAGTTCCATGGTTCCAGTTCAATTCTTTTAAAAATAATACAAGACATCATGATGGATTTATTCAAAAGCACATCAGGCAATACAAAAATGGAGTAGACAATGTGATAGCAAATCATATGAAATGTAAAACAATAAGTGACAAAGAAAAAAGCAGAAAAGGCAACAAAAAAAGCAAGCAAACAAATGTATTTATGACTATACATAGACATTTCATATGGGCAATTCTGTTTTTGAAAATGGTGATGCAAGTTTATTGTTCCTGCATATATGCCTGTATCAGATGCCTATGTACATGGTAGATGTTAAATGGGTGATTATGTCATGCTGATGCTTTAAGAATAAAGAAAAAATAGGGACTCACTGGATGCTGGATCGGCCAGATAGCTGTAGCGCTTTCGCAATGCTAATGAGGCAAAGGTATGTCGTCGATCTTTGTCATTCTGCAATAACACAAAAGTAAAAACCCTATGTAAGAACAAAGTGACAAAAATCGTAGAGCAATGATCTTTTAAGTGGCCAGCTACTGCCACTTCCTTTTGACCGTATGGAAAGCATTGTATCTATATTGGTTGAGATTTTTTTACTGCATATTTAAAGAAAAACATTAAGTGGTAAATTTAATTTAGTGTAATCAGTAAAATAACTGAATTGCTTCAGTTTCTGTAAGGAATGTTGTGCTACATTTCACTTTTAAATGGGGTCTCCAGACAAACACAGGCCATTTGCTAACAGTTTGAAAGGTTAGTATTTTCCAGTGAAACTGTCTAATTGCTTCACTTTGAAATAAAATAAAATAAAAATCAAATCTGCAAAAGAGATATGTGTAAAAAAATGTTTCCACCAAGCCACAAAATAACACAATGCTTTAAATCTACTGATAAACGCAAAAGGAAGTCATGCACTTGCCTGACTAATGACAGGAGCATTTGACCAATCACATAAATAAGCGTATGATCACGTAAGCGACACACTAAAGGCAGAGGTGGACAAGTTATGAAATGCGTACCTCATCATCAGGATCCGACTCCATTTCCTAAAATTTCCCAGCAATACAAAATGGAGCAGTAGCAGCCGAGAATGGTGGGTAAGTGAAGATGGGGTTGGAACAAGAGAAAAAGGACAGTAAGGAAGTGAAAGAAAAGCAGATGCACAGAGATTAAAAGATAGCAAGACAAAAAGGCAAAGCAACAAAGTTAAAACTTAAGCAGCAACACAAAAAACTCACAAAAGACATGTTTAATAGACTTTAGACAACATTAGAGGAAATATCACAGAATCATCTTCATATTTGTTCTTACCTTTCTGTGTGTTGGCAGTGTGAAGTTAAGGTTGCAGATTGCACTCTGTGGCAGGCCTTTTGCGGTTTTAGGTTCTCTAAGGAAAGATATTCTCCCACATGGCTCTTGGCCTATATCTCTGACCTACAAAGCACACCAATGACAAAAATCTTTATATAAACCTTCAGATATACGAGTAGCCTAATAAAAGGTGTTTTATTTTGTTTTAAGCTGAACTGATCCCCTGATGGGATCTGCCATAGTAATGTTACAATACCCCTTTGCTCATCTTAAAATCCTTCACAACTGACTATGAATAGAAATAAAAAACATTTAAATGTTTGTGTTGAGCTGTATCGACACTGTCAACAATCAATATAATGCTTAAGATAGCATACTTCAAAGTACTTGCTGACTGATGTTCTGAGTATGTATCTTTAACAGCTGTAAGATTTAATATGAATCAGCCACTCAAATCTCTCAAACCTTGATGTTGAATGGGAGTCGGTTCTCTTTGAAGGCATAGAAGTTGAAGATGAGTTGCTGGCCACTCTTTGCTAGAGGATAAATGTTGCCGTAGCATTCTCCATGGATAGGTTTTCCCTCCAAAATCTGACAAGAAACGAGGGGCAAGTCATAAGCTCTTAACATTTATGTCTCAATTGTGTTGATGGATGATCAAAAAAGGTTATTGTGTTTGAATATGAGTGAATATTAATGTATAAGTGTTTATATGAATATAAACTAATTTACAGAGCAAATGGATTTGCAGGTAGATGTTCTGTTATGGTTTCTGCAACGGATTGTCTCATGTTTGTACATACATGTATATTTACAAAGTCATGACTCACTGTTTCCAAACAAAGCATGCTCATTGTTAATTATTTATGCGAATGTGTGTATTGCGCGTGTGTGTAGGCTTGCGTGTGAGTTACAGTTTCACACCTCAATGTCTTTGCTCCGTGCCACCTCCTCAAAGTTCTCCTGCTGCTCCAGTGTTTTGTCGACTTTGTCATCAGTCATGCAAAAGCAACGCATGCTGAACTCTATGTGGTCGATCATTTTAGCAAACACCACAAACTTAGCCAAGTACGGAACACAGATTAGCTCTCTGTACAGCTGAGATGCTAAACCCACTGTCTCGCTGATCTGCTGACAGTCTGCCAACCAAAACCTACAGAAAGGACAGAAGAGGAAGAAATTTATTTCGAATCAGGAAATCCTTTACATTTAAAAAAATATTGATTTTCTACGTTACACAGGACAAAGAATCCTGGTTGTAAAATGTTTACACTAGAGGTCTTCACGAGTCAAAAAACCGAGCAGGTTCAGGGTCCAAAACCCTTTCTATAATAAACAGCCCACCATGTGGGCAGAGAATGTAATTGTGATGATTGATGAGGGATTGACATTTAAGAAATTCAGCGTATACTTGTGTGTCGATAAACTGCATTTTGAGAAATGCACATAGAAAATGAACCAAGGCGATGTTTGTAAAATAGCACACAGAAATCTTATTGATATAATATCCATCAGGAAATCCACTCACTTCACTACTAGTGAATATTTATTTTCTAATCTCTTAATCAGAGACTGCGGTAACAGCATTGTAGACAACACCAGCAAATCCATGATTTAGGCTATCCATTTAATTTTATTCAAATTATCAGATTTATTTGAAATTATTATTATTAATTATTGTTAGGCAGGCAATAATATAAAGTAATAAGTTAAATAAATGTTAAATAAGTAAATGAAATGGAAAAGTGGCCAAATCAATCAGCAGGACATAAGGATTTTTCCTGACTGACTACACACACATCAGCACCATTGAAATTCGTCTCAAGTTGGGTTTGCAAATAAATTCAGTCTGGTTGGAGTCGGGTCTAATTTCATAGGCTCTGTCTTGGGTCAGGTGTTTATTTTTAAAATAATTAATTTACGCACGCTGAGTTCAGTATGTTAACTTTACTTAACATACTCATATCTTTAGATAAATAAATATTAAATAAAAATCAGAATGGACAGAATTAAATTAGTAAAGTGGTAAGAGCCATTGCTGTTGTTTAAAAGGAAAGAACCACGCACAGCTCACACACGCTTAATCATTGTATCAGATTTTGATAACTGCATACAAACTTCTCCTTCATGTTTTTAGTATTCCAGTATGAGCTCAGTCAAATGTTTAATCTTCTATCAAGTAAATGCAGCTGCACTTTCAAAAAGATAAAATATTTGTATCTTGAGCGGCCTGCAGTAAAGTACAATGACAGGATTTTGGGTGCACAAGCACTGCCTGCACACCACCTCCAGCAGCAATAGAAACAACTGTCATTATGATGCTTTCAGTAATTCACATTTCTTCTCCTGAAAATGAGCTAGACACTCGCAATTATTTATTTTCATAAATTCATTTTGTGTGGTATGCATATAATCAAGAATAATAAATGAAAATATGCAGGGTAAAATAAAATACAAAAATAAATTACATTAAAGGTTAACTTAGAACAAAAAAAATGCAACAAAATATTGTTGAGCTTATGTAGTTTAAAGCAGTATTCATTAGTTACATTATTTGATTTTAAGAACATTTCAAAATTATAAGAAATTTTGATCAGAAAAATTTGCAGATCCCTCATATCGTTTACCACATACTATCTCACACTTAATTCATACTGTTCATCATGTGAAACTTCCCTAACTCCCTATACAGGAAACATACTGCAGTTATATTACAATTCAATCAGAATCTGACATTGCAGATGTGCAGATAATCATGATTAGAATTATATCATTTAATCTAGGGCCGAGATCTTCCATTTTCTCCACCTCATTTTATTAGCACATGATCGAAACTTTATGTGATACACTGAAACATCAGCTGTGACTCACCTGGCAGAAACATTTGTGGTGAAGGACACACAGTCTGTAACAAAGGAGAGTGGAGTGGTCCCAGTAATGTCTTCCCACTGTGCAGGGGATGTTCCACCTAAAAGTATGTACACTTTTAATCACTGATGTTGGGAAATCCTACAGACGTGGAATATAGAATTATCACAATAAACTGTTGGTTATGATAGAATAAGGTGCTTAATTATGTACTAGTCCTTTTTATTTAATTTCAGAACAAATTTTTATGTCATTTGCAAATACATGTTTTATTTAAGTTTCTTTTTATGCGTTTATGCAACACAGCAAATCCTATAAAATTAATTACAAATAACCACCAGATGATGTTGCACATTTATTTAACCATCGTGATTCATTAGTGTTTCTACCTCAAATAAAAGTACTGAAATATTTCAAAATGTGAAATTTTCCCTCCCATCTCATTTCAAATGCACACACACATACACGCACGCACGCGCACGCACACACACACAATTTTCCACTATTCACGTGCCTGTGATGCTACACAGCAGTCTAAGGCAGGGTGCAGGCTCTCCTTTGCGTCCATTAGCAACAGCCTCTTTGGATCTAGGCGGCACAGGGATTGTCATGGTAATGGGCTTGTGGAATTTCCTCCTCCTGGGCTCCACAGTAACAATCGGGCTGAAGGAGGCACGGTTACCAATGATGGTCCGCACCATGTCCTCTGGCACTGGCTGTGCCTGAGAAAGAAAGAGACAGAGAGAACAGAAGTATTAGGAACAGGAGGGGAAAACTGTGCTTCTACTAACTAACCATCTATGTGTAAAGCTTTTTATGACTGTAGTCTCCTTACCTTTTCTTTGTGTAACACATGTATTGTTAGTTTCTATGCTATGGCCATGTGATGTTTGCTAGGAAATGCATCTTGACCACTGCTATAATACAGAGAGACTCTGTTCAAAGAATAGTTTATATTCTGATATTATTTATGTATGTGTGGGAAAATGTTCAACTATTGTGTGTGTGTGTGTGTGTGTGTGTGTGTGTGTGTGTGTGTGTGTGTGTGTGTGTGTGTGTGTGTGTGTGTGTGTGTGTGTGTGTGTGTGTGTGTGTGTGTGTGTGTGTGTGTGTGTGTGTGTGTGTGTGTGTGTGTGTGTGTGTGTGTGTGTGTGTGTG
>CAIGQV010017386.1:16682409-16705533 GCA_903798115.1 Danio jaintianensis | reverse complement strand
TTTTTTTTCAGAAATATACCTCTTTGTGATATTCTTTGCAAAATATCTGCTGTTTCTGCTGAGTTCACAATGCACAATAAATAGTTATTGTCTCAAAAAAGAAAGAACTTATTCTGAACTACCAGAAATGAGTAATCATTAACCAGTCATGTCTCCTCCATAAACATAATCATTTTCAGAATGCAAATGTCTACTTTAACTTGACTCTAAACACCAGGCTGAGGCCTGAAAGAGATTGATTTGGGCTGCTAACATGTTAAAAAGATTGTACCTATGAATTTAGAAAGATGGAAGGGGAGACCTTGAAGGAATGGTTTAAAAAACTGTGACAAGCGAGGTTAGACTGCACTGTAATTTAGAAGAACGTTAAAGTGATTTTTGACCATGGATGCATGTAAAGTTATTGCAAAGTTATTGCAAAACTTATTTATGAACCTCTAAAATGGTATAATATGGGCACTTATACATTCCAGGATGTTTCTAGGTTTTCTACCTGAAACCACTAAGATTAAATTACAAAGTTTGATCAAACACAACAGCCATTTTGATAAGCCCTTATGTTTATTATTTGTGTATACCTGTAGTCCTACGCGAATCTTTTTGGTAAGCGCTCCCTGTGGGAAGGCAGCCTTCACCATAGGAACTGCTTCACTGGTCAAGACTCCGCCCTCTGGGCCCATGTGATCACTTTCTTGCTTAATACGTGACACCACTGCAAAGTACTGTGGGAAATCTTTTGTGATGATGCGGCAGATACGTTTCTTCTCCAGTTCTGCTGGACTGTCCATCTCTGCAATCAAATATGAAACAAAAAAATTAACAAAATTATAAAGATTTAATTAAAGATGCCCTAGAGTGTATCAATTAATGTATTTAGAGTTGTATTTTGTGGTTTTAACACATATGAAAACAGAGGCAGGAATTAATATCAAACTCTGCATAAAGAGATGAGTTTTTGAAGTGTACTAGCGACCCTTCACTAAAGGCACAGCTAAACAGGTGTGTTTTAAGTCTTGAATGTGCCTAATTTTGGAGCACATTTGATCATTTCTGAAAGCTGATTCCAGCAGCGAGGGGTGTAGACGCTGAAGGCGGATTTGCCCTGCTTTTACTGAACTCTGTTAGGTCTGTATTCAGTGAGCATATCTGTAATGTATTGAGGACCTAGGCCAAGATGCTATTAAAGATGCTATGTGGATTGTCAGAGTCTATGTTTCGTTCCCATTAGTCTGTTTTCCACTGAGATTTTACACTCATGAAATTTGCATGGGAACTAGGAAACAATGGTGTTTGTGGCTCAGTATGTAATTTCCATGTACTGAACTCTTATTGATCAGCTATGCCCAGCTATATCCTAGAAGGTATTTTCATTCTATGGTACCTTTAAAACTACTCATTCAGAAGCCATTTCATCAGCTTTCGTTACCTTCGTCCATTCCATTGAGGATTGAGGTGAGCTCTGTCACTTTGCAGTCATAATGATGTTCTTTCCAGGTCTCTCCATTATCACTGCGTAAGACAATCAGCTCTCTCTCCTTTCCCCGCATGGAGCCAAAATGGGGAATTTCTACTATCACAGGTCTGAAAATTAAGTAAACATATTTTAAACAAATTTGCTCAACATCAAAATCAAAATACACTAAATCCATCTGCATTGCAATTGCATTAATTTAAATCAGAATGACTTATATTACTTAATCTAAATTCTCTCATTCTGCTTTTTATTTTGCATCTTAAAAAAAATATTACGACTTCTTTATGAAAACACAGATATTTTAAGCCATCATGGACTAAATCGTACCCCAAAAACTGTGCCCCTGCTGGCCCCATTTCCACCAGTCTGCTCACAAGACCCTCTCCCTCCACCATAGGTGGTGGGTATGCCAGACGATGGCGCTTTGCTAGACGACAGGTGATTCGTGTCGGTGCCGGACACTTTCTGGGTGGAACGATTATACGCATTCCATCGTGACGACTTCCTCTCATCGACCCGCCCCGAGCATCCACCATAAAACTCACTAGGAACCTGCAAGAAGAGAAGGAAGAATTATTGAAATAGACAGGGACGGAAATAAAGAAAGAAATAGGGACACCACGCTAACCCACTACACAGACATAAACGAGTGAGAGACGATTCCCATGCTGTGATCACTGTACACCCAACACACGTGGTGAGAGAGAGGGGGAGGAATAAGAGAAGGGTCTCAGCAGAAACAAAAAGGAGGAGAAACAGTAAGCGAGAACAGACTGTTAAAGTGAGAGAGACACTTCAGTCAAGACAGAAAAAAACAATTAAAAAAAGAGTGACAATGCTTCGAGCTGTTAAACCTGGCAGTGTCTAGTGCCTCAAATAATAGCAGAAGAGACACGTAAACAGGAAACACAAGGGGTTCCTTGAATATTGATGCACCAAAATATGGCCTCAGACTCTGTACTCACTACCTAGTTTGCAAAGCTGAAAATAATGTCCTTTTTTACTGCCAAGATCAATTGTTTCGAAGCAGTGATCAGTGATCAGCAGTGTGACCAGAAGCACCTCCACAGGTGGACAGAAAACCCAAAACACCCATTAATATGAACTGAATGTACTGAATGTATTTGCATGTGCGCTGCCATTGTGTGATTGTTACATGTACATGAGTTTCTAACCCTGAAACTAAACTAAAATGTCATTGTGTGAAATAATTCAACCTATTGATGATAAAGAGTACATAAAAAACTTGTATTTTAACTTTGTATTTTTGAAAAAGTCTCTTTAACCCTTTACTGGGCAAAAAAACAAATATGGTCACTTCATTGACATAGATTACAATATATACAGTGCCTATAGAAAATCATCATACCCTGTGAAAATCTATACCTTTACTCACATTACACCCTGCTTTAAAAAAACCCTCGGGATAAAGTTGTAGAAAGGCACAGGTTAGGAGAAGGCTACACAAACTTTTCAAAGGCTGGAAAAGTTATTTGGAATGTGATTTGATTTCAGGCTGTATGACAAATAAAGTAATTATTTTTAAAGGGGTATGACAATTTTCTAAGGCACTGTATATTTTATAATATAAAAGTTCACAAATCTTGAAATAACACTTAGTAACACTCCAGGGTTTTTCCAATGAGTGTTTCAATAAGTGCGCTATAAAGTTTTAAGACTAAATTCATTTAATCAAATAGGGCAAATTGCATTTAACAATTAAGTCAACTTGTCTTTCCACATTATTAAAAAATAAATTAAAATCTCACAGATGAATATTTCATAGTTTTTCATATGGGTGAACATAATAAATAGTAGCAATATTTACACTTTTTCATTAAAGCATATCTATTAAATCCATGAGACTTCAAGGAAACAAATATTTGAAACTTTAAATCAAAAACAGATCATACATGCATAAATATGTGCACTTCAAAATAAGCAAAATGATCACAAATCATGTGTCACTGTTCAATGCAAAATCACCCCAAAGTCTAACAATGAAGTGAAGAACATTACAAAAACCTTTCCTCCCTGTCAACACAAATTTCTAATGTGCTGATGGTGGAAGCTGTGTGTGTAATGAGTGATCTGCAATTTATTCTGAGAATGTGCTGAAGTTGCTGATGTCTAAATGCATGTGAAGTCCATTTCCCAAAGACCGGCTAAAAACACACTCGCACACAGTGTGGAGGAGCGCTCACATGGATGAGGAGATAAAACAGGGAATAAAACACCAGAGAGCAGGATAGAGATAAAGAAAACAGGAGAGGACAGATGAAAAAGACAGGACAGAAAGCTATAGAAAGAGTGATGTCACCGGACTCAGTTTTCACCTGGAGTCATACTGAGGAAGCGGGGAGGAAGGGCTGCAAAAGGAAAAAATTACGGGGAAAAAAAGAACAGAAAGCAGGAGGTAAAAAAAAACAACATTCATTATTACAGTCATTGTCATGGTAAAACAGCTGACATACATGTAAGCAAGACATGAAGCTGATGTCACAAATCAGATCTTATGTGCAATGCAGCAGAAAGTGTGAGAGGGGAAAAACCTGAAGGAAAATAATATGTGTTTTATGCAAACAGCTCAATGAAGCAGATGAGTAGCTTTTGGCATGCTTGTCCAAGCATCATGTTTGCAGACCGTCTGGGTTAAAACATCCTCCACTAATCATAAATGGCAGCCTTAATATAATATGCTAATTAGATCCTCAATCCCCCGCGATCTTTAAAAGTTGGAAGTCAAGCTAGCATTGATGTGAACGGAAATACTAAAAGAGTTCATTTGCTGCCACTAATAGACAGAAATGACTATTTCTTATAACAAAATAAACATTTATATCAAAACAAGGGGGAATGAGCACTGCTTTTTTAAAGGTTTGGGGCCAATAAGATTTTTGATTGGCAAGGATGTATTAAACTGATTAAAAATGAGTTTAAAATGATTGAAATTGAAATCTTTGATTCATCAACGTATGCTGAATAAATGTGTATCAAGGATTCAACAAAAACTTTAAGTAGCACAAAAATCCTGTGACAGAAGTCTGGAGTAATCAATGGAAAAACTAAATTTTGCCATTAAAGCAATCCATTATTTATCACTTAAATAACAATCAATACTTTTATTGGCATATTTTACAATATTACAGTACAAATATTTCTTTAATAAATCTTATCAACCCCAAACAAAACATTAAAGTATATAAAAAAGCCAATGTTGTGGCTATAAATGTGTTTGCGTCCTTTAAAAGCATGTATAATATTCTTACCCAGAGTGCACAGGACTGCACACAGTGTTGTGTGAGTGGTCCACAGTGTCAGGTGTCCAGCTGTACCTCCGCATACACTCATTGTTGTATTCACGGGTCACTGCAAGATGCTGTAAACACACCCAAACAAGAAAACACACTCTTCAAGGTCAAGAAAGCTGCATAAACTTTAAAGGAATGCACAGGTTGTTAAAGCATTACATGTTCTAATTATATTAAGAAGTGATAAGACCTAATTCAGTTATGTTTTATTTTTAAATCTGATGACTTGGTTATCTGAAGATTCCTGAGATGCCTTGTAAAACTGCTGCCAAAGATACAGTTAAGAAACAGAATGTCTTTGAAAGTTCATCTGGAGAAAACACGGCAAGAAAAATAAAAAGCAAAAAACGAATGAAATAAACTATTTAAGAGCTGCCTTTCTAAACAAATTATAGCATACCAATACAGATGAATGAATAAACAAATAAAATGATTTTTGTGTGAGGAAATGAAAAAGATGGAGAGATTATTGGCCATGATCATGTAGAAAATATCTTATAATAAATACATTCTGTAGCTTTAAAAGAAACACACATATTTAATTAATGTTATAAAAGGAGGAAACAATAATCCTCATTCTGCCAAAAATGAGAAACAGGTAGTGTCCTCTGACATAGTCCAAGTCATCTGTCTCTCTCTCTAATTGAACCTGAATTCGACACTTGAATTATGCCCAAAAATGCTGTCAAGGCAGGTAACACAACTGTTTTTGGTACATAGCATCTGAAAAAAAAAAACACTTTAGTATGTAGTATTGCACTCAGTAACTAGCAATAGTAATAGAAAACAGTAAATACTCTATACATAATACTTGTCTCATAACAGTTGATTAGTTAAGGCCAATGGCTGTCATATTTGATTTTAGGGCTATTATTGGGATAACAGAATTCATTTAAAAAATCATTGTGGGTTTCTTCTGGTTCAGTAAGCATTTGAGCGGAACTTAATTCATAAGTCTGGTTTTATAAATCTCAATATTTATTGTTCATCCCAAGATCAAACTTTAGGTCGGTGTTATTTCAGTTGATTTCTGTGATAACGTCACTAGACATTATACAGCACATCTCCTGCCCAATAATGACAAGAAACTCTTTTTGATTTGCTACTTTTAAAAGAAACAGTCCCAACTTTTGAATTGTGTCAGTTTTATCGACAAATGGCAGAACAGAGCTCTAGTTCTACTTCAAAGTTGTTGTTTTTTTAACTACTACTGTATATTTTTATTTGAGTATCGAATATTATGTCTAAAATTAAAGATTACAAATTCATTTAATAGCTTGTGTTCTGTTTAAATGTTCAGTGGCAATGTGCCAATAATATCTCTTATTATATATTTTACAGCATCAGTCAAGTTATCTTTTTATCCTTTATTATTATTATTATTAATTATTAATTATTATAATTATTATTAAATTCATATTTTGTTCAGTAAACCACTGTTTAATAAAGATAAAATAGCTATTTTGTCCCCAAGATGTAAATTATAATTTAATTCATAATTTACACAGTAAACCACTGTTTAATAATTTTAAAAAAAAGTAGTTTTTCCCCCTAGATGTAAAAAAAATTACAGAAGTGACCTTAATTTGATTTATTCCATGATCTGTTGAAATTCTTGTTTCTCATTGGCTAGAAATAAATTTGTTTAATGCACAGGTAGTTCCCATACGGAATAGTTATTCAGTTTTTATATTAAATTTAGTAACAATATTTACTAATATGCAAATTTGTATAGAATTTATTTAAAATACAGTTTGCAAAGTAATAATGTTTGTCTGTTAGTAGATATATTATATGTTTACCAAACAAGTGGATCTAATTGGATCTGCATTGTAAACCTTAAGTTAAAAAGTTATTATTTTTATTTTACATTTTTAGTTACTATACTCCCAAAATAATTCAGAATAAATGTGCAGATTCTGTACAAAATTATGTGCAGAAACAGCAAAAAATGTCTGCAGAATCTGTCTGGCCGTGGTAGTAACCATAGTAACTCAGCGATAGTTGGCGGAGCCTCTATTCCTCTGTACAACCTCGAGAAAACGAGGGACCCGATGTGCTTCACCAGGGACCCGATGCTGATCAAACAACTCTCCAATATAGCACGATTTTACTGAGCTATTAGATATGCCCGTGTCATTTACATGCACGCACATCATCTCTCTCATGCTTCAGGAGTCTGCTGTGAATATTTGCTCTGGAAAAACAACAACAAAAAACTGAACAGGAAATCACATAATGGAAAGTCCTAACAGAGTCCAAGTGTAACTCTCAGTCACTCTTCCCCTCTCCTTTGCCCTTTTCCCAGTGTCTAGCCATCTACTTAATGACAGATCGAGGTCAAGCATTTTGATTTCTAAATAAACTCTTATTAGACCAAAAGTCTGAGGATTTATTTAAAGGCACATTTGGAAATGAAAATGTGACACAGGACAGCACAGAAGAATGTTTTTATGTCTGTGTGGATGGGGCCTTTCGCAAAGCCCATGAGACCCAACACAAATATTCCAGGACATTTTGCTGTGTTGTGGAAAGTCCTGAGTGGATGTTCTGCAATTGTAGGACGAATGCCAGACAATGAATGGCATTAACAATAAATCTTTGGCTTTTTATAAGTACAGGGTCAAGGGGTATCAAGCCTTCTATTATTTTCTAGTGGCAGCTAGTCAGTGTTGAAGTGGTGAAATGTCAAACACACAAAACACAAATTTATGGTAACTAAATTAAATAGTTTTTAAAGGTCCCGTAAAATTAATATACATGTTTCAGTCTGTTTATTTTTAAGGATACCTATAAGCTTGTGTGCTCCAAAATGTTTAGAAAATATAAAACTAATATAAGCATCCAGAGCTTGTAGTTTGTCACTTCCGCCTAAATGGATCAACAATTTTTTTCAGGTCACCTCATACTTCAGTTTCTCATCAAATCTTGACCAATCAAATGCTCTCTAGTATCTGACATGCCTTGCCCCCTTATAGACGTTTCATTTGCTTTCATTTGATGCCCTTAATCCCAACCACTCTCACTGGCAGAGCTGTAATAAAAACTAAACACTGCTGTTTTTTTTTTAAAGGGGAGGAGCTACTCTATGTCCCACCCTCTCTTTATTTTTCAGTTGAAATTACGTCAAACATTGCACAAATAAACGCACATTTTAAAGCACTTCACGGGACCTTTAATTGTATTTTCAGTATCGCCTAAAGTATAAATACAATATATTCAAGTATAATAGATGAAAAACAGGGATGTTGCTGAAACAAAAACTTCAACTAGTTATACAAAATAATAATAATAATAATAATAAAACAGAAAAATCTATGAATATTTGAAAATGAGAAATAAAATACAAGAACTAAACTGAATATGTTTAACATAAATTGTCAAAAAAATAAAACATAAAAATAAAGTGTCAAAAGCACACGATTACTAAACATTAATAAGAATTCAAATTCTTAATAAAAACTGTAATGGTATAAAACATAACAATAAAAGAATATATTAATAATAATGCTGATTAAAAACACAATTCCTATACATCTTTGACATATTCATCATAGTGCATTCTGAGATTGCATTCATCACTAAGGAAGACAATGTAAGATATCTTAAACAGCAGTATCTAGGTTTTGTATCAGCACAGCAGAATATGTGTGTGTTGTGTCTGTGTGTGTGCACGTGTGCGTGTGTGTGTGTGTGTGCGTGTGTGTGTGCGTGTGTGTGTGTGTTTACTGCAATCTGAAAGTATGACTCAGGGCATAACAATACCAAATGAGAACAATAGCAATAGCAACAGCGATAAAGAGTGTATGGGTTTTCTTACCGTGTCTTTGGTGGGTGCCAGAATCTCTTCAATCATCATGCTGTCCCGAGCGAAGGAGCTTCTGTTCAGAGTGTTGGACCTGTCTGAGCTGAAGGAGCGCAGACTGGAGTGTGTAAGAGGTTCACACATGTGCACACGCACAAGCACATACACACAAACACAAAGCCAAAGACGAACAAACAGGGACGAACAAACATAAACAAAACACAAAACAAAAGCACAAAAGGTTACAACATGCAACATCCAGGGAGAGCAAAAATCAAACCCTCCATAAAAGAGAGGAGAGAAAGGGTTTTCTGAGGATCAGAGAGATTGAAGTAAGAAGAAAACAGACACGGGCAGACATGTTATAGATGGGCAACGTTACATTTCATTTAAAATCTTTTTAATCAAATATACAGCCCATCAAAGGTTTGGGGTCTGTAAGATTTTTTAATTGATTTTTGAAGGAATTTTTGAAGTCTTTTATGCTGACCAAGGCTGCATTTACTGGAACAAAAATGCAGTAATTCTTCAACATATATTTACAATTTTAAATATTTTACATAATTAATACCTGTGGTAGAACATCAGTTTTGTGGAAACATTCATTTGTAGATAATTTTTTTATAATAAAATGAATATGATGTTCAGTAAAAAACATAATAGTTAGGCTAATTAAAATAGAAATATTCTGTAACCTTTTAAATGTCTTTACTGTCATTTTTGATCATTTTAATGCCTCCTTGCTCAATAAAAGTATTAACTCCTTTCAAAAGAAAAATCTTTCCGACCCCAAACTTTTGAACTGTAGCATATATCTAAAAGAACAGAGGTCTCGTGTCTAGTTAAATTGAACTCTGAGTGGAACTTGCCCATGCAAACTTCTGTGGTTACCATGGTTCTTATCATTATGTCAGTGGTTGAGCTGTTCTGAATGGCATTTAATGCATTGTTTTGTGGTTGCTACTTTACGTATTTTGTTATTCCCGCTTTGAAAAGTAATACCAATAGCACATCTTTCTTAAACAAATGTGAGGTTATCTTTCATGTCAGTATCATAGTGCAGGGTTATCTTTGCGCCAAGGTTTAATATTTATCTCATGATGAATAGCAATAGAAAGCACCACTAATACACTGACACTTTGAGTAAGTGCTTTTTACCTCGTATCAAATGTGCGCGAATGCTGGCAGAATTCTGCAGTGCTCATAGAACCTGGATCTCTGCAGGACAGCAGTCTAGGGTTGGTTGCACAGTGTGTGTATGAGAGATTGAAAATTCTGCAGCAGTCAGCAGGATTTAAAGGTACAGCACTGTAGCGCACACAGCCCTAGTGCATGAGGGTGTTTATGAAAGAGAAAGTGATGGTTTGGGAGCTAGTTTTGGGATGAATGGGGTTACAACTTGTTATCCCTTAATCTTGTTTTCTTGCATTTCACTTTTACTTGTCCTGATCTGCATTGTTTTTTTTATTCTTATAGCAGTCGACTCACTCTGCAGTACACACTCTCATTTGCCTCCACTACATCAACTAATGTCTTTTTTACACTGGTTTGGTGTAAGCATGCATGTGAAGAAGTGTACAAAATGTGGAATATTTCTGTTCTCTCATCCTAAGATATTAAAATCATATTCATCCTACCTCACATTCTGCAACCAAGCTGTTCTAATATTAATGTTTTTGAGCACTTGGTGTCAATTAAAGCATTACGATATTTGAAAGGTTTCTAATTTTGTTTTGTAGATCACTTACAATAGTTATACATGCACACAAGTTCACATCTCGAAAACAATTAATTTAAAAAATCTGCTCTCCCCAAACTTATCCATTTCCTCAAGGCTACTCTGCTCTAATTGGTCAGATGGCCCAATCTGTTGTTATTACTCTCCCGCAACAGCAGGTGTTACAAACAAAACAGAATCTGAACCTAATACAATTTTTCTTAGTTTGTGTTACATTATGTGTGATATCTTATTTGTGGATGAGGGCAAAAAATGCCACATTATTATAATGATTAAAGTGAAATGTGAAAAATTTATAAACCTTCAGTTCAGGTCATTACAATTAGATCTGTGCAGGATGAACTAGACTTCCTTTTTAACTATTTATTTCTTGCAATACTGAAAATAACAACAAACTGCACAGGTTTCTGTGGAGGAACGCAATGCCCAATCAGAAGAACTTAGATTAGTCACAGCTGAAAGTGCTGTGTTTTGTTGAGTGTGCACGGATGTCTGTGCTTATTTCACAGCTTTATTGATTATAATGAGAGTTTCAGTGGGTTTTCTGATACAAGTGTATGAGTTTCACTAGAATAAATGTTTTGTTTTAACAATAAATGTATCTCCTCGATCTGATTTTGATAATAACACTAACTAATTATAGTGTCTAACTTAAGTGCGTTGCTTATGGGCAGCCAATAAAGACCAAAGACTAGCATCATTCAAATTTCTTATTCAGGATTTACATTGATTGGTTACAGAATTGTAACTAGAATAGTTGACAACTTGTTTCAGCAGTTCAGAATCTATTCTTTGTTTTAGGATACAGTAACTTTATTTGCAATCCACTTTAAACTTATAAACACAGACCATTTACAATTACAAGCAAGTATACCCTAATCCCACTGGATGGAATATTAGAAAAAGCACAAAAGGGGCACTTTAACTATTCTCTTGGTGCTTTTCTATCAAAATCACACAATGATTACAACCAAGCATGCTTAGAACGCCATATCTATGTTTAACTTGGCAATAAAAAAAATTTGACCTGTGATCAATGTTGTAAGTAATGGCCAATTAAATGTGCTGTCTATGATGCTGCAGTGTAATTGACTTCATTTGCTGACTGTTCAGCTTAAAGCTTTTGTCCCTGGATGTTACATAGAGCATCACACAACTAAAACAACAGCAAAAACACAACATGTATAAACACAACTCATGCCACACTGAGCAAAAACTCATAAAGCAACCAAAACACATTATTTAGCACATGAATCGTTAACATTTCAGACATCAATAACATTTAAAACCACAGTATTTCACAACACAAAACTACTGCCCGCCTTTCCTGTAATTAAAACACTCCTCAGATTATTTGCATTTATGAACCGCCTCCGAACATGTTCGATGGCTTTCGCGTGACCACTAAGAAGCGTGTTGGGCTTCGGAGCCCGATAGAACAAATCAGAGGTCAACACAAGAGGAATTCAGAGACCAGAACTCCAGATGAGATGCATGAATTTGTTCTATCAGGCCGAGGAGCTCAAGCCTCAGTGTATGAAAGGGATGAGACTCCATAGAATCGCACTGCACCAGATGACACGGTGGAGTGAGGCATGATGGGAGTTGTAGTACGTATGGAAAGGGGCAGCGACAGATACAACAGCTACGGAGAGAAGGCGAAAGACACAGAGAGAGAAAGGCAGAGAGAAAGTCATTACTCTTACCTTATCCTGGGGCTAGAGAGAATGAGAGAAGCCAAGAAAGAGAAAAGAGAGTAAAATGTACTGGACGTGGCAGAAGCAGTGAGAGTTAAGCATGGCACTGAGGCTCTGCCACAGCATGTGTTTTGCTCCTAAACAGGACCGGCCGCTTGTTTGGTAAAAAAAACAAAACGAGCAACATCAGCAGCACTATTTAAGAGCAAACAATGCCAGGCTGATGTTAACAAAATAAGAGGCAGAAAATATGAAGCTCTGCAGGGTAGAATATTATCTATGAGCTATAAACAACATCTAATCTACAACAGCAGTGATCCAAATAGCAACAAACAATTCAAAATGAATGAAAACTCACTTTTGAAATGAAACCTTGTCTTACCTTGGCTAAGCAGCTGGAATACTGAGTATTTTGCAAATGACACAATTACACCAATAATCTATAAAGCTAATTTGACTCGAATTTGACTATTTAATGTGCAAGCAAACCACAGTGTCAGTATTCAAATACAGCAAACCATAAAGCTAATTCTTCCCTCTAAGCTACACTAGACTTCCGAACACAAAAATTTAAATATTAGTTTTTTAATCCATAGTAACTAAAGGTTTCCATCAGATCACACCTTCACCAGTGGACACAAATAGAGTCACGCCCTTTCCAGGCTTTGTCACTCAGTGTTCCCTTCCCGGTGATGATGTCATTGTTTTCAGTCATTTAGTCCCTGTCCTCGAACACTATAAACACTGGAACACAAAAGCCAGCCAATCAGAACCCACTGTTCCATGCAACAACAGCAAATCAGGTTCCATTCTGCCACATAATGCTCAATGACAAAAGTGGTACCTGTCCATTCTCACGTCAAACCTCTCCCTCACCCGCTACCCTCATCATTTACCTGCAATGATGAAAAGAGTTCTGAGATGACTGCTTAAATGAGGACATGGGATGTACAACAGTAAAGCTACAGCTCGCACCATATATATATAGATGTGTCTTTCACCCTAAGGTTTTCTGATGAATCTGGTCAGGTTTTTTATATAATTAACTGTAAAGCATTGCTGTCATGCAAACATTATGACCTTTTGGACAGTAGCTGTTTCTATCCACCAATTTTTATGCACATTTTGAATATGCGCATAAAAAAACGGTTGTTGGGAACGCCAAGATGCACATACATTTTGAAAACGTGCATAACTGAGTAGGATAAACTTTTTATTTGATAAGAAAAGATGTGCATAAACTACGATGGAAACACTTTTACCGAACAAATTCCAGTATGCCAGTAAATTTATATTATTAATTACCTCCAGAATAGTCAAGAGCGTCTGTGCTCCGCGTCGGCATTGCGTGTCGGCATACTGCCTTCTGAGGCGCAAGTCATTTATTAAATAAAGAAAAGATTCATGCAGCTTCTCCTATCGCAGCAAATTCCATTTTTACATTTGATATTTGGCGCCAGTTAATCAGGAAGTGACGATTTTGTTCTCTTTGACTACTTGGATGGAAACGCTGCTTTATTCGCATGTCTTATATGCGATATTCCAGTTATGCGCATAAATTTAATTTGCATCTTTGGATGGAAACATAGCTACTGATATCTTTCATTAACAATATTTATCCAAACATCATTTATGTGGGAAATTACACTTGGTCAAAAATGTTGGGTAACTATATGATGATCTGGTCATAAATAGACCATGTGCAAATACTAATACTTTATTAGAAGTATCCGGCTGTTCAGCTCAGTAGTCAACACTTGAAGTGGATCAAAGAAGACAAGAATTGAACAGTTGAACAGTTTTAGGACAATTTTGTTGAAAGGTTTTTTGATCCATTTTAAATGTTGACAACTGTATATAACTCCATATTAAAATGAATTGTAAATGGACACATATCCAAATGCATAAGAGAACTTATTATTTTTAAAAAGCAATGAGACAAAGTGCAAGTATCCATTGTGTACTTTCTTAAAGCTAAAAAAAACCTTGTAGTCATAGTTCTCTTTACAAGTCTTTTTATAAAGTTCTCTTTAATCAACTTCAAAATATTTTCCACAAAAACTACTCTGATTTTACAACAACGTGGTACTCCGCTGACACTTTAAAACATTTTAGTTTATGTTTGATTAAATGGCAGTTTCCAACTCAGTTCCAAATCAGTTACTGTTACTAATTTTACAACAGTTGCCCTGCTGTACAACATTCATTGGTTTTAGCTAAAGCTGAATAGCAGCATGATGTAACTTCTTTTAAAATATTGAATACTCTAAAATATTAATATCTGCACTAAAGGCACAACAGGTGTTTTTCTATTACTATTTGCACAACAAAGGTATTGTATAATAACATTTGTGTCATGCACACTTTAACTTGAATGACACATGGTGAGTTCAGGGACCAGATTCATGAAAACTAAAATCTCAGTGTTGTTTATTTCCAGCAAACAACCGGATATAAAGACTGACAGCCTGACCGAGATACAGCATTCCCCTTATTCCTCATCCGTTTAGTTCCATCTTTCTGTTTTTGGAATAAAATGAATAATGCAGACTGAAAGCAAATACCGTCCTGCCATTAAAAACAAAAGCCCACAGCCTGGGCTTTATGTTTCATAAAGTGTGAACGCACCCATAATTAGCTTGATTTTCAAACCTTTTAACAATGTAATGCATTTAGAGAAGTTCACCATGACCAAAAACTATCCGAATGATCCTCCAAAAATACCTCCAAACAGCCATATGAATGCACCTGCTGTAACAACTTGCAACTTCATATTTATTTTGCCAGTCATGGAGAATCAACAAAAAATAAGTGAGCATCCATACATAAAGTGATAATAATAAGCTCTTTTACCTGGCAGAGCGGGCTCCAATACTGAAACCCATGTACCCTTCCTGCGGCAGGGAATCATCCCCCAACTCCCTGAGGTCCTGTGGCCGAAGGTACTTCTCAGTCTCTCCGGTCATCGCATCTTCACCTGCAGGGATGAGATGGGCTGAAGGTGAGCTCAGTTGAAGGTGAACAAGCACGGTGACTTATCAGCAGGTGCGGCATTCAGTTCCCCTTTACTCTTCTAATTAAATTAAGTGACTTACTGTATACGTACTGCCAAAACAGGGCCACAATAGCAATCTGAGGCTAAATGTCTTGCTTGAATGAATGGTGGTGATCATTTGAGGGGTGACCTTTTGTGGGGTGAAACTACCAGCCCATACTATCTTCTGTTACGCAAACATCCAGCTCGCAGCTTCTAGATTATTAATCGATGTCATAAAACACCTAGGTGTTTTTCTGTCCAACCATGAATAACAGAAGCTCAGGTGGTGATATTTCACTGACACATAGAGGAAACGGTTAATGCTGCATCAGGACACCACTGCGTCTCCTGCTATGAAGCAAGTTTCCATCACACACAGGTTTCCATCACACAAAGTTTATTAAACACTGATTTTTTGTTTTAAAAAAAAGTAAATCTATTCTACATCTAAATCAAGCCTATGCCAGTTGCTGGTCTCTCAGTATGCTCTGTTTGCAGGTTTTACAGAGGTTTGGGGCACTTTCATGCAGGTCAAGCTGGGAGACTAGCACTAGCTTTAACCAAGTAAGGCCAGCAACATCATCTCTGACTGGCATCTGCTGTTCAGAGAAAATGTACAATATGCTAATAAGAATAACCCAAACGAACTGAAACCTTTAGCTATGTTTTCAAATAAGTTTTACTAATTTGGTAGGTTGTATGCATCTACTTCAGTGCACAAAAAGAATGATTAAACCCACCTAAGATGGTTAGTCGGTCTGTTGACTACATGTAAGTGGGTTTTGGGCACTTTTTAGAACCCTTCAACCAGCAAAGCAGATAAAGTGTTATAGTTTGTTTAATAAATTATTGAATTGCTACGTTATAAAAACAAACAAAACGTCACTACTTGAAAAAAACAATGACTGCGTCTCAAAACCTGCTTAACTGGAAAACATCGTATATATTTAACGCTCTACGCTGAGGTTTTCAGTCGTCAATTTTATAAGACATGAACGCGCGAATGATGCACGAAATGACGTCTAGGTGTGCAATTCTCAAGGTTTTGAAGCACAGCCAACATCTTCTCCGTATCTCCCTCGTAAAGGCGACTCTCCGCTCGTCCTCTCTCCGTGCTGCAGCCCCTCCCCTCCCGGCCGCTATTGAACTCCTCCGTTTCCCTAACCGGCTCGCTAATACCTTTCTCCTCTGGTACCGAATTAACGACTTAATGACAAAGAACACTCATGACAGAGACTAATGAGTGACCCTGTCTAAAAATAAAACATCCTGTATTTGACGTCATTCTGAGTTTAGAAGTCTATATGTAAATAAATAATACATCGGAGCAGAGTCCAGCCGGTGAAAGCTGCATGCAGCAGAACCCCCAAAACACCGCAGTATCCTGACACACCAACACTCACATAAAAGCGCTGCCATATCCTGCTCCGGTACAATTAAATCCGGTATTAGCGTATTCCTCCGTTCAGTTCTCAATGAGTTCTGTATCCTCTGAGAAATTAATGACTGATGAGCAGGACTATTCCTGTTGGTCATGAGAAAATCGGTCGTCCCGAGCCCACCGGAACTCTCGTGACGCTGGATTTGCGAGATATACATCCGTTCATTCGTCCGGTAAAAGTTAAATCACAAGGCAGTCTGGGTCAAGCGAAGGAGGATATACTAAAGCTGCGTTCAGTCTCACATGTCAGAGGAGCTCTGCTCTTTTTCCAGACTCAAGCGCGCGCGCATAAAACTCACAACACACGCACGCGCGCGCTTAAACTGTGTGTGTGTGTGTGTGTGCGTGCGTGCGTGCGTGTGTGTGTTGCTGAAGATTTTGCAGGTCTAGCAACAAATCCTAGGTGGTAATAAGACACCAAGTACCGTCAACATAGTTTTCTCAAGAGAATTAAGGAAGACATTGCAAGCAATTCTCTGATGTGTGTGTGCGCGCGTGTGTGTGTGTGTGAGAGAGAGAGAGAGAGAGAGAGAGAGAGAGAGAGAGAGAGAGTCAAATATTTAAAAGTGTATTCACAAACATAGAAACGTAGAAAACTGACTTCTTGTGGACTTTTAAAGTAGTTCTCGGTCAGGTGAAAATCAAATCTGAACCGTTGTGCATTAAAGTTTACTAGTAGGTGTTAATGAAATTTAACTTCACTAATCACGTAAAATATTGAATGAAAAATGAAATATAAAGAAAATGAAGGGCTTCACTAATATATCCTCACTAACCTGTGTTTGCACGTTCTACTCACAGAACATGACGTTTCTTAGCAAATTCTATCAGCAAATGTCAAAGTACACGCGAGCCACAGCAGAATGTTCATGATACTCCTTGCAAAGTGCTAAAGAACATTACATAACCTAACAGTAAGGAAGTTCACCTTTCTCAAGTATACTGTATCTACCGTACAGCCATGCACACAACATATCCTCTGAACCATGTGTGCATTTTACCTGTGATAAAATAAGGAAAAATGATAACAGCTGGAAGAGACATGGACAGTTCATTGGCATCAAAATTCAACAAACTGAAAAGTATAAATGTCTTGGGAAACTATTTGAAATAAGTTTAAAGTAATGCACTAAATCACTAACTGGAAATGCAAAAAAAACCTAAAACTGATCTAAAACCTCAGAATGTAGTCTCAGTAGAATGTAAGCCTAAATAGTAATATTTTAATGTAATGCATGCTAATAACATAAAAAGCACACAGACTTATTACAGGTGCTTAATGTGTACTGTACTCAGCTAAGTAAGTACTGTTATGTAAGATAACTACATGGGTTAAGGTTAGGTTCAGGGATAGGTTTAAGGACTGTATAACTAGTTCATACTACAATAGTACACAGTATTTTTTTTCCACAAAACAGGACTGTAAATAAAAGTTTTACCAAAATAACTCAAATATGAACCTAAATTAAATAGAAAATTAATAAGAAAAAAATAATTGCAATTTAAAATATCAACAAAAGCATTAATACTATATAATTAATACAAAAACACAGTTCAAAAAGTGCAGAACCCTGTACATGTAATTAACCTAATGATAATAAATGTAAAACTGCAAAAGGTCAGTAAGGAAAGGCTAGCGAAAAACAACTATAATAGCTTTAATAGCATTATATATAAAAAGTCAGTTATTAATCTCAGCAAGCAGGTGTGAGTATGAGTAACAAAATCAGATTGGGGATCAAAGGTGCAGCTTTCATTGCCTCTAACTGATAAAAACCCAGCTTGCACAGTTCAATAGGATTACACAGATAACTTACAGGATAACCTACTTGTATGCTATACCATAACATGCACTAATGCAGACTTTTACCTATCAGGACACTTCTCAGACAGTGCTTTCGACACAACACTTGTCTCTCTGATTATTTTGCATGCTTCTTTCTCTCTCAGGTAGAGGGGTGACACCTGTGGGTCAAGTCAGTGTCACCTGGCGAATCCTGAGCATATCTGCTGACACACAAGGTAACCGTACACCCTCATACCCTCCACGTAACCATAGAGAGGGACATTAAACTCATGAATATTTCAGCGCTGCATCAGCAGATGAGAGAGAGAGTTTAGCATCAACACGTGGAGTGTTTTCTTCTCCTGATACTCTGCACAGCTTCACTGTCTCTATGACTCACTCACAGGCCTTTGTGGGCATCTGTGTTTATGTTTCGATGTGTGAGCATTTGTAAATATGTTTATATTTATGAAAAAACTGTCAAGTTGGCACACACAGGAAATCACAGCAATCACACTCTGGTTTATGTGCATACAGACTCAGGAAAACACACACACACACACACACACACACACACACACACACACACACCGAGCTGCAAAAGCCAGGCGAGAGGAATGCATGTAAGGCGAGCGAGTGTGCGCATGAAGCAAGGGATGGTTAAAAAAGGAGGAAAAACAGAACTGAAGAAGTGAGTACCTTCTTCCCCAACAGTCTGAGCTTCATGATCTTTCACAGCTGTCAAACATACAGTACACAGGTTAAACACACACTCTCTCACTCACACACATACAGTACACATGCACTGTCACACAGAAAAATGAAGGCAGATAGTGAAGGCAGATGTGAAAACAGCTATATTTGAATATACCACTGGTTGCGAGACTAATTTAAATAATATTTAGACAACCTAGCCTAGCTGGCCCAAGTGTCAGAGCCCTTTACAGCAGTATAAACCAATATAGTTGACAAAGACTGAAACTGTGTCTGTGTGCATGTGTGTGTGTGTAGATCAGTGCTAGGTCAGCTTTACCTTCGTCATCGGACATGTCGAGGAACTCATTCATTGTCTCCGGAACATTGATCTTGTGTTTCTCAGTTATTGGCTGCTCATGGAAACATGCAAAATACAACACAAGTGAAAAGATACTGAGACTTGCATATTCAGAAATAGCATAAAATGGACAACTATATTGATATTGTGACAAATATTAACATCATTAACAAAAATCTAAATTTTAAATGTCTGGCTAATATGTATAAGCAAAAATAAATTCATGTAATAAAATACAGGTAATACAGGTAATAAAATACAGGTAAAATACAATAACTCATCAATAAAATACAGGTATAAAACTAAAATATAAAAACTAACATCATTAAACATCAATGAAACCTTTTCATTCCACAAATGTTCTTTAGATTTTTGAAACATTCTTTAAACTTTTCACTGAAGGCTGTTTGTGGACCCCAATATGGCTCTTCACTGTGAAAACCCCCTTTTGAAATCAGTATTTTAAGAGTGTATGGTAATTGTGGATATTGAAGCTGTGGTAGAGGATGCTGAAGAATGTTGGGTATTTTACCGTGGCAGTAAGGTTTTCATCTGTAACTCCTCTCAATGTGTCCACTACGGAGATGTATCCCAGTCGTCGAGCGATGGAGAGAGCGGTGTTCCCATTCTGCCGCAAACATGTAAAAAATTACTTTACATCTGTGTATAAGGTATTTCATATGTAGTATTATAATACATACTAAATGTGGGTATTATAAATATAAATAAAAAGTGAAGTCATTATTAAAAAAATCATTTATAGATGATTTATAGATGAAACATTTTGAAGTATTATTAAAACATACATGGGTATGTTTTAATAATACATGGGTATGTTTTAATAATACATAAAAAAATGCTGGGTTCCCCACAATTCCTTCATGTTGTCCCAATACAATTCAATTAAGTTACCTTAAATGTTTTTTTTAAATTACAAATTTACGTGGATTGAACATAAAACTATTAAGTTGTCCCCCTAAAAAACTTAAGAATTGTGTTGGTCCAAATCATATTAAATAAGTAGTTTGAATAAGCAACAAATGTTTTTTTTAGTTTAAAAAGAAAACAGCCTTCTATTATAATATTCATTTAGTTTTTAAAACCTCTAGTATGGTACACAAAACGTATTACTTTCAATGATAAAAACAGATGCACTGCTTAATATTTTTATGAAAACTACAATTGTTTTCCAGCATTCCTGGATTAAAAGAAAGAGAAACGTAAGAGCAAAGAAATCTTTTGCAACAGTACAGTGACAGTAAAGGCTTAAAACTGATTATTTAAGTCTTCACTATCAATTTAATATGTTGTTGCCTAACATGTATTTATTTCTTTAATAAAAAATCTTTTTAAATGACAGTGTTTTTCTGAGTGCCAAGCAGGGATGACAGCAGATGTTGCCTCAGCATGCCTCAGTACTCACCAATGTGAGCTCATTGGCCGAAGCTCCATACTCTAGCAGCATATTAATGATGTGGGTGTGGCCTTGCTGTGCTGCTTGGTGAAGAGGAGTGTAACCGTTCTACATACAGAACCACAGAAAAAGTCCATTTAAATACAGAAAGTGATAAGCATATCAAAATAACCTTTGACAACTACAAACAGACTCACCTTTGTTTTGGCATTAGGCTTGGCTTGATTCTCTAACAGGAAGTTGGCCATTTTCATATTGCCATAATGACACGCCACATGCAGCGGAGTGTAGCCACTCTATTAGGACAAGAGAAAATGTTACATTTGAATCAAAGTTACTTCCATAATTCACACAAAGCATCATGTGGGAAAAATGAAACCCCACAAATCCTGAACCCTGACCTTGGTTTGGGCGTCAATTTCTGCTCCATGGTTCAACAGCACTTCAGTAACGCCTGCTTTGTCATCCTGTGCAGCAAGGTGCAGCGGTGTGAGACCGTTCTGTTCACAAACACAGATAGCGAGTCAAATGAGTCCTCGTTCTCCACATTGAGCTCTGTGTATGTTCATATTAACACAGAAGCGTGTTTACCTTATTGCCCATATTCACATGAGCTTGTTTGGTGAGCAGCAGAGACACGAGGTCCACACTGCCCTCCTGTGCAGCGAGGTGGAGTGGACTGATGCCCTGGCGGGTCACTGTGTTACACTCCGCTCCATATTCCAGCAACGTCGTCCCAATCTCCAACTGATTCTTCTTCGCTGCAATGTGGAGAGGTGTGTAGCCATTCTGTAGAGAAGAAGAGAAAAATAATCAGATATTTTGAATTGAAGTATTATACATAGATGCAATTATGTTTTTGTTTTTTGTTTAGTTTAGTTGTTTTTTTTAGATTACACAAACCAAAGATGTAGTCAGGTTGTGCGCAGTGTTAACTTTTTCCCTAGACCTATTTTTAGCTGGGAGGTACAGTAAATCAATTAGGTTTTCTGATCAACAGAAAAGACATTTTGATAAACATAGGTAATCAAGCCTTTGTTGTTCCTCACTGATTCCATAGTATCCTTTCCCTATTATGGACGTCAATGTGGACCATCAACTACATTCTAAAAATACATTCTTTTGTGTTCAGCAGAAAAACAGAAACTCATACAAGTTTGGAACAACCTAAGTAAATGGTTAGTAAATTTTCATTTTTACCCTCCCCACTTGTTACAAGCCTGATTCAGTTTCTTTCTTCTGTTGAACATAAAAATGTTGACAAACTGTAGCCATTTACTTCGACTGCACCACTTTGAATTGCCCCCATTCTTTAAAATATCTTATTTTGTGTTCAACAGAAGAAGAAAAAACTCATAAAGGTTTGGAACCACTTGAGGAGAAGTGAATGATGATTAATTTTTTTTAATTTTTTTAATTTTTCACTTACAAAATTGTGTTTTTTAATGATCTCACTTTTATTAATTTGCTAAATATGCTTAACGAAACAAAAATAATAATGACAACTGAGAAAATGAATTTTGCAGATATCAATGTAACAATATAACCTGTTCAACAACTGTTCAACAAAAGCTTATTATCCTATTTTCTGCAGTTTATCATCACTTATCACAAGTCACTATTACAGTTACAGTTTAGTTATTTACTGATAAACAGCACAGGATCATCCAGAAACCTAGTCTCGATAGGCTGGAGTGTGTTTATACCTTGGCAGCAGAATGAGGAGATGCTCCCTGGTCCAGCAGTAACAGAGCCACTTTCTGATTATCATAGTGAGCAGCCACATGCAGCGGTGTTAACCCACTCTACAACACAGAGCCCAGCACCAGCACAAACATGCACACATACACACACAGGACGCATGCATGTATGCCAGCACATACAGTACATAAGTGTGCACACGGGAGGGTGAACACACACTCACACACACACACACACACACACACACACACACACACACACACACACACACACACACACACACACACACACACACACACACACACACACACACACACACACACACACACACACACACACACACAGACACACCATGTAAAAGTTAGAGGGAAGAAACGCCAGCAAACCATGTTAAACAAGCAGCAATGACCAATGAGCTCACACATTCAGCTACAGAAAAATCACTTGAAAAATCTCAGTTGTGCTGTAAAATGCAATTCACTACCTGATTGCCTAATCCTACGCCTAATTTTCTTTTTTTTAAACTACTGATGACATTTCTTCCATTTTTAAAATAGATTCTTCCATATTTAAAATAAAAGTATTTAGAGCATTTTTAAACTTAAAATAACAAAAATGTGCCATGTATTTACTATTAAGACATATTTACTATTACACTGTAAAAAG